>JAGIQG010000037.1:12254351-12267442 GCA_024679065.1 Sphyrna mokarran
GTGTCAGTATTTACAGGGTTACACCGGGATGAATGTCAGTATTTACACGGTTACTCCGGGAAGTGTGTCAGTATTTACAGGGTTACTCCAGGAAGTGTGTCAGTATTTACAGGGTTACCCCGGGAAGTGTGTCAGTATTTACAGGGTTATACCAGGAAATGTGTCAGTATTTACAGGGTTACTCCGGGAAGTTTGACAGTATTTACAGGGTTATACTGGGAAGCGTGTCAGTATTTACAGGGTTATACTGGGAAGCGTGTCAGTATTTACAGGGTTATACTGGGAAGTGTGTCAGTATTTACAGGGTTACCCCGGGAAGTGTGTCAGTATTTACAGGGTTACCCCGGGAAGTGTGTCAGTATTTACAGGGTTATACCGGGAAGTGTGTCTGTATAGAACATAGAACATAAAACATAGAACATTACAGCACAGAACAGGCCCTTCGGCCTTCGATGTTGCGCCGACCAATATAAAAAGCAATGACCTCCAAACTAAACCATTCCCTTCTCTTCCATATACTTATCAACTAACCTCTTAAACGCCACCAAACTTGGCGCATCTACAACTGCTGCAGGCAGGGCATTCCACTCCTAACCACCCTCTGGGTAAAGAACCTACCTCTGATATCCGTCCTATAACTATCACCCCTTAATTTAAAGCTGTGTCCCCTCGTGCTAGCTTTCTCCATCCTAGGAAAAAGGCTATCCACTGTCCACCCTATCTAAACCTCTAATCATCTTATATGTTTCGATTAGGTCCCCTCTTAGCCGCCTCCTTTCTAACGAAAACAACCTCAAATCCCTCAGCCTCTCTTCATAAGACCTGCCCTCCATACCAGGCAACATCCTGGTAAACCTACTCTGTACCCTCTCCAATGCCTCCACATCTTTCTTATAATGTGGGGGACCAGAACTGCACACAATACTCCAAGTGCGGCCGCACTAGAGTTTTGTACAGTTGCAACATGACGTTGCGGCTCCGAAATTCAATCCCCCTACCAATAAAAGCTAAGACTCCATATGCCTTCTTAACAACCTTATCGACTTGACTGCCTTCTTTCAGGGATCTATGCACAAATACACCAAGATCCCTCTGTTCATCAACACTATTAAGAATCCTACCATTAGCCCTATACTCTACACATTTATTATTCCTGTCAAAGTGCATTACCTCACACTTTTCCACATTAAACTCCATTTGCCACCTCTCGGCCCAGCTCTGCAACTTGTCCAAGTCTCTCTGCAAACTATAACACCCCTCTTCACTATCTACCACTCCACCGACTTTAGTGTCATCTGCAACCCTGTATTTACAGGGTTACCCCGGGAAGTGTGTCAGTATTTACACGGTTATACCAGGAAGTGTGTCAGTATTTACACGGTTATACCAGGAAGTGTGTCAGTATTTACAGCGTTACCCCAGGAAGTGTGTCAGTATTTACAGGGTTATACCCGGAAGTGTGTCAGTATTTACAGGGTTATACCAGGAAGTGTGTCAGTATTTACAGGGTTATACCAAGAACTGTGTCAGTATTTACAGGGTTACTCCGGGAAGTGTGTCAGTATTTACAGGGTTACCCCGGGAAGTGTGTCAGTATTTACACGGTTACTCCGGGAAGTGTGTCAGTATTTACAGGGTTACCCCGGGAAGTGTGTCAGTATTTACAGGGTTACTCCGGGAAGTGTGTCAGTATTTACACGGTTATACCAGGAAGTGTGTCAGTATTTACAGGGTTACCCCGGGAAGTGTGTCAGATTACAGGTACCCGGGAAGTGTGTCAGTTTTTAAAGGGTTACCCCGGGAAGTGTGTCAGTATTTACAGGTTATACCAGTAAGTGTGTCAGTATTTACAGGGTTACTCCGGGAAGTGTGTCAGTATTTACAGGGTTACTCCGGGAAGTGTGTCAGTATTTACAGGGTTACTCCGGGATGTGTCAGTATTTACACGTTACTCCGGGAAGTGTGTCAGTATTTACAGGGTTACTCAGGAAGTGTGTCAGTATTTACAGGTTACCCCGGGAAGTGTGTCAGTATTTACAGGGTTGTACCGGGAAGTTTGACAGTATTTACAGGTTATATGGGAAGTGTGTCAGTATTTACAGGGTTATACTGGGAAGCGTGTCAGTATTTACAGGGTTATACTGGGAAGCGTGTCAGTATTTACAGGGTTATACCGGGAAGTGTGTCAGTATTTACAGGGTTACCCCGGGAAGTGTGTCAGTATTTACAGCGTTACCCCGGGAAGTGTGTCAGTATTTACAGGGTTATACAGGGAAGTGTGTCTGTATAGAACATAGAACATAAAACATAGAACATTACAGCACAGAACAGGCCCTTGGGCCTTCGATGTTGCGCCGACCAATATAAAAAGCAATGACCCTCCAAACTAAACCATTCCCTTCTCTTCCATATACTTATCAACTAACCTCTTAAACGCCACCAAACTTGGCGCTTCTACAACTGCCGCAGGCAGGGCATTCCACTCCCTAACCACCCTTTGGGTAAAGAACCTACCTCTGATATCCGTCCTATAACTTTCACCCCTTAATTTAAAGCTGTGTCCCCTCGTGCTAGCTTTCTCCATCCTAGGAAAAAGGCTATCACTGTCCACCCTATCTAAACCTCTAGTCATCTTATATGTTTCGATTAGGTCCCCTCTTAGCCGCCTCCTTTCTAACGAAAACAACCTCAAATCCCTCAGCCTCTCTTCATAAGACCTGTCCTCCATACCAGGCAACATCCTGGTAAACCTCCTCTGTACCCTCTCCAATGCCTCCACATCTTTCTTATAATGCAGGGACCAGAACTGCACACAATACTCCCAGTGCGGCCGCACTAGAGTTTTGTACAGTTGCAACATGACGTTGCGGCTCCGAAATTCAATCCCCCTACCAATAAAAGCTAAGACTCCATATGCCTTCTTACAACCTTATCGACTTGACTGCCTACTTTCAGGGATCTATGCACAAATACACCAAGATCCCTCTGTTCATCAACACTATTAAGAATCCTACCATTAGCCCTATATTCTACACATTTATTATTCCTGCCAAAGTGCATTACCTCACACTTTTCCACATTAAACTCCATTTGCCACCTCTCGGCCCAGCTCTGCAACTTGTCCAAGTCTCTCTGCAAACTATAACACCCCTCTTCACTATCTACCACTCCACCGACTTTAGTGTCATCTGCAACCCTGTATTTACAGGGTTATATCGGGAAGTGTGTCAGTATTTACAGGGTTACCCTGGGAAGTGTATCAGTATTTACAGGGTTATACCGGGAAGTGTGTCAGCATTTACAGGGTTATACCGGGAAGTGTGTCAGTATTTACAGGGTTATATCGGGAAGTGTGTCAGTATTTACAGGGTTATACCGGGAAGTGTGTCAGTATTTACAGGGTTACTCCGGGAAGTGTGTCAGTATTTACAGGGTTATATCGGGAAGTGTGTCAGTATTTACAGGGTTATATCGGGAAGTGTGTCAGTATTTACATGGTTACCCCGGGAAGTGTGTCAGTATCTACACGGTGACTCCGGGAAGTGTGTCAGTATTTACAGGGTTATACCAGGAAGTGTGTCAGTATTTACAGGGTTACCCCGGGAAGTGTGTCAGTATTTACACGGTTACTCTGGGAAATGTGACAGTATTTACACCGTTACTCCGGGAAGTGTGTCAGTATTTACAGGGTTACCCCGGGAAGTGTGTCAGTATTTACTTATATCGGGAAGTGTGTCAGTATTTACACGGTTATACCAGGAAGTGTGTCAGTATTTACAGGGTTATACCAGGAACTGTGTCAGTATTTGCAGGGTTATACCAGGAAGTGTGTCAGTGTGTACAGGGTTATACCAAGAAGTGTGTCAGTATTTACAGGGTTATACCAGGAAGTGTGTCAGTATTTACACGGTTACCCCGGGAAGTGTGTCATTATTTACACAGTTATACCAGGAAGTGTGTCAGTATTTACAGGGTTACCCCGGGAAGTGTGTCAGTATTTACACGGTTATACCAGGAAGTGTGTCAGTATTTACAGCGTTACCCCAGGAAGTGTGTCAGTATTTACAGGGTTATCCGGGAAGTGTGTCAGTATTTACAGCGTTACTCCGGGAAGTGTGTCAGTATTTACAGGGTTACTCCGGGAAGTGTGTCAGTATTTACAGGGTTACTCCGGGAAGTGTGTCAGTATTTACAAGGTTACCCCGGGAAGTGTGTCAGTATTTACACGGTCATACCAGGAAGTGTGTCAGTATTTACTGCTTTACTCCGGGAAGTGTGTCAGTATTTACACGGTTATACCAGGAAGTGTGTCAGTATTTACAGCGTTACTCCGGGAAGTGTGTCAGTATTTACAGGGTTACTCCGGGAAGTGTGTCAGTATTTACAGGGTTACTCCGGGAAGTGTGTCAGTATTTACAGGGTTACTCCGGGAAGTGTGTCAGTATTTACAGGGTTATACCAGGAAGTGTGTCAGTATTTACAGGGTTACTCCGGGAAGTGTGACAGTATTTACAGGGTTATACTGGGAAGTGTGTCAGTATTTACAGGGTTATACTGGGAAGCGTGTCAGTATTTACATGGTTATACTGGGAAGCGTGTCAGTATTTACAGGGTTATACTGGGAAGTGTGTCAGTATTTACAGGGTTACCCCGGGAAGTGTGTCAGTATTTACAGCGTTACCCCGGGAAGTGTGTCAGTATTTACAGGGTTATACCGGGAAGTGTGTCTGTATAGAACATAGAACATAAAACATAGAACATTACAGCACAGAACAGGCCCTTCGGCCTTCGATGTTGCGCCGACCAATATAAAAAGCAATGCCCCTCCAAACTAAACCATTCCCTTCTCTTCCATATACTTATCAACTAACCTCTTAAACGCCACCAAACTTGGCGCATCTACAACTGCTGCAGGCAGGGCATTCCACTCCCGAACCACCCTTTGGGTAAAGAACCTACCTCTGATATCCGTCCTATAACTATCACCCCTTAATTTAAAGCTGTGTCCCCTCGTGCTAGCTTTCTCCATCCTAGGAAAAAGGCTATCACTGTCCACCCTATCTAAACCTCTAATCATCTTATATGTTTCAATAAGGTCTCCTCTTAGCCGCCTCCTTTCTAACGAAAACAACCTCAAATCCCTCAGCCTCTCTTCATAAGACCTGCCCTCCATACCAGGCAACATCCTGGTAAACCTCCTCTGTACCCTCTCCAATGCCTCCACATCTTTCTTATAATGTGGGGACCAGAACTGCACACAATACTCCAAGTGCGGCCGCACTAGAGTTTTGTACAGTTGCAACATGATGTTGCGGCTCCGAAATTCAATCCCCCTACCAATAAAAGCTAAGACTCCATATGCCTTCTTAACAACCTTATCGACTTGACTGCTACTTTCAGGGATCTATGCACACATACACCAAGATCCCTCTGTTCATCAACACTATTAAGAATCCTACCATTAGCCCTATACTCTACACATTTATTATTCCTGCCAAAGTGCATTACCTCACACTTTTCCACATTAAACTCCATTTGCCACCTCTCGGCCCAGCTCTGCAACTTGTCCAAGTCTCTCTGCAAACTATAACACCCCTCTTCACTATCTACCACTCCACCGACTTTAGTGTCATCTGCAACCCTGTATTTACAGGGTTATATCGGGAAGTGTGTCAGTATTTACAGGGTTACCCTGGGAAGTGTATCAGTATTTACAGGGTTATACCGGGAAGTGTGTCAGCATTTACAGGGTTATACCGGGAAGTGTGTCAGTATTTACAGGGTTATATTGGGAAGTGTGTCAGTATTTACAGGGTTATATCGGGAAGTGTGTCAGTATTTACAGGGTTATACTGGGAACTGTCAGTTTTTACAGGGTTATACCGGGAAGTGTGTCAGTATTTACAGGGTTATATTGGGAAGTGTGTCAGTATTTACAGGGTTATACCGGGAAGTGTGTCAGTATTTACAGGGTTATACTGGGAACTGTCAGTTTTTACAGGGATTTATACCGGGAAGTGTGTCAGTATTTACAGGGTTATATTGGGAAGTGTGTCAGTATTTACAGGGTTATATCGGGAAGTGTGTCAGTATTTACAGGGATTTATACCGGGAAGTGTGTCAGCATTTACAGGGTTATACCGGGAAGTGTGTCAGTATTTACAGGGTTATATTGGGAAGTGTGTCAGTATTTACAGGGTTATATCGGGAAGTGTGTCAGTATTTACAGGGTTATACTGGGAAGTGTGTCAGTTTTATATCGGGAGTGTGTCAGTATTTACAGAGTTTATTGGGAGTGTGTCAGTATTTACAGAGTTATTTGGAAGGTGTCAGTATTTACAGGGTATCCGGGAAGTGTGTCAGTATTTACAGGGTTATACGGGAAGTGTGTCAGTATTTACAGGGTTAGGGAAGTGTGTTTCAGTGGAAGTGTCAGTATTTACTTATATGGGAAGTGTGTCAGTTTATATACGGGAATTGTGTCAGTATTTACAGAGTTATATTGGGAATTGTGTCAGTATTTACAGAGTTATATTGGGAAGCGTGTCAGTATTTACAGGGTTATACCGGGAAGTGTGTCAGTATTTACAGGGTGATACCGGGAAGTGTGTCAGCATTTACAGGGTGATACCGGGAAGAGTGGCAGTATTTACAGGGTTATATCGGGAAGTGTGTCAGTATTTACAGGGTTATACCAGGAAGTGTGTCAGTATTTACGGGCAGGAGTTGGGTGGGGAGGGGGAAGGGGAGGACGGACACTAGGGAATGTGTCAGTATTTACAGAGAGTGGGGTTGAGTTTCAAATTCTTCGATCACTGAGAAATTTTCCAGGGAGGATGGGACGTGTTCAAGGAGTATGGGTTACACCTGAACTGGAATATCTTGTCTGAGAGGTTTGCTAGTGTGGTTTGTGTGGATTTAAACTAATGTAAGATGTCCCACAACACCAGGTTAATGTCCAACAGGTTTATTTGGTAGCAAATGCCACTAGCTTTCAGGACTTTTCCCCTTCGTCAGGTGAGTGGGGAGTGCTGATCACAAACAGAGCATATAAAGGCACACACTCAGCTTACAAAATACTTATTAACCTGGTGTTGTGAGATTGCTTACTGTGCCTAGCCTAGTCCAATGCCAGCAACTCCACACCAGTATTTACACTGGGAGGGAATGGGGAGTGTGTCAATATTAACAGAGGTGGCACAGGAAAGTTTATCAGCATTTACAGCAGGAGATCGTGGGACGTATCTACAGAGGGTGCACCAGGTAGAGTGCCAATATTTACAGGTGTGGTACTGGGGAACATATCAATATTTACAGGTGTGGTACTGGGGGAGCATGCCAGTATTTACAGAGGGTGAAATGGGGAGTAGGTTAGTATTTACAGGGGATACTGGGGACTGTGTCAGTATTTACAGAGGATCCTGTGGAGTGTGTCAGTATTTACAGATGATCCAGAGGAGTGAATTATTATTAACAGGGGGTGTACCAGGGAGGGTGTCTGTATTTACGGGGAACTGTGTCAGTATTTACTGGTGGTATTGAAGAGTGTGTCAGTATTTACAGGGGGTATGGGGAGTGATTCAGTATTAACAGGGCTGATGCAGGGGTGTGTGTCAGTATTTACAGGGCTGATGCAGGGGTGTGTGTCAGTATTTACAGGGCTGATGCAGGGGTGTGTATCAGTATTTACAGGGCTGATGCAGGGGTGTGTATCAGTATTTACAGGGCTGATGCAGGGGTGTGTATCAGTATTTGCAGGGGTGTGTATCAGTATTTACAGGGCTGATGCAGGGGTGTGTATCAGTATTTACAGGGCTGATGCAGGGGTGTGTATCAGTATTTACAGGGCTGATGCAGGGGTGTGTATCAGTATTTACAGGGCTGATGCAGGGGTGTGTATCAGTATTTACAGGGCTGATGCAGGGGTGTGTATCAGTATTTACAGGGCTGATGCAGGGGTGTGTATCAGTATTTACAGGGCTGTGCAGGGGTGTGTATCAGTATATACGGGCTGATGCAGGGGTGTGTATCAGTATTTACGGGCTGATGCAGGGGTGTGTATCAGTATTTACAGGGCTGATTGCAGGGGTGTGTATCAGTATTTACAGGGCTGATGCAGGGGTGTGTATCAGTTTTACAGGGCTGATGCAGGGTGTGTATCAGTATTTCAGGGCTGATGCAGGGGTGTGTATCAGTATTTGCAGGGGTGTGTATCAGTATTTACAGGGCTGATGCAGGGGTGTGTATCAGTATTTGCAGGGGTGTGTGTCAGTATATACAGGGCTGATGCAGGGGTGTGTATCAGTATTTGCAGGGGTGTGTATCAGTATTTACAGGGCTGATGCAGGGGTGTGTATCAGTATTTACAGGGCTGATGCAGGGGTGTGTATCAGTATTTACAGGCTGATGCAGGGTGTGTATCAGTATTGGGTGATGCAGGGGTGTGTATCAGTATTTACAGGGCTGATGCAGGGGTGTGTATCAGTATTTGCAGGGGTGTGTATCAGTATTTACAGGGCTGATGCAGGGGTGTGTATCAGTATTTGCAGGGGTGTGTGTCAGTATATACAGGGCTGATGCAGGGGTGTGTGTCAGTATATACAGGGCTGATTCATGGGTGTGTATCAGTATATACAGGGCTGATGCAGGGATGTGTGTCAGTACTTACAGGGGGTACCGGGGAGCGTGACAGTATTTCTAGGAGTGGCACCAGGGAGTGTGTCAATACTTACACAGGGTCCTGAGGATTGTGTCATTATTAACAGAGGAAGTACGGGGAAGTGTGTCAATACAAAAGTATCCTGGGGAGTGCATCTGTCTTTACCAGGGGAATCTAGGGATGTGTGTCAGTGTTTACAGAGGGATACCAGGGAGTGTGTTGGTAATTATAGGGGTGTACTGGGGAGTATGTCAGTATCTACGGGAGGCAGGGGAGGACCCAAGAATTGTATCCATATTTGCAGCAGGGTCTACCGGAGACTGTGTCAGTATTTAAAAGGGGCGGTACTGGGGAGTGTGTCAGTATTCACAGAGGGGGTAACGGGAGATGTGTCAGTATTTACACAGGGTACTGGGGAGTTGTCAATATTTATGGGGGTGGGAACTTGAATTGTAGCTCCAGTGTTGAGGAGGTTGAGAATAGGGAGGTCATGGATAAGGTTTCTAGATCGCAGCAGTGTATTGGCAGATGGGATGTGGTTTGAAGTGTGTACACTTTAATGCAAGGAGCATAAGCAATAAGGTGGATGAACTTGCAGCCTGGATTGGTACCGGGACTTTGATATTGTGGCCATTTCGGAGACATGGATAGAGCAGGGACAGGAATGGTTGTTGCAGGTTCTGGGGTTCAGATGTTTCAGTCTGAGCAGAGAAGGTGGTAGAACAGGGGGAGGCGTGGCATTGTTAGTCAAGGACTGTATTACGGTGGCAGAAAGGACATTTGATGTGGACTTGTCTATTGAGGTAGTGTGGGCTGAGATTAGAAACAGGAAAGGAGAGGTCACTCTGTTGGGAGTTTTTATAGGCCTCCGAAAAGTTCCAGAGATGTAGAGGAAAGGATTGCAAGATGATCCTGGATAGGAGTGAAAGTAGTTGTCATGGGGGACAATAACTTTACAAATATTGATTGGAAAAGTTATAGAACGTTAGAAGGGTCAGTTTTTAATAGAACATAGAACATTACAGCACAGAACAGGCCCTTCGGCCTTCGATGTTGTGCCGACCAAAATAAAAAGCAATGCCCCTCCAAACTAAACCATTCCCTTCTCTTCCATATACTTATCAACTAACCTCTTAAACGCCACCAAACTTGGCGCATCTACAACAGCTGCAGGCAGGGCATTCCACTCCCTAATCACTCTTTGAGTAAAGAACCTACCTCTGATATCCGTCCTATAACTCATACCCCTTAATTTAAAGCTGTGTCCCCTCGTGCTAGCTTTCTCCATCCTAGGAAAAAGGCTATCACTGTCCACCCTATCTAAACCTCTAATCATCTTATATGCTTCAATAAGATCCCCTCTTAGCCGCCTCCTTTCTAACGAAAACAACCTCAAATCCTTCAACCTCTCTTCATAGGACCTGCCCTCCATACCAGGCAACATCCTGGTAAACCTCCTCTGTACCCTCTCCAATGCCTCCACATCTTTCTTATAATGTGGGGACCAGAACTGCACACAATACTCCAAGTGCGGCCGCACTAGAGTTTTGTACAGTTGCAACATGACGTTGCGGCTCCGAAATTCAATCCCCCTACCAATAAAAGCTAAGACTCCATATGCCTTCTTAACAACCTTCTCGACTTGACTGCCTACTTTCAGGGATCTATGCACATACACACCAAGATCCCTCTGTTCATCAAGACTACTAAGAATCCTACCATTAGCCCTATACTCTACACATTTATTATTCCTGCCATAGTGCATTACCTCACACTTTTCCACATTAAACTCCATTTGCCACCTCTCGGCCCAGCTCTGCAACTTGTCCAAGTCACTCTGTAAACTATAACATCCCTCTTCACTATCAACCACTCCACCAACTTTAGTGTTTTTGTCCAATGTGTGCAGGAAGGTTTCCTGACTCAGTATGTAGATAGGACAACAAGAGGTGAGGCTATATTGGATTTGGTTCTGGGTAATGGACCAGACTAGGTGTTAGACTTGGAGGTAGGTGAGCACTTTGGTGATAGTAACCACAATTCGGTTATGTTTACCTTAGTGATGGAAAGGGATAGGTATATACAAAAGGGCAGAAGTTATAGCTGGGGGAAAGGAAATTATGCGGCAATTAGGTGAGATTTAGGGTACATAGGTTGGAGTAGGAAATTGCAGGGGCTGGGAACAACTGAAATGTGGAGCTTATTCAAGGAGCAGCTACTGCAAGTCCTTGATAAATATGTATCTATCAGGCAGGGGAGGAAGTGGTCGAGCAAGGGAAGCGTGGTGTACTAAGGAAATTGAATCTCTGGTGAAGAGGAAGAAGGAGGCTTATGTCAAGATGAGACGTGAAGGCTCAGTTAGGGCACTGGAGAGTTACAAATTAGCCAGGAAGGAGCTAAAGAGAGAGTTAAGAAGAGCTAGAAAAGGACATGAGAAGATTTTGGCAGATAGGATCAAGGAGAACACTAAAGCTTTTTATAGTATGTAAAAAATAAAAGATTAGTTAAGGCAAGATTACAGCCAGTTAGGGACAGTAGGGGGAAGTTGTGCGTGGAGCCTGAAGAGATAGGAGAGGCACTGAATGAGTATTTTTCGTCAATATTCACGCAGGAAAAAGTCAATGTAGTCGAGGAGAATACTGAGACACAGGCTTTTAGTCTAGACAGGATTGGTACATAAGGAGGAGGTGTTAGCAATTCTTGAGAGTATGAAAATAGAGAAGTCCCCTGGGCTGGATGGGATTTATCCTAGGATTCTCTGGGAGGCTAGGGAGGAGATTATAGAGCCTTTGGTTTTGATCTTCATGTCATCATTGGCTACAGGTATAGTGCTGGAAGACTGAGGATAGCAAATGTTGTCCCCTTGTTCAAGAAGGGGAGTAAAGACCATCCTGGGAATTATAGACCGGTGAACCTTATTTCTGTTGTGGCAAAGTTTTGGAAAGAATGATAAGAAATAGGATTTATAAACATCTAGAGAGAAATAAATTGATTAGGGATAGTCAACACGGTTTTGTGAAGGGTAGGTCGTGCCTCACAAACCTTATCGAGTTCTTTGAGAAGGTGACCAAAGAAATGGATAAGTGTAGAGCAGTTAACGTATATAGATTTTAGCAAAGTGTTTGATAAGGTTCCCCATGGTAGGCTACTGCAGGAAGTACAGATGCATAGGATTGAGGGTGATTTAACAGTTTGGATGAGGAATTGGCTAGCTGATAGAAGACAGAGGGTGGTGGTTGATGGAAAATATTCAACCTGGAGTTCAGTTACTAGTGGTGTTACAAGGATTACAAGGATTTGTTTTGGGGCCACTGCTGTTTGTCATTTTTATAAATGACCTAGATGAGGTTGTAGAAGGATGGGTTAGTAAATTTGCTGATGACACCAAAGTCAGAGGAGTTGTAGACAGTGAGGATGGATGTTACAGTTTGCAAAGGGATATAGATAAGTTGCAGAGCTGGACTGAGAGGTGGCAAATGGAGTTTAATGCAGAAAAGTGTGAGGTGATTCACTTTGGAAAGAGTAACAGGAGTACAGAATATAGGGCTAATGGAAGGACTCTTAATAGTGTTTTTGAGCAGAGAGATCTCAGTGTACTTGTGCATAGATCCCTGAAAGTTGGCACCCAGGTTGACAAGGTTGATAAGAAGGTGTGTTAGCTTTTGAATTTCGGAGCTGTGAGATCATGTTGCAACTGTACAAAACTCTGGTGCGGCTGCACTTGGAGGATTCTGTACAGTTCTGCTCTCCACATTGTAAGGAAGATGTGGAGGCATTGGATAGGGTGTAGAGGAGGTTTACCAGGACGTTGACTGGTATAGTGGGAAGGTCTTATGAGGAAAGACTGAGGGAGTTGAAATTATTTTCATTAGAGATAAAAAGGTTAAGAAGTGACCTAATTGAGGCATACAAGATAATCAGAGGGTTAGATAGGATGGACAGTGGAAGCCTTTTCCCTCAGATGGTGACGGCTAATGCAAGGGGACATAGCTTTCAATTGAGGGGTGGTAGTTATAGGAAGCATGTTAGAAGTCGGTTCTTTACTCAGAGGGTAGTAAGGGTGTGGAATGTCCTGCCTGCAGCAGTTGTGGACTCATCAACTTTAAGAGTGTTCAGATGGTCAGTGAATAGGAATATGGATAAGATTGGAATAGTTTAGGTTAGAGGGTCATTAGATTGGTCCCACTGGTCGGCACAACATCGAGGGTCGAAGGGCGTGTACTGCGCTGTAAGATTCTATGTTCCCTGTTCTATTTATGGAGGAGGTGTTCTGCGGCGTGTGGCAGTATTTACAAGGAATGGGTACCTGAGAATGTTGCAGTATTTATTTGCAGGGGGCTATCAGGAGGTGTGTCAGAATTTACAGGAACATAGAACATAGAACATAGAACATTACAGCGCAGAACAGGCCCTTCGGCCTTCGATGTTGCGC
>JAGIQG010000037.1:12267479-12326119 GCA_024679065.1 Sphyrna mokarran
CCCCGCCCCCAGAGCCGGAGAGCGCGTCATCGAATATACCCGACTTCCTCTAATTCCAGCCTATCCAGCTCCTTAAACACGATCCAAGGAGCTGCAAAGGGGGCACACTTCCTGCATGTAATCAGCAGGAACACACTGGTTTCCCTCACTCAAAACTACCGCAGGAGGTGAACGTACTGCCTGCACTGCCATCCCTGATACTTTAATGCTAGGAGAGAAAAAAAAACTTCCCACCACACTTTTATTATAGGTTAGAGGAGGGGGAAGGGTGGGATACTCTACATGTGTGACCATCGGGGTTCCTCTTGTACCAATTTATAGTAGGCTCAGAGGAAGGAAAAACTACAACTACCGGCAGCTCCTTGATGACGACTTCCGGTTTACAAGTTAGTTTAAATAAAAAACGGCAAAAAACTACCACGCTCGCTACTTTAACCAAAGAGAAAAAGTTAAAAATTACTTAACACTCGAACTTTACGCTCTCCCAAATCGCTGCCTCTCCGTGCTGCTCCACAGGACAGTGTAACAATCCCTCAGTACTGACCCTCTGACAGTGCAGCACTCCCTCAGCACTGACCCTCTGACAGTGCAGCACTCCCTCAGAACTGACCCTCTGACAGTGCAGCACTCCCTCAGCACCGACCCTCTGACAGTGCAGCACTCCCTCAGTACTGACCCTCTGACAGTGCAGCACTCCCTCAGCACTGACCCTCAGTCACCTCCCTCAGAATGACCCTCTGACAGTGCACACTACCATTAAGCACTGACCCTCGACAGTGCAGCACTCCCTCAGCACTGACCCTCTGACAGTGCAGCACTCCCTCAGTACTGACCCTCTGACAGTGCAGCACTCCCTCAGCACTGACCCTCTGACAGTGCAGCACTCCCTCAGTACTGACCCTCTGACAGTGCAGCACTCCCTCAGTACTGACCCTCTGACAGTGCAGCACTCCCTCAGTACTGACCCTCTGACAGTGCGGCACTCCCTCAGTACTGACCCTCTGACAGTGCAGCACTCCCTCAGTACTGACCCTCTGACAGTGCAGCACTCCCTCAGTACTGACCCTCTGACAGTGCAGCACTCCCTCAGTACTGACCCTCTGACAGTGCAGCACTCCTCAGTACTGACCCTCTGACAGTGCAGCACTCCCTCAGTACTGACCCTCTGACAGTGCAGCACTCCCTCAGCACTGACCCCCTGACAGTGCAGCACTCCCCTCAGCACTGACCCCCTGACACTGCAGCACTCCCCTCAGTATTGACCCCCTGACACTGCAGCACTCCCCTCAGTACTGACCATCTGACAGTGCAGCACTTCCTCAGTACCAAACCGCTCTGACAGTGCAGCACTCCCTCAGTACTGACCCTCTGACAGTGCAGCACTCCCTCAGTACTGACCCTCTGACAGTGCAGCACTCCCTCAGTACTGACCCTCTGACAGTGCAGCACTCCCTCAGCACTGACCCTCTGACAGTGCAGCACTCCCTCAGCACTGACCCTCTGACAGTGCGGCACTCCTCAGTACTGACCCTCTGACAGTGCAGCACTCCCTCAGTATTGACCCTCTGACAGTGCAGCACTCCCTTAGCACTGACCCTCTGACAGTGCAGCACTCCTCAGCACTGACCCTCTGACAGTGCAGCACTCCCTCAGCACTGACCCTCTGACAGTGCGACACTCCCTTAGCACTGACCCTCTGACAGTGCGACACTCCCTTAGCACTGACCCTCTGACAGTGCGGCACTCCTTCAGCACTGACCCTCTGACAGTGCGACACTCCCTTAGCACTGACCCTCTGACAGTGCAGCACTCCTTCAGCACTGACCCTCTGACAGTGCAGCACTCCCTCATTATATCCAAAAGGGAAAAATTAAATTTGCAGCCTGGAAAAGGTCAAACTGGTCAAGGGAGGAAGTGGGACAGAGACAGCCATCTCTTTCACTTTAGCTCTCTGTCCCAATTGATAAGAAGTCAAGGCTTTGACCTCTGACTTTCACCAAGCTGCCTGTGACAGTAATTGGTTGCCAAGTCAACCTGCCTGTATCCTCTTAGATATGATCTCCTGGCAGGTGAAAGGAATGGAGCCACTTGAACTGTGAAGGCATTTTGGCAATCACAGTGGAGTGTCTGTACGGGTTCCCTCTGGGTGCTTCGGTTTCCTTCCACAGTCCAAAAATGTGTGGGTTTGGTTGATTGGCCATGCTAAAATTGTCCCTTAGTGTCCTCAGCATACCGTAGAGGGATTAATGGGTAGGGCCTGGATGGGATTGCAGACTCGATGGCCCAAATGGCCTCTTTCTGTATTGTAGGATTTCTACGATTTTATGATCCACCCCTGTCTTTGCCTCCCATCATTTTGTTGACCTCTATCAGGTCTCCCCCTCAGCCTCCCTCTTTCCAGTGTTAGCAATCCTATTTATTCACTCTCCCCATATAGCCCTCGGGACCAGGCAACATGCTGGTGAATCTTCTTTAAACTCTCAAAAGCTTCCACATCCTTCTCACAGTGTGGAGACCAGAACTGCATGCAATACACCAAATGCTGCCTCATCAAAGTTTTATATAACTACAATATGATTTGCCAAGTTCTATATAGAAGCTTATCTCATAAGGTCATGTGAACTTGCATCACTGGTGATGTATTAGTTACATATTTAATCCTTTAAAGTTTATGTATTAGTTTCCTAAGTAGACGTATATTAATAGTTACTGTGAAAATCCCCTAGTTGCCACACTCTGGCACCTGTTTGGGCACACTGAGGGAGAAATTAGCAAGGCCAATGCACCTAACCAGCACATCATTCAGACTGTGGGAGGAAACCAGAGGAACAGATACGGGGGGAGAATGTGCAGATTCCGCATAAACAATAACTCGAGGCAGGAATCGAACCTGGGTCCCTGGCGCTGCAAGGCAGCAGTGCTAACCACCATGCCATTGTGAAGATAGCAAACATCATAGAACATAGCACAAACGTTGCGCTAATTATATCTATACTTACCAGGCCATAGAACTATCTGTAACTCCCAATCTCGTTAAATCCCATTTACTCATCCAGAAGTCTTTTAAAAAAACCCTAGTGAATTCGCCTCCACCACCAGCGACAGCAGCCGATTCCACTCACTCGCTAAGTGAAAAACTTACCTCTAACATCTCCCCTGTACTTGCCCCCCAGTACTTTAAACCTGCGTTCTCTCGTAGCGACCATTTCAGCCCTGGGAAATAGCCTCCGAGAATCCACCTTATTTATACCTCTCAACATTTTATAAACCTCTATCAGGTCGCCTCTCAACCTTCTTCTCTCCAGGAAGAGACCGAGCTCCCTCAACCTATCTTTATAAGTCATACCTCCCAATCAGAGCGTTGCGATCTGATTAGGGATACGCAGCATGGATTTGTTAAGGGGAGGTCGTGCCTTACAAATCTGGTAGAATTTTTTGAGGAGGTGATGAAAACGGTGGATGAAGGGCGAGCCATTGATGTTGTCTATATGGATTTCAGTAAGGCGTTTGACAAAGTCCCTCATGGGAGGTTAGTTGAGAAGGTCAAGGCTAATGGGATACAAGGACAGGTAGCTAGATGGATAAGTAACTGGCTTGGTAATAGGAGACAGAGAGTAATAGTGGAAGGGTGTTTTTCTAGCTGGAGGTCAGTCACTAGTGGTGTGCCGCAGGGCTCGGTACTGGGACCTCTTCTATTTGTAATATATATAAATGACTTGGAAGAGGGAGTAAGTGGAGTGATCAGCAAGTTTGCAGACGATACAAAGATGGCTGGACTTGCGGATAGTGAGGAGCATTGTCAGGCGATGCAGCAGGACATAGATAGGCTGGTAGCTTGGGCAGACAGATGAATTCAATCCTGATAAATGTGAGGTGATGCATTTCGGGAGAAAGAATGTAGGGGGGAGGTATATGATAAAGGGTAGACCTATTAAGAGTATAGAAACGCAGAGGGACCTGGGGGTGCAGGTGAACAAGTCTCTGAAGGTGGCAGAGCAAGTGGAGAAGGTTGTGAAGAAAGCATATAGTATGTTAGCCTTTATAGGAAGGGGTATAGAGTACAAGAGCTGGCCTTTAATGTTGCAGTTGTATAAAACGTTGGTTAGACCTCATTTGGAATACTGCGTCCAGTTCTGGTCGCCTTACTACCGGAAGGACGTGGAGACTCTGGAGAGAGTGCAGAGGAGGTTTACCAGGATGCTGCCTGGTATGGAAGGTCTGAGTTATGAGGAGAGATTAGGCAAATTGGGACTGTTTTCCTTAGAAAGACGTAGACTTAGAGGAGATCTGATAGAGGTGTACAAGATTTTGAAGGGGATAGATAGAGTAAACAGGGCTAAGCTTTTTCCTAGGATAGACTCAAATAGCACGAGGGGTCACGGGCTTAGGGTGAGGGGGGTAAGGTATAATTTGGATGCTAGGGGGAGTTTTTCACACAGAGGGTGGTGGGGGTATGGAATGCGCTGCCAAGTAAAGTGGTGGAGGCAGGTACTCTGGAGTTATTTAAGAAATACTTAGATGGGCACATGAACAGAATGGGAATGGAGGGGTATAGAAAACTGATTTAAAATAGGGATCATGAGCCTTGGGAGTCCCTGGGAAGTGTGTAAATAGATGATGATATTGATGTACTTGTTTTTATCCTACAGGTGCTTTGGTCCACCTTGTTGTTTAATGAGGGGCTACACGCGATGGGTCGTGAGAGGGCTGCTCTTGGATTTTTTGAGAGTATCCTAGTGCTTCACATCGTTAGTGTATGCTTGACCCGGACCTTTTGATGGGCAACACGACAGCTCAGTGACTATCGCTGTGCTGTGCAGATACATGGATTTGGGCCTGTGTCTGTGGGAGTTTGCGCATTCTCCCCGTGCTTGCGTGGGTTTTCTCCGGGTGCTCCGGTTTCCTCCCACATCCCAAAGATGTGCTCTTAGGCTAATTGGCAAAACAAATTCTCCCTAAATTGTCTCAAATTTAGTTTTTAATCCATAGATCTATAAACGTGGACAGGGATCGCGGGTAGAGGTGGGAACATCGAGGTGGCAGCGCGGGCTGGTTGGGCCGAAGGGCCTGTTTCCTGTGCTGTTTTGTTCTTTGTTCTTTGTTCTTTGTTTGTTCAATTCAGGCAACATCTTTGTGAATTTCCTCTGCACCCTCTCAATAGCTTCCACATCCTTCCGTAGTGAGGCGACCAGAACTGCGCACATTAGGTGGGTTCTGACAAGGGACTTATAAAGCATTTGCACTTAGAATCATACAATCCCTACAGTGCAGAAGGAGGCCCATCGAGTCTACACGAACACAGTCCCACTTTTAGGCCCTATCTCCGTAACCCCATTTATTTACTCCCTGACACCGAAGACCAATTTAGCATGCCAATGCGCCTAACCAGCATGTGTTTCAGAATGTGAGAGGAACGTGCAGAACCCAGAGGAAACCTACACAAATATGGGGAGAATGTGCCAATGCTGCACAGGGAGTAACCCAAGGTTAGGAATTGAAGTCGGGTCCCTGGCGCTGTGAAGCAGCTGTGCTAACACTGGACCACCCATATCATTTATATGATACTCATCTTTATTTATTGCTTCAGATTGCCTCCAAGTTCAAGCATTTAACTACTCTTTTCACGAGGATATTGGTTTTTAATTCTGCGTTCATCAGGAATTCCTCTCCCCATTCGAGGCAATTTTCTAGATACGCATTGGAGATTCTGAACACTCCAAGCTGATGTTTTAATTGAGGATCTGTCAAGTGGGTAAATTGGCCCTGACAAGTTTAGATGTTTCAGTTCCTCATTTTGCTTCCTGTGCCCTGGGCAGTTCTCATCTTTCATCCACACATCGATCTTTCAAATGTGAAGGTCTGCTATCCATAGTTTGTCTTTCGCTAAACCTTGTTTCTGACACAAACCCCAACATTCTTGTATCCTTATTACAAACATTTCTTGGTTCTGGGCTAGTTGCTTCTTGTTTCCTTCATCTGCTCTTTCTGGGAGCTTTCTGGGAAATTAGTCTGCCTACACTCCCCAACAGTTTGCAATTCATCAACTTCACAGATAAGTTTGTGGATCTGTGCGCATAAAGAACATAACAACATAAGATCTTGGAGCAGGAGTAGGACATCTGATCTCTCAAGCCTGGCTGATTTTTTCATGGATTCAGCTCCACTTACCTGCCTGCTCACCATAACCCTTAATTCCTTTACTGTGCAAAAATCTATCCATCCTGACCTTAAAAACATTCAATGATGCAGCCTCAACTGCTTCACTGGGCTGGGAGTTCCACAGATTCACAACCCTCTTGTAAAGAAATTCCTCCTCAATTCAGCCGTAAATCTGCTTCCCCTTATTTTGAGGCCATTCCCCCTAGTTCTAGTTTCACCTGCTTCTGTCTTATCTCTTCCCTTCATAATCTTATGTAGATCATAGAATCCCTACACTGCAAAAAGAAGCTCTTTGGCCCATCGAGTCTGCACTGACCACAATCCCACTCAGGCCCTACCCCCATATCCCTACATATTTTACTCGCTAATCCCTCTAATGTAAGCATCTCAGGTCACATGAGGGGCAATTTTAATATGGCAATCAGCCTAACCCACATCTTTGGAGTGTGGGAGGAAACCAGAGCACACAGAGGAAATCCTCGTCACATGGGAAGAATGTGCAAACTCCATACAGACAATGACTTGAGACCGGAATCGAACCTGGGTCGCTAGCACTGTGAGGCAGCAGTGCTAACCACTGTGCCATCACACTGTGTGTTCCTCCTCTGTTGTCCTGGGATCATTGACCAAGCATAGAAACTAGAAGTAGGCCATTCAGCCCTTCAAGCCTGCTCCACCATTCTTTCTGCTTATGGCTGGTCAGAAAATCCAATATTCTGATCTCCCCCTCATTCCGGTATCCCTTGATCCCTTTTACCCTGAGAACTATATCTAATTTCCTCTTGAAATCAGGCAATTGGTCTCAATTACTTTCTGTGGTAGTGAATTCCACACATTCACCACCCACTGGGTGAAGAAATTTCTCCTCACCTCAGTTGTAAAAGGTTTAGCTCTTATCCTCTGGATTCTGTCACCATTGGGAATGTTCTTTCTGAATCCACCAGTCTAAAATATAAACCGTGTTAGAATTTTATCAGTTTTTCTGAGATCCCCTCTCAATCTTCTAAACTCCAATGAACATAGAACATAGAACATAGAACATTACAGCACAGAACAGGCCCTTCGGCCTTCGATGTTGAGTCGACCAATTAAGAAAAAGCAATGACCCTCTAACCTAAACCATTCCCTTTTCATCCATAAACTTATCTACTAACCTCTTAAACGCCACCAAACTTGGCGCATCTACAACTGCAGCAGGCAGGGCATTCCATACCCTTACCACCCTCTGGGTAAAGAACCTACCTCTGACATCCGTCCTATAACTACCACCCCTTAATTTAAAGCTATGTCCCCTCGTGCTAGCTTTCTCCATCCTAGGAAAAAGGCTATCACTGTCCACCCTATCTAAAACTCTAATCATCTTATATGTTTCGATTAGGTCCCCTCTTAGCCGCCTCCTTTCTAACGAAAACAACCTCAAATCCCTCAGCCTCTCTTCATAAGACCTGCCCTCCATACCAGGCAACATCCTGGTAAACCTCCTCTGTACCCTCTCCAATGCCTCCACATCTTTCTTATAATGCGGGGACCAGAACTGTCCACAATACTCCAAGTGCGGCCGCACTAGAGTTTTGTACAGTTGCAACATGACGTTGCGACTCCGAAATTCAATCCTCCTACCAATAAAAGCTAAGACTCCGTATGAGTTGGTTGGAATGTGACTTCAGATTTTGTATCTTTTTCCCAACAGAAGAAAGTGGAAGAGAGAATATCTGTGAGGTCCTTGCTGCTTTGCCAAGGCAGTGGGAAGTGCAGAGTCAATGGATGGAAGACTGGTTTGCATGATGGACTGGGCTACATTCATGATCTTGCCGTCTTGAGCAGATCTTACTGAATCTGTGATACAACTGGAAAGGATGCTTTCCATGGTGCATCTGTAAAAGTTATTGAGAGTCGTAGCTGATGTGTCAAATCTCTTTCTGAGAAAGTAAATCGATGGGCTTTCTTAACATAGTATGGGGGCACCAGGACAGGTTGTTGGTGATCTGGACACCTAAAAATTTGAAGCTCTACTTTGTCCCTGTTGATGTAGACAGGGGCAGGCTCTCCTTTACGCTTCCTGAAGTCAATGATAATCTCCTTCGTTTTGTTGACATAGAGGGAGAGATTAATGTTGTTGTACCAATTCACCAGGTTCTCTACCTCATTCCTGTACTCTGTCTCATCTTTGTCTGAGATCCGACTCACTAAGGTGGTGTCATCAGCAAACTTGGAAGTCGAATTGGAGGGGAATTTGGCCGCACAGTCATAAATGTGTGAGTACAGTAGGGGGCTAGAACACAGCCTTGTGGGGCACTGGTGTTGAGGATGATCGGGGAGGAGGTGTTGTTGCTTAACCTTACTGATTATGGTCTGTGAGTTGTGAAATTCAGGATCCAGTTACCGAGGAAAGTGCCGAGGCCTAGGCCACAGAGTTTGGAGATGAGTTCCATGGGAATGACAGTGTTGAAAGCTGAACTGTAGTCAATAAATAAGAGTCTGACACTGGTGTCCCTGTTATCTAGGTGTTCCAGGGTTGAGTGCAAGGCCAGCGAGATGGCGTCTGCTGTGGACCTGTTGCAGCATTAGGTCCAGGAGGCTGGAACTGATTTGTACAATGACTAACCTTTAAGGTACTTCATAATGATGGATGTCAAAACCACCAGCCAACAGTCATTAAAGCACAATTGCTTGGCTTTTCTTAGGTAGCGGGCAGATAGGGATCTCAGATTGTTGTAAAGAGAGGTTTGAAGATGTCTGCAAATACTCCCACCATGCGGTATCTGAGCGCTCATCCAGGTATCCCATGCAGGCCAGTTGCTTTCCGTCAGCTGACCTTTGAGAAAGCTGCTCTGATAATCTGTAATGGTGACCCAGATACAGGTTCGTCCAGGGTGGAGGGCATGCTCTCGCTGACCTCTTGCTCAAAACAGGCCTAGAACGCATTGAACTCATCAGGGAGAGGTGCATTGGAGCCAGCCATTGTACATGATTTTATCTTGTAGCCTGTTAATCTGCTAACCACGTGCCATTGTCCCATGCTTGATAAGTTCACCGAAACTGCACACAATACTCCAGATGTGGCCTCATCAACACCCTGTACAATTGCACCAAAACATTCCTATCACTATGCTCAAATCCTTTCGCTATGAAGGCCTACATACCATTTGCCTTCTTTACTTCCTGCTGTACCTGCACGCTTACTTTCAGTGACTGATGCACGATGACACCAAGGTCTCATTGAGTATCTGCCTCTCTCAATTTACACCCATTCAAGTAATTTTTAAAAATTTATTTATCAGTGTCACAAGTAGGCTTACATTCACACTGCAATGACATTACTGTGAAAATCCCCTAGTCACCACACTCTGACGCCTGTTCGGGTAACACTGGGGGAGAATTTAGCATAGCCAATCCACCCTAACCAGCGAGTCTTTCGGACTGTGGGAGGAAATCACAGCAGCTGGAGGAAGCCCATGCAGGCATGGCGAGAATGTACAGACAGTGACTGGAACCAGGAATTGAACCCTAGTCCCTGGCGCTGTAGGCAACAGCACCAACCACTGTGCCAACCTTTCACAATCTGTACAATTCCCTGATCCAACTGACGTTTTGTTTGTTTTTTTTTGTTTATTTATTAGTGTCACAAGTAGGCTTACATTAACACTTCAATGAAGTCACTGTGAATATCCCCCAGTTCAACTGAAGGTCAAGGGACAATTCTACAGTAAACATTTTTTTAAAGGACACAGACCAGCACCACTTCCTCAAAAGTAATTAGAGATGGGCACTAAATGCTTGCCTAGCAAGTAACACCCACATCCCATAAACTAATGTTGCGGCTAATAGTATATTTTCACATCCAGTTACTGTTTTTAACCCTTAGAAGAATAATGAGAGAATAGCGGAATGATTTCTGGGCTGTTTTTTTTCAGTCCTTTCCCCTTTTATTCATTTGTGGGACATAGTTGTCACTGGCCGGCCAGCGTTTATTGCTCATCCCTAGTTGCCTGAAGGCAGTTGAGAGTCAACCACCTTGCAGTGGCTTTGGACTCACATGTAGGCCAGACTGAGTAAGGATGGCAGATTTCCTTCCCTAAAAGACTTTAGTGAATCAGATGGGTTTTTCTGACAATGGTATCATGGTCATCAGTAGATTTTTAACTATAGATATTTTTTATGAATTTAAATTCCACCAACTGACGTGGCGGGATTCAAACCCGGGTCCCTTGAACGTTAGTTGAGTTTCTGGATTAATGGTCGACCAATTGTATCATCAGGCCATCACCTTCCTATCGAAGAGTATTGATGCTCCAGAATGGTCAACAAGGCCTGGCCCTAGACCGGAATCTGAAGTTCAATGGTAGAACACTACTAATGCATCGTAAGTCCTGCTTTAAATGAATAAGTAGTTTATCAGTCAAGTGTTCCTTGCCTTCAGTTGAGTGCTTCCTGGGCAGTGGAGTGTTATGGCTGATGCATGGAGGAAGGCTTATTTTAATCACTGTTCTGTTTCTGAAAGAACTGAAACTTCTGCACCAGTGTCTAATCTGAAATTTGTTTAGTGTCTGTTAACCAGTACGTCTGCAATACAATAGCTGTCATTTGTTCTCATAATTTCTTTAAACAATGCGACTTCACTATCTTTATCAACATCATGAATTTTTAAGATGTTTATTTATCAGTTCACAAGCAGGCTTACATTAACACTGCAATGAAGTTACTATGAAAATCCCTTAGGTACATCATGATCTTAATGGTTTCTAATTAAAGCTTTGTGTTTGGAGTTTTTTGCTGTTAACATGTCAAGTTAAAGTGGTCTTGCTTCTCACAGGAGTAGCACTCCACATTTTTTGGAGTGGTATTCCCATTGCAGAGGGAGGCCATTCAGCCCATTGAGCCTGCGTAAACAATAATCTCACCCAGGGTCTATCCCCATCACCCCAAATAAACCCCCAACAGTAAGGGGCAAACCCACCGAGATCTATTCCCGTAATCCCACATATTTACCCTAATTTTTCTGACATAATGGAGCAACTTAGCACAGCCAATCCACCTAACCTAAACATCTTGGCACAAAACATAGAACATAGAACATTACAGCGCAGAACAGGTCCTTCAGCCTTCGATGTTGCACCGACCAATTATGAAAAAAAAGCAATGACCCTCCAAACTAAACCATTCCCTTCTCTTCCATAAACTTATCAACTAACCTCTTAAATGCCACCAAACTTGGCGCGTCTACAACTGCTGCAGGCAGGGCATTCCACTCCCTAACCACCCTCTGGGTAAAGAACCTACCTCTGATATCCATCCTATAGCAATTAATCTTGGCCAATCCAACCTATGCATTTTTGGACACTCAGGGACAATTTACCATGGTCAATCCACCTAGTCATCTGGAAATTGGGAGGAAAGAGGAGCACCCGGAGGAAACTCACAGACACGGGGAGAATGTGTAAACTCCACACAGATGGTGACCCACGCCAGGAATCGAACTCACACACTGATGCTGAGGCAGCACTGCTAACCACTGTATCACTGGGCCATCCTAAAAGTCAATTCCTTTGGCAACCATTCTATTCTCATATTCTATACTTTTCACTTCCTCTCCAAACCTGTTGTACTTAGCCAGGATATGCTTATTCCAGTTATGTAGGTTAGGAGAATCAGCCATGATAAAATATGTGGGGTTACACGGATAGCACGGGGGCCTTTGTAAGATGCTCTGTCAGAAAGTTGGTGCAGACTTGCTAGGCTGAATGGGCTCCTTCTGCATAGTCGGGATTCTAGGACTCTACGACATGGCAAGCAGGCCAGATGAGGAAGGTTTAGTCTGATCAGGGACAAAGATTATTAGTAAAGTCACAAAAAAGGGTTAGAATGGTTAATGAGTACTTCTATCTGATAGAGATCAACTGCAGTATGACTAGCAAAAAGGTCAGATAGATTGGCAGATAAAGTGGAATTTAATACAACGAAATGGGAGGTGATGCATTTCCGCAAAAGAGATAGAGACAAAACAGACCTATTGGCCCAATGCCGGGGTTGTTTAAGGACAGAGGAATCTAGGTGTTCACAATGCTTTGAATTTAGAAGACTGAAGGGGGAATATTACAAAAAGCTATAAGATTATGAAGGAAATAGATAAGATGGGAACAGGGAAGTTATTTCCATTGGTGGGCAAAACTGGAACTCGGGGGCATAGCTTCAAACTAAGGAGAAGCAGGTTTAGGATTGAGTGTGCAGAGGACGCTGAAAATCTGCAAAGGGATATAGATAGTCTAAGTGAGTGGGCGAGGGTCTGGCAGATGGAGTACAATGTTGGTAAATGCGAGCTCATCCATTTTTATGGGAATAACAGCAAAATGGACTGTTATTTAAATGGGAAAAAATTGCAGCATGCTGCTGTGCAGAGGGACCTGAGTGTCCTTGTGCAGAAATCTCAATGAGTTGGTTTGCGGGTGCAGCTGGTAATTAAGGCAAATGGAATTTTGTCCTTCGTTGTTACAAGGATGGAGTTTAAAAACACAAAGTTATGTTGTAGCTGTATAAGGTGCTGGTGAGGCTACACCTGGAGCACTGTGTACAGTTTTGTCCCCTTACTTGAGAAAGGATAAGCTTGCACTGGAGGGGGTGCAGAGGAGATTCACTCGGTTGATTCTGGAGTTGCGAGGGTTGGCTTATGAGGAGAGACAGGGTATATAGTAATTGGAATTCATAAAATGAAGGGGAATCTTGGAAACATATAAAGGGAATAGATAAGATAAAAGCAGGGAAGTTGTTTCCACTGGCAGGTGAAACGAGAACTAGGGATATAGTATCAAAATAAGGAGAAGCAGATTTAGAACTGAGTTGAGGAGAAACTTCTTCACACAAAGGGTTGTGAATCTGTGGAATTCCCTGCTCACTGAAGCAATTGAGGCTACCTCATTGAATGTTTTTAAGGAAAGGATAGATAAATTTTTGAACAGTAAAGGAATTAAAGATTATAGTGAGCAGGTAGGTAAGTGGTGCTGAGTCCACAAAAAGATCAGCCATGATCTTTTTGAATAGCGGAGATGTACAACTCCTGCTTCTCGTTCTCACGTTCTTACCATTGACCAGAAACTCAACGGGACTCACCACATTAACACAGCGGCTACAAGAACAGGTCAGAGACAAGGAATTTAAGTTCCACCAACTGACGTGATGCTATACAGAGCATATCATTCGTAGAGAAGGAAAGGAGAGGATAGTGTGTTACAGTCATAGCTAAAGGTGTAGACAAAGGTCAACTTAATATGCAGCTGGTCCATTTACAAGTCTGACGGCAGCAGGGAAGAAACTGTTCTTGACTTGGTTGATATGTAGCCTCAGCATCTTTTTCGCGACAGAATAAGTTGGAAGAGAAAATGTCCAGTTTGTGTGGGGTCCTTGATTATGCTGGCAGCAGGAAGTGTAGACAGAATGAGTGGATGGGAGGCTGATTTGTATAATGAATTGGGCTACCTTTTGTAGTTCCTTGCAGTCTTTGACAGAGTAGGAGCCATACTAAGCTGTGATACAACCGGAAAGAATGCTTTCTATGGTGCACCTGTAAAAGTTGGTAACAGTCGTAGCAAACATTCCAAATTTCCTTAGTTTTCTGAGAAAATAGAGGTGGTTGGTGGGCTTTCTTAACAATAGCATCAGCACGGAGGGACTGGGGCAGGTGGACAGGACAATGTCATTAGGGAGGCTATTCCAGGATTTTGACCCAGTAACTGTGAAGGAGAGACAATATATTTCCAAGCCAGGATGGTAAGAGGCTTGAAAAGAAACTTGCAGGTGATGGTGTCCCCATGTATCTGTTCCCCTTTTCCTTCTATGTGGAAGGTGCCTGTCCAAGGCTCTTTTGTGAATTGCTGCAGTGCACCTTGTAGATAGTACACATAGCTGCTAGTAATTGTCAGTGGTGGAGGGATTAAATGTTTATAGATGTGATGCCAATCAAGTGGACTGCTTTGTCCTGGATGGTATTAAGCTTCTTAAGTATTGGAGCTGCACCCATCCATCCACCCATCCCAGACAAGTGGGGAGTATTCCATTACAATCCTGACTTGTGCTTTGTAGATGGTGAATAGACTCTAGGAAGTCAGGAGCTGAATTATTCGCCACATGTGACAATAATAAAGCAAATCAAAAGTAGGTCAAACCGCAACAGATGGATGCAGAGTTTCAAGAAGGCAGCTCACCACCACCTTCTTAGGGGCAACTAGCAATGAGCAATAAATGCTGGCCAGCCAGCGACACCCACAAATGAATGAAAAAAGGGTGAGCACAGGGTACGACGGAGAGACAGGATTTGGCAGTGAATATATCGGCAGCAGAGTTTTGTTGCTGGAATCTGGGAGAATAGCCAGCAGTGAATTCAAATAGTTAGTCTCGAGGTAACAAAAGACCAGGGACTCAGAAGTATGTGCGTTGAGGCAGGGTGAAGTTAACGGGCTGGAAATAGCAGTTCTGATGATGGCGCCAAGATCATAGAACCCCTACAGTGCAGAAAGAGGCCAATTGGCCCATTGAGTCTGCACCGACAATAATCCCACCCAGACCCTATTCCCTTAACCACACGTTTATCCTACTAACCTCCCTGACACAAAGGCCCTGATTTTACCAGGGCTGGTGAGGCTCACATTATTATGGCTCCAGGTCTGCTCTTCAGCCAGTAAAATCAAGCCTAGTCAATCAACCAAAAGTGCACATTATTGGACTGTGGGAGGAAACCGGAACACCCAGAGGAAACCCACACAGACACGGGGAGAACGTGCAATCTCCACACAGAGAGTGACCCAAGCCTGGAATCGAACCCAGGTCCCTGGCGCTGTGGTGATATGAACCCGCGGACAGAACAAAAGTAATCAAAGGGCAACAGTCAGACCAACAAAAACTTTAATGAATTCAGAACAATTTACAAAATTGGGACAAAACCCAAAAACTTTCCCTAGCATCAGTTCAGACCCCGTTAGAGAGGAAACCACCCAGGGTTCAGCTAGGGACAGGGTGGTGAACTGACTCCCCATGCAATGGGAAATTGTCAGTACTGGGCCCTTGGGAGAATGTCGGGGTCAGCGCTTGGTTGAGCATGGGTCAGCACAGAGCCCTCAGGATGATGCAGGGGGTCAGCCCCGGTGCCCTCGCGAGGAGGGCGGGGGTCAGCCCCGGTGCCCTCGCGAGGAGGGCGGGGGTCAGCCCCGGTGCCCTCGCGAGGAGGGCGGGGGTCAGCCCCGGTGCCCTCGCGAGGAGGGCGGGGGTCAGCCCCGGTGCCCTCGCGAGGAGGGCGGGGGGCAGCCCCGGTGCCCTCGCGAGGAGGGCGGGGGTCAGCCCCGGTGCCCTCGCGAGGAGGGCGGGGGTCAGCCCCGGTGCCCTCGCGAGGAGGGCGGGGGTCAGCCCCGGTGCCCTCGCGAGGAGGGCGGGGGTCAGCCCCGGTGCCTCGCGAGGAGGGCGGGGGTCAGCCCCGGTGCCCTCCAACCACCCCCCCCCACCCGAGGAGGCGGGGGCAGCCCCGGTGCCCTCGCGAGGAGGGCGGGGGTCAGCCCCGGTGCCCTCGCGAGGAGGGGGGTCACCCCCCCCCCACCCCCCCCCAACCACCCCCTCGCGAGAGGGCGGGGGTCAGCCCCGGTGCCCTCGCGAGGAGGTCGGGGGTCAGCCCCGGTGCCCTCGCGAGGAGGGCGGGGGTCAGCCCCGGTGCCCTCGCGAGGAGGTCGGGGGTCAGCCCCGGTGCCCTCGCGAGGAGGGCGGGGGTCAGCCCCGGTGCCCTCGCGAGGAGGGCGGGGGTCAGCCCCGGTGCCCTCGCGAGGAGGTCGGGGGTCAGCCCCGGTGCCCTCGCGAGGAGGTCGGGGGTCAGCCCCGGTGCCCTCGCGAGGAGGGCGGGGGTCAGCCCCGGTGCCCTCGCGAGGAGGGCGGGGGTCAGCCCCGGTGCCCTCGCGAGGAGGTCGGGGGTCAGCCCCGGTGCCCTCGCGAGGAGGTCGGGGGTCAGCCCCGGTGCCCTCGCAAGCGGTGTGCACCCAACACCCCCCCCCAACCACCCCCCCCCAACCACCCCCCCCCACCCCACCACCCCCCCACAACGGGGTCAGCCCCGGTGCCCTCGCGAGGAGGTCGGGGGTCAGCCCCGGTGCCCTCGCGAGGAGGTCGGGGGTCAGCCCCGGTGCCCTCGCGAGGAGGTCGGGGGTCAGCCCCGGTGCCCTCGCGAGGAGGTCGGGGGTCAGCCCCGGTGCCCTCGCGAGGAGGTCGGGGGTCAGTGCGAACCCTGAGGTGATGATTGTGGGGGGAGGTCAGCACCAGCCTGGTCAGATGGCAGCTCAGGGCCCTGAGATAACAACTGGGGCTCAGCAGTGTGATCCTGAGGTGATGTCGGCATCTCACTTCGAACAAAGAGCTTCACCGGAAGCTGGAAGGGGTTCAAAGGGCAGGGCTCAGACCAATCAAATTCATCCTTCGCGTCAGCTTCTGACTGGGTTGCCTGAGGTACAAGTGGATGCTCTGACTGGGCAGCGGGGAGGGATTGGGTGGGCTGTTCAGGCTGGCAGCTGGTCCCTGGGTTCGGGGGCAAGTCAGTCAAAGGAGGGGTGGCTCTCTGCGGATCGGGCCCCAGAGTTAGGAGCGGCCGAGGGGAGGGGCCCTGTTGTGGGGGATCCTGTCCATGGCACCCGGAGCTCGTGTGGTTCAGCTCCTGATAGACCCTGTTCATGTGGCGCCACAGCTCTGAGCAGTTCAGACCCTGCAAGTGGCTGGGCAGTGTCGTCAGCAACTCCAGGACAACGGCAGATTCTGTGGGAAGAAAAGAGGAGAGCAAGGGGAGGGGTGGGGGGTGAGGGACAGAGTTAGTCAATCATCAAGCATGGGCCTCACTGACATCAGTCCCAACACCATTCATATAGAACATAGAACATTACAGCACAGAACAGGCCCTTCGGCCTTCGATGTTGCGCCGACCAATATAAAAAGCAATGACCCTCCAAACTAAACCATTCCCTTCTCTTCCATATACCTATCAACTAACCTCTTAAACGCCACCAAACTTGGCGCATCTACAACTGCCGCAGGCAGGGCATTCCACTCCCGAACCACCCTTTGGGTAAAGAACCTACCTCTTATATCCGTCCTATAACTATCACCCCTTAATTTAAAGCTGTGTCCCCTCGTGCTAGCTTTCTCCATCCTAGGTAAAAGGCTATCACTGTCCACCCTATCTAAACCTCTAATCATCTTATATGTTTCAAAAACGTCTCCTCTTAGCCGCCTCCTTTCTAACGAAAACAACCTCAAATCCCTCAGCCTCTCCTCATAAGACCTGCCCTCCATACCAGGCAGCATCCTGGTAAACCTCCTCTGTACCCTCTCCAATGCCTCCACATCTTTCTTATAATGTGGGGGCCAGAACTGCATACAATACTCCAAGTGCGGCCGCACTAGAGTTCTGTACAGTTACAACATGACATTGCGGCTCCGAAATTCAATCCCCCTACCAATAAAAGCTAAGACTCCGTATGCCTTCTTAACAACCTTATCGACTTGACTGCCTACTTTCAGGGATCTATGCACAAATACACCAAGATCCCTCTGTTCTTCAACACTATTAAGAGTCCTACCATTAGCCCTATACTCTATACATTTGTTATTCCTGCCAAAATGAATTACCTCACATTTTTCTGCATTAAACTCCATTTGCCACCTCTCGGCCCAGCTCTGCAACTTGTCCAAGTTTCTCTGCAAACTAGAACACCCCTCTTCACTATCTACCACTCCTCCGACTTTGGTGTCATCCGCAAATTTACTAATCCATCCTTCAATACCCTCATCCAGATCATTTATAAAAATTACAAACAGCAGGGGCCCCCAAAACAGACCCCTGAGGTACACCACTTGTCACCGAACTCCAAGATGAATATCTCCCATCAACCACCACCCTCTGTCTTCTATCTGCTAGCCAATTCCTAACCCAATTAAGCTAAATCACCCTCTATCCCATACATCTGCATTTTCTGCAGAAGTCTTCCATGGACCACCTTATCAAACGCCTTACTAAAGTCCATATATTACCACATCAACCGCCTTACCCCCATCCACCTCTTTAGTCACTTTTTCAAAAAACTCAATGAGGTTAGTAAGGCACGACCTACCCTTCACAAAACCATGCTGACTATCCCAATCAATTCATTTCTCTCTAAATAACTATAAATCCTATCCCTAATTATTCTCTCCAATACTTTGCCCACAACAGAAGTAAGACTCACTGGCCTATAATTCCCTGGAAGGTCTCTCTTCCCATGGAGTGGGAATTGGGAAACACAGAAATTTGGAGCAGGAGAAGACCATTCTGCCCTTCAAGCCTGCTCCACCACTCATTTTGATCATGGCTGGTCATCAAATTGAATTGCTGACCTCCCCCCCCCCCACCCCCCCTTTACTCTCGATCCTTTTAGTCACAAGAGACTTTCAAAATGCGCAGAGGACGCTGAAAGTCTGCAAAGGCATACAGGTAGTGTAAATGAGTGGGCGAGGGTCTGACGGATGGAGTACAATGTTGGTAAATGCGAGGTCATCCATTTTGGTGGGAATAACAGCAAAACGGACAATTATTTAAACGGTAAAAAAATTGCAGATGCTGCTGTGCAGAGGGACCTGGGTGTCCTTGTGTAAGAATCTCAAGGAGTTGGTTTGCAGGTGCAACAGGTAAATAAGAAGGCAAATGGAATTTTGTCCTTCATTGCTAGAGGGATGGAGTTTAAGAACAGCAACATTATGTTGCAGCTGTAAAAGGTGCTGGTGAGGCCACAGCTGGAGTACTGTGTACAGTTTTGGTCTCCGTACTTGAGAAAGAATATACTGGCACTGGAGGGGGCGCAGAGGAGATTCATTAGGTTGATTCCAGAGTTGAGAGCGTTGAGTTATAAGACTGAGTAAACAGGGGCTATACTCATTGGAATTCAGAAAAATGAGGGGAGATCTTATAGAAACATATAAGATTATGAAGAGAATACATCAGAAGCAGGCAAGTTGTTTCCACTGGCAAGTGAAACTAGAACTAGGGGGGCATGGCCTCAAAATAAGGGGAAGCAGATTTAGGACTGAGTTGAGGAGGAACTTCTTCACACAAAGGGATGTGAATCTTAGAACTCCCTGCCCAGTGAAGCAATTGAGGCTACCTCACTGAATGTTTTTAAATGCAAGGATAGATATACCAAGTCGATAAGGGTGTTAAGAAGGCATACGGAATCTTGGCTTTTATTGGTAGGGGGATGGAATTTCTGAGCCGCAACATCATGTTGCGACTGTACAAAACTCTAGTGCGGCCGCACTTGGAGTATTGTGGACAGTTCTGGTCCTCGCATTATAAGAAAGATGTGGAGGCATTGGAGAGGGTACAGAGGAGGTTTACCAGCATGTTGCCTGGTATGGAAGGCAGGTCTTATGAAGAGAGGCTGAGGGATTTGAGGTTGTTTTCATTAAAAAGAAGGCGGCTAAGAGGAGACCTTATTGAAACATATAAGATGATTAGAGGTTTAGATAGGGTGGACAGTGATAGCCTTTTTCCTAGGATGGAGAAAGCTAGCATGAGGGGACATAGCTTTAAATTAAGGGGTGGTAGTTGTAGGACGAATATCAGAGGTAGGTTCTTTACCCAGAGGGTAGTATGGGTATGGAATGCCTTGCCTGCTGCAGTTGTAGATGCAAGTTTGGTGGCGTTTAAGACGTTAGTAGATAGGTTTATGGATGAAGAGGGAATGGTTTAGGTTAGAGGGTCATTGCTTTTTCTTAATTGGTCGGTGCAACATCAAAGGCCGAAGGGCCTGTTTGCACTGTAATGTTCTATGTTCTCTATGTTCAATATTTTTGAACAGTAAAGGAATTAAAGGTTATGGTGACCGGATGGGTAGGTAAGTGGAGCTGAGACCACAAGATCAGCCTTGACCTTACTGAATGGCGGAGCAAGCTCGATGGGCCAGATGTTACATATATATATCTAATTTCTTCTGGAAATTGGTCAACGTTTTGACCTCAACTACTTTCTGTGGGAGTGAATTCTACACATTCACCACCCTCTGGGTGAAGAAATTTTTCCTCACCTCAGTTCTAAAAGGTTTACCCCTTATCCTCAAACTGTGACCCCCATTCTGGACTCCCCCCACCACTGGGAACATTATTTCTGAATCTACCCTGATAACCCTGTTAGAATTTTATAAATTTCCATGAGATCCCTTCTTACTCTTCTAAACTTTAGAGAACATAATCCGAACCATTTCCTTATATTACAGACTAACCATCCAGGAATCAGCTTGGTAAATCTTTACTATACTCCTCTATAACAAGGACACCATAACAGCATACAATACTCCAGCTGTGGTCTCACCAATGCCTGCAGTAAAACATCCCTATCCCTATATTCAAATCCTCTTGCAAAGAAAGCCAAAGTACCATTTGCCTTTCCTGTCTGCTGTCCCTGTGCTGTTACTTTCAATGACTGATGCATACGGATACCAAGGTCTTCCTGAGTATCCACTTCTCTCAATTTACACCTATTCAAGTCATAATTGGTCTTCCTATTATTGCTACCGAAGTGGATAACCTCTCATTTATCCATATTATACTGCATCCAGTTTCGTCCCAACAGTCTGAAAGTCATGCTGGTTAGGGTGCACTGGCTATGCTAAATTCTCCCTCAGTGTAACCGAACAGGTGCCGGAGTGTGGCGACTTGGGGATTTTCCACAGTAACTTCATTGCAGCGTTAATGGCATCCTACTGTGACACGGATAAATAAATTTAAAAAAACTTTTTTTTTGGCCACAGTATAAATTGTGCCCAGACACTCAGCCTATCCAAATCACAGAAAGGCTTAGCGTAGTGGTATTGTCTCTGGACTAGAAATCCAGCGACCCAAGACAAAATCTGGGGACCCGGGTTCGAATCCCACCATAGCAACTGGTGAAATTTAAAATAATGAAAAATATCTGGAATTAAGAATCTAATGACGACCATGAAACCATCATCAATTGTTGGAAAAATCCACCTGGTTTACTAATGTTCTTTAGGGAAAGAAATCTGCTGTCCTTACCCTGGCCTGGCCTACATGTCACTCCAGAGCCACCGCAACGTGGTTAACTCACAACAGCCCTCTGAAACGGCCAGCAATTAGGGATGGACAGTCCCTTAAATTAAAAAAGATAGAACGTGCCGGGGTGAATTGGGAACAGCCAAAGACTGGGAGAGGCAGGAGAGGTAAAGATGGTGATGGGGGGCAGAGGAGAGGTAGAAGTGGGATAATGTAAGTATTGGGATAATGTAAGTATTGGAGAAATCTCTGGACACAGTTTTCATTTCTTAGAAAGGAAAACAAGACTGCACACATTATCAGTGCATAGAAACATCAAATCCCTACACAGCAGGAGGAACCTTTTGGCTCATCAAGTCTGCACTCACTCTCCAACCTTATCCGGCCTCATCTACTGACACCACCCTGTGCTCAACCAGCAACCCTGTCCACTTACTATGGTCAATCCACCTAACCTGCACATCTTTGGATACAAAGGGGCAATTTAGCGTGGTCAATCCACGTAACCCAACATCTTTGGGCACTAGGGAGCAATTTAGCATGGCCAATCCACCTAATCTACAGATCTTTACATAAGGAGGTGCAAGCTATCATAGTCAATCGACCTAACTTGCATGTTTTTGGAGTGTGGAAGAAAAGTGGAGCACCCAGAGGAAACCCACGCAGACACAGGAAGAACGTGCAGACTCCGCACAGACAGTGAGCCAAGGCTGCAGATCAAAGCCGGGTCCCTGACGCTGGGAGACAGCAGTGCCACCTCACTGGCACATTACGGGGAGTATTTTTCTTCAATTTCACCCTTGCACTGACCCTCCTGCATGCTGGATTAGATTATGGCTTGCCTATAACACATCAAGTAAAGCTGATAGGGGGATTTCTGCCTCAGACTTTCACAGCCAAGGATTGAAAGATATAAATATCAATAGGAATGGAGTGGGTTCTGGAGGAGAGATGGCCTGCGTAAGTGTGAGAATTCAAAGATAACTATCTTCACAGAAGCTCAGAAGTGGGTAGAGCCATAATGAGTAACTGATTATCACGATCAACTCTGCTGAGTTTGACCGAACTGTTTACAGAAATCAGTGGTTGGCACTGTGCCAGGGGCCCCAAGTTCAATTACGGGCTCAGGAGTGTGGAGATTGCATGTTTTCCCCTGTCAGTGTGGGTTTTCTTGGCCGCTCCTTAGTATTCAAAGCTGTGCAGGGTAGGTGGATTGGTCATGGCAAAAAAGTGTGTGGTTATGGGGGAATCAGGCACAGGAGAGAGCTGGGTAAGTTATATCTGTCAGTGTAGTTTAGTGTTGAGATAAGTTTATTTATTAGTGTCACAATTAGGCTTATATTAACACTGAAATGAAGTTACTGTGAATATTCCCTAGTTCAACTGAAGATCAAGGGACAACTGACTGGTACACGTTTTTTTTAGAAAACACCACTTTAAGGGAAATTAGGGATAAGTATTAAATGCCCAGACTAACCATTGTGCTGTCCACAAAACGATTGTCAATTGTCAGAAAAACCCATCAGGTTCACTAATGTCCTTCAGAGAAGGAAATCTGACATCCTTAGCCGGTCTGGCCTACATGCATCTCCAGAGTCACAGCAATGTGGTTGACTCCCAACTGCCCTTGGGCAACTAAAGATGAGCAATGACTGCTGGACATCCAGCGACACCTGCGTCCCACAACTGAATAAAGAAATTAAGCTTCGCCAATTTGGCAATGATGGTTGCTGTTCCATCTTGCAAAATGGGTGAATGTCCTGCTGGTCTCTGTGTCATTTCAAACCACACTGCCCGCACCCCCCCCACCCAATTTAATAATTTAATTATCAGTGTCACAGTAGGCTGCCATTAACACTGCAATAAAGTTACTGTGGAAAATCTCCGAGTCGCCACACTCCGGCACCTGTTCGGTTACACTGAGGGAGAGTTTAGCACGGCCGGTGCACCCTAACCAGCATGTCCTTCAGACTGTGGGACGACACCAGAGCACCTGGAGAAAACCCACACAGACACAGGGAGAACATTTAAACTCTACACAGATACTGACCCCAAGCCAGGAATCAAACCTGACACCGTAAGGCAGCAGCCCAAAAAGGTCCATTAATTCAGAGAACGCCTACAAGAGGCAGCCATTCAGCCCATCGAGTCTTCACTGACTCTCTATCAGAGTATCACACCGAAGCCCTCTCCCTCCACTCTATCCCTGTAACCTCACACATTTAGCACGGCTAATCTGTTTAATTCTTAATACCAGATTTCTTTCCTGCTGAATTCGAACTTCAACAGCTGCTGTGCCAGGATATAAAACCTTGGTCCCCGGAATGTTTGTGGGTTAATGGTCTAGCAATATTCCCATCAGACCATCACCTCCCTTGGTTCGATCCAAGGAATGGGGAGAAGGACGAAAAGGTAGCTGGAATGACAGAGTTCATCTCCAGCAACAACGTTGACTCACATTCCCCTCTCAGTCGTACACCCGAAGTACGGAAGGCCTCCAGACTGAAATCACCTCTGAACTCAAGGGACTTGGAGTGGGGGAGAAGAGGTGGTGATAACTAGTGACCTGGGCTAAACTGGAATACAAAGATCGGCCACACACATGCTTCACGTGGGACTGAGTATCGTACTGACTGGATGGGTGGAGGGGGAGCAGGGCAGAGATGAGCTGAGGGCAGAGGCAGGTGAAGAGGGAAGGGCAGCGGAGGTCATTCTTGAAATATAGTGTTCAATTCTGATCGCCACACTACCAGAAAGATGTGGAAGCTTTGGAGAGGGCACAGAAAAGATTTAACAAAGAACAAAACAGCACGGGAAACAGGCCCTTTGGCCCAATGAGCCCACGCCACCACCCCGATGTTCCCACTTCAACCCGTGATCCCTGTCTATGTTTATAGATCTACGCACTGAAACCAAATTTGAGACAATTTAGGGAGAATTTGTTCTGCCAATCAGCCTAAGAGCACATCTTTGGGATGTGGGAAGAAACCGGAGCACCCGGAGAAAACCCACGCAAGCACTGGGAGAATGCGCAAACTCCCACAGACGCAGGCCCAAATCCATGTATCTGCACAGCACAGCGATAGTCACTGAACTGTCGTGTTGCCCATCAAATGGTCCAGGTCAAGTGTACACTATCGATGTGAAGCACTAGGATACTCTGGAAAAAAAATCCAAGAGCAGCCCTCTCACGACCCATCGCGTGTATGCCCCTTGTTAGACAACAAGGTGGACCAAAGCACCTGTCGGATAAAAACAAGTACATCAATATCATCGACTAGGATGTTACCTGATATGGAGGACATTAACTTTGAGGAGAGGTTGTAGAAAAGTGATTTGTCGTCACTGGAAAGATGGAGGTTAAAGGGGCGAACTGGTAGAAGTCTACAAGACTATGAGAGGTATGGACAGGGTGGATAGTCAGAAGCTTTTTCCCAGGGTGGAAGAGTCAATTTCTAAGGGGGCATAGGTTTAAGGTGCAAGATTTAAAAGAGATGTATGAAGCAAGTGTTTTTTTTTACACAGAGGATGGTAGGTGCCTAGAACTTGTTGCCAGGAAGGTAGTGGAAGCAGATACGATAGTGACTTTCAAGGGGCATTTACACAAATACATGAATAGGATGGGAATAAAGGTCCCCAGGAGGTTGGGTTCAGATGGCAGCATGGTCAGTGCCAAAGGGCCTATTTCTGTGCTGTAATTTTCTTTGTTCTTTGAGGCGGAGGGGATGAAAAAGGCGGTGGTGGTGGAGGAGGAGGAATAGACAGCCACATTCTGTCCTCCCTTCTCCCTCTCGGGGCAATGGTGTCACATCAGTGTCTTATGGCTGCCACCTGCTGGCTGACTGAAATGAGGGCAGGGGAAAACGTTTGTTGATTCACACAACTCTTCCGCTCCCTGGTTGGCAAAAATGAGCGAGCATCAGCCTCGCTCTCAACCTAGAACTGGAGCATTCTTCCAAAAATGCCTGAGAAAGCCACAGACCCCATCACTAGAGATTTACAGTGTGGGGACGGCCATTCAGCCCATCGTGCCTGTGATGGATTTCTGGAACTGCTGCCCATTTGTTCAAGCCTGTTTTATTAATTCGTGCAGCACGGCTGGCCAGCATTTATTGCCCATCCCTAGTTGCCCTTTGAGGGCAGTTGTTGATGTGGCTCTGGAGTCATATGTAGCATAGACCAAATAAGGATGCCGGATTTCCTTCCCTAAAGGAACCAGATGGGTTTTTACAACAATCGGCAACGGGTTTCATAGTCATCAATAGATTCTTAATTCCAGATTTTTTTTATTGAATTCAAATTCCACCATCTGCTGTGGCGGGATTCGATCCCAGGTCCCCAGAACATTAGCTGGATTAATAATCTTGCGATTATATCACTAGGCCATGGCACCCTATTTGATCCTCATATCTCTGCACACCTTTTGTGTTTTTTTTAAAAATTGATTTGCAATCTATTTGTCTTCAGAAAGTTACTGTCTCAACAGGCCTACTGGCCTTGCAAGATCTCCACTGGGATTGGTTTACAAGGGTGTAATGTCTGCTGTGCTCTCAGGAAGAATGCCACCTCATCCTAACCTGTCCCCCAGCGACAAGAGATTGGACACATCCACCTGGAGGTCTCCCATTTCCTGTGGGGACCAGTGAAAACTGTCTCCAATTCAAGAAGCTGGATAATGATTATTTAAGTTTAAAGTTTATATATTAATAGAACATAGAACACTACAGCATAAGTTGCACCGATCATATCTATACCTACCATACCATAGAACTATCTATAACTCCCAATCCCATTAAATCCCTTGTACTCATCCAGAAGTCTCTTAAAAGACCCCAGCGAGTTCGCCTCTACCACCACTGAAGGCAACCAATTCATTCACTCACCACCCTCTGAGTGAAAAACTTACCCCTAACATCCCCTCAGTATTTGCTTCCCTGCACCTTAAACTTGTGTCCTCTCGTAGCGACCATTTCAGCCCTGGGAAATAGCCTCTGAGACTCCACTCTATCTATAAAACTCTATGCGGTCACCTCTCAACTTTCGTCTCTCCAGTGAGAAGCTCTCTCAACCTACCTTCATAAGGCATGCCTCCCAATCCAGGCAACATCCTTGTAAATCTCCTCTGCACCTCTCAATAGCTTCCACATCCTTCCTATAGTGAGGCGAACAGAACTGCACACAGTACTCCAAGTGGGGTTGACAAGGGTCTTATAAAGTTGCATCATTACCTCCCGACTCCTAAACTCAATTCCTCGATTAATGAAGGCCAGTACACCATACACCTTCTTGACCACATCCTCCACTTGCGGGGCCGATTTAAGAGTCCTATGGACCTGGACCCCAAGATCCTTCTGCTCCTCAACACTGCCAAGACTCCTACCCTTGATATTGTACTCCTTCATCCCATTGGTCCTGCCAAAATGGACCACCACACATTTATCCGTATCTGCCACTTCTCCGCCCAGTCTTGCATCCTATCTATGTCTCGCTGCAACTTCTGACATCCCTCCAGACTATCCACAACTCCAACAACCTTCGTTACAAGCAGGCTTACATTAACACTGCAAAAAAGTTACTGTGAAAATCCCACATTGCCACACTCTAGCACCTGTTCGGGGACACTGAGGAAGAATTCAGCATGGCCAATGCAACTAACCAGCACGTCTTTCGGAGGAGACTGGAGCACCTGGAGAAAACCCACATAGAACATAGACTTGGGGAGAACACGCAGACTCCACACAGATGGTGACCCGAGCCGAGAATTGAACCTGGGTCCCTGACGCTGTGAGGCAGCAGTGCTAATCACTGTCATTCTGCCAGCAATGGAGTGGAAATTTTGATTTTTACTCCTCTCCAGGAAGTGATTGAGGCTTAGGGAGGAGGGTGATTGAATATCTTAAATCTAAGATCACTGTTTGTTGAGGGTGGTGGGGGTATGGAATGCGCTGCCAAGTAAAGTGGTGGAGGCAGGTACTCTGGAGTTATTTAAGAAATACTTAGATGGGCACATGAACAGAATGGGAATGGAGGGGTATAGAAAACTGATTTAAAAATAGGGATCATGAGCCTTGGGAGTCCCTGGGAAGTGTGTAAATAGATGATGATATTGATGTACTTGTTTTTATCCTACAGGTGCTTTGGTCCACCTTGTTGTCTAACAAGGGCATACACGCGATGGGTCGTGAGAGGGCTGCTCTTGGATTTTTCGAGAGTATCCTAGTGCTTCACGTCGTTAGTGTACACTTGACCTGGATCATTTGATGGGCAACACGACAGCTCAGTGACTATTGCTGTGCTGTGCAGATACATGGATTTGGGCCTGTGTCTGTGGGAGTTTGCGCATTCTCCCCATGCTTGCGTGGGTTTTCTCCGGGTGCTCCGGTTTCCTCCCACATCCCAAAAATGTGCTCTTAGACTGATTGGCAAAACAAATTCTCCCTACATTGTCTCAAATTTGGTTTCAATCCATAGATCTATAAACATAGACAGGGATCACGGGCAGAGGTGGGAACATCGGGGTGGCGGCGCGGGCTCATTGGCCGAAGGGCCTGTTTCCTGTGCTGTTTTGTTCTTTGGAGGGAAGGTAGAATCTAATCAAACAACTGGGGCAGAAACAACTTGAGGGCGGCACGGGCTCCTTTGGTTTGTTCCACAGGTCAATTGTTCTCCTCAACATTAATTGCTTTAAACCTCTGTGATAAATTTCACCCGCCACATCTCCATCCTTTTCACTATCCGAGGTTGGGTACTGTGCTGGGTCATTCACGTGGATCGGAGTGGGCAGTGGGCACAGCATTGACTTCCTGGGGGAACACCTGGTCGAACAACTGTTCATCACTGCTCGCTGCCCCATTTGGCAATCAGTTTGTCTCAGACGTAAGCTCCCTCGATTCTTGCACTCTGAACCATCCTTGTCCATCCTTATGCCGTCCTACCCAACTGCTTTCTAGAATCACAGAATCCCTGCAGTGCAGAAGGAGGCCATTCAGCCCATCGAGTCTGCACCAACCACAATCCTACCCAAACCCTATTCCCGTAACCCTACATATTTACCCTGTTAACTCCCCTGTCACTAAGGGAGAACTCAGCGTGTCCAAACAACCTAACCTGCACATCTTTGGAGGGTGGGAGGAAACTCACGCAGATATGGGGAGAACTTGCATACTCCACACAGACAGCAACCCAAACCAGGAACTGAATCTGGGTTCCTGGTGCTCTGAGGTAGCAGCGTGACCACTAGACCACCATGCCATCCTCACTAGCCCCTTCTACTAGTCCAAATACGCCTCAACACCCCTCCCACCGCTCTGTATCTAACTCCATCAGCACAACCTCGAGTTATCTATCCTCATGCGTTTAGTAACCCAATACAGTCAGCCTCAACTGAGAAAAGGCGATGGCCAAGTGATATTCTTCTTACACTATTAATCAGGAACTCAGCTAACATTCTGGGGACCCAGGGACAAGTTCTGCCAATGGTAGATGGTGTAATTTGAATTCAATAAAAAAAAACTGATGACCATGAAATGATTGCTGATTGTTGGAAAAACCTAATGTCCGTCAAGGAGGGAAATCTGCCGTCCTTACCTGGTCTGGCCTACATGTGATTCCAGAGCCGAGCCACAGCAATGTGTTGACTCCATGGCTCTTGGGCAATTAGGAATGGGCAATAAAAGTTGGCCAACTAGCAATACCCATGGTCCATGAATGAGTGAAAAAAAATACAGGCAATTTTGTTAGAATTATAGAATCAGAAATTGCAGAAAGAGGCCATTCGGCCCATTGAGCCTGCAACGACAACAGTTTCACCCAGGACCTATCCCAGTAACCCCGTATTTACCCCACTAATGCCCCAACACTAAGGGGCAATTTAGCATGGCCAATCAATCTAACCCGCACATCAGAGTGTGGGAGGAAAGCAGAGCACCAGAGGAAACCCATGCAGACACGGTGAGAACATGCAAACTCCACACAGGCAGTATCCCAAGCCAGGAATTGAACTCATGTCTCATGACACTCTGAGGCAACAGTGCTAACCACTGTGCCACTGTATAGCCCGATGTCACCATTGTTAAACCACTATCTCAAACCTCTTATTGGTCAACACTAGCCCGATAGGGTCAGTGATTTGCAACATTTTTATGTTTACAAAACTTCCTGAACCATCTTATAATGCAGGAAATACAGTTGCCAATTTACACTAACAGCAATGCGATAATGACTGGATATTAAAATGTTGCTGATATCTTTTCCAGCTCCCTGCCCTATCTCTATAAGCATTATGTGGATATACTGGCGTTGGACTGGGATAGTAAGAAGTCTCACAATACTAGGTTAAACTCCAAAAGCTTGTATTACCAACTTGAACCTGGTGTCGTAAGACTTCTTACGACCCCTGTTAGCCCACACATTTAACATGGCCAATCCACCTAACCAGCACATCTTTGGACTGTGGGAAGAAAGCAGAACACCAGAGGAAACCCATGCAGACATGTGGAGGAAGTGCAAACACCACACAGACAGTGAGCCCATGCTGGGAAAGAACACTGGCACCATGAGGCAGTAGCGTTCACCACTGTGCCATCACACTGCCACTGCAAGCCACACAGTTCAATTAAGAACAAAGAACAAAACAGCACGGGAAACAGGCCCTTCGGCCCAACGAGCCCGCGCCCCACCTCTACCCGCGATCCCTGTCCATGTTTATAGATCTATGGATTAAAAACCAAATTTGAGACAATTTAGGGAGAATCTCTTTTGCCAGTTAGCCTAAGAGCACATCTTTGGGATGTGGGAGGAAACCGGAGCACCCGGAGAAAACCCACGCAAGCACAGGGAGAATGCGCAAACTCCCACAGACACAGGCACAAATCCATGTATCTGCACAGCACAGCGATAGTCACTGAGCTGTCGTGTTGCCCATCAAATGGTCCAGTCAAGCGTACACTAACGACGTGAAGCACTAGGATACTCTCGAAAAAAATCCAAGAGCAGCCCTCTCACGACCCATCGCGTGTATGCCCCTTGTTAGACAACAAGGCAGACCAAAGCACCTGTAGGATAAAAACAAGTACATCAATATCATCATCTATTTACACACTTCCCAGGGATTCCCAAGGCTCATGATCCCTATTTTAAGTCAGTTTTCTATACCCCTCCATTCCCATTCTGTTCATGTGCCCATCTAAGTATTTCTTAAATAACTCCAGAGTGCCTGCTTCCACCACTTTACTTGGCAGCGCATTCCACATCCCCACCACCCTCTGTGTGAAAAAACTCCCTCTAGCATCCAAATTATACCTTACCCCCATCACCCTAAGCCCGTGACCCCTCGTGCTATTTGAGTCCATCCTAGGAAAAACCTTAACCCTGTTTACTCTATCAATCCCCTTCAAAATCTTGTACACCTCTATCAGATCTCCTCTAAGTCTACGTCTTTCTAAGGAAAACAGTCCCAATTTGCCTAATCTCTCCTCGTAACTCAGACCTTCCATACCAGGCAGCATTCTGGTAAACCTCCTCTGCACTCTCTCCAGAGTCTCCACGTCCTTCCGGTAGTAAGGTGACCAGAACTGGACGCAGTATTCCAAAGGAGGTCTAACCAACGTTTTGTACTGCAACATTAAAGGCGAAATTAAAACACTGCAAAATCAATAAAAATGACCGAACGTGGACTGACCTCTCAGCTTTAACCTGGAAACCAGAAACTCAGCCCTGGAAAGTGAAATCTGACCCCCCCCCCCGCCAATCCTGGGGATGTCCTGTCCCACCAGCTGGATAGACCCAGCAGAATTCCCCCAATAAGTCCTCATAGGCAAGAAAACCTCTTACTGGTTAACATGTACCATCCCCCATCTTGGGGGAAGCACTGAGGGTGGCAAGGGCACCCTTCAAAGGGGGGACTTCAATGTGCAGCACCAAGACTGGCTTGGTAGCAACGCCACAGACTGAGCTGGTCAGGTCCTCAAAGGCATCTCTGCTAGGCTGGATCTGCAGCAGGTGGTGAGGGTACCAACAAGAAGGGAAAACATACATGGCCTCACCTTCACTAAGCTTGTCAGTCGCAGATACATCTGTCCACGATAGGAGTGATACAGTGGTCGGCATTGCAGCCTCACAGCTCCAGGGACCCCGGCTCGATATCTGGTTTGGTCAGTGTGGGTTTCCTCTGGGCGCTCTGGTTCCCTCCCACACTCCAAAGATGTACGAATTAGGTTGACTGGCCATAATAAATTGCCCCTTAAGAGTCCTACGTGGGGTTATGGGGATAGAGTCTGGGTTTGTGGTCAATGCAGATCAACGCGATCCTTCTGCACTCTAGGGATTCTACCATTCTACGAGTGAGCGCCGCACAGTCCTTGTGGGGACAAAGTCCCAATTTCACATTGAAATCACGGTGCTCACCACTGTGTCGCCGTGCCTTCCCATCCACAAGACAGTGATTCTCAGACAGTGCAGCACTCTCTCAGCACTGCACTCAGATGATAGCCCCAAGGTGGTTTTGGGGGGGGGGGGTGATGCTGTTGGAAGGGACGGCAGCTGACCAACCCCAATACTCACCAAGGGGGAGAGCTGCGGGAACGTTGAGCCTTGCATAGCTGCTGAACAGAAATGGTAGATCTTCTCAAAGTCCGGAGGTGTAGCTGGGGCCCAGGCTCTTCCAGCGACGTGGGAATGAGTCAGTCACTGAGGCGGCCACTCGATCCCAGCTCAGAGTCTGTGGGCAAGCCCCAGCGCTGCTTCCCTTGGAGCACTCGATGCTGGAACAGGCCTCCGTGACAGCTCCCCTGAGAGATGGCTCAGTTGCTGCGATCATTAGTGTCTGAGAGCAGGAAGAGAAAGCAATCATTTGGAGAAAAGCGGAGAGCATGGGTACAGGAATGATGTGGTGGGGGGGGGGGGGGTGGGTCACAGAAAACGGGAGTAGCGGTTTATCAGAAGGGAGATCTGTAGCGAGTGGTGTTCACGATGTGGAGATGCCGGTGTTGGACTGGGGTAAACACAGTAAGAAGTCTCACAACACCAGGTTAAAGGGATTCGACTGGACTTCAGTTGGATTTTAACCTAGTGTTGTGAGATTTCTTACTATGAATGGTGTTCCACAGGGATCAGTGAAAAGAAAACAGTACAGTACAGGAACACAAACAGAAAATGCTGCAAAATCTCCACTGTCAGTTCTGATGAAGGGTCAGTGTACTTGAACCATTGGCTCTATTCTCTCTCCACAGGTGCTGTAAGACCTGCTGAGATTTTCCAGCATTTTTCTGTTTTGTTTCAGCGTCCGTGATATTTTACCTTTACCTCAGCACAGAAACAGGCCTTCTGGGCCCACCAAGTCTGAGCCTCTCTCATCTCATATTAGAGAAACCTTCTGCCTTACTTGGTGCTGGGACCTCTTGTTTGTAGAGCATAGAAATGATCTGGACGGAAATGTAGGTGGTCTGATTAGTAAGTTTGCGGATTACACAAAGACTGCAGAATTGCGGATACTGCCAGGGGCTGTCAAAGGATGCAACAGGATATGATTGAGAGAGATGGATACTCAATGGGACTTTGGTATCCTCGTGTTATCAGTCGCTGAAAGTAGGCAATAAAGAAGGCAAATGGTAGTTAGCCTGCATAGCGAGAGGATTTGATTATAGGACTACAGATGTTTTCCTGCAATTGTATAAAGTGTTGGTGAGGCCACACCATTTGTGTTGTGTGCAAATTTGGTGTCCTTAATGGGAGAAATGATGTCCTTGCTATAGAGGTACTGCAGCAAAGGTTTACCAAGATGATTCCTGGGATGACAGGTCTGTCATATGAGGAAACACTAAGTTAGTTAGGATTATATTCACTGGCATTTAGAAGACTGAAAGGGGATCTCATAGAAATTTATAAAATTCTAACAGGGTTAGATAGGATAGCTTCAGAAAGAATGTTCCCAGTAGTAGAGGAGTCCAGAACTAGGGATCATACTTTGACAAAAAGTGGTAAATCCTTTAGAACTGAGGTGAAGAGAAATTTCTTCACCCACAGGGTGATGAATATGTGGAATTCACTACTACAGAAAGTAGTTAAGGCCAAAACATTGTGTGATTTCAAGAAGAAATTAGATCTAGCTCTTAGGGATCAAGGGATACGGGGGAAGGAAGGAAGGAAGGATCAGGGTACTGAATTTGATGATCAGCCACGAAGATGATGATTGGCGGAGCAGGCTCGAGGGGCCGAATGGCCTACTCCTGCTTCCGGTTTCTATATAGATTGGATACTTGGACACAGATAGAGTTTAATCCAGACAAATGCATTTTGCAGCATCAAATTTAGGTGTGAATTACACTGTAAATGGCAGAATCCTTAGGAACATTAAGATACGGGCTATCTGAGTGTCCAGTCCACAGTTCCCCAAGGTGATTAAGAAGGCAAATGGCATGCTTGCCTTCACCAGTCGGGGCACTGAGTTCAAGAGTTAGGAAATCATACAGACAAATCGAGGTAGACAGACAAATCGCCAGGACCGGATGGGATGTACCCCAGGTTACTGTGAGAGGCCAATGAAGAGACTGCAGAGCCCCTGGCGATGATCTTTGTCATCGGTGGAGATGGGAGAGGTTCTGGAGGATTGCAGATGTGGTTCCTATATTCAAGAAAGGGAATAGGGATAGCCCAGGAAATTATTGATGATGAGTCTAACCTTAGTGGTTGGTAAGTTGATGGAGAAGATCCTGAGGGACAGGACTTACGCATATTTAGAGAAGTTTAATATGCTCAATAGTAGTCAGCATGGCTTTGTCAAAGGCAGATTGTGCCTTATGAGCCTAGTTGAGTTCTTTGAAAATGTGACTATATACATTGATGAAGGAAGAACGGTAGATGTGGTTTATATGGACTTCAGCAAGGCATTCAATAAGGTTCCTCATGCAAGACTTTTTTACAAAATGAGAGGGCATGGGATCCAAGGGGCTGTTGCCTTGTCGTTCCAGAACTGGCTTGCCCATTGAAGGCAGAAAGCGGTTGTGAATGGGTCTTTTTCTGCATGGAGGTCGGTCACCAGTGGACCTGTTCTGGGACCCTTGCTGTTTATAATTTTCATAAATGACGAAGTGGAGGGATGGATTGGTAAGTTTGCTGACGACATGAAGGATGGTGGTGTTGTGAACAGTTTGGAGGGATGTCAGAAGTTGCAGCGAGACATAGATAGGATGCAAGACCGAATGGAGGAGTGGCAGATGGACATCAACCCAGATAAATGTATAGTGGTCCATTTTGGCAGGTCCAATGGGACAAAGAAGTATAATATCAAGGGTTGGACTCTTAGCAGTGTAGAGGATCAGAAGGACCTCGAGGTCCAGGTCCATAGGTCACTTAAATCGGCTTCACAGGTAGTGGATGTGGGTAAGAAGGCATATGGTGTATTGGCCTTCATCAATTGAAGGATTGAGTTTAGGAGTCAGGAGATAATGTTGCAACTCTATAAGACCCTAGTCAGACCTCTCTTGAAATACTGTGTTCAGTTCTGGTCACCTCATTACAGAAGGTATTGAGAGGGTGCAGAGGAGATTTACAAGGATGTTGCTTGGATCGGGTGGCATGCCTTATGAGAAAAGGTTGAGGAAGCTAGGTCTTTTTGCCTTAGAGAGACAAAGGTTGAGAGGTGACCTGATAGAGGTGTAAAAGATGTTGAGAGGTATAGATAGGGTGGATCCTCAGAGGTTATTTCCCAGGGCTGAAATGGTCACTACGAGAGGACACAGGTTTAAGATGCTGGGGAGCAGGTACAGAGGAGATGTCAGGGATAAACTTTTCACTCAGAGGGTAGTGAGTGAGTGGAATTGGCTGCTATTGGTGGTGGTGGTAGGAGGCAAATTCAATAGAGTCTTTCAAGAGAGACTTCTGGATGAGTACATGGGACTTAATAGAATTGAAGGTATGGATATCATCAGCGCAACTGTGGGTCGAAGGGCCTGTTTGTGCTGTAGTTTTTCTACGTTGCAGCTATATACAACCTGAGTTAGGTAGTTTTTGGAGTATTGTGTGCAGTTCTAGTGGCCACACTACCAGAAGGACATGGGAGCTTTGGAGAGAGTGCAAAGAAGGTTCACCAGGATGTTGTCGAGGATATTGGTCATGAAGAGAGGGTAAGTAAACCAGGATCGTTTTCACTAGAAAGGAGCAGGCTGAGGGGAGATCTGATAGAGGTCTACAAAATGATGAGAGGCACAGACAGGATGAATAGTCAGAGGCTTTTTCCCCAGGGTGCAAGTGTCAATTTAGATCTATAAACATAGACAGGGATTACGGGTAGAAGTGGGAACATCGGGGTGGTGCCGCTGGCTCGTTGGGCCGAAGGGCCTGTTTCCTGTGCTGTTTTGTTCTTTGTACAAGGGGACACATAGAAATTTTAAAGGAGGTGTGTGTGTGGGGGAGTTTTTCACACACAGAGCGTGGGTGCCTGGGACGCGCTGGCAGAGGAGTGGTGGAAGCAGGCACATTAGCATCTGGATTGATACATGAATAGGGAAGGAATAGAGGACTGAGGAAGGGTAAAAGATGTTTTTAGTTTAAAAAAGGCATTGTGACTGGCACGGGTTTGGATGGCTGAAGAGCCTGTTCCTGTGCTATACTTTTCTTTGTTCTCTGGTGGACACGCAACGCAGTTCATTGATTTCCCTCCTTCCTCCCAAGCCCACAATTCCCACCCTCACTTCCCAATGACTCTGTTGGCTCACACCGACCTTCTTCAGTAGACACCCTCATTGCCATCTCTCTACCTATTCTCACTCCTTCTCCCAGCTCCCATCCAGCCGAGACTCCCATTCCTGGCCTACCTGGAAGAACGCTGTTGAAATCACCTCGTCAACGTTGCCTGTTGCTTCTTCAGCCAGCTCAGTCCAGATCTGGAAAGAACAGAAAAGAACCATCAGCCACGCAGTCAGGAAATACAAGACGTGGCTATTCAGCCCCTCTATTTGGGTTTAACTTTCACTTCTGTTATGGCTGACGTGTTTAATATGGAATCAGTTGGACACTTTGATCAGATCACCCTTAATTCTTCAAGGAAAGGGTATTGACAGGGGTCACAGGTAGAGGTGGGAACATCGGGGTGGTGGCGCGGGCTCGTTGGGCTGAAGGACCTGTTTCCCGTGCTGTTTTGTTCTTTGAAAGGAAACAGTTTGCTCTGATCATTTCGAATCCCTACCATGCAAAAGGAGGCCATTCAGCCCACTGAGTCTGTACTGACCACAATTCTACCCAGGCCTGAATCCTGTAAACCCTGATATTTATCCTGCTATTACCTCAATTTAACATGCCCAATCCACCTAACCTGCACATCTTTGGTCTGTGGAAGCACCCAGAGAGAACCCACACAGACACAGGGAGAATAAGAACATAAGAAATAGGAGCAGGAGTGGGCCATCTAACCCTTCGAGCCTGCCCCGCAATAAGATCATGGCTGATCTGAAGTGGATCAGTTCCACTTTCCCGCTTGCTCCCCATAACCGTTAAATTTGATCAGAAATCTATTTACCCGTGACTTAACATATCCAACAAGGGAGCCTCCATCACTTCAATGGGCAGAGAATTCCAGAGATTCACCACCCTCTGAGAAAAGATGTTCCTCCTCAACTCTGTTCTAAACTGCAACCCCCCTTCATGTACAGATGTATGTACAGAATGTACAGATTCTACACAGACACTGTCCCAAGGCTAGAATTGAACGCTGTGAGGCAACCACTGTGCCACCATATTTAATCGTACATTTACACACACTGTACATTTACACACTGTATGATATTACATATTGTACAATCATATTTAATCCTTACAATTCCTCTATCATTCTGGTGAATCTCCACTGACCCAGCTCAGATGTCAGCAGATAAACTTCAAGAGGTTTGAGCCCAGAAGTGAAGAGAGATACTTGATGTGAATGCTAACCAGAGCTTTACACTCTGAAATAAGCAACTGGCTGCTAAAAGTTTATTTATTAGTGTCACAAGAAGGCTGACATTGTCCATGTCCCCTCATAATCGTGTGTACACAGAGTGGATAAGGAGCAGCTGTTCCCCTTAGTTGAAGGGTCAGTCATGAGGGGACTTGGGTTCAAGGTGAGGGGCAGGAGGGGGAGAGGATGTGAGGCAAAAAGCCAGAGTGCGGTGATGGTCTGGAATGTGCTGCCTGGGAGGCTGGTGGAGGAGGGTTGCCTCACATCCTTTAAAAAGTACCTAGATGAGCATTTGGCACTCCGTAACATTCAGGGATATGGGCCAAGTGCTAGCAAGTGGGATTAGATGGACAGTCAGGACATTCCATGCATCGATGCAGACTCGATGGGCTGAACGGCCTCATCTGCACTGTGATATTGTGATGTGAGGAATTTATCCAGGAGGGTGGTGTGGATGCCTCACATCTTTTAAAAAGTACCTGGATGAGCGCTTGGCACACAAGGCCAAGTGCCGGGAGATAGGATCAGGTGAGAGTTCAGGGGCTTCTAATGTGTCAGTGCAGACTCGATGGGCCGAAGGGTGGTTCGGGAGTGGAATGCCCTGCCTGCAGCAGTTGTAGATGCGCCAAGTTTGGTGGTGTTCAAGAGGTTAGTTGATAAGTATATGGAAGAGAAGGGAATGGTTTAGTTTGGAGGGGCATTGCTTTTTATATTGGTCGGCGCAACATCGAAGGCCGAAGGGCCTGTTCTGTGCTGTAATGTTCTATGTTCTATGTTCTAAGGGCCTCTTCCGAGCTGCATGGTTCAACGATCCTACCTCTGCAATGAAGTTACTGTGGAAATCCCATACTAGCCACACTCTGGTGCCTGTTTGGGCACACTGAGGGGGAATTTTGCATGGCTGACGTACCTAACCTGCACGCCTTTCGGACTGTGGGAGGAAACTGAAGCAGCCGGAGACACGGGGACAACGTGCAAACTCCACACAGATAGTGACCCAAGCCGGGAACTGAACTTGGGTGCCTGGCGCTGTAAGGCAGCTGTGTAAACCACTGTGACACCAGACCTGTGATACCGGAAAACTGAAACAAGAACAGAACTCTGGTCTGGCAGGTAGGGATGGGTTTCAAGTCTGTTCAGAATAAAAGAGTCCCCAGTTGCGCCTGTAACGCAACTAATTCTTCACTCAGAGTGGTTAGGGTGTGGAACGGACTGCCTGCGGTGATAGTGGAGTCGGACACTAGGAATTTTTAAGCGTTTATTGGATAGGCACATAGAGCACTCCAGAATGATAGGGAGGGGATAACTTGATCTTGGGATTGGACCTAGCTCGGCACAACACTGAGGGCCGAAGGGCCTGTACTGTGTTGTAATGTTTTATGTTCCAATGCTCAGGGCACCTGTGTTTGAATCCCGCCACGGTCATTGGTGGAATTTAAATTCAATAAATAAAATCTGGAATTAAGAGTCTACTGATGACCAACTTCTATCCTCTATCAGGTCGCTCTCTCAACCTACGTCTCTCAGGGAGAACAGACCTAGCCCACTTAACCTAAGGCCTGCCTCCCAATCCAGGCAACATCCTTGTAAATCTCCTCTGCACCCTCTCAATAGCTTCCACATCCTTCCTATAGTGAGGTGACCAGAACTGCGCACAGTACTCCAAGTGGGGTTGACAAGGGTCTTATAAAGTTGCAGCATTACCTCCCGTCTCCTAAACTCAATCCCTCGATTAATAAAGGCCAGTACACCATAAGCCTTCTTGACCACATCCTCCACCTGCGAGGCCGATTTAAGAGTCCTATGGACCTGGACCCCAAGATCCTTCTGCTCTTCAACACAGCCAATACTCCTACCCTTGATACAATATCAACTCCCCGTCACCGCGACACCGCCTGCGGTACAACTGCCCGACGCCGCCTGCGGTACAACTGCCCGACGCCGCCTGCGGTACAACTGCCCGACGCCGCCTGCGGTACAACTGCCCGTCACAGTGATGCAGTCTACTCTCTAACTATCTGTCACCGCGACACCGCCTCGGTATAACTCCGCCACGTTACAGCACTCGGCTGGCAGGTTCTCACTGACCTGCAATGGGGCTCGGAGTTGCTGCTGTTTCCGTCTCTCCTCCCGCAGTCTCTGGAGGGTGTTACGTTGAAGCAGGCTCCGCAGTGACCTGCCCTGTAACCCTTCGAGATATGTTGCAATCTGTGGACACAGGGAATGGGGAGTCAGTGACCGTGGCAAATACAAAGAGGGTGAGGGTGGCACCGTGGCTAGCATGGCTGCCTCACAGTGTCAGGGTTCAATTCCCAGCTCGGGTCACTGTCTGTGCCCAGTCTGCACGTTCTCCCCATTTCTATGTGGGTTTCCTCCAGGTGCTCTGGTTTCCTCCCACAGTCCAAAGGCGATTGGCCGTGCTAAACTGACCCTGTGTGTCAGGGAGATTTGCAGGGTACATACATGGATTATAAGGATAGAGCCTGGACAGGACTGCGGTCAGTGCAGATTCAGTGGGCTGAATAGAACCTCTACAGTGTAGAAGGAGGCCATGTATTGGGGAGGGAGCGGTGTAGTGGGATTGAGTGCATGGTCGCGGTCATGGTCATGGGTTCGGTCTCAGCAGAGGTGATGGAGTGGGGGAAATGGGGTGGAAAGAGAGATGAGGATGGAGAACAGATGGAACAGTAGGAGGAATCTGGTCTACATTTACTTGTGTTGGCATCACTGGCTAGCATATATGGCAGATCCGTGATTGCCCTTGGGAAAGTATTCTTTGATCTTCTGGCTTTCTGGTAATGATAGAGTGAGGGATTTGCCAGGCCGTGAGGTTGCAGATTGTGCCCGCAGTGCCTCACGGCTGTCCAGTCTTGAGTTGGTGGATCGGTTCAAAGTCTGTCCCATTTAGCACCACGATAAGTGCCACCCAACACGATGGAGGTTCTTCTCAGTGTGAAAGCCGTAAGATGTCTGAGCAGAATTTGGCCATTTGACCCAGACATTCATGGCTGATATTTTTCTCATTCCCATTCTCCTCGTAAGCCTTGATCTCTTTATAATCAAGAATCTTTCTATCTATCTCTGTCTTAAAGACACTCAATGACCTGCCTCCACAGCTCTTTGTGGTAATGATTCTCGCTGAAGAAATTCCCCCTCATCTCAGTTTTAGAGGTGCATTCCTTCACTCTGAAGTCTCTTCAGCTAGTGGAAACATCCCCTCTATTCAGGCCTCTTCACTAATTGTATAGATCAGCTAGACAGTCAATATCCCTTCCTAAAATTAGGAAAATCTAAAACCAGAGGGTACAGGTTTAAGGCGAGAGGGGAGAGATATAAAATTGTCCAGAAGGGCAACTCTTTTCTCACAGAGGGTGATGAGTGTCTGGAATAAGCTGCCAGAGGTGGTAGTAGAGTCGGGTACAATTTTGTCTTTTAAAAAAGCATTAGACAGTTACATGGGTAAGATGGGTATAGAGGGGTATGGGCCAAATGTGGGCAACTGGGACCAGATTAGTGATATGGATACGTTTGGCCAATGGGCCTGCTTCTATGCTGTAAATTTCTATGACTCTGAGTCTGCTCTGCTATTCATTCATGGCTGATAAGTTTCTCAACCCCATTTTCTTGTCCCCATAACCTTTGATCCCCTTATTGATCAAGAACTTACCTATCTCTGTCTTAAATGTACTCAATGATCTGCCCTCCACAGCCCTCGTGGAAACAAATTCCACAGATTCACCACGCATTGCTGAAGAAATTCCTCCTCATCACAGTGCAAAAGGATTATCCTTTCGCTGCTGCCTCCATTCCTACTCTGTCCGACTAATGGAAACACTTTCCCCAAGTGCACTCTATCCAGACCTTTCATCATTCTGTAAGTTTCAATGTTATCCCCCTTCTCATCTTTCTAAACTCCATCTAGTGCAGACTCAGAGTCCTCATAACAAAGAGCAACACAGCACAGAAAACAGGCCCTTCGGCCCAACGAGCCTGCGCTGCCCTTTTAACATTGTGAGTGCCCTCTTCTACTTCTGTCTACATCTATTGGACTCCACAGTAAAGGTGTGCAAATTTACAGAATTATAATCAGATTGAGGGACGCCTAAATTAGGGACAATTTGTTAACACCAAAGAGCACGTTTTTGGGATATGGGAGGAAACCGGAGCACCCAGAGAAAACCCACGCAAGCACGGGGAGAATGTGCAAACTCCTTCAGACACAGGTCCAAATCCTTGTATCTGTACAGCAAACAGTGATAGTCGCTGAGCTGTCATGTTGCCTGCCAGTTGGTCCAGTTTAAGCGTACACTAACGACATGAAGCACTAGGCAACTCTCGAAGCAACATCCAAGAGTAGCTCTTGCACAACCCACCGTGTGTAGGCCCCTTGTTGGACAACAAGGCGGATTGAATCACCTGTGGATGTTAAAAAAAAAGACATCAATAAACATGCACAACTTATACAGACATTCACGGAATCCCCAGAAGCTCAAACGTAAGAGCCATAAAATATGTTGGGCGGCCCATAGGAATCTATTGATTCCCAGGAACGTCCTGATTCCCAGGAACGTCCTAAATCCTTATTTAGGACAACCTTTTGTATCCCTCCATGCTTTTCATTGCCGGACACTGAGCTTCAGGAATTATGTGCCAGCCGTTCCTCGCAGCAGCTTTGCGCAGTGCCCACCTCCTCCTGGTTCTTATGGGGCAATACCATCTCGATCAGGCTCAGATTCGGGTCTTTTCTGGAACATTGCTTCTTCAGGGCTCGGAGGAGCAGTCGCTTATCTTGAATTGTCCAGTCGTCAATCTCCTGCTCAAACTCCTTCCACTCACTCTGCAAGTCCATCCCATATCGCCGAGGGGCGACTCGGGCTCGAAGTGGGGGCTTCATCACCACACTGAATATCTGCAGGAATTAAAGTGTATTAGTCACGAGCACTTAGATTAACACTGCAATGAAGTAACTGTAAAAATTCCCTAGTCTCCACAATTCAACATCTGTTCAGATACACTGAGGCAGAATTTAGTACAGCCAATGCACGCTAACCAGCATGTGGCAGGAAACCAGAGCACCCAGAGGATCCCACAGACATAGAGGAGAATGTGCAGACTCCACACAGATAATGATCCAAACCAGGTATCGAAGCCTGATCCCTGACGCTGAGAGGCAGCAGTGCTAACCATTGTGCCACCTCAAAAATCAAAGTGGAGAACATGGGCCCTCTATCAACCAGGTCGCAAAAATGGCCACAACATCATAATCCCATGTGTTGATCCAGTGTGGTTATAGTGGATGTATACAGTGCAGGAGGAGATTATTTGGCCCATCGAGTCGATACTGGCTCCATGTCTGTCTCTCTCTCTGTGGGGAGGAGTGGGGGTAGTTTTGGGGAGGGGAGGTTTAACCTGTTCTTCTGTGTGTCTCTCTCTCTCTCTCTCTCTCCCTGGGAGAACGGGGTTAGTTGGGGGGTAGGGGGTTACCTTTCCTCTGTCTCTCTCTCTCTCTGGTAGAACAAGGGTAGTTTGGGGGTAGAGGATTACCTGTTCCTTTGTGTCTCTCTCTCCCACTGCGAGAATGGGGGTAGGGGGTTACCTGTTCTCTGTATCTCCGTCTCTCGCTTTCTCTGTGGTAGAATGGGGGTAGTGGGTTACCTGATCTTCTGTGTGTCTCTCTCTCTCTAGTAGAATGGGGGGTAGTTTGGGGGTAGAGGGTTACCTGTTCCTCTATGTCTTTCTCTGTCTGTCTCTCTCTCTCTCTGGTAGTTTGGGGGTAGTGGGTTACCTGTTCCTCTGTCTCTCTCTCTGGTAGTTTGGGGGTAGAGGGTAACCTGTCTCTCTATCTCTCTCTCTCTCTGGTAGTTTGGGGTAGAGGGTTACCTGTTGCTCTGTGTCTCTCTCTGGTAGTTTGGGGGTAGAGGGTTACCTGTTCCTCTATGTCTTTCTCTGTCTCTCTCTCTGGTAGTTTGGGGGTAGTGGGTTACCTGTTCCTCTGTGTCTCTCTCTGGTAGTTTGGGAGTAGAGGGTAACCTGTCTCTCTATCTCTCTCTCTGGTAATTTGGGGGTAGAGGGTAACCTGTTCCTCTGTCTCTCTCTCTCTGGTAGTTTGGGGGTAGAGGGTTAGCTGTCTCTCCGTCTCTCTCTCTCTCTCTGGTAGTTTGGGGGTAGAGGGTTACCTGTTCCTCTGTGTGTCTCTCTCTCTCTCTGGTAGTTTGGGGGTAGAGGGTTACCTGTTCCTCTGTGTGTGTCTCTCTCTCTCTGGTAGTTTGGGGGTAGAGGGTTACTTGTCTCTCTGTCTCTCTCTCTGGTAGATTGGGGGTAGGGGGTTACCTGTTCCTCTCTCTCTCGCTGGTAGAATGGGGGTAGAGGGTTACCTGTTCCTCTTGTCTCTCTCTCTCTGGTAGAGGGTTACCTGTTCCTCTGTGTGTCTCTCTCTCTGGTACAATGCGGTTGGTTTGGAGTAGGGGGTTACCTGTTCCTCTCTCTCTCTGGTAGAATGGGGGTAATTTGGGGTAGAGGATAACCTGTTCCTCTGTTTCTCTTCTGGTAGGATGGGGGTAGTTGGGGGTAGAGGGTAGGGGGTTACCTGTTCCTCTTTGTGTGTCTCTGGTAGGATGGGGTAGTTTGGGGGTTGGGAGTAGTGTGTTACTTGTTCCTCTGTGTCTGTCTCTAGTAGGACGGGGGTAGTGGGTTACCTGTTCCTGTGTGTCTATCGCTGGTAGGATGGGGGTAGTTTAGGGGATGGGGTAGTTTAGGGCTTGGGGATAGTTTAGGGGTATGGGGTTACCTGTTCCTCTGTCTCTCTCTCTGGTACAATGGGGGTAGTTTGGGGGTATGGGTTACCTGTTCCTCTCTATCTCACTCTCGCTGGTAGAATGGGGGTAGAGGGTTACCTGTTCCTCTCTCTCTGGCAGGATGGGGGTAGTGGGTTACCTGTTCCTCTCTCTCTCTCTGGAGAATGGGGATAGTGGGTTACCTGTTCTTCTCTCTCTCTCTGGGAGAATGGGGGTAGTGGGTTACCTGTTCCTCTCTCTCTCTCTGGGAGAATGGGGGTAGTGGGTTACCTGTTCCTCTCTCTCTCTCTCTGGGAGAATGGGGATAGTGGGTACCTGTCCCCCAAAAACCCCCCCCAAAACCCCCCAAAATACCTGTTCCCTCTCTCTCTCTGGTAGAATGGGGTAGTGGGTTACCTGTTCCTCTCTCTCTCTGGTAGAATGGGGATAGTGGGTTACCTGTTCCTCTCTCTCTCTCTGGTAGAATGGGGGTAGTGGGTTACCTGTTCCCTCTCTCTCTCTGTAGAATGGGGTAGTGGGTTACCTGTTCCTCTCTCTCTCTCTTTTGGTAGAATGGGGGTAGTGGGTTACCTCTCCCTCACTCTCTCTGGTAGAATGGGGATAGTGGGTTACCTGTTCCTCTCTCTCTCTGGTAGAATGGGGATAGTGGGTTACCTGTTCCTCTCTCTCTCTGCTAGAATGGGGATAGTGGGTTACCTGTTCCTCTCTCTCTCTCTAGTAGAATGGGAGTAGTGGGTTACCTGTTCCTCTCTCTCTGGTACAATGGGGTAGTGGGTTACCTGTTCCTCTCTATCTCTCTCTCTGGTAGAATGGGGGTAGTGGGTTCCATCTCCCTCACTCTCTCTGGTAGACTGGGGATAGTGGGTTACCTGTTCCTCTCTCTCTCTGGTAGAATGGGGGTAGTGGGTAACCTGTTCCTCTCTCTCTGGTAGAATGGGGGTAGTGGGTTACCTGTTTCTCTCTCTCTGGTAGAATGGGGTAGTGGGTTACCTGTTCCTCTCTCTCTCTCTGGTAGAATGGGGGTAGTGGTTACCTGTTCCTCTCTCTCTCTGGTAGAATGGGGGTAGTGGGTACCTGTTCCCTCTCTCTCTCTGGTAGAATGGGGTAGTGGGTTACCTGTTCCTCTCTCTCTCTCTGGTAGAATGGGGTAGTGGGTTACCTGTTCCTCTCTCTCTCTCTGGGAGAATGGGGTAGTGGGTTACCTTTCCTCTCTCTCTCTCTGGTAGAATGGGGTAGTGGGTTACCTGTTCTCTCTTCTCTGGTAGAATGGGTAGTGGGTTACCTGTTCCTCTCTCTCTGGCAGAATGGGGATAGTGGGTTACCTGTTCCTCTCTCTCTGGTACAATGGGGTAGTGGGTTACCTGTTCCTCTCTCTCCCTCTGGTAGAATGGGAGTAGTGGGTTACCTGTTCCTCTCTCTCTCAGGTAGAATGGGGATAGTGGGTTACCTGTTCCTCTCTCTCTCTGGTAGAACGGGGTTGAGGGTTACCTGTTCCTCTCTCTCTCTGGTAGAATGGGGTAGTGGGTTACCTGTTCCTCTCTCTCTCTCTCTCTCTGGTAGAATGGGGATAGTGGGTTACCTGTTCCTCTCTCTCTCTCTGGTAGAATGGGGGTAGTGGGTTACCTGTTCCTCTCTCTCTCTCTGGTAGAATGGGAGTAGTGGGTTACCTGTTCCTCTCTCTCTCAGGTAGAATGGGAGTAGTGGGTTACCTGTTCCTCTCCCTCTCTCTCTCTGGTAGAATGGGGGTAGTGGGTTACCTGTTCCTCTCTCTCTCTCTGGTAGAATGGGGGTAGTGGGTTACCTGTTCCTCTCTCTCTCTCTGGTAAAATGGGGTAGTGGGTTACCTGTTCCTCTCCCTCTGGTAGAATGGGAGTAGTGGGTTACCTGTTCCTCTCTCTCTCTCTGGTACAATGGGGTAGTGGGTTACCTGTTCCTCTCCCTCTGGTAGAATGGGAGTAGTGGGTTACCTGTTCCTCTCCCTCTGGTAGAATGGGGAGTAGTGGGTTACCTGTTCCTCTCCCTCTCTCTCTCTGGTAGAATGGGGGTAGTGGGTTACCTGTTCCTCTCTCTCTCTGGTAGAATGGGGTAGTGGGTTACCTGTTCCTCTCCCTCTGGTAGAATGGGAGTAGTGGGTTACCTGTTCCTCTCCCTCTGGTAGAATGGGGAGTAGTGGGTTACCTGTTCCTCTCCCTCTCTCTCTCTGGTAGAATGGGGGTAGTGGGTTACCTGTTCCTCTCTCTCTCTGGTAGAATGGGGGTAGTGGGTTACCTGTTCCTCTCTCTCGATCGCTCCAGTCACGTGGAAAGGATCCGGAAATAACAATCATGAAAGGTTACTTCATCTCGCCAACATCAAAGATGGCCGCGGTATCACCTTATGGAGGCAGCCATCTTTACTACTGGCGGTACTCACAACAGAAAGTGTGGCTCTACCAGACTACTGCACTGTCAGAGGGTCAGTGCTGAGGGAGCGCCGCACTGTCAGAGGGTCAGTGCTGAGGGAGCGCCGCACTGTCAGAGGGTCAGTGCTGAGGGAGCGCCGCACTGTCAGAGGGTCAGTGCTGAGGGAGCGCCGCACTGTCAGAGGGTCAGTGCTGAGGGAGCGCCGCACTGTCAGAGGGTCAGTGCTGAGGGAGCGCCGCACTGTCAGAGGGTCAGTGCTGAGGGAGCGCCGCACTGTCAGAGGGTCAGTGCTGAGGGAGCGCCGCACTGTCAGAGGGTCAGTGCTGAGGGAGTGCCGCACTGTCAGAGGGTCAGTGCTGAGGGAGCGCCGCACTGTCAGAGGGTCAGTGCTGAGGGAGTGCCGCACTGTCAGAGGGTCAGTGCTGAGGGAGCGCCGCACTGTCAGAGGGTCAGTGCTGAGGGAGTGCCGCACTGTCAGAGGGTCAGTGCTGAGGGAGCGCCGCATGTCAGAGGGTCAGTGCTGAGGGAGCGCCGCACTGTCAGAGGGTCAGTGCTGAGGGAGCGCCGCACTGTCAGAGGGTCAGTGCTGAGGGAGCGCCGCACTGTCAGAGGGTCAGTGCTGAGGGAGCGCCGCACTGTCAGAGGGTCAGTGCTGAGGGAGCGCCGCACTGTCAGAGGGTCAGTGCTGAGGGAGCGCCGCACTGTCAGAGGGTCAGTGCTGAGGGAGCGCCGCGCTGTCAGAGGGTCAGTGCTGAGGGAGCGCCGCACTGTCAGAGGGTCAGTGCTGAGGGAGCGCCGCACTGTCAGAGGGTCAGTGCTGAGGGAGCGCCGCACTGTCAGAGGGTCAGTGCTGAGGGAGCGCCGCACTGTCGGAGGGTCAGTGCTGAGGGAGCGCCGCTGTCAGAGGGTCAGTGCTGAGGGAGCGCCGCACTGTCGGAGGGTCAGTACTGAGGGAGCGCCGCGCTGTCGGAGGGTCAGTGCTGAGGGAGTGCCGCACTGTCAGAGGGTCAGTACTGAGGGAGCGCCGCGCTGTCGGAGGGTCAGTGCTGAGGGAATGCTATTCAACGTCACATAAAGATATTCTCCTGTTCTGATCAGATTGTGGGATCTTGCTGTGTTGAAATATGCTGAAGCTTGTTCAGATCAAGCAGTGACTGTGCTTTACAAATGCCTTCCCTGTTTTGTAATAATTTCTCCTGCCCTGACATCCCAGATGTGTTATATAAAGACAACAATGTGTTTCTCCCATTCATCTGACATGTAAAGGCAGTGATTATGGGGCTGACATTGTCACAGCGGGCCAACTGGCCTCCTATACTGTACCCATTCTATCATACAATTTATGTCACCAGGTGGTATTGTAGGCAGTGAGGAAGGTTATCAAAAATTGCAACAGGATTTTGATCAGTTGGGGAAGTGGGCCTAGAAATGGCAAATGGAGTTCAATACAGATAAGTGTGAGGTGTTGCATTTTGGAAAGTCATATCAAAGTAGGACTTCTGCTGTAAATGGTGGGACCCCAGCAAACATTGTTGAACAGAAGAACTTTGGAGTTGAGGTGCATGGTTCTCCAAAGGTGAGTCACAGGGAGGCAGTGAAATAGGCTTTTTGCATGCTAGCCTTCAGCAGTCTGGGCATTGATTATAGAAGTTGGGAAGTTATGTTGCCAATGTACAGGACATTGGTGAGGTCACACCTGGAGCATTGTGTTCAGTTTTGGTTGCCTTGCTATAGGAAAGGTGTCATTCAACTGAAGAGAATTCAGAAGAGACTTTTTTGGGGAGCTGCCCCTTTTACGTTGTCCTAATTTAATTTGGTTTGACCTTAAAGGAGGACAAGGATACCACCAGAATTCAAGGGACTGAGTTATAGGGAGAGATTGAACAGGCTGGGAATTTATTCTTTGAAGCGTGGGAGACTGAGAGGTGATCACATAGAGGTGTATAAGATCACGAGAGGCATGGGATAGGGTGAATGCACTGTCTTTTTCCCAAGGTTGGGGAATTGAGAACTTGAGGGCATAGGTTTAAGATTAGAGGGGAATGAATTAATGGGAATCTGAGGAGCAACGTTTTTACACAGAGAGTGGTACGTGTGTGTGGAATGAGCTGCCGGAGGATGTTGTTGAGGCAGGGACATTGACAATGTTTAAAAGGCATTTGTGAGGGTACATGGATAGGACAGGTTCAAGGGATACGGACCAAATGCGGTTAGCTTAGATGGCCTTTTTGGTTGCCCTGATGTAGGAAAGGTGTTACTAAACTGGAGAGAATGCAGAAGAGATTTACAACAATCATAGAGTCCCCACAGAACAGAAAGAAGCCGTTCAGCCCACTGAATCTGTACCAACCACAATCCCACCCAGGCCCTATTCCCAAATTCCACATATTTACTCTGCTTATCCCCTGACAATTTAGCATGGCCAGTCAAACCTAAGCCACGCATCTTTGAACTCAAGGGACTGCGTTAAAGGGAAAGATTGTGACAAGCTAGGACTTTTCTTTGGAGCGTGGGAGACGGAGGGGAGTACGAAGAGACAAGCCCTTCTGCCCATTGACTAGTTTGGCTGAAGGGCCGATTACCGTGCCAAACATTCTATGGTTTGGGCCTGAAGGTGTTAATGTAGAGGGAACAAACACGCAGACTCGAGCAACCACAAAGAGGCATAATGATTTGAAAGTGAAATGTGTTTATTTCAGTGAGATGCTCCTGTATTTTATAGTGTAGAGGATCAGTACACTTTGTTCATACGGGGTCTGCTCGGAGGCTGCTTGCTCCTTCACACATGCTTGCGTGTTGCTTGTCACTGGAAGCGGGTTGATTTCTGCAGCATAACGTTTCCTTTGGTTTGGATTGTGGCGGTGAGCCAGCTGATCACACTGCCTTGGGCATCAGACTGTCCTCGCGCCAGTCGGTGGATGGTGTAGGGCGTCAACATGCGATCCCACAGGTTGACGTCGACCATCTCGCCCACATAGCTGGGCTCCTGTCCAATCCGGTCTTCCTGGTGACCCAAGATGACCTTGCCGCTCAGCGTGATGGCCGCCGAGCCCTGCGCTGGCTTCCGGGCGGTAGGCTCCCCTTTGACGTACAGGCTGACCAGTCCGGCCTTGGCATCGCGGACGGCACACATGTGGACCCAGCCCCAGAGGTCAGCGGGCAGCTGGAATCGGAGCTCTTTGCTGCTGAAGCTGACCTTCATGGTGCGGTCATCTTCACGGGCCAGCAGCAAATCAGCAGATCTGGAGGAGAAGAGAGCGTGCTTGGAGTGCAGTTCGGTGTTGAACCTCAAACACAGGGTCAGGTCACTGAGAACCACCTCCTTACTCAGCGACAGCACCGCATGCTCACTCCGTGACTCCGTGAGAAACAGCAGCGATTTCTCAACTATTCCTGCAGAGGGTAACAGGACAGAGAGAAAGAGTTAAAGTTTATTTATTAGTGTCTTTTTTTTGTGTGTGAGTCAATCTTTTCATGTCTCACAGTTTACAAATCATAGAATTCTGACTGTGCAAAAGGAGGCTGTTTGGCCCATCAAGTCTGCACTGACCACAATCAGACCAGGCCCTATTCTTGTATCCCCAATCATTCACCTTATCTAGTCCCCCTGACACTAAGGGGCAATTTAGCCTGGCCAATTAACCTAGCTCACACACCTTCGGGAGGAAACCCACACAGACATAGGGGGAATGTGCAAATTCCATACCATCGGTGACACAGCCAGGAATCGAACATCAGTCCCTGGCGCTGTAGGTAGCAGTGCTAACCACTGTGTCACCCCAAAGTACAATACACATTACACTTGCATTACATTAGAATACAGTACCAGCTCACAATAATAAATTATAGAGATTATACCTGTATAACAGTAAACATATCATTTTTAATATAACAAAGAACATAGCACAGTAACAAGCATTGCAAGTTATTCACAACAGGCCTTCCAAAGTTGCAAACAATTTATAATGATTATAAACCAGCAAGCTATGATACAGATACAATGCTGACAGCTAACACACTGTCCTTTTAACCAATGACAAACAAGTCCCTGATAATAAGAAAGGGTTTGTTGTAAGTTATCTGCAATGTTTCAGGACATTGCCATCTGTATTTTCCCCTTCCAAGGGTTCTGCTCTCAAGACTACAATTTCCAAGGTTGACCCTTCCATATATTAGTGAACCAGATCAGGTTTTCTGACAATTGACAATAACTTCATGGATTCATCAGTGGATTCTTAATCCCAGATAATTTTTGTTCAAATTCCCCCATCTGACATGGCAGAACTCAAACCTGGGCTCCCAGAACATTATCCTGGATCTTTGGATTACTAGTCCAGTAATAATACCCCAGTACTTGCTATTGTCATAGTAAGAAGTCTCACAACACCAGTTCAACAGGTTGATTTGGTAGTAAAAGCCACTAGCTTTTGGGCCTCTGATCCTTTGTCAGGTGAGTGAAAAGATCTGATCACAAACAGGGGATGTAAAGACATACACTCAGTTTACAGAATACTGATTAGAATGAAAGTTTTTACAGCTAATGAAGTCTTAAAGGTGCAGACAATGTGAGTGGAGATAGCATTAATCATAGTTAAAGAGATGTGTATTGTCTCCAGACAGGACAGTAAGGTGAGATTTTGCAAGCCCAGGCCAGTCTTGGGGGTTACAAATAGTATGACATGAACTGAAGATCCCGATTGATGCTGTCCTCATGTGTGTGTGGAACTTGGCTATCAGCTTCTGCTCAGCATAGACTGTCCAGCCTTCAGGAGAACACCACGCGACCCTGCCATAGCAACCTCTGCATGACATGCCTGATCATCGTAACGGATGCCATCATCTCACATGAAAACACCATCCACCAGTAACACGATACATTCTCTTGCAACTCAGCCAACGTTGTCTACCTGATATGCTGCAGGAAAGGATGTCCTGAGGCATAGTACATTGGGGAGACCATGCAGACGCTATGACAATGGATGAATGAACACTGCTCGACAATCACCAGACAAGACCGTTCCCTTCCTGTTGGCGAACACTTAAGTGGTCGAGGGCATGCAGATCTTTGGATAAGCATTCTCCAAGGTGGCCTTCTCAACACATGACAGCGCAGAGTCACTGAGTAGAGACTGATAGCCAAGTTCCACACACATGAGGACGGCCTCAACCGGGATCTTGGGGTCATTCACACTATTTGTAACCCTCACGACTTGCCTAAGCTTGCAAAATCTTATTGTCCTGTCTGGAGACAATACGCATCTCTTTAACCTGTGCTTAACGCTATCTCCACTCACATTGTCTGCACCTTTAAGATTTGATTAACTGTAAAAACTCGCATTCTAATCAGTATTCTGTAAACTGACTGTGTGTCTTTACATCCCCTGTTTGTGATCAGAATTCTCCACTCACCTGACGAAGGGTCAGAGGCTTGAAAACTAGTGGCTTTTGTGACCAAATAAACCTATTGGACTTTCACCTGGTGTTGTGAGAGTTCTTACTGTGTTTACCCTAGTCCAATGCCAGCATCTCCACGTCGTGTCATTGTCATATCAGAAGTTAAACTTTAAGTTTATTTATCAGTGTCACAAACAGGCTCACGTTAACACTGCAATGAAGTTACTGTGAAAACTCCATTGTCACCACACTCCAGCACCTGTTTGGGTATGCTGACAGAGAATTTAACAAGGCCATTCCACCTAACCAGCACTTCTTTCAGACTCTGGGAGGAAACTCTTGTTTTGTAGAGGAAACACATGAAGAGAATGTGCAAACTTCATACAGACAGTGACCCAAGCTGGGACTCGAACTGGGGTTCCTCGTGCTGTAATGCAGCAGTGCCTGCTATTGTGCTGCCCATCCCGAGTTGTCCTTGGAGGACAGTTGAAAGTATACCACATTGCTCTAGATTCACATGTAGGCCACACCAGGTAAGGATGGCAGATTTCCTTCCCTAAAGGACATTACCGCTATTAACAAGATTTTGGTCACCTTCCCCTAATGTCTTCATATCTCACTCAGTGTGGTACTTGGGTTTATATTGACCCTGAGAAATACCTTGACTTGGTTCATTGTGGCAAAGGCATGGGTAGCTGAGGTGTTGTTGGGAACAGGGAGGTGTTAGTCTCTGAGTGGAACTTTTGCCATTATTGAGTGTTTGGGGGGGATACAAAGAGATACATACCTTCCTGCTCTTCACCAATAACGAGTGGAGTAATCAGGCATGTAATGGATAGCAGGAGGAAGGTCTTCATGTTGAGTATGTGTCTGTAGGGAAAATACACAATCAGATCACAACATATTACAGTAAGTGGTTAGCACTGCTGCCTCACAGCGCCAGGGGCACAAGTTCAATTCTTGGCTTGGGTCACTTTTTGTGCAGATCTGCCCCATGTGAACGTGAGTTTCCTCTGGGTACTTTGATTTCCTCCCACACTCCAAAGATTTGCAGATTCAGTGCATTGGCAATGCTAAAGTGAGGACTAGCTAGAGGAAATGCTTGGGCTAGTGGTGATAGGGGTTGGGTGGGTTTGTGATTGGTGCAGACTAGATGGGCTGAAAGGCCTCCCTCTGAACTGTAGGGATTCTAAGAATCTATGCACCGTACTTTCTAGCTGTATCATAGCTTGGTCTGACTCCTGCTCTGTACAAGACTACAAAAAAGAAACTACAAAGAGTCATAAATGTAGCCCAATCCATCAGGCAAACCAGTCTCCCAGCCACTAACACTGACCTACATTTCCCACTGCCTCAGCAAAGCAGCCAGCATAATCAAGGATGCCACGCACCCCAGACATTCTCTTTTCAACCTTCTTCTGTCAGGAAAAAGATACAAAAGTCTGAGGTCACGTACCAACTGACTCAAGAACAGCTCTTTCCGTGCTGCCATCAGGCTTTTGAATGGACCTACCTTACATTAAGTTAATCTTTCTCTACCCCCTGGCTACATTCTGTAACACTACATTCTGCACTCTCCTTTCCTTCTCTATGAACAGAATGGTTTGTCTGTATAGCACTCAAGAAAAATACTTTTCACTGTATACCAATACATCTGACAATAAATCAGATCAAATCCTTAGTGCAGACATGCAACAAAACTAAATCCAATGCTGATCCATCACCCTGCTCCTTTCCTTCGACGGAAGGCCTCAGGAGAGGGGAGATGGGGAGGAGGAAATAGGAAGGGTGGGAAAGAGAGTGGTGGGTGAAATGGGAATGGGTGGAAGGAGACAAACTGTCACTTGCTCTCCCTCCCTCTGTGGAGGGATCAAAGATGATCCACCTCTTCACTTACCCTCGGCCTGTGCACACAAGCAGACGGTCCCTGGTCTGTGAAAGATCATTCCTTAGTCCAGGGCCATTTATATCCCAGACCAGGGATTTCCAGGCCAAAGTGGGGGCAGAGATCCAGGGGGTGGTACAGGCAGTTTGTGCAGGTCACTTGGCCCTCAAAAGGCCAGTTACCAACTCCTCACCCTTGGAAGCCAAACAATATTGATCTTCACTTGAAATAAACAGATGATGTGGTTGGTATCCTTGTGCAATTTCAGATCACCCTGCTCAGTGAGCTGGCTGGCACTCAATGCCTCTGAACCGACTTGCCCACCCTCTACCTATTTCATCCTCAGGCCCTGCCAGTCCTACAATGCAGATCATAGTGAGCCTGAAAATGCTGAGTTAGCATTGACCATAGATCACAGAATCCCCACAGAAGGAGGCCATTTTACCCATCGAGTCTGCACCGATATCAATCCCACCCAGATCCTATCTCCATAATCCCATATATTTACCCTCTAATCCTCCTGACACTAAGGGGCAACTTACCATGGCCAATCACCTAACCTGTGCATCTTTGAACTGTGGAAGGAAGCCAGAGATGCAGAGGAAACCCACAGAGACATGGGGAGAATGAGCAGACTCTGCACAGACAGTGGTCTAAGCTTGGAACTGAATGGAATCCATGTCTCTGGCGCTGTGAGGCAGCAGTGCTGATCGCTGTGCCGCCGTGAAGCTCTTGTCTCCTGCGTTTGGCCTGGAGCTGGACAGTTGAGGAGGCCAGGACAGGGGTTGGAAAGGTTAGGGGCTGGGAGGCACAGAGCAGGTTAGGATGAAGAGAGACCACACTGGCTGGCTGGCAACTGGGATGGGAGAATGTAGGCCCGTAAGGTTCAGAGGGAGGTGTGGAAGTGGTAGGAGTCAGCAGGCCATTGGGAGAGAATTAAGGGAAGCAGGCCCTCAATCAGCCTGGGTGCTGGACAGGGGAATGATGGGCTTGCTACCTTCCAGTGTCAGTGGACTTAGATAAAAATAAGCTCACAGTCAGTGAGTGAGATCTTAAAGTCAGCAAACCATCACAACCAAGGAGGGACAGTGGAGACAGAGTAGGAGAGACTGGGATGATACTGGGGCGAGAGGGAGTCAGTGTGAGGGAGAGAGATGTATTGAGAGAGAGAGGGGGACGAAGAGGGGTAGGGGAGGGACAGACTGAAAGAGACGCACAAGAGGGAAACATGGCAAGAGAGAATGAGAAAAGGAGTGAAAGACAGAGAGAGAGAGATGGGTGTGAGTGAGGGGGTGAGTGTGTCTGTATTTAAAATGGAGATCCTGGGGAGTCTGTCAGTACTAACAGGGTTATATCGGGAAGTGTGTCAGTATTTATAGGGTTACACCGGGAAGTGTGTCAGTATTTACAGGGTTATATCGGGAAGTGTGTCAGTATTTACAGGGTTATATCGGGAAGTGTGTCAGTATTTACAGGGTTATATCGGGAAGTGTGTCAGTATTTATAGGGTTACCCCGGGAAGTGTGTCAGTATTTACAGGGTTATATCGGGAAGTGTGTCAGTATTTATAGGGTTACCCCGGGAAGTGTGTCAGTATTTACAGGGTTATAGAACATAGAACATAGAACAATACAGCACAGAACAGGCCCTTCGGCCTTCGATGTTGTGCCGACCAAAATAAAAAGCAATCCCCTCCAAACTAAACCATTCCCTTCTCTTCCATATACTTATCAATTAACCTCTTAAACGCCACCAAACTGGCGCATCTACAACAGCTGCAGGCAGGGCATTCCACTCCCTAATCACTCTTTGAGTAAAGAACCTACTCTGATATCCGTCCTATAACTCATACCCCTAATTTAAAGCTGTGTCCCCTCTGCTAGCTTCTCCATCCTAGGAAAAAGGCTATCACTGTCCACCCTATCAACCTCTAATCATCTTATTGCTTCAATAAGATCCCCCTTGCCGCCCCTTTCTAACGAAAACAACCCAAATCCTTCAACCTCTCTTCATAGGACCCCCCCAACCACAACACCAAACCCCCACCCCCCAACCCCACACAAAACCAAACCACACAAACCCAACCCCACAAACAAACAACCCCCAAACAACCCCCACCAAAAACAAACCCAACCCAACAACTATCCACACTGCCACTTTCAGGATCTATACACAACACCAAGACCTCTGTCCCAACACTATTAAGAGCCCACCATTAGCCCATACTCTACACATTTATTGTTCCTGCCAAAGTGCATTACCTCACACTTTTCACATTAAACTCCATTTGCCACCTCTCGGCCCAGCTCTGCAACTTTCCAAGTCACTCTGTAAACTAAACACCCCTCTTCACTATCTACCACTCCACCGACTTTAGTGTCATCTGCAAATTTACTGATCCATCCCTCAATATCCTCATCCAGATCATTTATAAAAATTACAAACAGCAGTTATTTACAGTTATATCATTACAGTTATATCGGGAAAATTACAGTTAAATTACAGTTATATCGGGAAGTGTGTCAGTATTTACAGGGTTATATCGGGAAGTGTGTCAGTATTTACAGGGTTACCCCGGGAAGTGTGTCAGTATTTACACGGTTACTCCGGGAAGTGTGTCAGTATTTACAGGGTTATATCGGGAAGTGTGTCAGTATTTACAGGGTTATATCGGGAAGTGTGTCAGTATTTACAGGGTTACCCCGGGAAGTGTGTCAGTATGTTCAGATTACAGGTTATACCAGGAAGTGTGTCAGTATTACACGGTATACCAGGAAGTGTGTCAGTATTTACAGGGTTATACCAGGAAGTGTGTCAGTATTTACAGGGTTATACAGGAAGTGTGTCAGTATTTACAGGGTTATACGGAAGTGTGTCAGTATTACAGGTTATACCAGAAGTTGTCAGTATTTACATACCGGGAAGTGTGTCGTATTTACACGGTTATACCAGGAAGTGTGTCAGTATTTACAGGGTACCCCGGGAAGTGTGTCAGTATTTACACGGTTATACCGAAGTGTGCTACTCGGGAAGTGTGTCAGTATTTACACGGTTATACCAGGAAGTGTGTCAGTATTTACAGGGTTACCCGGGAAGTGTGTCAGTATTTACACGTTTTACCAGGAAGTGGTCAGTATTTACAGGGTTATACCAGGAAGTGTGTCAGTATTTACAGGGTTATACCAGGAAGTGTGTCAGTATTTACACGGTTACCCCGGGAAGTGTGTCATTATTTACACAGTTATACCAGGAAGTGTGTCAGTATTTACAGGGTTACCCCGGGAAGTGTGTCAGTATTTACACGGTTATACCAGGAAGTGTGTCAGTATTTACAGGGTTACCCCAGGAAGTGTGTCAGTATTTACAGGGTTATACCAGGAAGTGTGTCAGTATTTACAGGGTTATACCAGGAAGTGTGTCAGTATTTACAGGGTTATACCAGGAAGTCTGTCAGTATTTACAGGGTTACCCCGGGAAGTGTGTCAGTATTTACACGGTTATACCAGGAAGTGTGTCAGTATTTACAGCGTTACCCCAGGAAGTGTGTCAGTATTTACAGGGTTACTCCGGGAAGTGTGTCAGTATTTACAGCGTTACTCCGGGAAGTGTGTCAGTATTTACAGGGTTACTCCGGGAAGTGTGTCAGTATTTACAGGGTTACCCCGGGAAGTGTGTCAGTATTTACACGGTTATACCAGGAAGTGTGTCAGTATTTACAGCGTTACTCCGGGAAGTGTGTCAGTATTTACACGGTTATACCAGGAAGTGTGTCAGTATTTACAGGGTTACTCCGGGAAGTGTGTCAGTATTTACAGGGTTACTCCGGGAAGTGTGTCAGTATTTACAGGGTTACTACGGGAAGTGTGTCAGTATTTACAGGGTTACTCCGGGAAGTGTGTCAGTATTTACAGGGTTACCCCGGGAAGTGTGTCAGTATTTACACGGTTATACCAGGAAGTGTGTCAGTATTTACAGGGTTACCCCAGGAAGTGTGTCAGTATTTACAGGGTTACTCCGGGAAGTGTGTCAGTATTTACAGGGTTACCCCGGGAAGTGTGTCAGTATTTACAGGGTTACTCCGGGAAGTGTGTCAGTATTTACAGGGTTACCCCGGGAAGTGTGTCAGTATTTACAGGGTTACTCCGGGAAGTGTGTCAGTATTTACAGGGTTATACCAGGAAGTGTGTCAGTATTTACAGGGTTACCCCGGGAAGTGTGTCAGTATTTACAGGGTTATACCAGGAAGTGTGTCAGTATTTACAGGGTTACTCCGGGAAGTGTGTCAGTATTTACAGGGTTACCCCGGGAAGTGTGTCAGTATTTACACGGTTATACCAGGAAGTGTGTCAGTATTTACACGGTTATACCAGGAAGTGTGTCAGTATTTACAGCGTTACCCCAGGAAGTGTGTCAGTATTTACAGGGTTATACCAGGAAGTGTGTCAGTATTTACAGGGTTATACCAGGAAGTGTGTCAGTATTTACACGGTTACCCCGGGAAGTGTGTCATTATTTACACAGTTATACCAGGAAGTGTGTCAGTATTTACAGGGTTACCCCGGGAAGTGTGTCAGTATTTACCCTAGGATCTTACCATTAGGATTCTCTGGGAGGCACCGAGAGGAGATTGCAGAGCCTCTGGCTCTGATCTTTGGTCCTCGTTGGTTACGGGTGTGGTTCCGGAGGACTGGAGGATGGCGAATGTGGTCCCATTGTTTAAGAAGGGGAAGAGAGACCTTCCTGGAATTATAGGCCAGTGAGTCTTACTTCTGTGGTGGGCAAGGTATTGGAGAGAATTATTAGGGATAGGATTTATAGTTATTGAGAGAGAAATGAATTGATTGGGGATAGTCAGCATGGTTTCGTGAAGGGTAGGTCATGCCTTACTAACCTCATTGAGTTTTTTGAGAAATTGACCAGAGAGGTGGATGGGGGTAAGGCGGTTGATGTAGTATATATGGACTTTAGTAAGGCTTTTGATAAGGTGGCCCATGGAAGACTTCTACAGAAAATGCAGATGT
>JAGIQG010000037.1:12326219-12426219 GCA_024679065.1 Sphyrna mokarran
AGGGAGGGAGAGAGGGAGGGAGGGGGAGAGGGAGGGAGGGAGAGAGAGGTCTATGAAGTCACACAGTTTATGTATTTCTGCCCCTTCTCTGAACCTTCCACCCCTGATGAAGGGGCTGTGTTACTGAAAGCTCGTGGGTTTTACTATCAAATAACTAAAATCTGTTGGACTTTGACCTGGTGTTGAGAGAATTCTTAATTTGTTTTCCCCAGTCCAACACTGGCATCTCCACATGACTCCTCACTTCTACCTTTCCAATGCTGGGGGGGGTGGGGGTTCAAATCCCCACCACAGTAGAAATGAAAATCAAAGCATTTTCAATTGTCATAAATAACCATCTGGGTGACTAATGACCTTACCCTGCTCTGGTCTACACATGACTCCAGAGACACAGCAATGTGAGGGACCCTCAGCCACCCTCTGAAACAGGCGTGTGTGTGTGAGATACAGTTTCTGTGGGGCAGTTGGGAAATCATTTGTGAGCCAGGAATTCCCACATCCCCGGAATAAAAAAAACACAAGAATTGAGCGAGAGATTTGAGTGACTTTATTCATCAATGCGTTGCACATCTTGATTCCAAGGTAGTATCTACTTGGCTGGGAGGCTTGGTGTGAGGGGAGCTGCGGGGCTACAAGCTGGAGGGAGACAGTCGGTGGTATTGCTAAGGCTGAGAACGGCTTATCAGGAGATCAGCGCTACGCTGTACATCTCCTTACTTTCCCAGAGGGTGCCGGAAGTTTTTACCCGCAAACTTGGCCTTGTCACCCAGCTCCTCCTCAATCCTGCAGGAAGATAACAAGTTTAGTTACATTCTGCATTTGTAACGACAGTCCTGCACACTTTAACTACCCTCCCATAATAACCACAGAATGAATTCCCAGGCAAAGGGACTGGAATTTTACAGGGAGATTGAGTCTCAGGTTGATTTCCAACAGGATGTGGAAGCTATTGAGAGGGTGCAGAGGAGATTTACAAGGATGTTGCCTGGATTGGGGAGCATGCCTTATGAAGATAGGTTGAGGGAGTTAGGTCTCTTCTCCCTGGAGAGATGAAGGTTGAGAGGCGACCTGATAGTTTATGAAATGTTGAGAGGAATAGATAGGGTGGACTCTCAGAGACTATTTCCCAGGGCTGAAATGGTCACTACGAGAGGACACAGGTGTAAGGTGCTGGGGAGTAGGTACAGAGGAGATGTTAGGGGTTTTTCACTCAAGAGGGAGGGGAGAGTGGAATCGGCTGCTGTCGATGGTGGTGGAGGCAAACTGAATAGGGTCTTTTAAGAGACTTCTGGATGAGTACATGGAATTTATTGGGATTGGGAGTTACAGATAGGCCTGGTAGGTATGGATATAATCGGCACAATGTGGGCCGAAGGGCCTGTTTGTGCTGTAGTGTTCTGTTTATTTGGGATCACAAGCTGTTGGAGCACTAACTTACTCACCTGCTGAAGGGGCAGTGATCCAAAAGCTTGTGATCCCAAATAAACCTGTTGAACTTTAACCTGGTGTTGAGAGACTTCTTACTGTGCCCACCCCAGTCCAACACCGGCATCTCCACATTATAAATGTAGGGAAGTGTTGTGGAAACAGCACACTAGCAGTGGGTTTGCACTGCTGCTGCCTCAGAGCCAGGTTCGATTCTGGCCTTGGATGTCTGTGCTGAGTCAGCACATTCTCCCCATGTCTGCGTGGGTTCTCTCCAGATACTCTGGTTTTTTTTCCCCCCCACAGTCTGAAAGATATGCAGGTTAGGTGGATTGGCCAGACTAAATTGTCCCTTAGTGTCAGGGGGAATTAACAGGGTAAATATGTGAGGTTACAGGGATAGAGTCAGTGCAGGCTTGATGGGCTGAATGGCCTCTTTCTGCACTGTAGAATTCTGTGTATCGGGTTTTGGTCTCCTTATTTGAGGGAGGATGTGGTGGCATCAGAGGCAGTTCCCTGGAGCGATTCTGGGGACGGAGGGGTTGATGTCCTGAGGAGAAATTGAACAGTCTGGGGTTTGTACTCTCTGGAGTTTAGACAGATGAGAGGGGAATCTGATCAAGGTGTGTACAATACTAAAAAGGTTTGATAGAGTAAGTGTAGATCAAATGTTTCCCAATCTGAAACATCACAGGGATAGGTGGAGGGGCAGTAGGTTTAGAACTCAGATGAGGGCGGGAGTACTTCCCGCTGAGGGAGGGAGTCAGGGGTGAATTTGTGGAACTCGCTGCCCCAGACCACAGTGGAATCTAATCATTGAGTGGAGTCAAGGAGGAGATAAGATTCCTGATCAGAAATACGATAAAGGGATATGTGGGGGAGGTGTGTTTGAGACCAGGGAGAGATCAGCTATAATCTAACTGAATGGTGGAGCAGGCTCGAAGGGTTGAATGGTCCACTCCTGATCCCTGAGCATATTCCAAAGAGCAGAGACACTGCAGGAGCCGGGTGGGGTGGGGGGGGTGCTAGCAGGGAGACAGAGATGGGTGCGGTGGGGGGGGGGAAATAGGATGAAGCTCCATCCCTGAGCATTGTCAGCAGCAACAACACTCCCAGTATCCCAAATAGATATCCCAGGGATTCCCCCCCTCCCTCCTCCCCCTCAAACAGAAGGTGCAGGAAGCTCTGACAGCTCTTCCCCAGTCCTTACCTCATCAGCTGGTTATACTTGGAAAGTCGCTCGGACCTACACGGAGCACCGGTCTTGATCTACAGGACAGAGAGGGGGAAGAGGAGGATGATACTTTATCCACACACACTGTCAACTCAATAACTTTATCAAAATCACTGCAACTCCAACTGCAGTCAAACACCCGCTGGGTTACAATTAACTGACAGGCATTTCACTCCTGTCGCTCAGGGACACAGCTCTCCCCCCACCCTCCCCACCTCACCCTAACATGGTCCCCATGCACACACAGGAACACTGAACACCCCACCCCCCACCAGCACTCAGGAAAAGAGTCCACCATGCCCCCTCTTCCCCATCCCCAAAGGTCACTGAGACAGACAGCACCACCGCTTCTCCCCCCACCACCTCCTGCTGCTCAGAAAGACAACCCCCCCCCCCCCCCCCCCACCCCCCCCCCCCCCCCCCCCCCCCCCCCCCCCCCAAACTCAGGAACACAGAACACCACAACCAACACCCCCCCCCCCACTCCCTCCCTCAGGAACACAGACCCACCTGCCCAGTGCAGAGACCAACAACCAGGTCAGCAATGAAAGGATCCTCAGTCTCACCAGAGCGGTGACTCACCATCACACCCCAACCATTGGTCTGAGCCAGTTTACAACTGAAACAGAGACAAAGATTCATTAGAAAGCAAACTCAAGACAGTACTTTACACCTAACCCTGGGAGTGTTTGATTGGTGGGTGGGGGGGGAACAGTGTAGAGGGAGCTTTACTCTGTATCTAACCCCGTGCTGTACCTGTCCTGGGAGTGTTTGATGGGGGGACAGTGTAGAGGGAGCTTTACTCTGTATCTAACCCCGTGCTGTACCTGTCCTGGGAGTGTTTGATGGGGACAGTGTAGAGGAATCTTTACTCTGTATCTAACCCTGTGCTGTACCTGTCCTGGGAGTGTTTGATGGGGGGAACAGTGTAGAGGGAGCTTTACTCTGTATCTAACCCTGTGCTGTACCTGTCCTGGGAGTGTTTGATGGGGGACAGTGTAGAGGGAATTTTGATCTCAGTAGTATGGTGCTGTGTACAGGTTGTAAGTGTGTGTTGAGTACAGTAGGGGACAGTGTGCTGCCAGTATCTGGGGTTTATATTTAGCCCCAGTCTCTGCTTTCCGCTAACTGTAAATAGCGAAGCTGTGAAAGGTCGACATTCTCAGGATCAGTCCTTCCTCCCTTATGGTCTGTGACCTTTGCAGCTGAAGGATTCTAACCCCACTTGCTCTTTTAATTGCTGTGGAGACTCGCTGCTGTCTCATGATGAGTTCAGCACATTGGAGGCCGTTTGTTGCACTTTGCCTGTACTAGCTGTTTGAAAGTGCTGTGCACTTGGGCGGACATTTCGCCCCCACTCCCCTCCCCTCATTGCAACTGTTCCTGTTCTTTTGAAAAGCCAGGTGATTATACATACCCCATCGAGGGGGTGTGTGCACACTCTGCCCCCCAGCCCCAGTGTATCTGTATGTCACTGTATCTCCCCCTTCGACTGCACCAGTGCACCACTCCCCCACCCTCAAGAGTGTCTGTACGCCACTCCATGTCTCTGCCTTCTCCCCCCCCATCTTCTCTCCCCCCCGCACCACGACCCAGACAGTACTTCACTGCATCCCTACCCCGCCCCCCACCTCCCCCCCACCCCAGAAGTGTGTATTCATCTGGATTCTCTACCCACCGCTCTCCCCCCCCCCACCCGGCCCCCACCCTGTCCTCACGCTTTAATGGACTCGCTGACGCTGCCGATCTGGTTGACTTTGAGCAGGAGGCAGTTACAAGCTTTCTTTTCCACCGCCGTTTGGATCCGGCTGGGATTAGTCACTGTCAGATCATCACCCACTATCTGGATGGAGACTCCGGCTGTGAACTTGGACCAGTTTTCCCAATCGTCCTGGTCAAAGGGATCCTCGATGGACACAACTGGGGACAGGAGACAGAGAGTCAGCACAGAGAGAGGGAGGGGGTGCCGACCCCACACAGCAAGCCCCAGGGGGAGGGGGGGGCTTTCCTTTGCAGCCCTATCCCCACTGACCTCCCCCCGTCAATACAGTCCACCTCCCTCCACTGACCCCCCCCACCCCCGCAATACAGTCCCACCCTAACAGCACCCCTCTATCGCATGCACCCCCCCCAAGCACTCCCACCCCTGCCTCACAGCCCCCCTTCTATGCCCCCCCCAGCACTCCCACCCCTGCTCACAGGCCCTCTCTATTGCCCCCGCCTCACAGCCCCCCCCAGCACTCCCAACCCCACCTCACAGCCCCCTCTCTATTGCCCCCCAGCACTCCCACCCCTGCCTCAGCCCCCCCCAGCACTCCACCCCCGCCTCACAGCCCCCTCTCTATTGCCCCCCCGCCTCACAGCCCCCCCAGACTCCCACCCCCACCTCACAGCCCCCCTCTCTATTGCCCCCCCAGCGCTCCCACCCCTGCCTCTCAGCCCCCTCTCTATGCCCCCTGCCTCACAGCCCCTCTCTATTGGCCCCCCCCCCAGCACTCCCACCCCCACCTCACAGCCCCCTCTCTATTGCCCCCCCCCAGCGCTCCCACCCCTGCCCCTCAGCCCCCTCTCTATTGCCCCCCACCTCACAGCCCCCTCTCTATTGCCCCCCCCAGCGCTCCCACCCCTGCCTCACAGCCCCCTCCCACCCCCGCCTCACAGCCCCCTCTCTACTGCCCCCCTCCAGCGCACCCACCCCTGCCCTCACAGCCCCCCCACCCCAAGCACTCCCACCCCCCTCTCTATAACCCCCCGGCCCCCCTTACCCGGGTAATGCTTGATGAAGCTTTTATAAAGCTCTCCCAGCTTCTCTCCGGAGATGTAGCGACTGGGATCATCTGGGGATTTGAAGTCCAAATCGTACTGGCCTTTACGGCAAAATTCGGAAGCAGCCACGTCCATTCCAATGACAATCTTATCAGTGTAGCCTGCCTTCTCGATAGCAGACTTCAGCAGTTCCAGGGCTGACGGGACAGTGTGGGGGTGGGGGTGGGGGGGGGTGGGGGGAGGAAACATGGGGTAAGAAAACCAAAAACAAACTGGGACCCTTTCCCTCCAGCCTAGCTATAACCAACACCACAATCTGCAGCCTCCCCTTTCCTTCTCTATGAACAGTATTGCATGCAAGAAACAATACTTTCAGAATTCTCAAGTGTAGAAGGAGGCCATTCAGCCCATCAAGTCTGCACCAAACAATCCCATCAGTCTCTATCCCCATAACCACATATTTACCCCAACTAATCCCCCTGAAAATAAAAGGACAATTTAGCACGGCCAATCCCCCTAACCTGTACATCTTTAGACACTAAGGGGCAATTTACTCCATATTCTGTAACCTTAAATAAACCTGTAACTTTATTTATTAGTCACAAGTAGGCTTCACACTGCAACCAAGTTGATTCCCCAAGTTGCCACACTCTGGCACTTGTTTGGATCAATGCACCCTAACCAGCACACTTTTCAGACAGTGAGGGGAAACCGAAGCACCCGGAGGAAACCCACACAGATACAGGGAGAATGTGCAGACTCCACACAGACAGTGACCTGAGCCGGGAATTGAACCCGGGTCCCTGGCGCTGTGAGGCAGCAGCGCTAACCCACTGTGTCACCGTGCTGCTGGGATTGAACCTGGGTCCCTGATGCTGTGAGACAGCAGTGCTAACCCACTGTGTCACCGTGCCGCTGGGATTGAACCCGGGTCCCTGGCGCTGTGAGACAGCAGTGCTAACCCACTGTGTCACCGTGCCGCTGGGATTGAACCCAGGTCCCTGGCGCTGTGAGACAGCAGTGCTAACCCACTGTGTCACCGTGCCGCTGGGATTGAACCCGGGTCCCTGGCGCTGTGAGGCAGCAGCGCTAACCCACTGTGTCACCGTGCCGCTGGGATTGAACCCGGGTCCCTGGCGCTGTGAGGCAGCAGTGCTAACCCACTGTGTCACCGTGCCGCTGGGATTGAACCCGGGTCCCTGGCGCTGTGAGACAGCAGCGCTAACCCACTGTGTCACCGTGCCGCTGGGATTGAACCCGGGTCCCTGGCGCTGTGAGCAGCAGCGCTAACCCACTGTGTCACCGTGCCGCTGGGATTGAACCCGGGTCCCTGGCGCTGTGAGGCAGCAGCGCTAACCCACTGTGTCACCGTGCTGCTGGGATTGAACCCGGGTCCCTGGCGCTGTGAGACAGCAGCGCTAACCCACTGTGTCACCGTGCTGCTGGGATTGAACCCGGGTCCCTGGCGCTGTGAGACAGCAGCGCTAACCCACTGTGTCACCGTGCTGCTGGGATTGAACCCGGGTCCCTGGCGCTGTGAGGCAGCAGTGCTAACCCACTGTGTCACCGTGCCGCTGGGATTGAACCCGGGTCCCTGGCGCTGTGAGACAGCAGCGCTAACCCACTGTGTCACTGTGCTGCTGGGATTGAACCCGGGTCCCTGGCGCTGTGAGACAGCAGCGCTAACCCACTGTGTCATCGAAACATATCCCAATACATGTGACATAAATGAAATCAAAGGTTCAAAGTCCAGCCGTGCTGTGCAATCCGGGCCAGAACAAACACTAGAAGCCAGCAGAATGATAGAAATCTCTCCGCACTGAACTAATTCATCAAAAATCCTCCCTGTTCAGCTGTTTCCATATCCCTTCCCAAAAACAGCAATACATTCTGCTCAGAACATACAAACTTCTGCTCACCCTATTATAGAAAGGATATTATTAAACTAGAAAGAGTGCGGCAAAGATTTACTCGGATGTTACTGGGACTTGATGGATTGAGTTATAAGGAGAGGCTGGATAGAATCATAGAACATTACAGTGCAGGAAGAGGCCCATCGAGTCTGCCCCAACACAATCCCATCCAGATCCTACCCCCATATCCCGGCATATTATACCCACTAATCCCTCTAACCTACAAATCCCTGGACACTAAGGGGCAATTTCTTACCATGGCCAATCAACCTAACCCACACATCTTTGGACTGGGACTTTTTTCTCTGGAGTGTAGGAGGCTGAGAGGTGATTTTATAGAGGTCTATAAAATAATGAGGGGCACAGATCATTTAGATAGTCAATATCTTTTCCCCAAAGGTAGGGGAGTCTAAAACTAGAGGGTATAGGTTTAAGGGGAGAGATACAAAAGGTCCAGAGGGGTAATTTTTTTCACCCAGAGGGTGGTGAGTGTCTGGAATGAGCTGCCAGAGGAGTAGTAGAGGCGGGTACAATTTTGTCTTTTAAAAAGCATTTAGACAGTTAGATGGGTATAGAGGGATATGGGGGAAACGTTGGTCATCGGGATTAGCTTAGGGGTAAAGCTGCAGTGAAAACTGTCTCCTTATAACTCAAATCCCGGCAGTATCTTGGGAAATCATTCCCAGAGGTGATTTCTCTGTCACTCCAGGTTACAGCTGTCCTGGTTCCATTATCCGAGGTTATTTTGGGAGATGGAGCAGTTTCCCACACTGGGCTCCAAGCCAGAGGTCACAGCGAGAAGCTCCCCCCGCCCCCTCCCCTCCCCCAGGAAGGGGGTCCGGTTGCAACTCAGTCTCTAAAGTTAGGTCTTGACATTTGGAGAAAAGAGTTGAGAAGGTGCAGGCAGTCGCTGGGTCACCAGACCCCCCACCCCCCCCACATCATCTGCCCTGTGCCTCCGGTAACTTGGTAACGGTGACACACAGGGCTCACAATATAAAGGTCAACGGTTAGTGACCCCCCACCCTCCATCCCAGTCAATGTTCTCACCAACTCCTTACTGCGTTCCACCCAACCCCCCCACCCCCTCGGATTAAATACTTTTCAAACTGGAGAGAGCTCAAAGACTGATCAGTGTCCCCCCCCCTCACCTCCCCCTCAGTCTGACTGAGTGCCCCCTTCCCTCCCCCCTCAGTCTGACTGAGGGCCCCAGTCTGACTGAGTGCCCCCTCCCCCCCCCCAGTTCTGACTGAGTGCCCCCTTCCTCCCCCCAGTCTGCTGAGTGACTGAGTGCCCCTTCCCTCCCCCCCTAGTCTGACTGAGTTCCCCTTCCCTCCCCCCAGTCTGACTGAGTTCCCCCTTCCCTCCCCCCCAGTCTGACTGAGTGCCCCCTTCCCCCCCCAGTCTGACTGAGTGCCCCTTCCCTCCCCCCCAGTCTGACTGAGTGCCCCCTTCCCTCCCCCCCCAGTCTGACTGAGTGCCCCCTTCCCTCCCCCCTAGTCTGACTGAGTTCCCCCTTCCCTCCCCCCTCAGTCTGACTGAGTGCCCCCTCCCCCCCCCAGTCTGACTGAGTGCCCCTTGCCCCCCCCCCCCCCAGTCTGACTGAGGCCCCTTCCCTCCCCCTCAGTCTGACTGAGTGCCCCCTTCCCTCCCCCCCAGTATGGACTGAGTGCCCCTTCCCTTCCCCCCAGCTGACTGAGTGCCCCCTTCCCTCCCCCCCCAGTCTGACGAGTGCCCCCTTCCCTCCCCCCCCAGTCTGACTGAGTGCCCCTTCCCTCCCCCCCCAGTCTGACTGAGTGCCCCCTTCCCTCCCCCCCCAGTCTGACTGAGTGCCCCCTTCCCTCCCCCCCCAGTCTGACTGAGTGCCCCTCCCCCCCCCCCCCTCAGTCTGACTGAGTGCCCTTCCCCCCCTAGTCTGACTGAGTGCCCCTTCCCCCCCTAGTCTGACTGAGTGCCCCCTTCCCTCCCCGAGTCTGACTGAGTTCCCCCTACTCCCTCACCTCCACCCCCAAGTCTGAGTGCCCCCCCCCCCCTCCCCTCCAAAATCTGACCGAGTGTTCCTTTCCTCCTCTCTCCCTCCCCCCACCCCACTCTGCCTGGATTCACCGCAGGGTGTGTCACTGTCTCACTGCAGGAGAACTACAGGCACTGGAATCCTCACGGAATCTCCCCCAACTACTGCCTGACACAGACAGAGGGAGAGAGAGAAACAGATAGAGGGACAGAGAGAGAGAGATACACAGAGGGGAAGAGAGAGACAGAAGGAGAAAGACAGAGAAAGAGAGACACACACACAGATAGAGAGAGAGATAGTCACGGAATGGAGAGATACACAAAGACAGATTGAGGAGAGAGAGAGAGAGAAAAAGGAGGCACTGAGAAGAACATTGCTTTAGATTTTACCTTCATTATTCTCCAGGATGTTGGGGGCGAAGCCTCCTTCATCACCCACGTTGGTGGCATCTTTCCCATATTTAGCCTTGATCACATTTTTCAGGTTGTGGTAAACCTCAGCTCCAACACGCATCGCGTTCTTGAAGCTGCTCGCTCCCACAGGCAGAATCATAAACTCCTGCATGGCCAGCTTGTTCCCAGCGTGAGAACCACCATTGATAACATTGAAAGCCTGCTCACAAACAAGCAGACACAGTTACTATCTTCAAACTGGAGGAGGCAAGACAGGGACAGCATCGAGAGAGCTTTACTCTGTATCTAACCCCGTGCTGTACCTGTCCTGGGAGTGTTTGATGGGGGACAGTGTAGAGGGAGCTTTACACTGTATCTAACCCCGTGCTGTACCTGTCCTGGGAGTGTTTGATGGGGGACAGTGTAGAGGGAGCTTTACTCTGTATCTAACCCCGTGCTGTACCTGTCCTGGGAGTGTTTGATGGGGGACAGTGTAGAGGGAGCTTTACTCTGTATCTAAACCCGTGCTGTACCTGTCCTGGGATGGGGGACAGTGTAGAGGGAGCTTTACTCTGTATCTAACCCCGTGCTGTACCTGTCCTGGGAGTGTTTGATGGGGGGACAGTGTAGAGGGAGCTTTACTCTGTATCTAACCCCGTGCTGTACCTGTCCTGGGAGTGTTTGATGGGGGACAGTGTAGAGGGAGCTTTACTCTGTATCTAAACCCATGCTGTACCTGTCCTGGGAGTGTTTGATGGGGGACAGTGTAGAGGGAGCTTTACTCTGTATCTAACCCCGTGCTGTACCTGTCCTGGGAGTTTGGGAGCTGGGATAATGTGAGGTGAGCTGGAGGGAGATAACAGAGACTCACCGGGACAGGCAGGATGAGTTCTTTATTTCCAGCAAGGTCAGCGATGTGACGGTACAGAGGGACTCCCTTCTCCTTTGCTCCAGCTTTGCACACCGCCAGAGAGACACCCAGAATGGCATTGGCACCAAACTTAGCTGCAGACACACAGAGAGAGGGAGATAAGGTGAGGACCCTTTGCAGAGTGAGCTGAATCGATTCCTAACATCTCAGAGACACACTCACACTTATTTGCAGTTCCATCGAGGGCCAACATGAACTCATCAATCTTCTCCTGCTCGAGTACACTCAGGTTCTGTGGAGAGAACGTGGAGAGGTTCTGACTGCCTGTTGTGTTGGTGAGGAGCACCCTCTCACTGGTCAGTGACTGACCTGATCCCCAGTTAATCCTCAGAATCCACCCATCTGAAACATTCAACATCCCAGCCCAGCATCATAGAATCCCTACAGTGCAAGAGGCCATTCAGCCCATCAGGTCAGCACTGACAACAATCCCATCCAGGCCCTACTCCTCCATAACTCCACTTATTTACCCTGCTAATCTTTCTAACTGGGAACACTAAGAGACAATTTCACATGGTCAATCCACCTAACCGGCACATCTTTGGAGTGTGGGAGGAAACCGGAATTCCCCAGAGAAAACCCACACAGACTTGGGGAGATTGTGGCTGGCACAGTCGGTTAGCACTGCTGTCTCAGTATGCCAGCGACCCCAGCTCAATTCCCGGCTTGGGTCAGTGTGCAGACTCCACACACATTCTCCCCATGTCTATGCAGGTTTCTCTCCAGTCCAAAGGATGTGCGTGTTAGGTGAATTTGCCCTGCTAAATTGTCCCTTAGTGTAAGTGGCGGGGGGGGGACACTAACTAGGGTAAATAAATGAGGTTATGGGGATGAGGCCTGGGTGGGATTGTGGTCGGTGCAGACTCAATGGGCTGAATGACCCGTTTCTGTACTGCCAGGGATTCTGATTCTAACGTCCACACAGACAGTGACCCAGCCAGGAATTGATCTCAGGTCACTGATGCTGTGAGGCTGTGCCACCCACACCCCATCCCTGCCTGTAACCAATTTACTCAAATTCTTTGAGGATGTAACAGAGAGGAGAATCAGTAGATGTATTTAGATTTCCAAAAGGCATTTGACAAAGTGCCACATTATAACCAGCTGGTGTAAAAGCTCATGGAATTGGAGGAAGATTGGAAACTGGCTGTCACACAAAGCAGAGAGTTGGAATAAATGAGTCCTTTTCAGAACAGAGTGCTGCAGGGGTTAGTTCTTAGCCTATAACTGTTCACTGGTTACACAAATGACCTGGAGAAAGGAACAGAATGTAGATTTCACCAGTAGGTTTAGTTACTATGAAAATCCCCCCATGGGCACACATTGAGTACACTGAGGGAGAATTTAGCACCTAACCAGCATGTGGGAGAAAACTGGAGGAAACCCACACAGACATGGGGAGAATGTGCAGGCTCCACACAGACAGTGACCTGAGGCTGGGATTCCGAAAGACTCAATAATCCGGTTCTGTATTCCTGGGAGTTTAGAAAAGTGACGAGGTGACCCTATTCAAACAGAGGAAGATAAATCCCCGGGTTTGGATGAAGTGTATCCCGGGATGTTGTGGGAGGCTGGGGAGGAAATTGCGGGTCCCCTATCTGAGATATTTAAATCATCGATAGTCACGGACAGGGTACCTGAAGATTAGAGGGTGACAAATGTTGTGCCTTTGTTTAAAAAGGGCTGCAGGGAAAAGCCTGGGAACTACAGGCCAGTGAACCTCACATCTGTGGGGGGTAAATTGTTGGAAGGTATTTTGAGAGACACAAGGACTGATTTGGGACAGTCAGCATGGCTTTCTGAGCAGGACAACCATGTTTCAAATTTGACTGAGTTTTTTGAAGAGGTAACCAAGAAGGTAGATGAGGACAGCGCAGTTGATGTTGTCTATATGGATTTTAGCAAAGCCTTCGACAAGGTACCACATTGGTAGCACTTGGAATACTGTGCGCAATTCTGGTCATCCTATTATAGGAAGGATATTATTATTAGAAAGAGTGTAGAAAAGATTTACTAGGATGTTACTGGGACTTGATGGATTGAGTTATAAGGAGAGGCTGGATAGACTGGGACTTTTTTCTCTGGAGTGTAGGAGGCTGAGGGATGATCTTACAGAGGTCTATAAAATAATGAGGGGCACAGATCAGCGAGATAGTCAATATCTTTTCCCCAAAGGTAGGGGAGTCTAAAACTAGAGGGTATAGGTTTAAGGGGAGAGGGGAGAGATACGGAAAGGTCCAGAGGGGTAATTTTTTCACCCAGAGGGTGGTGAGTGTCTGGAACAAGCTGCCAGAGGCAGTAGTAGAGGTGGGTACAATTTTATCTTTTAAAAAGCAGTTACATGGGTAAGTTGGGTATCGAGGGATACGGGCCAAATGCTGGCAACTGGGATTAGCTTAGGGGGTTTAAAAAGGGGGCAGCATGGAGAAATTGGGCCAAAGGGTCTATTTCCATGCTGTAAACCTCTATGACTTGATATCAGATCCCGAAAGATAGATGGTGAGATGTTGACACTAATGGAAGAATCTTGAACAAGGGGACCCTGCTACAGGGTAAAGGGTCAGCTATTTCTAACAGAGGGGTGGGGAAATTTCTCCTTGCAGAGAGTGGAGAATCCCTGGAATTCTCTGTCCCAGAGGGTGCTGGAGGCTGGATCAAGTGTTTAAGGTGGAGATGGAGCTGATAGATGGAGGAAACAGCAGAGAAAAGGCTGTTTGTACAGCACTCGGGGATGAATGGGATCAAACGTTATGGGGAGGAAGCAGGATGGGGCTACTGAGCTGGATGATCAGCTGTGATGGTGAGGCAGGTTCAAAGGCCTCCTCCTGCTCCTGTTTCTTGTGTTCAGACATGGCTCCGTCCCCCCCCAGGAATGTGTGGGTGGGGGAGAGCAAGTGTTTACCTATAGGTTGGTGGGAGGGGGGGGGGTCTCTGCTGCTGTGTTGGGGGTTTAGGGGCGGTGGGGGCCAGGAAGAGGAAGAGGGGGTTAACGGAGGCGGGGGGGGGGCCGAACACTGAGTTGCAGCTGGCGGGGGGGAGGGGGTGGTGCGGGGTGGGGAGCGTTACCTTCTTAATCAGTGCGGAGCAATAGTATCATTGATATGTCCGACTGCCTTCAGTACACCTGAGAGAGAGAGAGAGAGAATGAGTTAGTGATGGAATAGAGAGAATGGGTGATTGGAAACACAGCCCCCACCCCCACTGCCAGCTTCACTCTGCTCCAGATCCTCCCCCCGCCCCCCCCCCCAGACCAAATCCCATCCCACAACCTTTCCAAGCTCTTCACTTGGATAAGCCAGAATTCTTCATCTCCTCAACGCAAATCCCTCAGGAAGTCCGGATTCCCTTGCTGCGAGTGCGCGGGAAGCGGGGGCGGAAGGGGGGGTGCTGGTAAAGGAGGGGGGAGACCCCCCCCACAGAGATAGGATTTTCCATCAGTAAATCCATCTCACTCCAACTTCTCCATTCCATTCACCAGTTGCAATTTGGGGGGGGGGGGGGGGGGGGGGGGAGGTGGAGGAGCAGAGGGAGGGAGAGGGGGAGGAAGAAAGGGGAGGGGTACAGAGAGAGAGAGAGGAAGGCAGGGGAAAGAGGGAGGAGGGGAGAAGAGGGGGAAAGAGAGGAGGGAGAAAGAGCGGAGGGTGAGGGGAGGGGGAGAGGGGGCTGGGTGGGAGAAGTAACAAAGACTTTCCTCCCATCCCGCAATAGAATAAATGGAATTTTGGGTTAATCTCAGCAATTAAATCGGAATATTTCTGGATATCGGAATGATGATGGACAGAGTGTCACACACTCTCCAATCCTACGGTCCACCTCCCACCCACCCTGGCCGGTTTGTATCTGCACACCCCCCACCCACCCCCCTACAGACCCCTCACTCCAGGAATCACATTGCCCCCGTCCCTCCCCCCATCAACTTGCCCATTCCAGAATCAGAATGACAGGGGAGGCCATTTAGCCCATCAGGCCTGCACTGTCCGCCCACCCCCCCCTCAACCGCACCCCAGTAAAGGATCATCATGGGAATGAGGACCAGGAGATTGCTCCAGTTTCTCTGCTCTGCCCTCCTGGACACAGTTCTGTCTCTCGCCTCACTCACCTTTCCCCAGGTATCTGGATTTGTCTCCATCTCGGAGTTCCAGAGCTTCATAAATCCCGGTGGACGCACCGCTCGGCACAGCAGCACGGAAATGACCTGAAGGGGAGGAGAAGTGAGAATGAACGGCATTGAGGAACAGTGTAACCCTAGTAAGATCAGCAATCAGACATACACCAGCCCCACCAACACCTCTACTTTCTCAGAAGACTAAGGAAATTTGTCCGCTACGACTCTCACCAACTAGAAAGCATTCTTTCTGGTTGTATCACAGCTTGGTCTGGGCTCCTGCTCTGCCCAAGATCACAAGGAACTACAAAGGGTTGTGAATGTAGCCCAATCCATCACACAAACCAGCCTCCCATCCATTGACTCTGTCTACACTTCCCGCTGCCTCGGAGAAAAGCAGCCGGTATAATTAAGGACCCCACACACCCCGGACATTCTCTCTTCCACCTTCTTCCATCGGGAAAAAGATACAAAAGTCTGAGGTCACGTACCAACCGACTCAAGAACAGCTTCTTCCCTGCTGCTGTCAGACTTTTGAACAGACCCACCTCGCATTAAGTTGATCTTTCTCTGCACCCCGAGCTGTGACTGTAACACTACATTCTGCACTCTCCTTTCCTTCTCTATGAACGGTATGCTTTGTCTGTACAGTGCGCAAGAAACAATACTTTTCCCTGTACCCCAGTTCATGGGACAATAATAAATCAAATCAAATTTACCCTCCTGTCACCATCAGTCAAAGCAATGTCCCTGAGCTACGTATCCAGAGACCTAGGACTCGAGCACCGGGGACCTGGGTTCAAACCTCGCTACAAGGGTAGATTTGTTCCCAGTGGTGGGGGGAGTCCAGAACTAGGGGTCAGAGTTTGAGGATAAGGGATTAAACCTTTTAGGACTGAGCTGAGGGGAAATTTCTTCACCCAGAAGGTGGGGAATGTGTGGAATTCACTCCCACAGAAAGTAGTTGAGGCCAAAACATTGTGATTTCAGGAAATTAGATATCATTCTTGGGGCTAAAGGGATGAGGGATATTGGGAAGTGGGGGGGGGGGGGGGAAAAAAAAAATAAACCAGGATTTGAATTCTGACCAGCCATGATCAAAATGAATGGCAGGACAGGCTGGCTGGAAGGGCAGAATGGCCTCCTCTTGCTTCAAAGATCACGGTGACACAGTGGGTTAGCGCTGCTGTCTCACAGCGCCAGGGACCCGGGTTCAATCCCAGCGGCACGGTGACACAGTGGGTTAGCACTGCTGTCTCACAGCGCCAGGGACCCGGGTTCAATCCCAGCGGCACGGTGACACAGTGGGTTAGCACTGCTGTCACAGCGCCAGGGACCCGGGTTCAATCCCAGCGGCACGGTGACACAGTGGGTTAGCGCTGCTGTCTCACAGCGCCAGGGACCCGGGTTCAATCCCAGCAGCACGGTGACACAGTGGGTTAGCACTGCTGTCTCACAGCGCCAGGGACCCGGGTTCAATCCCAGCGGCACGGTGACACAGTGGGTTAGCGCTGCTGCCTCACAGGGCCAGGGACCCGGGTTCAATCCCAGCAGCACGGTGACACAGTGGGTTAGCACTGCTGCCTCAGTGCCAGGGACTCAGGTTCGATTCCTAATTTGGATCACTGTGTAGTCTGCACATTCTCCCCGTGTCTGTGTGGGTTTCCCCCCGGGTGCTCTGGTTTCCTCCCACAGTCCCAAAGACATTCGGAATAGGTTGACTGGCTGTGTTAAATTGCACCTTGGTGATTAGCTGGGTAGGTATTTGGGGTTGTGGGAGTGGGGCCTGGGTGGGATGGAGGTCAGTGTAGACTGGATGGGCTGAAGGGCTTCTTGCTGTACTGTAGGGATTCTCTGACTCTGAAATAGCCGAGCGAGGGAGACAGTTGGAGGGTGATTCGGAAGAGGTAACTCATGCTGGCCCAGATTGCGATGCACACATTCCCAGAGAGAATTTAACAACCTAAAACTCTACACCCCCAAACTTGCTGCCTCTCCCCCACTCCCGGGAACCCTGGGCCCCAGGATCGCCCTCACGCCTGGTTTTCCGGATCCAATCCTGTGTTCTGGGATCAGACGACTCACCTTTAGCTGTGTACAGATCAACTTCAACCGTGGGATTGCCCCTGGAGTCCAGGATCTCACGGGCATGGATCTTCTGGATCGACATGGTTACTGTAACTGAAGAAGACAGTGGTTAGGATTACGCCCGGGAACAGTGTGAGGGAGAGAGGGAATCAGAGGGAGGGAGAGGGAGGGATGGAGAGACAGAGGAGGGAGAGACAGAGAGAGGAGTTAACTCTGCTGCCCTTGTACTAAACAGGGGCTGGGAGGGTACCTGTGCCCACAGGGGGGATGTGGCAGAGATGTACAAGTGCACTAGGGATTAAAAATTAGTTATTAGTGTCATTAACACTGCAATGAAGTTACTCTGGTGCCTGTTCCGGTTACACCGGTGGAGAATTTAGCAAGGCCCAATGCACCCTAACCAGCCTGTCTTTCAGACTGTGGGAGGAAACTGGAGCACCCGGAGGAAACCCACACAGACACGGGGAGAACATACAAACTGCACACAGTGACCCAAAGCTGGGAATTGAACCCCTGGCGCTGTGAGGCAGCAGCACTAACCCATAGCCCATCGAGGGAGGGATATGTAGGGGGAGGGAGAGGGGGTGCATGTAGGGTGATAGGGAGGGAGGGGTGTGTGTAGGGTGATTTGGGGGGGGTTACACGTGGGGCTACAATAATCACTGTGCTCCAGTGGCAGTGAGACAGTCACACGTGGAGCTGTAGAATGAGTGTAGCAGGAAGTAGAAATCGGAAGCACACAGCCTCTCGCAGACAGATTGTGGAGAGATTTATTAACCTCTCCAAACACACCTCACATTTACCCCTCACTCCCATAAATTTAAACCCCCCCCCCCCCCCCATTTACCCCCCCCCACCCCCCATCAATCCTCCTACTCCCTCCCTCTCGGATCAGAATTGGGCTAATAGCAGAATCCAACACGTGGGAGATCAGATCCCCCACCCCCCACTGACACACACAGACAAAGGATACCCTTCCCCCGACCCAATACAGGAAGCACAAAGCACAGACCCTTCCCCAACTCCCATCCCCCCCCCACCTCCCCCACACGGAGCACAAGGCACAGACCCCCACCGACACACACAAAGCACAGACCCTCCCCACTCCCATCCCCCCTCCCACACAGCACAGGCACAACCCTTCCCCCACCCTGACACACAACAGCACAAGGCACAGACCCCCACCTCCTCCCATCCTCGACACAGGGAGCACAAAGCAGACCCTTCCTCAGGGGGTGAAACAGGTAGAGACACAACCCCTCACGAGGCAGGTCCTGTGGTGGGGATGGTTGGGGGGGGGGGGGGGAGAAGAAGTGATCAGTGCAGACAGGAAGGAACAAATTCAGGGTTAGAGACAGGGGCACTCGGGTGGGAGGGGGAGCATGTCTGATCTGGGGCAGGGAGGGGGCATATCCAGATCTGGGGTGGGGAGAGGGCATGCCTGCCTTAGGGACATGGTGGGGAGGGGGGTGAATGACCCAAAGGGAATGATGTTCTGGTCAGAGTGTTCAGGCATCAGGCAGGGAGGGTGATCCTGGTTTTTGTAGGTGTCTCCCCGGGCCTGGGTGAGGGCTACACTTTGGGGTGTCTCTGCTCCAGGGAAGGGATACATTTTTGGGGAGGGGTGGTCTCTAGTTTACCACTCTCTGGGGAGGGGGTCATTTTGGAAGGGTTTACTGAGGGTATTACTTCAGGGAAGGAATATTTTTTGGGGGGAGGATCTCCAATCTGCCCACTCTGACCTACAGGGAGGGGGGTTTATTTGAGGGGTTTTTTTTAAAGAGGAGAGGGTCCCAGTTTGCTTGTTGCTTCAGCTCTGGGCTCTGCTTTCTCTGGGGGATTTGTTTTAGGGGTTATTAGCAGGTATATATTTTTGCGGGGGAGGTCCCTGTGCTGTTCCACTCTCTCCAGGAAGTACATTACAGAGGGGTTTATGGGGGGTATATATTTCTAAGAGGGGGATTTGTTGCCGGGGGATGGGCCCCTGTTTTACCTGTTGCTGCGCTGCTCAATCTGGCTCCCTGTGGAGAGGGGTTGATTTTAAGGGGTTATTTTTTAAAGGGTATATTTTTATGGCTGTCACACTTTCTCTGGGGTGAGGGGGGTATATTGGGAATGTATATCTTGGGAACAGGTCTCCAGTTTACCTGCTCTGCGCTCCACTCTACACAAGCTGGGGAGAGGGTATATTTTAGGGTACATACATCTTCAGGAGAGTTTTATTTTACGGACATTTAAGTGGGCACATAAGGGGGTATTTTTATGGTATAAATATTTTATTGGGGAGGGGATTTATTTTAGGGGTATTTCTATGGGTATATATATATATATATTCTAAAGGGGGTGTATATATATATATATTCTAAAGGGGGTGTATATATATATATTATTCTAAAGGGGGTATATATATATATATTCTAAAGGGGGTGTATAATATATATATTCTAAAGGGGGTGTATATATATATATATTCTAAAGGGGGTGTATATATATATATATTCTAAGGGGGTGTATATATAATATATAAACGGGGGTTATATATATATATTCTAAAGGGGGTGTAATATATATTCTAAATTCTAAAGGGGGTGTATATATATATATATTCTAAAGGGGGTGTATATATATATATATATTCTAAAGGGGTGTATATATATATATATTCTAAAGGGGGTGTATATATATATTCTAAAGGGGGTGTATATATATATATTCTAAAGGGGGTGTATATATAATATATCTAAAGGGGGTGTATATATATATATATTCTAAAGGGGTGTATATATATATATATTCTAAAGGGGGTGTATATATATATATTCTAAAGGGGGTGTAATATATATATATTCTAAGGGGTGTATTATATATATATTCTAAAGGGGGTGTATATATATATATATTCTAAAGGGGGTGTATATATATATATATTCTAAAGGGGGTGATATATATATATATTCTAAAGGGGTGTATATATATATATATTCTAAAGGGGGTGAAAAATTATATATATATATATATTCTAAAGGGGGTGTATAATATATATATATTTAAAGGGGGTGTATATATATATATATTCTAAAGGGGGTGTATATATATATATATATTCTAAAGGGGGTGTATATATAATATCTAAAGGGGGTGATATATATATATATTCTAAAGGGAAAAAAAAATATATATAATATTCAAAAAGGGGGTGTATATATATATATTCTAAAGGGGGTGTATATAAAAAAAAATTATATATATTCTAAAGGGGGTGATATATATATATATTCTAAAGGGGGTGTATATATAACAAAATATATATATATTCTAAAGGGGGTGAATATATATATTTCTAAAGGGGTGTATATATATTATTCTAAAAGGGGGTGTATATATATATATATTCTAAAGGGGGTGTATATATAAAATATATCTATATATATTCTAAAGGGGGTGTAAATATATATATTCTAAAGGGGGTGTATATATATATAAAGGGGGTGGTATATATATATATATTCTAAAGGGGGTGTATATATATATATTTCTAAAGGGGTGTATATATATATATATCTAAAGGGGGTGATATATATATATTCTAAAGGGGGTGTATATATATATATATTCTAAAGGGGGTGTATATATATATATATTCTAAAGGGGGTGTATATATATATATATTTTAAAGGGGGTGTATATATATATATATTCTAAAGGGGGTGTATATATATATATATTCTAAAGGGGGTGTATATATATATATATTCTAAAGGGGGTGTATATATATATATATTCTAAAGGGGGTGTATATATATATATATTCTAAAGGGGGTGTATATATATATATATTATAAAGGGGGTGTATATATATATATATTATAAAGGGGGTGTATATATATATATATTCTAAAGGGGGTGTATATATATATATATTCTAAAGGGGGTGTATATATATATATATTCTAAAGGGGGTGTATATATATATATATTCTAAAGGGGGTGTATATATATATATATTCTAAAGGGGGTGTATATATATATATATTCTAAAGGGGGTGTATATATATATATATTCTAAAGGGGGTGTATATATATATATATTCTAAAGGGGGTGTATATATATATATATTCTAAAGGGGTGTATATAATATATTCTAAAGGGGGTGTATATATATTTATATTCTAAAGGGGGTATATATATATATATTCTAAAGGGGGTATATATATATTCTAAAGGGGGTATATATATATATTCTAAAGGGGGTATATATATATATTCTAAAGGGGGTATATATATATATTCTAAAGGGGGTATATATATATATTCTAAAGGGGGTATATATATATATTCTAAAGGGGGTATATATATATATTCTAAAGGGGGTATATATATATATTCTAAAGGGGGTATATATATATATTCTAAAGGGGGTATATATATAATTCTAAAGGGGGTATATATATATATTCTAAAGGGGGTATATATATATATTCTAAAGGGGGTAATATATATATCTAAAGGGGGTATATATATATTCTAAGGGGGTATATATATATATTCTAAAGGGGGTATATATATATTTCTAAAGGGGGTATATATATATTAAAGGGGGAATATATATTCTAAAGGGGTATATATATATATATTAAGGGGGTATATATATATATTAAAGGGGGTATATATATATATTAAAGGGGGTATATATATATATTAAAGGGGGTATATATATATTAAAGGGGAATATTATTTAAAGGGGGTATATATATATTAAGGGGGTATATATATATTAAAGGGGGTATATATATATTAAAGGGGGTATATATATATTAAAGGGGGTATATAATTAAATATATATTATTAAAGGGGGTATATATATATTAAAGGGGGTATATATATATATTAAAGGGGGTATTATATATTAAAGGGGGTATATATATATATTAAAGGGGTATATATATATTAAAGGGGGTATATATATATATTAAAGGGGTATATATATATATTAAAGGGGGTTATATATATATTAAAGGGGGTAATATTATATTAAAGGGGGTATATATATATAAAAGGGGTTATATATATATTTAAAGGGGGGTATTTTGGGGGGGGAGGGGGATTACCTGCTGCTCCGGCTCTCTGCTCCTCTCACTCCCGCTCCGCCGCTCCCTCTGCCGCAGCCCCGCTTCCTGCTGCTGCTTTTTATAACCTTCCGGCCCCGCCCCCTGCACGTAGGCCCCGCCCCCTGCACGCAGGCCCCGCCCAGCCTGCTCGAGGCACCGTCCACATTTTCCATCCGTTCTCAGGAACGAAAGGGAGCAGCGGTTCCTGAACAACCCCAGTGCCAGGGAATGGGTGTAAACCTTCACACCCTCCTCCAACCTCAACCCTCCCTCTCTCTCTCCTCAAACTCCTATTCCTCCTTCAAGCCCTCAACCACTGCATCCCCCATCCCCCAGTCACTGACCCCTCCCTATTCCCCAGTCACTAACTCTCAGCCTCCTCCCCCCACCCCCTTGATTCTGAATCACTATCAGTTTGACTCTGAGCTGATTGTCCCAAGTCATTGCCTCTTGGATTGATGCCACATGACTTGCCTGGGTTAGCAACATCTCACTAACTGTCCCTGTCCGGAGACAATACACATCTCTCTTTAACCTGTGTTTAACCCTCTCTCCACTCACACTGTCTGCACCTTTAAAACTTCATTAGCTGTAAAGACTCACATTCTAATCAGTATTCTGTAAACTGAGTGTGTGTCTTTATATGATGTAGAGATGCCTGTGTTGGACTGAGGTAAACTCATTAAGAAATCTGACAACACCAGGTTTAAATCCAACCAATTTATTTAATAGTAAACTCGTAAGCTTTTGACTCTATGGCCTTCGTCAGGCAAATGACCTCAAACGCCTGACAAAGACCATAGAGCCGAAAGCTTACGAGTTTACTATTAAATAAATTGGTAGGATTTAAACCTGGTGTTGTCAGATTTCGTACTGCGCCTTTATATACCCTGTTTGTGATCAGAACTCCCCACTCACCTGATGAGGGGCAGCGGTCTGAAAGCTAGTGGTGTCTGCTATCAAACAAACCTGTTGGATTTTAACCTGGTGTTTGTGAGACTTCTTACTGTGTTTACTCCTGTCTAACTCCAGCATCTCCACATCATGAGTATCATCTACAGTGAGGAAAATGTGGACAGTCCCTGGCACTCCCTGCCAGATTGGGAAAGGTTAAGGTTCAGAAGCAGCTTACACAATTGCTGCTGACCTGAAACTCGGCACGTATAGACGGACAGAGTCATTTAATCCCTGTCTGCACATAGCAATGCAGCAAGAAACCTCCTTCCTGCAGCACTTACTCTCTGTCTCCCAGCCTCTACCTCTCTACTGCTCTCTCTCTCTCTCTCTGCCTCTGTCTCTCTCTTTGTCTCTACACATGACCTCTTTTTGCATTCTGCTTCTTGTTTTTCTCTCTGTTTTTCTGCCTCTCTCTCTCTCAGTTTGTGTGGACGTGTCCCTCTCTCTGTCTCTTTCTCTCTCTTTGTGTCTGTTGTGTGTGTCACTGTCTCTCTCTTTCTGTATCTCTCTTTGTGTGTGTGTCTCTCTATCTCTCCCCAAGGCCCCCTGTTACACTCTGTTTCTGATCTCTTTTTCTGCCCCTCTCTCTCTCTGTCTGATCTATTAATTTTTAATAATCTTTCTAATTTGAGTTGATTTAATCAATTGCTGGTCGGAAAATACCAGCAAATCTCAAGGTCACTCAATGTCAGAGCAGAGTGTGTGAAGGTTCTGTAACAGAACTGATAAAGCCAGGCGCTGGGATACACTCAATTAGAAAATCCATTTCAATCAAACAGATTTCCCCCTGCGGAGAGTTCTCCAAACCCCCCACTGTGCATTTTAACTATTGCCCTCTAGACAGAGAGATATCGTTCAGGCACACTGCATCAGAACTGTCTACTCATCATTTACAATTTGTGTGTGTGTGTGTGTCTGTATATTTGTGTGTGTGTCTGTGTCTATGAAGGTGTGTGTCTGAGCACGTATGTGTGTGTGTCTGTGTGTGCAAATATGTGTGTGTGTGTGTATGTCCGCGTGTGTGTGTGTGTGAGTAGATATGTGTGTGTGTCTATGTGTGTGTGTCAGTGTTTGTGTGTGAATAGGTGTGTGTGTGTGTGAGTGTATATGTGTGTTTCTGCGTGTTTGTGAGTCTGTATATGTGTGTCTGTGTGTTTGCGTGAGTGTCTGTGTCTGAGTGTGTCTGTGTCTATAAAGGTGTGTGTCTGAGCACGTATGTGTGTGTGTCTGTCTGTGTGTGTCTGTGTTATGTGTGTATTTGTGTGAGTGTCTGTGTCTAAGTGTATCTGTCTATGAAGGTGTGTGTCTGAGCACATATGTGTGTGTGTGTGTGTGTGTCTGTCTGTGTGCATATACATTGTGTGTGTGTGTGTGTGAGTGTATATGTGTGTGTGTGTGAGTGTTGCCTGTGGGCGTGTGTCTGTATCTGTCACCAGATGTTGAGGAAGTACACTTCAGTTATGCTCAGAGAGACCAGGAAAAGCTTTCGATCGGGTCAGAGGGATGTAAACGGATTTGTATTCAGAGTGAGGATGCCATGAAAAATATAAAATGAAGGGTTACAGTTCTGAACGAGATGTTGGAGGGACCTGTGTGTCTAAATGATTGGAATTGGGGAGACAGATTGCAATAATAAAACATGCATTATCATGGGTTTAATAAACAGGGAATATCGAGTATAAAAACAAGGAAGTTCCCTTAAACAGTAACAACACAGCTATGTTCCTCGGCTGGAATACTGTGTCACAGAATCCCTGCAGTGCAGAAGGAGGCCATTCGGCCCATCGAGTCTGCATCAACCACACAGGCCCTATCCCCATGCATTTACCCTAGCTAGTCCTCCTGCCACTAAGAGGCAATTTAGCATGGGCAACAGTGACACAGTGGGTTAGCGCTGCTGTCTTGCAGCACCAGGGACCCGGGTTCAATTCCTGGCCTTGGGTCATTGTCTGTGCAGTCTGCACATTCTCCCCATGTCTGTCAGGGTTTCCTTTGGGTGCTCCAGTTTCCTCCCACAGTCCAAAGATGTGTAGGTGCATTGACCATGCTAAATTGTCCCTTAATGTCCCAGGATACATGGATTGAAGAGATTAGCAAGTTAAATGTGTGGGATTACGGGGATAGTTAGGTGGAATAGTTGTCAGCGTAAACTCGATGGGCTGAATGGCCTCCTTCTGCTCTGTAGGGTTTCTCTGACTCAATGCAATTAACCCACAAGTCTTTTGGACTATGGGAAGAAACCCATGCAGACACAGGGAGAAAGTGCAGAACCACACAGTCAGTGACACTGTGAGGCAGCAGTGCTAACCCACTGTGTCACTGTGCCACTGGGATTGAACCCGGGTCCCTGGCGCTGTGAGGCAGCAGCGCTAACCCACTGTGTCACCGTGCTGCTGGGATTGAACCCGGGTCCCTGGCGCTGTGAGACAGCAGCGCTAACCCACTGTGTCACCGTGCCGCTGGGATTGAACCCGGGTCCCTGGCGCTGTGAGGCAGCAGCGCTAACCCACTGTGTCACCGTGCCGCTGGGATTGAACCCGGGTCCCTGGCGCTGTGAGGCAGCAGCGCTAACCCACTGTGTCACCGTGCCGCTGGGATTGAACCCGGGTCCCTGGCGCTGTGAGGCAGCAGCGCTAACCCACTGTGTCACCGTGCCGCTGGGATTGAACCCGGGTCCCTGGCGCTGTGAGACAGCAGCGCTAACGTGTCACCGTGCCGGGATTGAACCCGGGTCCCTGGCGCTGTGAGACAGCAGCGCTAACCCACTGTGTCACCGTGCCGCTGGGATTGAACCCGGGTCCCTGGCACTGAGGTGTCTTGTTGAAGTTGTACAAGACATTGGTAAGGCCACACTTGGAATACTGTGTACAGTTCTGGTCACCCTTTTATAGAAAGGATATTATTAAACTGGAAAGAGTGCAGAAAAGATTTACTCGGATGCTACCGGGACTTGATGGATTGAGTTATAAGGAGAGGCTGGGATAGACTGGGACTTTTTTCTCTGGAGTGTAGGAGGCTGAGGGGTGATCTTATAGAGGTCTATAAAATAATGAGGGGCACAGATCAGCGAGATAGTCAATATCTTTTCCCCAATGGTAGGGGAGTCTAAAACTAGGTTTAAGGTGAGAGGGGAGAGATACAAAAGGGTCCAGAGGGGTAATTTTTTCACCCAGAGGGTGGGGAGTGTCTGGAATGAGCTGCCAGGGGCAGTAGTAGAGGCGAGTACAATTTTATCTTTTAAAAAGCATTTAAAAAGTTACATGGGTATGATGGGTATAGAGAGATATGGGGTAAATGCGAGTAATTGGGATTAGCTTAGGGGTTTAAAGAAGGGGCAGTATGGAGAAGTTGGGCCGAAGGGCCTGTTTCCGTTTTGTAAACCTCTATCTCTATCTACATTCTGCACTCCTTGCTTTCCTTCTCTATGAACAGTATGCTTAATCTGTATCGCCCACAAGAAACAATACCGTTCACTGTATCCCAGTACATGACAATAATTAATCAAATTAAATATCAAACAGGAGGATTTGACAATTTGCAGTCAGGAGGTTTCAGAGCACTTCTCCTTCCTCAGATGGAATCAGTTGGAAAGGTGATGGAACAGAATATAAAAACAGGGATAAATCATTGTTCATAGAACATAGAACATAGAACATTACAGCACAGAACAGGCCCTTCGGCCTTCGATGTTGCGCCGACCAATATAAAAAGCAATGCCCCTCCAAACTAAACCATTCCCTTCTCTTCCATATACTTATCAACTAACCTCTTAAACGCCGAATCTAAGAGTTAGTGTTAACGGAGCCAGGAAGTGTGTAAATAGCGAGGAAAGGCAAGATGGCAAATGTGGGAATACAGGTTACTGAATAGAGAAAAACAGGAGACCTCTCTGGGAGAAGAGGGGGAGGGGGTTGTGTTGGGGGTAAGGGAGGGGTTCCTAGGGGGTAGGGTAGGGGAGGGGGTTCTGTTGGGGTAGGAGAGGGGTTGTGTGGGGGTAAGGGAGGGGTTCTGTTGGGTAGGGGGGGGGTTCTGTTGAGGGGGGAGGGGGTTCTGTTGGGGGTAGGAGAGGGGGGTTGTGTTGGGGGGGGGAGGGAGGGGGTTCTGTTGGGGGTAGCGAGGGGGTTGTGTGGGGTAGGGGAGGGGTTCTGTTGGGGGTAGGAGGGGGGTTCTGTAGGGGAGAGGGGGTGTGTTGGGGGGGGGAGGGGTTTCTGTTGGGTAGGGGAGGGTGTTCTGTTGAGGGTAGGGGAGGGGGGTTCTGTTGGGGGTAGGGAGGTGTTCTGTTGAGGGTAGGGGAGGGATTCTGTTGGGGGAGGGGGGGTGTTGGGGGAGGGAGGGGGCTGTGTTGAGGGTAGGGGAAGGGTTCTGTTGAGGGTAGGAGAGGGGGTTCTGTTGGGGGGTGTTGACGGTAGGGGAGGGGGTTCTGTTGAGGGTAGGGGAGGGGGTTGTGTTGGGGAGGGGAGGGGTTGTGTTGGGGGTAGGGGAGGGGTTCTGGTGGTGGGGGGTGTTCTGTTGGGGGTAGGGGAGGGGTTCTGTTGAGGGTAGGGGAGGGGGTTGTGTTGAGGGTTGGGAGGGGGTTCTGTTGGGGTTTGGAGAGGGGTGTGTTGGGGTTAGGGGAGGGTGTTCTGTATTTGGTTAGGGGTTTGTTGGGGGTTGGGGAGGGGTTTCTGTTGGGGGTTGGAGGGGTTCTGTTGGGGGAGGGGGAGGGGGTTCTGTTGGGGTTGGGGAGGGGTTCTGTCTGTTGGGGGTTGGGAGGGGTTCTGTTGGGGGTAGGGTTCTGTTGGGGGTTGTGGGGAGGGGTTCTGTTGGGGGTAGTTGGTTGGGTGGGGTAGGGGAGGGGAGGGGAGGGGGTTAGGGGAGGGGGTTCTGTTGGGGGTAGGGGAGGGGTTGTGTTGAGGGTAGGGGAGGGGGTTTCTGTTGGTGGTGGGGGGGTTCTGTTGAGGTAGGGAGGGGGTTCTGTTGGGGGTAAGGGGAGGGTGTTCTTTGAGGGTAGGGGAGAGGATTCTGGGGGTAGGGGAGGGGGGGTTCTGTTGGGGGTGGGAGAGATTCTGTTGGGTGTAGGGGAGGGGGTTCTGTGGGGGAGGGAGTGGGGGTTGGTTGGGGTAGGGGAGGGGGTTGTGTTGAGGGTAGGGAGGGGGAGGGAGGGGGTTCTGTTGGGGGTGGGAGGGGTTTGTTTGAGGGTAGGGGAGGGGTTCTGTTGGGTTTTCTGTTGGGGGTAGGGGAGGGTGTTGTTGTAGGGTTAGGGGGTAGGGAGGGGGTTGGTGAGGGTGGGAGAGGTTAGGGGAGGGGTTCTGTTGGGGGTTGGGGAGGGGGTTGTGTTGGGGGTAGGGGAGGGTGTTCTGTTGAGCGTAGAGGGAGCATTCTCTTGAGGGTAGGGGAGGGGGTTCTGTTGGGGGTAGGGGAGAGGATTCTGTTGAGGGTAGGGGAGGGGGTTCTGTTGAGGGTGGGGGAGGGGTTGTGTTGAGGTAGGGGAGGGGTTCTGTTGAGGGTAGGGAGGGGGTTCTGTGGTGGTAGGGGAGGGGGTTGTGTTGGGGGTAGGAGAGGGGGTTGTGTTGAGGGTAGGGGAGGGGGTTCTGTTGGTGGTGGGGGGGGTTCTGTTGAGGGTAGGGAGGGGGTTCTGTTGGTGGTAGGGGGAGAGGATTCTGTTGGGGGTAGGGGAGGGGGTTGTGTTGGTGGTAGGGGAGGGGGTTGTGTTGGGGGTAGGGGAGGGGGTTGTGTTGAGGGTAGGGGAGGGTTTTTAATGGGGTAGGAGAAGAATGTGAAAAGGATAGGGGACATTCTACAAAAAGGCTCAGGGGCGAATGCAGTTTAGGGCTCAGTGATTTTACTGCCTCACTTTATTAAAGCCAGCGCTGCGATCAGTGGGCAATCATAGAGTCCCCTGGACGATGAGGTACTCTCCCTCCAGACTGAGTTAGCATTGCTGTCCTCCGTTAGTCCCACAAGGAGGTCCATAAGAATATAAGAAATAGGAGCAGGAGTCGGCCATCCAGCCCCTCGACCCTGCCCCTCCATTCAATAAGATCCTGGCTGATCTGAACTGGATCAGTTCCACTTTCCTGCTTTCTCCCCATAACCCTTAATTTCCTTGTCTATCTCAAACCTATCTACCCGTGACTTAAATATATTCAGTGAGGAAGCCTCCACCACTTCAATGGGCAGAGAATTCCAGAGATTCACCACTCTTTGAGTGAAGAAGTTCCTCCTCAACTCTGATCAAAACTGCCCCCCCCCTTTATTTTGAGACTGTGCCGTCTCATCCTCCTATCCTTTCTCATCGGGAAGAATGTCTCTACCTCTACCCTATCCATCCCCATCATTATCTTATAAGTCTCTAGAAGATCTCCCCTCAGCTTTCTAAACTCCAATGAGTACAGACCCAGTCTATTTAATCTCTCCTCATAGGCTAACCCCCTCATCTCCGGTATCAGCCTGGTGAACCTTCTCTACACTCCTTCCAAGGCCAATATATCCTTCCACAAATGTGGCGACCAAAACTGCACACAGTACTCCAGTTTCGGCCTCACCAGTGCCCTGTACAGTTGCAGTAAGACCTCCTGCTTTTATATTCTATCCCCCTCGATATAAAGACCAACATTGCATTCACCTTCTTGATCACCTGCTGTACCTGCAGACTGGGTTTTTACGATTCGTGCACAAGGACCCCCAGATCCCTCTGCACTGTAGCATGCTGCAGCTTTTCACCATTTAAATAATAATCCCTCCTACTATTATTTCTACCAAAGTGGATAACCTCACACTTGCTAACATTATATTCCATCTGCCAGGTCCTCGCCCACTCACTCAACCTATCCAGATCCCTCTGCAGGCTTTCCACACACTCCATGCAATTTGCTTTTCCACTCATCTTCATGTTATCAGCAAATTTCTTCACCCTGCACTCAGCCCCTTCCTCCAGATCATCTGTGTAAATGGTAAATAGTTGAGGCCCCAGCACTGAACCTTGGGGCACTCCACTAGTCACCACCCAGCAATCAGAATAGCACCCATTAATACCTCCCCTCTGCTTCCTATTAGACAACCAATCCTCTATCCAGTCTAATACCCTACCCCCGACTCCCTGCACCTTAACCTTCTGCAGCAATCTTTTGTGAGGCACTTTATCAAATGCCTTCTGGAAATCTAAAAACACCACATCCACCGGTTCCCCTCTATCTACCGCACCAGTCACTTCCTCATAGAAATCCAATAAATTCATTAAACATGATTTCCCCTTAACAAATCCATGCTGCGTCTGCTTTCTCAAACTGTTCGTTTCTAGGTGCCTTGCTATTTTTTCTTTGATGACAGATTCTAGCATTTTTCCAATGTTAAACTAACCGGCCTATAATTCCCTGCCTTCTGTCTGCTACCTTTTTTAAACAGCGGTGTAACATTAGCTGTTTTCCAATCTTCCGGCATTTCCCCAGAGTCCAGCGAATTTTGATAAATAATTACTCAAGCATCTCCTATCACCTCTGCCATTTCTTTCAGAACCGTGCAATGCATTCCATCTGGTCCTGGGGACTTATCTATCTTCAGCCCCATTAGTCTCCAAAGCATTATCTCTCTAGTGACTGTAATTGTATTAAGGACCTCATCTCCTACCATCCTTCTATCTTTAATATTCGGCAAGCTATTTGTGTCCTCCTCCGTGAAGACCGACACAAAAAACTTGTTTAAAGCCTCAGACATTTCCTCATCGCCCACCACTAAATCCCCCATCTCATCCTCCAAGGATCCAACATTCATTCTAGCCAGTCTCTCTTCTTTATATAATTGTAAAAACTTTTACTGTCATTATTTATATTTTGCGCTCGTTTAGCTTCATATTCCCCGTTAGCCCCAGAATGGGGTGCTCTTCTGTATTAAGCCCACAGAGGGCACCGTGTCACTGTGTCACTGTGCTGCTGGGATTGAACCCGGGTCCCTGGCGCTGTGAGGCAGCAGTGCTAACCCACTGTGTCACCGTGCCGCTGGGATTGAACCTGGGTCCCTGGCGCTGTGAGGCAGCAGCACTAACCCACTGTGTCACCGTGCTGCTGGGATTGAACCCAGGTCCCTGGCGCTGTGAGGCAGCAGCACTAACCCACTGTGTCACCGTGCCGCTGGGATTGAACCCGGGTCCCTGGCGCTGTGAGATAGCAGCACTAACCCACTGTGTCACCGTGCCGCTGGGATTGAACCGGGTCCCTGGCACTGAGACAGCAGCGCTAACCCACTGTGTCACCGTGCCGCTGGGATTGAACCCGGGTCCCTGGCGCTGTGAGACAGCAGTGCTAACCCACTGTGTCACCGTGCCGCTGGGATTGAACCCGGGTCCCTGGCGCTGTGAGGTGTCTTGTTGAAGTTGTACAAGACATTGTTCAGGCCACACTTGGAATACTGTGTACAGTTCTGGTCACCCGATTATAGAAAGGATATTATTAAACTAGAAAGAGTGCAGAAAAGATTTACTCGGATGCTACCGGGACTTGATGGATTGAGTTATAAGGAGAGGCTGGGATAGACTGGGACTTTTTTCTCTGGAGTGTAGGTGGCTGAGGGGTGATCTTATAGAGGTCTATAAAATAATGAGGGGCACAGATCAGCGAGATAGTCAATATCTTTTCCCCAAAGGTAGGGGAGTCTAAAACTAGAGGGTATAGGTTTAAGGTGAGAGGGGAGAGATACAGAAGGGTCCAGAGGAGCAATTTTTTCACCCAGAGGGTGGTGAGTGTCTGGAACAAGCTGCCAGAGGCAGTAGTAGAGGCGGGTACAATTTTATCTTTTAAAAAGCATTTAGACAGTTACATGGGTACGATGGGCATAGAGGGATATGGGGTAAATGTGGGTAATTGGGATTAGCTTAGGGGTTTTAAAAAAAGGGGCAGTATGGAGAAGTTGGGCCGAAGGGCCTGTTTCTGTGCTGTAAATCTGTATGACTCTATGAGCCTAATATTGGGGAAATTAAGATCTCCAACCACACAATCCTGTTACTTTTACACCTTGACAAAATCTGCCTACATATCTGTTCCTTTCTCTCCCGCTGGTAGTTGGGTGGTGTGTAATAAACTTCTAACATTATGACTACACCCTTCCTATTCCTGAGCTCTATCCTTATTGCCTCTCTGTATGAATCCTCCGAGGTATCCTCTCGGAGTACCGCTGTGATATTCTCCTTAATGTGTAGTGCAATCCCCCACCCCCGCTGTCCCACCTGAAACATCTGTATCCTGGAACGTTAAGTTGCCAATCCTGTCCTTCCCTTAACTAAGTCTCTGTAATAGCAACAACATCGTACTTCCTAGTACTAATCCAAGCTCTAAGTTCATCTGCTTTACCTGTTACACTTCTCACATTGAATCAAACGTATTCCAGTCTACCAGACCCTCTCTGATGAGCAATCCCACCCTGCCTACTCTTTCTCTGAATCTTACTGACCCTACTCTCTGGTTCCACTTCAGTTCATTCACTCTTACTTTGGTTCCTCCCCCCCACACCGCTGCCGAACTAGTTTAAATTCTTCCATGTGACAATAGCAAACCTCCTGACCGGAATATTTGTTCCCTTCCGGTTTAGTTGCAGTCAGTCCTCCTTGTACAGGTCCCACCAGTCCTGGAACAGACCTCAGTGGTCAGATAGGAGAAATTCTGAGAGTGCCGAGTTTGTACGTTCCTGTCAGGATTAAAGGCAAAGTGAATAAGATTAAGGAACCTTTGTTCTTGAGGGATATTGAAACTCTGATAAAGAAGAAGAGAGAGATGTATGACATATATTGGCAACAGGGAGCAAATAAGATGCTTGAGGAGTATAAAAAGTGCAACAAACTACTTAAGAAGAAAATCTGGAGGGCTGAAAGAAACATGAGGTTGTTTTGGAAGTCAAGGTGAAGGAAAATCCTAAGAGCTTCTACAGGTATATTGGGAGCAAAAGGAGAGTAAGGGATAAAATTGGTCCTCTTGAAGAGCAGAGTGGTCGGCTTTGTATAGAACCAAAAGAAATGGCCAAGATATGAAATGGGTTTTTTACATCTGTATTTACTAAGGAAACTGGCATGGAGTCTACGGTAATACGACAAGCAAGTGAGGAGGTCATGGAACCTTTACAGATTAAAGGGGGAGGAAGTGCTGGCTGTCTTGAGGCAAATCAGAATAGATAAATTCCCAGGAATAGACAGGATATTCCCTCGGTCCCTGAAGGAGACTAGTGTTGAAATTGCAGGGGCCCTGGCAGATATATTTAAAATGTCAGTATCCATGGGGGAGGTGCCGGATGATTGGAGAATGGCTCGTGTTGTTCTGTTGTTTAAAAAAGGCTCAAAAAGTAACCTGGGAAATTATAGGTCAATAAGTTTGACATGAATTATTGGAAGGAGTACTAAGAGAGAGGATATTTGGATGGACGGGGACTTACTAGGGAGAGTCAACATGGCTTTATGCGTGGGTAGGTCATGTTTGACCAATCTAATAGAGTTTTTCAAGGTGGTTACCAGGAAAATGGATGAAGGGAAGGCGGTGGATGTTGTCTACATGGATTTCAGTCAGGCCTTTGACAAGATCCCTCACAGGAGTTAGTGTGGAAGGTTCAGTCTCTAGGTATACATGGAGAGATAGTAAATTGGATTAGACACTGGCTCAATGGAAGAAGCCAGAGAGTGGTTGTGGAGGATTGCTTCTCTGAGTGGAGGCCTGTGACTAGTGGTGTGCCACAGGGATCGGTATTGGGTTAACTGTTGTTTGTCATCTATATCAATGATCTGGATGATAATGTGGTAAATTGGATCAGCAAATTTGCTCATGATACAAAAATTGGAGATATAGTGGACAGAGAGGAAGGTTTTCAAAGCTTGCAGAGGGATTTGGACGAGTTAGAAAAACAGGCTGAAAAATGGCAGATGGTGTTTAATGCAGACAAGTATGAGATATTGCACTTTGGAAGGACAAACCAAGGTAGAACATACAGGGTAAATGATAGGACACTGAAAAGCACAGTAGAACAGAGGGATCTGGGAACACAGATACACAATTCCCTAAAAGTGGCGTCACAGATAGATAGGGTCGTAAAGAGCGCTTTTGGAACATTGGTCCCTATAAATCAAAGTATTGAGTATAACATTTGGGATATTATGATGAGGTTGTGTAAGACATTGGTGAGGCTGAATTTAGAGTATTGTGTGCAGTTTTGGTCACCGAGTTACAGGAAGGATGTAAATGAGGTTGAAAGAGTGCAGAGAAGGTTCACAAGGATGTTGCCGGGACTTGAGAAGCTGAGTTACAGAGAGAGATTGAATAGAACATAGAACATAGAACACTACAGCACAAACAGGCCCTTCGGCCCACAAGTTGTGCCGAACACATCAAAACCTACCCAGCCATAGACCTATCTATAACCCCCAATCCCATTGGATCCCATATACTCATCCAGAAGTCTTTTAAAAAGACCCCAGCGAGTTCACCTCGACCACCACCGACGGCAGCCGATTCCATTCACTCACCACCCTCTGAGTGAAAAACTTTCCCCTAGCATCCCCTCTGTACTTGCTTCCCTGCACCTTAAATCTGTGCCCTCTCGTCGCGACCATTTCAGCCCTGGGAAATAGTCTCTGAGAGTCCACCTATCTATTCCTCTCAACATCTTGTAAACCTCTATCAGGTCGCCTCTCAACCTTCGTCTCTCCAGGGAGAACAGTCCCAGCTCCCTCAACCTGTCTTCATAAGGCATGCCTCCCAATCCAGGCAACATCCTTGTAAATCTCCTCTGCACCCTTTCAATAGCTTCCACGTCCTTCCTATAGTGAGGCGACCAGAACTGCGCACAGTACTCCAAGTGTGGTCTGACAAGGTCCTATAAAGCTGCAGCATTACCTCCTGACTCCTGAATTCAATCCCTCGATGAATGAAGGCCAGTACACCGTAAGCTTTCTTAACCACATCCTCCACCTGGGAGGCCGATTTGAGAGTCTTATGGAACTGGACTCCAAGATCCCTCTGCTCTTCCACACAGCTAAGACTCCTACCTTTGATAGTGTACTCATTCATCCTGTTGGATCTGCCAAAATGGACCACAACACATTTATCCGCGTTGAAGTCCATCTGCCACTTCTCCGCCCAGTCTTGCATCCTGTCAACTTCATGCTGCAACTTCTGACATCCCTCCAGACCATCCACAACACCACCGACCTTCGTGTCATCGGTGAACTTACTCACCCATCCCTCCACTTCCTCATCCAGGTCATTTATGAAAATGACAAACAGCAAAGGGTCCTAGAACAGATCCCTGGGGCACTCCACTGGTGACCGACCTCCATGCAGAAAAAGAGCCATCCACAACCACCCTCTGCCTTCTGCAGGCAAGCCAGTTCTGGATCCACAAGGCCAAAGCCCCTTGGATCCCATGGCCTCTCACCTTCTCAAGAAGTCTTGCATGTGGGACCTTGTCAAGTGCCTTGCTGAAGTCCATGTGCACCACGTCCACTGCTCTTCCTTCGTCAATGTGTTCAGTCACATTTTTGAAGAACTCAATTAAGCTCGTAAGGCACGACCTGCCTTTTACAAAACCATGCTGACTATTTCTAATCAACCTAAACTTCTCCAAATGCTCATAAATCTTGTCCCTCAGAAGCCTCTCCATCAGCTTACCAACCACTGCGGTCAGACCCACCGGTCGGTAATTTCCAGGACTATCCCTGTTCCCTTTCTTGAAAATAGGGACCACATCCGCAATCCTCCAATCCTCCAGAACCTCTCCCGTCTCCATCGACGACGCAAAGATCATCGCCAGGGGCTCTGCAATGACATCCCTCACTTCCCACAATAACCTGGGGTACATCCCATCTGGTCCCAGAGACTTGTCTATCTTGATAGCATTTAGAAGTTCTAACACATCCGCTTCCTTAATATCTACATACTCAATCTTTTCAGTCTGCCGCAAACTTGTACTGCATCCTCCCAGATCACTTTCCACCGTGAATACTGAGGCAAAGTACTCATTAAGCACCTCTGCCATTTCTTCCGGTTCCATACAGACTTTTCCCCCTTCACCTTTTATAGGTCCTATCCCTTCTCTTCTCATCCTTTTACTTTTCACATATTTGTAGAAGGCCTTGGGATTCTCCTTAATCCTACCAGCCAAGGCCTTCTCATGACCCCTTCTGGCTCTCCTAATTTCCTTTTTAAGCTCTCTTCTATAAGCCTTATACTTCTCTAGATCCCCAACATCTCCTAGCTCTTTGAACCTTTTATACACCTTTCTTTTCTTCCTGACTATGTTCACCACAGCCTTCGTGCACCACGGTTCCCGCGTCCTACCAAAACCTCCTTGTCTCACCGGAAATAGGTTAGGACTTTATTCTCTGGAGTGCAGAACAGTGAGGGGAGATTTGATAGAAATGTATAAGATTTTGATGGTTATAGATAGAGTGAATACAAGCAGACTTTTTCCACTGAGGCTAGGGGAGAAAAAAACCAGCAGGCATGGGTTAAGGGTGAAAGGAGAAAAATTTAAAGGGAATATTAGTAGGGGCTTCTTCACACAGAGTGGTGGGAGTGTGGAATGAGCTGCCGGATAAAGTGGTAAATGCGGGGTCACTTTTAACATTTAAGAAAAACTTGGACGGGTTCATGGATGAGCGGGGTGTGGAGGGATATGGTCCAAGTGCAGGTCGTCAGACTAGGCAAACTAGTCAGAACAGACAAGAAGGGCCAAAAGGCCTGTTTGTGAGCTGTAATTTTCTATGGGTCTATATCTGAAACCCTCCCTCCTACACCAGCTGTTTAGCCACATGTTGAGCTGCACTATCTGCCTATTCCTAGTCTCATTAGCACATGGCACAGGGAGTAATCCTGAGATTACAGCAAAAGGTCCTGCTTTTTAACTTTCTCTCTAACTCCCTGCACTGCTGCTGCAGGGCCTCATCACTCTTCCTGCATATCATTAATACCAATATATACCACAACCTCTGGCTGTTCACCTCTCCCTTCTGAATGCTTTCTGTCTATTCAGAGACATCCTGGACCCTGGCGGGCAACACACCATCCTAGACTCTCTGTCCTGTGCAGAGAAACACCTCTCTGTACCCCTAACTATAGAGTCCCCTGTAACTATTGCTCTAGTCCTCTTGTCATTTCCTGCTAAACAACAGAGCCAGCCGTGACCCTGGCTGCTGCTGGTATCCCCTCGTAGCCCATCTCCCTCAGTGGTATATGTCTGAGAGAGAAATGGGGGTGAGCACAGGGGATTCCTGTACTGACTGCCTGCTCCTTCTAGCAGGGACCCAGCTATCTGCCTGCACCTTGTGTGTGACCATGTCTGTATCCTATCTATGACACTACCTCACGCTCCTCACTGCATCCAGCTGCTGCTCCAATCTATCCACGCTGAGTGTAAGGAGCTGTAATTGGGTTCACTTCTTGCGGGTGTAGTTGTCCGAGACACTGGAAGCGTCACGGATTTCCCACATCTCACACGTGCAGCATTTTATCCCACTGTCCAACATTTCCAGCACCAATTAAATTATTTAAGAAAATTTATAAAACTCTTACCTTCACTTTTACCTTCTCGTAATGACCCCTTTATCCTTTGGTCAGGCTAAGAGGGAGGGAGGGGAACAGTACTGTAGTGTTTCGGGCTTTATTGCTCCTTGACACCAAATCTTCCGCTTCCCACGTCTTTGTAGATGTTGCTGGTCTGACTTCTTCCAGAGTCAACCAGTAAAGTCCCTCAGCTGCCTCTACCGGAGTATAAACGGTTGAAGTTAAAAATTGGCAAGTCATGTTGCAGTTTTAAAGAACCTTAGTGAGGCTGCACTTGGATTAAAGGAGATGTACGAGGCAGATTTTATTACACAGAGGGTGGTGGGTGCCTGGAACTCGCTGCCTGGGGAGGGAGTGGAAGCGGATATGATCGTGAGTTTTAAGGGGCATCGGGATAAATCCATGAATAGGATGGGAATAGAGGGATACGGTCCCCGGAAGGGTAGTGGGTTTAGTTTAGTCGGGGCAGCACGGTCAGTGCAGGCTTGGAGGGGCCGAAGGGCCTGTTCCTGTGCTGGAATTTTCTTTATCTCTCTTCTCTTTGACCCAAAGCTGCTCTCGGTGGCAAGAATTCCGACCTTGGAAACAAAGGGTCAAACTTGCTTCCCAGCATAATCCTGCAGGGAAGACAAGGATGAAGTGAAATTGATGCTTCATTGCAGAAAGTGAGGGAAGAACAGAACAGAGGACTGGAATTGAGATATTCAGACAGTGAGATCTTTATTTAGCTGCTGGAGCTGAGGTTAGCTGGAAGGATTCTATTCCTTTCTCTCAGCTCCTTCACCTCCAGTATATTCATTCTAATGAAGCAACTTTCCAAAGTGGTCCTTCTAAAATATCTGCTCCTTCTCTCTCAACTGGGGATTCCCATCCAGACAGGGTTCTCAACAGCATGTGGTCCATCTCCCTCGCCACGACCCTCACCCCCTTCTCACCCTCCCAGAACAAGGATAGAGACCCCTCCACACGCAAAGCACAATCCTCCGCCACTTTCACCAACTCCAGCACGGTGACACCACCAAACACATCCTTCTTTCACTCCATCAGCATTCCGCAGAAACCATTCCCCCTGGGATAACCTACTCCTCCTCTATACCCAACACCTCTCCCATTACCCATGGCACCTTCCCATGCCAACACAGAGGGTGTAACACCTGCCCTTTTACCTCTGACAATCCAAGATCTGAAACTCTCATTCCAGGTTAGACAGTGCTTCAACTTGAACCTTTTTCAATTTGATCTATTACATTTGCTGCTCTCTATCTCGGAGAGATAGACTGGGTGATCGCTTGCTGAGCATCTTCAGTCTGTACGCAATCAGGATCCTGATCTTTCAATTGCAGCCACGTTAACTCATGAATCCTGTTCCCGTGTCCACATGTCTGTCCCTGGCCTGCTGTTCCAGTGAAGCTCAACACAAACTGGAGGATCAGCATCTCATCTTCCAGCTGGGTACTTTACAACCTTCCCAATCTCAACATCAAATTCAATAACTCCAGGTGATGCACTGTACCCGACCTCAGTCTCCCCGACCTCGCTCTGCCCCACCTCACTGTACCCGACCTCGCTCTGCCCCACCTCACTCTCCCCCACCTCACTGTACCCGACCTCGCTCACCTCACTCTCCCCGACCCACCTCACTCACTCTCCCCGACCTCGCTGACCCCACCTCAATCCCCCTACCTCGCTCCTACCCACCTCGCCCTACCCCACCTCACTCTAGCGCCCCCTCGCTCTATCCCACCTCACTCTCCGCCGCCCCACCTCCTCTACGCCCTCCCTCTACCCCACCTTCACTCTACCCCACCTCGCTCTAACCCTACATCACTCTTGCCCGACTCACTCTGCCCCACCTTCGCTCTACCCCACCTCGTCTGTACCCCACCTCGCTCTACCCCACCTCGCTCTAACCCCACCTCACTCTTCCCCGACCTCGCTGTATACCCCACCTCACTCGTCCCCGACCTCTCTCTAAAACCCCACTCGCTCTACCCCACCTCACTCTCCCCAACTCCTCTAACCCACCTCACTCTCCCCCACCTCACTCTACCCCACCTCACTCTAACCCCACCTCACTCTAGCCCCACCTCGCTCACCTACCCCACCATCACTCTAACCCCCACCTCACTCTGACCCTCTACCCCCACCTCGCTCTAACCCCACCTCGCTCTTACCCCCACCTCACTCTCCCCACCTCGCTCTACCCGACATCACTCTGCCCCCTCACTCTACCCCACCTCGCTCTACCCCACCTCACTCTACCCCACCTCGCTCTAAAAAAAGTACAAGACAAGAGTAAACTCTAGAAAAAAAACTAAAAATATAAACAACTAAAGCTATAAAACAAAAAAAAAAAAAAAAAAAACAAAAAAAAAAAAAACAAAACAAAAACCCAAAAAAAAAAAAAAAAACCACCATCGCTCTACCCCCACCTCACTCTACCCCACCTCACTCTACCCCCACCTCGCTCTGCCCCACCTCGCTCTACACCCACACATCGCTCTACCCACCTCACTCTCCCCACCTCGCTCTACCCCACCTCGTCTTGCCCCCCCCTCGCTCTGCCCCCCCGCGCTCTCCCCCACCCGTCGCTCTCCCCCACCTCCCTCTACCCACCTCACTCGACCCCACCTCACTGTCCCCAACCCCACCTCGCTCTACCCCCCACCTCGCTCTAACCCCACCTCACTCTCCCCGACCTCGCTGTCCCACCTCACTCTCCGGCCTCGCTGGTCGCTCTACCCCCACCTCACTCTACCCCCCACTCTTCACTCTACCCCACCTAGCTCTCCCCACCTCGCTCTACCCCCACCCTCGCTCTACCCCACCTCGCTCTACCCCACCTCGCTCTAACCCAACCTCACTCATACCCCACCTCACTCTACCCCACCTCACTCTACCCCACCTCGATCTACCCCACCATCCTCTAACCCCACCTCGTCTGCCCCACCTCGCTCTAAAACCCCACCTCTGCTCTACACCCACCCGCTCTACCCCACCTCGCCTAAACTACCCCACCTCGCCTCTCCCCACCCGCTCTACCCCACCTCACTCTACCCCACCTCGCTCTACCCCACCCTCGCTCTACCCCACCTCGCCTGAAAACCCCACCTCCGCTCCTAACCCCACCTCACTCTACCCCACCTCACTCTACCCCACCTCACTCTCCCCCACCTCACTCTACCCCACCTCATCCTTCCTTTCCATTTCTACTGTTTTTTTAACCGTTCTTAACCTTTTATTTTATTGTTTTTCTTCATTTTTCTTTCCCCTTCCATCACCCCCCCTTCCCTTTCTCTCAATTTTACCTCTCCTCTCTCACCCCCCTCCGCCTCTCCCTCTCCCCCCCAACATCTGTCACGCTGACCCTCTGCTCTCTCTCTCACCTCCTCTCTCTCCCATCTGTCCACAGCTGAACCTCTGCTCTCTCCTCTCTCACCCTCCATCTCTCCCCCCCCACAATCTGTCACAGCTGACCTCTGGCTCTCTCTCTCAACCCTCCCTCTCTCCTCCCCACCATCTGTCCAGCTGCCCTCTCTGCTCTCTTGCCACCCTCCTCTCCCCCCCACATCTGTCACACAGCTGACCCTCTGCTCTCTCTCTCTCTCCACCCTCCCTCTCTCTCCCCACATCTGTCACACTGACCCTCTGCTCCTCTCTCACTCACCCCTCCCTCTCTCTCTCTCCCCCCCAACATCTGTCACCTGACCCTGCTCCTCTCTCACCCTCCCTCTCTCTCCCCACATCTGTCACAGCCTGACCACTCTGCTCTCTCTCTCCACCCTCCTCTCTCACCCCACATCTTCACAGCTGACGACTCTGCTCTCTCTCTCACCCCTCCCCTCTCTCCCCCCCCACACTCTGTCACAGCTGACCCTCTGCTGTCCTCTCTCACCCTCCGCCTCTCTCCCCCACACTGTCACAGCTGACCCTCCTGCTCCTCTCTCAACCCTCTTCCCTCTCTCCTCCCCCACATCCTGCAACAGCTGACCCTCTGCTCTCTCATCTCACCCCCTCCCTCTCTCTCCCACATCTGTCCACAGCTGACGCCTCTGCTCTCTCTCTCCACCCTCCTCCCTCTCTCCCACCCACATCTGTCACAGCTGACCCTCTGCTCTCTCTCCTCATCTCATCACCCTCCCTCTCTCTCCGCCACATCTGTTCACAGCCTGACCCTCTGCTCTCTTCTCTCACCCTCCCTTCTCTCCCCACATCTGTCAACAGCTGACCCTCTGCTCCTCTCTCTCACCCTCCCTCTCTCCCCCCACATCTGTCACAGCTGACCCTCTGCTCTCTCTCTCTCACCCTCCTCCTCTCTCCCCCCACATCTGTCACAGCTGACCCTCTGCTCTCTCTCTCTCACCCTCCTCCTCTCTCCCCCCACCTCTGTCACAGCTGACCCTCTTGCCTCTTCTCTCACCTCCCTCTCTCCCCCCCAAACTGTCACAGCTGACCCTCTGCTCTCTCCTCACCCCCCTCTCCCCCCCCACATCTGTCACAGCCTGACCCTCTGTCTCTCTCTCTCACCCCTCCTCCTCTCTCCCCCCACATCTGTCACAGCTGACCCTCTGCTCTCTCTCTCTCACCCTCCTCCTCTCTCCCCCCACATCTGTCACAGCTGACCCTCTGCTCTCTCTCTCTCACCCTCCTCCTCTCTCCCCCCACATCTGTCACAGCTGACCCTTTGGTTTTAGATTCTTTGCCCTTCGCCCATTCGCACCTTCTGTGAGCTCTATGAGCTGCCATTAGCAGCCTTTCTCCCTGGTCTCTGTGGCTAGGTGTCATCTTTCATTCCTTCCCTCCCCGTATAAATATCCCCCACTTTCTCTGCCTTCTAGATTGGAAAAGAGGTTTGTCTCACAACACTAGGTTAAAGTCCAATAAGTTTATTTGGTAGCACTAGCTTTTGGAGCACTGCCCCTTTATCAGGTGAGAGGGAGTTCTGTTCAAAACAGGGCATAGAAAGACACAAACTCAATTTACTAAACAATAGTGAGTCTTTACAGGTAATCAAATCTTAAAGGTACAGACAATGTGAGTGGAAGGAGCACTGAGTACTGGTTAAAGAGATGTGTATTGTCTCCAGACAGCACAGTAAGTGAGGTTTTACAAGCCCAGGCAAGTCCTGGGGGTTACAGATAGTGTGACATGAACCCAGGGTCCTGGATGAGGCTGTCTTCATGTATGCGGAACTTTTAGTTTGGACAAAGGGAGCATCTGGAATTGAATTGTCAGCTGTTTTCTCTCCTTCCAGATGCTGCCAGACCTGCTGAGGTTTTCCAGCATTTTCTCTTTGGATTTCAGATTCCAGCATCCGCAGTAATTTTACTGTTAATGTGTGATGTTTACTGTGATCGCCACATATCTGTGCCTCTGAGTTAAATGATTCAGGTTTTTCAGGTTGACCCGAACCCTGTTCACGAACAAACCCATTGGGAATCACTGTTGCGAGAAGCTGGCACCTTGTAGCCTTGTTGACGAGTGAATTGTTTATTGGAAAGTTTGCAGGAGGATTTTGAGACCTGCCTTTCAGTGCTCTCAATGTAAACCTTATAAAACAGCTCTGCCAAACTGGTTAAGACTTGTCAAACTCCCTGGTACTTTCAAATTTCCTCCTCAGATTTGCCAAATATGGATTGATTTGAATATGGCCACGATGCCCCCACCCCCCCACCATTTCACCATCTCCCTCCCCACTTCCTCCATTAGGATATTTTCGATCTGCCCTCCCTCACACTGCTATAAAGGCAAGCTTATTCTCTGCTCCAGGTACTCTGAGTAGTTCTGTATCACAATGTCTGTGAATTATGAGGTTACCCTGGCCACTGGGGACTATAGCAATGCTGGCACCATCGATAAGATTTATTTGTCGCTGGTGGGTTCTCTGAGCAGCTCAGACAAGTTTCGGGTCTACACCCTGTCCGGTTTAAACCACGGTTCTGTAAGTATTTCTCCCCAGTTCCTTTTGGGCAAACCAGTTGTTTTCTTTGATGTGGGGGGGGGGGGGGGGGGGGAGGTGTGGTTGTGAGTGCCAGGTTTCTGAATGTTCCCCTCAGTCAGTAACACAAGGAGTGCGGATTTCACAGACCGCGCCCCCGCTCTCGCAATGACACAGAGACAGAGAGAGAATGAGCGATGGAGGAAGGGAGAAATGTCTGATGGTGTGGCTGGTGTCTTTCAGAAAGGAATTGGGATTCAACACGGTGCGAGGGGCAGTGGCTTTAGATTCACAGAATCTCTACAGTGCAGAAAGAGGCCATTCAGCCCATCTAATCTGTGCTGACTCTCTGAAAGAGCACCCCCTCCCCAAACCCTTACCCCACTTATCCCCTAACCTAAGGGACACACTAAGGGACAATTTAGCACGGCCAATCCACCCTAACCTACACATCTTTGGAGTGTGGGAGGAATCTGGAGCACCCAGAGGAAACCCACACAGACACAGGGAGAATGTGCAGACTCTGCAGTTACCCTGAGGCTGGAATTGAACCCAACTCCCTGGCTCAGTGCTAACTACTGTGGCACCGGACTGCCCTAAGTTGTGGAGCTAAACTGAGGGGATTGGGGCCGGGGGTGGAGGGTGATCACAGGGCGGAAGGTGTAAGAATGGGTTGCTAGTCTGTCGCCAGGGTCTTATCGCTGTGGGAGAGGGGGTGGAAGGTGGGTTGGGGGGAATCGAGCGGGGGACACCACTCCCTACATTGAGTGTTTGTTGACTGGGAGTCTCTCTCACTTTTCCTTCCTGCCGTGGGCGTGTTTGGAAGGATTTAGCTGGTTGACTCCCAGTCCTGTTTAGCCGTAACATGAACACACCTTCCTTGGGGTGGGACCGGGACGCTGACCCCTGCATCATCAGATCGCCTCGAAGGAGAACTTGGTGAATAAGGAATCCTTCCTCCCTCCCGCCTCCGCTCAGCGTTGTCTATACAAATCAAAAACTTAACTAGCCCTTGTGTTTGCTTTTCATGTAGAGCAAGACCGTGACCATTGAAAGCAAACATGAGCTTGGGGAGATTCTGCTGGTGAAACTGTACAAAGATAAACACTTGTTATTGCCTGAAGACAGCTGGTATTGTCAATACATCACTGTCAAAGTACCTGGTAACACCATCTATACCTTCCCCTGCTACTGCTGGCTAGTGGATGAGAATACTCTGACCATCATTGAAGGAAAAGGTACAATTAAAGAATTTATACATAGACGCACGCAGAGTCACAGAAGTTTACAGCATGGAAACAGTCTCTTTGGCCCAACTTTTCCATGCTGCCCTTTCAAGGAGATTGGATTCCCATTCACTGGTATAGCAGTCATTTCTCAAAGTCAATTCTCCTCCTGAGAATGAGAAGCTGTGACTGGATGTTACTTATCCAGGTGTGATCCCAGATTTCACTCAATCGCTGCCTGCAGTGACCTCAAATTTCTAATCTGATTTATTATTGTCCCATGTACTGGGATACAGTGAAAAGCATTGTTTCTTGTGCGCAATACAAAGCATACCATTCATAGAAAAGGAAAGTAGTGTTACAGTCACAGCTCGGGGTGTAGAGAAAGATCAACTTAATGCGAGGTGGGTCCATTCAAAAATCTGACAGCAGCAGGGAAGAAGCTGTTCTTGAGTCGGTTGGTACGTAACCTCAGAATTCTGTATCTTTTTCCTGATGGAAGAAGGTGGAAGAGAGAATGTCCAGGGTGCATGGGGTCCTTAATTTTGCTGCTTTTCCCCGAGACAGTGGGAAGTGTAGACAGAGTCAATCGATGGGAGGCTGGTTTGTGTGATGGATTGAGCTACATTCACAACCTTTTGTAGTTCCTTGTGGTCTTGGGCAGAGCAAAAGCCCAGACCAAGCTGTGATACAACCAGAAAGAATGCTTTCTATGGAGAATCTGTAAAAATCCACTGCTCATAATGCAGCAGGGGGAGATCCAACACAGACTGGATGACTCGCTTTGTGAAATACCTCCACTCAGTCCACCAGTGTGAGCTGACACTTGTCATTCTACTTTGTCCTCATGTTCTTGCTCATGTTTCTATCCCTGGCTTACTGTAATGTTCCCGTGAAGCTCATTGCAAACTGGAGGAAGAAAGAAAATTCCAGCACAGGAACAGGCCCTTCGGCCCCTCCAAGCCTGCACTGACCCTGCTGCCCCGACTGAACTAAAACCCCCTATCCTTCCAGGGACCGTATCCCTCTATTCCCTGGATTCATGGATTATTCATGGACTTGTCCAGACACCCCTTAAAACTCACTATCGTATCCACTTCCACTCCCTCCCCCCAGCAGCGAGTTCCAGCACCCACCACCCTCTGTGTAAAAAATCTGCCTCATACATCTCCTTTAAACCTGTGCCCCCTTAGTAATTGACTCTTCCACCCTGGGGAAAAAGCTTCTGACTATCCACTCTGTCCCTCATAATCTTGTAGATTTCTATCCTGTCTCCCCTCACCCTCCGTTGTTCCAGTGAGAACAAACCAAGTTTCTCCAACCTCTCCTCATAGCTAATGCCCTCCATTCCAGGCAACATCCTGGGAAATCTTTTCTGTACCCTCTCCAAAGCCTCCACATCCTTCTGGTAGTGTGGCGACCAGAATTGAACACTATATTCCAAGTGAGGCCTAAGATGCAGCATGACTTGCCAATTTTTAAACTCAATACCCCGGCCAGTGAAGGCAAACATACCGTATGCCTTCTTGACTACCTTCCCCACCTGCATTGCCACTTTCAGTGACCTGTGTACTTGTACACCCAGATCCCTCTCACTATCAATACTCTTAAGGAATCTGCCATTTACTGTATATTTCCTATCTAAATTAGACCTTCCAAAATGCATTACCTCACATTTGTGAGGTATCTTACCTCTAACTCTGCGCATTTAGCATGGCCAATCCCCCTACACATCTTTAGACACTAAGAGGCTATTTAGCACGGCCAATCCACCCTAACCTGCACATCTTTGGACACTAAGGAGCTATTTAGCACAGCCAATCCACCCTAACCTACACATCTTTAGACACTATGGGACAATTTAGCACGGCCAATCCCCCTACACATCTTTGGACACTAAGGGGCTATTTAGCATGGTCAATCCACCCTAACCTGCACATCTTTAGACACTAAGGGGCAATTTAGCATGGCCAATCCACCATAACCTGCACATCTTTAGACACTAAGGGACAATTTAACACGGCCAATCCACCCTAACCTGCACATCTTTGGACACTAAGGGACAATTTAGCATGGCCAATCCACCCTAACCTGCATATCTTTAGACACTAAGGGACAATTTAACACGGCCAATCCACCCTAACCTGCACATCTTTAGACACTAAGGGACAATTTAGCATGGCCAATCCACCCTAACCTGCACATCTTTAGACACTAAGGGACAATTTAGCACGGCCAATCCACTCTAACCTGCACATCTTTGGACACTAAGGGACAATTTAGCATGGCCAATCCACCCTAACCTGCACATCTTTAGACACTAAGGGACAATTTAGCACCGCCAATCCACTCTAACCTGCACATCTTTGGACACTAAGGGACAATTTAGCATGGCCAATCCACTCTAACCTGCACGTCTTTAGACACTAAGGGACAATTTAACACGGCCAATCCACTCTAACCTGCACATCTTTGGACACTAAGGGACAATTTAGCATGGCCAATCCACCCTAACCTGCACATCTTTAGACACTAAGGGACAATTTAGCATGGCCAATCCACCCTAACCTACACATCTTTAGACACTAAGGGACAATTTAGCATGGCCAATCCACTCTAACCTGCACATCTTTAGACACTAAGGGACAATTTAGCACCGCCAATCCACTCTAACCTGCACATCTTTGGACACTAAGGGACAATTTAACAGGGCCAATCCACTCTAACCTGCACGTCTTTGGACACTAAGGGACAATTTAGCATGGCCAATCCACTCTAACCTGCACATCTTTGGACACTAAGGGACAATTTAGCATGGCCAATCCACTCTAACCTGCACATCTTTGGACACTAAGGGACAATTTAACACGGCCAATCCACCCTAACCTGCACATCTTTGGACACTAAGGGACAATTTAGCATGGCCAATCCACTCTAACCTGCACATCTTTGGACACTAAGGGACAATTTAGCACGGCCAATCCACTCTAACCTGCACATCTTTGGACACTAAGGGACAATTAGCATGGCCAATCCACCTAACCTGCACATCTTTAGACACTAAGGGACAATTTAGCACGGCCAATCCACTCTAACCTGCACATCTTTGGACACTAAGGGACAATTTAGCATAGCCAATCCACTCTAACCTGCACTCTTTAGACACTAAGGGACAATTTAACACGGCCAATCCACTCTACCTGCACATCTTTGGACACTAAGGGACAATTTAGCATGGCCAATCCACCCTAACCTCACATCTTTAGACACTAAGGGACAATTTAGCATGGCCAATCCACCCTAACCTACACATCTTTAGACACTAAGGGACAATTTAGCATGGCCAATCCACTCTAACCTGCACATCTTTAGACACTAAGGGACAATTTAGCACCGCCAATCCACTCTAACCTGCACATCTTTGGACACTAAGGGACAATTTAACAGGGCCAATCCACTCAACCTGCACATCTTTGGACACTAAGGGACAATTTAGCATGGCCAATCCACCCTAACCTGCACATCTTTGGACACTAAGGGACAATTTAGCATGGCCAATCCACCCTAACCTGCACATCTTTGGACACTAAGGGACAATTTAGCACGGCCAATCCACCCTAACCTGCACATCTTTGGACACTAAGGGACAATTTAGCACGGCCAATCCACCCTAACCTGCACATCTTTGGACACTAAGGGACAATTTAGCACGGCCAATCCACCCTAACCTGCACATCTTTGGACACTAAGGGACAATTTAGCACGGCCAATCCACCCTAACCTGCACATCTTTGGACACTAAGGGACAATTTAACACGGCCAATCCACCTAACCTGCACATCTTTAGACACTAAGGGACAATTTAGCACGGCCAATCCCCCTAACCTGCACATCTTTGGACACTAAGGGGCAATTTAACACGGCCAATCCACTCTAACCTGCACATCTTTAGACACTAAGGGGCAATTTAACACGGCCAATCCACTCTAACCTGCACATCTTTGGACACTAAGGGACAATTTAACACGGCCAATCCACCCTAACCTACACATCTTTGGACACTAAGGGACAATTTAACAAGGCCAATCCACCCTAACTTGCACATCTTTGGAGTGTGGGAGGAAACTGCAGCACCCGGAGGAAAGTTGCCCAGACACCTTTACTTGCACATGATTTTTTTAATCAGCAGAAGGCTTCTTGTCTCTTAGGGATAAACGCAAAGAAACAATTTGATAAGTTTAACCTTGAGCGTGAAAATGACACATCAAGCTGCAGCAGAAAGTGTAATTCTGCAAGTCCGATATTTCTTCAGTGATAGTCACTGAGCTGTCGTGTTCCCATCAAATGGTCCAGGTCAAGCGTACACTAACGACGTGAAGCACTAGGATACTCTCGAAAAAAATCCAAGAGCAGCCCTCACACGACCCATCGCGTGTATGCCCCTCGTTAGACAACAAGGTGGACCAAAGCACCTGTAGGATAAAACAAGTACATCAATATCATCATCTATTTACACACTTCCCAGGGACTCCCAAGGCTCATGATCCCTATTTTAAATCAGTTTCTATACCCCTCCATTCCCATTCTGTTCATGTGCCCATCTAAGTATTTCTTAAATAACTCCAGAGTACCTGCCTCCACCACTTTACTTGGCAGCACATTCCATACCCCCACCACCCCTCTGTGTGAAAAAACTCCCTCTAGCATCCAAATTATACCTTACCCCCCTCCATGCTCAGCCTGTGACCCCTCGTGCTATTCGAGTCCATCCTAGGAAAGAGCTTAACCCTGTTCACTCTATCTATACCCCTCATAATCTTGTACACCTCTATTAGATCTCCTCTAAGTCTACGTCTTTCTAAGGAAAACAGTCCCAAATTGCCTAACCTCTCCTCGTAACTCAGACCTTCCATACCAGGCAGCATCCTGGTAAACCTCCTCTACACTCTCTCCAGAGTCTCCACGTCCTTCCGGTAGTAAGGTGACCAGAACTGGACGCAATATTCCAAATGAGGTCTAACCAACGTTTTATACAACTGCAACATTAAAGGCCAGCTCTTGTACTCTATAACTTTCTCCACTTCTTTGCCACTTTCAGAGACTTGTTCACCTGCACCCCCAGGTCCCTCTGCGTTTCTATACTCTTAATAGGTCTACCCTTTATCGTATACCTCCCCCCTACATTCTTTCTCCCGAAAGGCATCACCTCACATTTATCAGGATTGAATTCCATCTGCCATCTGTCTGCCCAAGCTACCAGTCTATCTATGTCCTGCTGTATCGCCTGACAATGCTCCTCGCTATCCGCAAGTTCAGCCATCTTTGCATCGTCTGCAAACTTGCTGATCACTCCACTTACTCCCTCTTCCAAGTCATTGATATATATTACAAATAGAAGAGGTCCCAGTACCGAGCCCTGCGACACACCACTAGTGACCGACCTCCAGCTAGAGAAACACCCTTCCACTATTACTCTCTGTCTCCTATTACCAAGCCAGTTACTTATCCATCTAGCTACCTGTCTTGTATCCCATTAGCCTTGACCTTCTCAACTAACCTCCCATGAGGGACTTTGTCAAACACCTTACTAAAATCCAAATAGACAACATCAACGGCTCGCCCTTCATCCACTGATTTCATCACCTCCTCAAAAAATTCTACCAGATTTGTAAGGCACGACCTCCCCTTAACAAATCCATGCTGCATATCCCTAATCAGATTGCAATGCTCTAAGTGCCTATACATCCTATCTCTAAGAATCCCCTCCAACATCTTCCCTACCACTGACGTCAAACTCACCGGCCTATAATTTCCAGGGTTATCCCTACTACCCTTTTTAAACAACGGTACAACATTAACTATTCTCCAGTCCTCTGGGACCTCACCTGTGTCCAAAGAAGAGACAAAGATTTGCGTCAGAGGCCCAGCAATTTCACCTCGCACCTCCCTAAGCAGCCTGGAATAAATGCCATCAGGCCCCAGAGATTTATCAGTTTTAATGCTACCTAGAAGCTCTAACAATTCCTCCCTCGGTATGGATATTTCCCTCAACTGGTCCACAGCTCCCTCAGAGACAGGAGCTGTCAACAAGCCCCTCTCCTTCGTGAATACCGACGCAAAGTATTCATTCAGGATCTCCGCCATTCCCTCAGGCTCTAAGCACAGTTCCCCTCCTCTGTCCCTCAGAGGTCCAATTTTTCCTCTAACCACCCTTTTATTCCTAACATAGGAGTAAAAAGCCTTTGGGTTTTCCTTAGTCCTATCTGCCAAAACCATTTCATGCCCCCTTTTTGCCCTTCTAACTCCCCCTGTTGGACTTTAACCTGGTATGAGATTTCTTACTGTATTTCTTGAATCCAGCAGTTAGTTTCTTTCGAAGAAATAAAAAGAGGTTTTGAGTCTATATTGGGTAAGTTGCCAATCATTCTGTGACAGCTGGGTTAACCAATCATTGTGCAATTATGTAAAAAGCAGATATTTCTGAAGAAAAATAAGACCGTCCTCATGTGTCTTCAAGGAACTTGGCTATCAGTCTCTGCTCAGCGGCTCTGCGCTGTCGTGTGTTGTGAATGCCCCCTTAGAGAACACTTACCCGAAGGTCAGAGGCCGAATGTCCGTGACCACTGAAGTGTTCGCCCACAGGAAGGGAACTGTTTTGCCTGGTGATTATCGAACGATGTTCATTCATCCGCTGTTGTAATGTCTGCATGGTCTCCCCAATGTACCATGCTTCAGGACATCCTTTCCTGCAGGATATCAGGTAGACATCAGAAACTAACCCACATTTCAGTGCCTGGCTCTGGAATATGGGGTGTTGGAGCACAACGGGTTCAGAGCTGGGTTCCCCCTGAATGAGCAAAGTGTTTCAGCCTCAATCTTGGATTCCAGCAGTGAATTGGAGATGCCCTCACCCTCTGAACGAGAGAGATCTTCCTCCTGTCCCTCTAACCCTTCCACTAATCAAATTTGGTTTTTAATCCATAGATCTATAAACATGGACATGGATCGTGCGTAGAAGTGGGAACATCGGGGTGGCGGTGCGGGCTTGTTGGGCCGAAGGGCCTGTTTCCCGTGCTGTTTTGTTCTTTGTTAACTCTTACCCATGGAGAATAACCTGTCCACCAAGGCAGGAGGAAAACAAAACTTTCCTGTCTACCCTGAATCCCACATCCGTCCCCCAGCTCCAGGACAAAGATCCTAAATCCCCCCCCCCCCTCCCCGACCACCACCACCCCCCACCCAACACCCCCACCACCGCTGGAGTAAAGACCCTGAATCTCTGCGTCCCCCCCAGAACAAAGACCCTGAATTATATCCCCCCAACCTCCAGGGCACAGACCCTAAATCCCCTCTCCAGCCCTCCCCCAGGGACACAGACCCTAAATCCCCCACCACCCCTCATTCCCTCTTCCATACCACCCTTTGCCCCTTGGCCAATCCACGCATTTCCAATAGCCAGTCCCCCGAACCCGCACTTCTTTGGAGACTAAGGGGCAACTTAGAATGGCCAATCCCCCTAACCTACACATCTTTAGGACAGCATGGTAACATAGTGGTTAGCACTATTTCTTCACAGCTCCAGAGGCCTGGATTCGATTCCCGGCTTGGGTCACTATTTGTGTGGAGTCTGCATGTTCTCCCCGTGTCTGGGTGGGTTTCCGCTGGGTGCCCTGGTTTCCTCTCACAGCCCAAAGATGTGAGGGTTAGATTAATTAGCCAAGCTAAAATTGCCTCTTATTGTCCTGAAGGTGAAAGGGATTACTGGGTAAATATGTAAGGAGATGGGGAGAGGTTCTGGGTGGGATTATGGTCGGTGCAGACTTGATGGCCTGAATGGCCTCTTTCTGCACTGTAGGGTTTCTATGATTCTACGATCTTTGGACACTAAGAGGCAATTTAGCATGGCAAATCCCCCTAACCAACACATCTTTTGGACTGTGGGAGAAAACCGCAGCACCCAGAGGAAACCCACACAGACAAAGGAAAAACGTGCAAACTCTACACAGGCAGTAACTCAAGCCGGGAATTGAACCCGGGTCCCTGGCGCTGTGAGACAGCAGCGCTAACCCACTGTGTCACCGTGCCGCTGGGATTGAACCCAGGTCCCTGGCGCTGTGAGACAGCAGCGCTAACCCACTGTGTCACCGTGCCGCTGGGATTGAACCCGGGTCCCTGGCGCTGTGAGACAGCAGCGCTAACCCACTGTGTCACCGTGCCGCTGGGATTGAACCCAGGTCCCTGGCGCTGTGAGACAGCAGCGCTAACCCACTGTGTCACCGTGCCGCTGGGATTGAACCCAGGTCCCTGGCGCTGTGAGACAGCAGCACTAACCCACTGTGTCACCGTGCCGCTGGGATTGAACCCGGGTCCCTGGCGCTGTGAGACAGCAGCGCTAACCCACTGTGTCACCGTGCCGCTGGGATTGAACCCAGGTCCCTGGCGCTGTGAGACAGCAGCGCTAACCCACTGTGTCACCGTGCCGCTGGGATGAACCCGGGTCCCTGGCACTGTGAGACAGCAGCGCAAACCCACTGTGTCACCGTGCTGCTGGGATTGAACCCGGGTCCCTGGCGCTGTGAGACAGCAGCGCTAACCCACTGTGTCACCGTGCCGCTGGGATTGAACCCGGGTCCCTGCGCTGTGAGACAGCAGCGCTAACCCACTGTGTCACCGTGCTGCTGGGATTGAACCCGGGTCCCTGGCGCTGTGAGACAGCAGTGCTAACCCACTGTGTCACCGTGCTGCTGGGATTGAACCCGGGTCCCTGGTGCTGTGAGGCAGCAGTGCTAACCCACTGTGTCACCGTGCTGCTGGGATTGAACCCGGGTCCCTGGCGCTGTGAGGCAGCAGCACTAACCCACTGTGTCACTGTGCCGCTGGGATTGAACCCGGGTCCCTGGCGCTGTGAGGCAAGGTGTTAACCATTGTTCCAGTGCAGTGATTTTAAAATGTTTGATTTTGTTTTTGTAGCACGAAGAAGGTGTGATTATCAATCCCCCATCTTGGAGGAACACTGGGTTAATGAGATACAAAGCAGACAAGAAGCATATCAGTGAGTGCCACAGTTAAAACATGCTGTCAGAATGAAGCTAACTGCTTACACTGCGAAAGATATCCTGCTTCTGACAGGACACTCATCTTCACACAGACCAACGTTAAATCCATCACCTGCTGTCTCAGCAGCGCACCACACCTACTGTCTCGAGTTTGGACATCACTTCTCGAACCATGGGTCCACACACAGATCTGCAAACATTACTGCTGACCAGAGTTCGGTGTTGGGTGGTCTGAGGCAGTGTGACAATCTCACACTCCCGCAGCCTGACTTCAGGCTGAGGGTCACTCTGACAGGGGGATGGTCAGTAAATTCAGTGAAATCTGCCCCTTCCTACCTCTCCATGGTCAGCAGTTTAGTCACAAAAGATAATCACATCCAAAAGCCCCATACCCTACACGACCCAAACCCTACAAACCGACCCCACCCAAACCCACACTGACACCACTCCCACACCCGACCCACACCTAACAACGCAAACAATAACAATGGTGAAAACATGCAAATAAAACCACACTAACACACAGAACATACAACCAAAGACAAACAAGAAACAAAAACCTACCTGAAAAACGGGTGTGTGTCTGATTAGGGGGTGATTAGTGCCGCCTTGCTTTCTATGCTACAGCTGCCAAGCAGAGACATGGTTTGTTCTGAAGGATGTGTGTGTGTTCTAACCGCCCGCTGGTACTGAATCCTCCTCCAGAATCACCATTGGGGCACCCCTCTGGGTGAACTGGCCCGATGAAAGTTGGGTAGTGATTGTTCGGCAGGTTGATCGGGGGAGTTTGAGACCAATGCTGTACCGACGCTGTTAGTCTTTCCTTTAACCCCAGGCTGGGCAACCTGCATGAAATGGACGTGGGACCCCCTCCCCCGGTGATGAAAACCTTCAAAGAGTTCCTGCTGTCCCTGGATGACTCAGTGGATGAGACAGAGTCGGTGAAACGCTACAATGAGTACAAGATTGAGTTCCGGCGCCAGCAGATGCAGGATTTCTTCCTAGCTCACAAGGATGAGGAATGGTGAGGCTACACAGAACAATTAGCTCGTGGCAGTGTGTGTATTAACCCAGCATTAGTCATTGACACTGTCTTTGCCCAGCCAAACTCTGCCGTGATGACCTCTTGTTGAGATGTACTTTATTGTTGATCAGATTTCCGACCCGCTTTCTCTCTGTGTTTGAAATTGTTGCACCCCGTTAACCTTTCTCTCGGTCTTTGCCAGGGTTCTTTTGGTGATTTAGTGCTGGGTGTGAGAGTTGCCCAGGGACCCGCTTCTCTGTGTTCCAGTTTATTAGCGTTACAACCAGGCTTGACATTGACACTGCAATGAAGTTACTGTGAAAATCCCCGACTCCGCCGCCTGTTGGGGGTAACACTGAGGGAGAAGTTGGCACCTCAACCAGCACGTCTTTCAGACTGTGGGAGGAAACTGGAGCACCCAGAGGAAACCCACGCAGACATGAGGTGAATGTGCAGTCTCCACACAGACAGTGACCCGAGCCGGGAATCGAACCCGGGTCCCTGGCGCTGTGAGGCAGCAGTGCTAACCTGCTGGGCCATCTCAGAATTAGTAACTATGCTGGCTCCAATTGCAGCATGGTGCGCCAATCTTCGGACCGGCTTCACCCCCTCATACCCAGGCATGCCTCCCACCCCCACCTTTTACTCATTTGGACTTTGCTGACTGGGCCTGGCATTTACTGTTTCTCCCTAGTTGCCCCTTGAGAAGGTGGTGGTGAGCTGCCTTCTTGAATGGTTGATATAATTGAGTCTCTTGGCCATTTCAGAGGGTGGCTGAGAGTCACCCACGTTTCTGTGTCTCTGGAGTCACATGTAGGCCAGACGGGAGTAAGGACGGCAGATTTCCTTCCCTAAAGGAATCAGATAGGTTTTTCCGACAATGGGTCATCAGTAGGTTCTCAATTCCAGATATTTTCTGTAGAATTCAAATTCCACCGTCTACCATGGTGGGATTCGAACCTGGGTCCCCCAGAAACATTAACTGAGTTTCTGGATTAATAGCGGTAATCCTACTAGACCATCACCTTCCGCATGTTTAGGAGATCTGTTGTCCTCATTCAGTAAGAGCTCTCTGTCAGACCAGATCCAGAGCAATGTGGTTGACTCTTACTGACCCTCTGACTGTGCTCAGCTGTACTGAAGAGGCTTCTCCAGTGCAGTTTAGGGGAGGGGGTAATTCCTGAGGGAATACTGAATGGTCACAGAAGGCATAACAAAAATCTGGAATTAAGAACCTACTGATGACCCATTGTCGGAAAAACCCATCTGGTTTCTTTAGTGAAGAAAACCTGCCCTCCTTACTCCGGTCTGGTCTACATGTGACTCCAGAGACACAGCAATGTGGGTGACTCTCAACTGCCCCTCCAAGGGGATGGGCAATAATTGCTGACCCAGCCAGCGACACCCATGTCCCAGGAATGAATGAAGGCAATCTCAGCTCTTGATGCGAATTTACTCAATGCTTCCCGTGCCCTTCCGGCTCACTCTGTCATTCGGAGGATTGTCCAGTCAGTGTGAATGTCCGGTTGTCTCCTCCTGGACGGGGGTGGGGGGTGCAGGGGGGAATTGTCCAGTCAGTGTGAATGTCCGGGTGTCTGTGTGGGTTTTCAGGGACCTTGCAACCTGGCTGGGTTCTGATGCTTGTCCTACTCAAAGGGGAGGCTGGTGAAGCAGATATCGAGTGTTTGAACCTGAGGTCGGGGTGCTGGTAATGCCCTTGTTGTTAGTGAGCACTGGTGTGAAAATCTCTCCATGTGGCCCTGTGACACGGGCAGCTTTATACCTGAAACCGTGCATTCTTTCAGCCTTCCAGAACCACAACCTTTCTCTCTCTCTCTCTCTCTCTCTGTCCTCTATCTCTCTCTCTCTCTCTCTCTCTATGTCCTGTATATCTCTCTCTCTCTCTCTCTCTCGCTCTCTCTCTCTGTTCCGCTGCCCACGTCCAGTGCTGTCCAAGTCCGTCCTGGAGCTTGGCTGCCTTCAGTTAGCCCTGTGTTGAAAGAGGCCCCGTTCTCCCCACTCCCAGCAGTCAGGTTCAGCACTCTGTACACTCTGGAGTCTTTACCATGGAGAGTGTGTGTGTGTGTGGGTCTGACTGGGAGCGGTGGTGGTGGCTCTGTCAGTCTGTGGGGCGGGCAGTTAGTGGGTCTGTCAGTCTGGGTGGGGGGAGGGGTTAGTGAGTCTGGGGGGAGGGTAACGGCTGGGTTGGTCTGACTGGGGGATTAAGAGGGAGCAGAGAGGGAGTTGGTCTGATCTGATATTTTGGGATGTCTCAATATGGTTGTCCCACGGGCAGCGAGCGATGATGGTGTGTGAGGGAACTCTCCGCCCTGTGTTTTGGCCCTCTCTCCTGTGTTGTAACACGCTGTGCCCTCTCTGTGTTGTGTCCCTGTGGACAGGGGTAAAGCGGGGGAGATGATTTGGGTCAGTTTGTGCCTCTGGGACCTCTCTCCCTAAACTCTGATTGAGGACACTACCCTGGCGGGTGAGAATTCGGAATACTGGTTTCGACCTTCTGTCTCAGTCACTGCTTCACCTTGTAACTTCCAGTCAAAACTGGAGGAGAGGGATATCAACACCCCATCTTCCCACTCTTCTCCTCTCTTCCAGAGCCCCCACTTTCCTCTCCCTTCTCTCTTCCCTCCACCTGGCTTGCTGATGGATGTGTTTCTCTTGCATGCCTCCCCCGATGGCTGTGGGATTGGGCGGAACTGGGTGGTTTAAAAGTTAGGGGGCTAGAGTACCTCTGTCATGTTAACCCTGTCAGATAACCCTGTGGGCACAGACCCTGAGGGGGTGGTACTGGCCTGGCATGTGTGATGTTGGGGGGGGGAGGTGGTGGTGCTGCGCGCGTGTGGCACAGTCACCAGGCGTAGGTAGGAGCTGGCTCTCTGTGGTGTTGGTCCTGATAGCACAATAGCCTGCGGGTACTCAGCTCTGTGCTTGAAGTGGTGTGAGTGCACCCTTCAGTGAGTGGGCGATTGGTGTATGCAGAGTAGGCCTCCCCACAGGAGTCAGCACCTTCAGAGGGGTGCCGGAATACCAGAGAATAGGAGAAATTCCACACCTCCCTTTTGGCTGGAATAACTGCAGCATGAATATTATTTAAATGGTTAAAAAAATTGCTGCTGTGCAGAGGGGTCTGAGTGTCCTTCTGCAGGAATCTCGGAGAATGGGTTTGCAGGTACAGCAGGTAATTAAGAAGGCAAATGGAATTTTAGATCATCAGACATAGGAGCAGAATGAGGCCACTCAGCCCATCGAGTCTGCTCCCCCATTCAATCATGGCTGATATTTTTCTCATCCCCCATTCTCCTGCCTTTTCCCCATAACCCCTGATCCCCTTATTAATCAGGAACCTGTCTATCTCTGTATTAAAGACACTCAATGACCCGGCCTCCTCTGCGGCAAAGAGTTCCACAGATTCCCCACTCTCTGGCTGAAGAAATTCCTCCCCATCTCTGTTTTAAAGGATTGTCCCTTTATCCTGAGGTTGTGCCCTCTCTGGTTCTAGTTTTTCCTCCGAGTGGAAACATCCTCTCCACGTCCACTCTATCCAGGGCCTCGCAGGATCCTGTAAGTTTCAATAAGATCCCCCCCCTTCATCCTTCTAAACTCCATCGAGTACAGACCCAGAATCCTCAACACGTTCCTCATACAACAAGCTCTTCATTCCAGGGATCATTCTTGTGAACCTCCTCTGGACCCTTCCCAAGGCCAACACATCCTTCCTTAGATACAGGACCCAAAACTGTTCACAATTCTCCAAATAGGGTTTGACCAGAGCCTTATCCAGCCTCAGAAGTAAATCCCTGCTCTTGTATTGTAACCCTCTCCACATGAATGTTAACATTGCATTTGCTGTCTGTAACTGTTGACTGAACCTGCATTGCTAGAGGGATGGAGTTTAAAAACAGCGAGGTTATGTTACAACTGTATAAGGTGCTGGTGAGGCCACACCTGGAGTTACTGTGTACAGTTTTGGTCTCCTTATTGAGAAAGGATATACTGGCACTGGAGGGGGTACAGAGGAGATTCACTCGGTTGATTCCAGAGTTGAGAGGGTTGGCTTATGAGGAGAGACTGATAGACTGGGGCTATATTCACTGGAATTCAGAAGAATGGGGGGAGATCTTATAGAAACATATAAGATTATGAAGGGAATCGATAAGATAGAAGCAGGGAAGTTGTTTCCACTGGTGGGTGAAACTAGAACCAGGGGCATAAACTCAAAATAAGGGGGAGCAGATTTAGGACTGAGTTGAGGAGGAACTTCTTCACACAAAGGGTTGTGAATCTGTGGAATTCCCTGTCCAGTTGAGGCTCCCTCATTGAATGTTTTTAAGACAAGGACAGATAGATTTTTGAACAGTAAAGGGATTAAGGATTATGGTGAACGGGTGGGTAAGTGGAGCTGAGTCCATGAAAAGATCAGCCACGATGTTATTGAATGGTGGGGTAGGTTCGAGGGGCCGAATGGCCTACTCCTGCTGCTAGTTCTGATGTTCACTGTGTGCTGAGCAGTGTCGGGAGAAAAATAAATGAAAAGCCACCCCAGGATTCGACAGTGATATGCAGCACTCTGGCAACGTCTCCTGTGTCAATGCAGACTGGATGGGCTGAAGGGCCTCTCCTGCACTGTATGATTCTATAATGATCTGGTACAACCACCAGGTTTATTTGGGAGCACGAGCTTTCAGAGCGCTGCTCCTTCATCAGGCGAGTGGATTCACAAACAGGGACTATATAGACACAGATTCAATGACAAGCTAACGGTTGGAATGTGAGTCTTGACAGGTATTAATTATATAATCTAAAGTGTATATATAATTGATTGGCATTCCAACCATTATTGTGTAAATTGTGTCTGTATGCATCTGTTTGTGAACACAACTCTTTGCTCACCTGGGGAAGGAGCAATGCTCCGAAAGCTTGTGCTCCCAAATAAACTTGCTGGACATTAACCTGGGTGTTGTGAGATTCCTTACTGTGCCCGCCCCCAGTCCAACACTGGCATCTCTGCGTCATGTTACGATATGGGAAGATTACAAGCCACTTGCACGGTATATTCTCTCTCTGTCTCTCCCTGGGTATTTCTTTTGTTCCGTTTTGCTAATCTTGCTGAGGCAGAGTAGTGATTCTGCTCTGGAGCACGCTATCGAATTCTCGCCGCGTATCTCTTCTTCGGAATGGAGGGGCAAGGTATCGCTGTGAACTAACCTCTTAAATTTTTTTATCCTTTTGTTATCTGGAGTTTGTAGTTTTTATTTTGTGATCATGTTAACTCTGACACCTTTCTTCCCCCCCTTCGAAAACAAGGTGCAGGAGAGCACATCTCAAGCAAATCCTGACACGCAGCAGTGGAAACCTTTGTACTGAGGACAGCTAGTTAGCCACACACTGCGCACAATGCAGTGTTTAGTAATCCCAAAGTCTTAGTGCTTAGTTAGTGAGGGACAAAAAAAAAAATCACGGGTAATGAAAAGAGACTACAAAACGTTCGCTCGCACACTTGAGATTCTTCAAGATGACTTCGACACCTAAGTATTATTATTTTATCCATACGTAAGCTGCCGAAACAATAATTCTTGAAGTAAAAAGGTTTTTATAAAAAAAAACACAAATTAATTTGGTGATTTGTTCATTTTTTTTGTTTGCTAGGGTTTTTCTCGCGCTCTCTCTCTCTCTCTCTCTCGTTCTCTCTTTAACTGATGATCCGTTTAATTCTGTTTGGGATTTTTTTCCCAGAGGGGATGAATTAAACAAGGCAGGAACACTTGTGTTGGTAAGAGTAGGAATCATTTCCCAAGCTGTGTGGTGGGAGGAGAGGAGCTGCCATCCTCCTCCCCCAACCCCACTGCCCCGCTAGTTCCCAATCCGGTAAATCCCCCTAGTGATCCACGCTGCTGCCTCGCAGTGTCGGGGAACCCGGGTTTGATTCCTGGCCTGGGGTTACTGTCTGCAGAGACTGCATGTTCTTCCCATGTCTGTGTGGGTTTCCTCCGGCTGCTCCAGTTCCACCCCCCCCACCATAGTCCAAAAGATGTGTGGGTTAGGTTGATTGGCCTCGCTAAATTTGCCCCATAATGTCCTGGGATATGTAAGTTAGAGGGATTAATGGGGTAAACTGTGGGGATAGAGTTTTGGGGATGGATTGTGGTTGGTGCAGATTTGATGGGCCAAATAGCCTCCTCATGCTGTATGGGAATTCTAGGATTGTTTAACTTGTCTGTTTCATAGACATTAGAAATGGGGGGGGGGGGGGGCATTCGGCTCGTCAAACCTGCCCCACTATTCCTTTTGATCATGGCTGATCATCCAATTCAAATCCTGATTTCCCCCTTTCCCCATATCCCTCGATCCCTTTAGCCCAAGAACGATATCCAATTCCTTCCTGAAATCACACAACGTTTTGGCCTCAACTACTTTCTGTGGGAGTGAATTCCACACATTCTCCACCCTCTGGGTGAAGAAATTTCCCCTCACCTCAGTCCTAAAAAGTTACCCATTACCCTCAAACTCTGACCCCTAGTTCTGGACTCCCCCCACCATCGGGAACATTCTTTCTGAATCTACCCTGTCTAACTCTGTGTGAATTTTATAAGTTTCTATCAGATCCCCTCTCACTCTTCCAAACTCCAGTAAATATAATCCTAACCCACTTAGTCTCTCCTCATGTGACAGACCTGACCTCCCAGGAATCAGCCTGGTAAACCTTCGCTGTGCTCCCTCTATAGCAAGGAACATCCTTCCTCAGATAAGGAGACCAAAACTGTACACAATACTCCAGGTGTGACTGACTAGACCATCTCTCACCCTTTAACACTGTTATTCCTTTGAGATTTATGTGCAAACTTTGTGGCCTTGGCTCCTACCTCTATGACAGGATCCTGACCTTCCTGACCCACAAACCACAGTCAGTAAGGATAGGCAACAACCCCTCCTCCACGCTCATCCCCAACACCGGTGCCCCACACGGCTGTGTTCTCAGCCCCCTCACTATACTCCTCATACACCATGACTGTGTGACCACATTCCCCTCCAACTCGATGTTCAGGTTTGCTGACAACACCACCGTACTGGGTCAGATCTCAGACAATGACCAGACAGAGTACGGGAACGAGATCGAGAATCGGTGAACTGGTGCAGCGACAATTATCTCTCCCTCAATGTCGACAAAACAAAGGAAATTGTCATCGATTGCAGGAAGTGTAAAGGAGAATATGCCCCTGTCTACATCAATGGGGACGAATGCCCCTGATGGTGGGGGAAGTGCAGAACTAGGGTCAGAGTTTGAGGATAAGGGATAAACCTTTTAGGACTGAGGAGAGGAGAGGTGGAATTCACTCCCACAGAAGGTAGTTGAGGCCAAAATGTTGTGTGATTTCAGGAAGGAATTGAGAGCTTCAAATTGTTAAATGTCCAGATCACCAGTAACCCGTCCTGGTTTCCCCCCCTATGCTGACACTATAGTCAAAACCCCCACCAAACATCTCTACTTTCTCAGGAGACTAAGGAAATTTGGCATGTCCGCTACGACTCTCACCAACTTTTACAGATGCCCCATAGAAAGCAATCTTTCTGGTTTGTATCACAGCTTGGTCTGGGCTCCTGCTCTGCCCAAGACCACAAGAAACTACAAAAGGTCATGAATGTAGCCCAATCCATCACACAAACCAGCCTCCCATCCATTGACTCTGTCTACACTTCCCGCTGCCTCGGAAAAGCAGCCGGTATAATTAAGTACCACCCCCTCCCCCCATACCACGTACCCCGGACATTCTCTCTTCCATCAGGCTATCAGGAAAAAGATACAAAAGTCCAAGGTCACGTACCAACTGACTCAAGAACAGCTTCTTCCCTGCTGCTGTCAGACTTTTGAATGGACCTACCTCACATTGAGTTGATCTTTCTCTACACCCCGAGCTATGACTCTAACATTCTGCACTCTCTCCTTTCCTTCTCTATGAACGGTATGCTTTGTATAGCGCGCAAGAAACAATATTTTCACTGTATCCCAGTACACGTGACAATAATAAATTGGGTGTGTTCTGGTCCATTGACACAGACACGGCCAACCCCATCAAACTGGCCAGGAATGCACCTCAGCCTCAGTGAAATGAACCCCACCGTCCTCGCTGGACCCTAGGGCATCGTTTGATACAGTAAGAAGTCTCACAACAACACGCCGGGTTAAAGTCCAACCGGTTTATTTGGAATCACAAGCTTTTGGAGCACTGTTTCTTCCTCGGGTGAGTTAACCTGCGGTGCTCCTAAAGCCCGTGATTCCAGATAAACCTGTTAGATTTAACCTGTGAGATTCCTTACTGTGGCCCACCCCAGTCCAACACTGGCATCTCCAGCTCAGTTGTTGGAGAGTGAGGGCAGGGCCCCACTGGATGATGAGTTGTATCGAGGGGATAATTTAATGCTGTCTCAAGACATTGAAAATCCTCCAGTTTCCAGTCCATACGAGTGATTTATCCTGCCTTGTTTAATCATTGCCCCCCAGCCCCTCTGGCGAATCCCCGCTTGCTGCATGTTTTCTTTCAAACTTACTGCAAGATTGCTGACTGCTCCAGGGTCCGATCTGCACTGACGGGCCTCTGCGTCTCCATTTGAAGGTTTCGCTCCAAGTATCACCCGGACGAGGCTGGCAAGCGAAAACAGGAGGCAGACTACGGACTGCGTACCCGTCTCAGTGTGTACTGTTATCTGATGGAGCACAGCTGGTTTGAAGGGCTCTCTCTCGACATCGATAAAGCCAATATCATTATGAAAGCTTTGGACGCTGGTAAGTGTTGGTGGTTATCTTACCACCCTTCTGTCTTTAGGGCGGCACAGTGGGTTAGCGCTGCTGCCTCACAGTGCCAGGGACCCGGGCTCAATCCCAGCGGCATAGTGACACAGTGGGTTAGCACTGCTGCCTCACAGTGCCAGGGACCCGGGCTCAATCCCAGCGGCACGGTGACACAGTGGGTTAGCGCTGCTGCCTCACAGCGCCAGGGACCCGGGCTCAATCCCAGTGACACAGTGGGTTAGCGCTGCTGCCTCACAGCGCCAGGGACCCGGGCTCAATCCCCAGTGACACAGTGGGTTAGCGCTGCTGCCTCACAGCGCCAGGGACCCGGGCTCATTCCCAGTGACACAGTGGGTTAGCGCTGCTGCCTCACAGCGCCAGGGACCCGGGTTCAATCCCCGGTGACACAGTGGGTTAGCACTGCTGTCTCACAGCGCCAGGGACCCGGGCTCAATCCCAGCGGCACAGTGACACAGTGGGTTAGCACTGCTGTCTCACAGCGCCAGGGACCCGGGTTCAATCCCAGCGGCATGGTGTCATAGTGGGTTAGCGCTGCTGCCTCACAGCGCCAGGGATCCGGGTTCAATCCCAGTTTGGGTCATAATCTGGGTGGAGTCTGCACATTCTCCCCATGTCTGCGTGGGTTTCCTCCCACCTGTGCAGGATAGGTGGATTGGCCATGCTAAATTGTCCCAATAATGTGTAGGTTGGATAGACTAGAAGGTGCATTAGGTATATACAACAATGAGGTAAGCCAGGGTACGAATTGGTGCAGACTCAATGGGCTGAATGGCCTCCTCCTGCATGTAAGGATTGTACGATTGTATTCTAAGGCTCCTCGAGCCCAGGCAGTGACACCCACACCCCGTGAGGGGAAATAACAGATGTTTGCAGCAGATGTGACCATCCCCGATTGCAGCTGTTTGTCTGTTAAACCTTTCTCCCTCTGTCCGGCAGCCGTTATAAAGATGGAAGGTGGAACAGAAAACGATGTGAAGATCCTGGAGCTGGAGGACGAGGAGGAAAAGACGGAAAAGTTGGAGCTGATGAAGAAGGAAGAGGGGCGCGTTCCGGACCCTGACAGGAAGCTGTCGGAGAAGGAGGAAGATGGCAAAAAGGTCACCCCGGCTTCTCTATTTCCCTTGCTTTAGGGCTAGGCTTCAAACACTGTGAAGTTACGGGAGGCGGGGAGAGGTGACGGTCCAGTGGGATTATCCCTAGACTAATGTTCTAGGGACCCGGGTTCGAATCCCACCATGGCAGATGGTGCAATTGGAAATCAGCAAAGTAAAATATCTGAATTAAGAATTTATTGTTGATTGTCAAAAAAAGCCATGTGTTTCTTTTAGGGAAGGAAATCTGCCGTCCTTACTCGGCCTGGCCTACCTGTGACTTCAGAGCCACAGCAATGTGGGTGACTCTCAACCCACCAAGGGCAACTAGGGATGGGCAATGAATGCCGGCCCAGCCAGTGACGCTAATTTACTGTGGCGCTCGCTGTGTAAGCTAAATAATAACAAAGTTTATTAGTGTCACAAGTAAGGCCTACATTAACAGTGCGGTGAAATTTCTCTAATCTCCTCCCTTCAGCAGGCGGAGAACAGTGGTCCGACAGAGGAAGAGAAGAAGGAGGAGAAGAAAGTGAAGGAGTCACCGGAGGACGAGGAGGAGGAGAAAGGAGAGGACGGCGAGGATAAGGACGAGGTTGAAGCGTCTGAGCCAGGCAAACAGAGCCCAGTGCCTCTGAAGGTGGGTGGGCTGGATTCTGTCGCTTCCCCCCCCCCACCGCACTCCCTCCCTGTTACTGGGTTCAGTGCTGGGGGAGTGGGGGTGGGTGTTAAAATCCAGGCCAAAAACTCCAGGGAGTTTGATGAACATTTGAATTTGAAATTGGAGGTGACTGTTTCACCACCCCCACCCCCCTCCCCTGTTCGATTCCAGTGACCCACGAGGGAGCTTTACACAAACAAAGTTCAATTCAAGAATGTGGTTTAAGATGTAACAGAAAAGAATTGCTGTAATGTTTACCAGTTACAAGAATGAAACATAGAGGATAGGAGCAGGCCATTCAGCCCCTGGAGCCTGCTCCACCATCCATCACCATCATGGCTGATCATCCAACTCAATATCCTCATCCTGCTTCCTCCCACTTTGATCCCATTCACCGCAAGTCCTATATCCAGCTGCCTCTTGAGTACATTCAATGTTTTGGCATCAACTCCTTCCTGTGGGAATGAATTCCACAGGCTCACCACTCTCTGGGTGAAGAAATGTCTCCTCAGCCCCATCCCAAATGATCTATCCCAAATCCTCAGACTGTGACCCCCTGGGTTCTGGACTCCCCCCACCACCATCGGGAACATCCTCCCTGCATCTACACTCTCTAGACCTGTTAGAATTTTATAAATCTCTATGAGATCCCCCCTCATTCACCTGAACTCCAGTGAAAACAATCCTAACCTAATCAACCTCTCTTTGTACATCTAGAATACAAAAATATACAGTAACCCCCCCTCCCCACCTCTCCCACTAACAGCTGCTGATCCACGATTAACCCCATCCCACACAGACACACCCAGCCTCGCTCAGACTTAGCATACAAAGCCAGTATGTTCAGGTGATGTTGGACCTGCAGCTTTTTAACACCCACTGTGATCCAGTGAACGTTGTATTAAACCTCTGAGACTTCCCAATCCTGGAACTTTCCGAATGCAGCTGGAGAGAGAGAGAGAGAGACACTGGCCTCTTCCAGCAGCATCTAGCAAAAACTGGGCTTTTCTCTGAAGGACTGCTGCGCCTAACCACGTAACAACCAGGGGATGGGGGGAATTGAAGTATGAGATGAGATGGAGCGTGTTTGCGAGATACTGGAATGTGCCTGCGCGTGGGGAGCGTCTGGCCCGCGAGCATGCCTGCGCGCGGGGAGCGCCTGGTCCAGGACCGTGCCTGCGCGCGGGGAGTGTGTGGTCCACGAGCGTGCCTGTGCGCAGGGAGCATTTGATCTGGGAGCGTGTCCGCATGGGGGGAGCGTTTGGTCCGCAAGTATGCCTCTGTGCACGGGGAGCGTTGGGTCCGTGAGCGTGCCTCTGTGCACGGGGAGCGTTTGGTCCGCAAGCGTGCCTCTGTGCGCGGGGAGCGTTTGGTCCGCGAGCGTGCCTCTGTGCGCGGGGAGCGTTTGGTCCGCGAGCGTGCCTCTGTGCACGGGGAGCGTTTGGTCCGCGAGCGTGCCTCTGTGCGCGGGGAGCGTTTGGTCCGCGAGCGTGCCTCTGTGCACGGGGAGCGTTTGGTCCGCAAGCGTGCCTCTGTGCGCGGGGAGCGTTTGGTCCGCGAGCGTGCCTCTGTGCGCGGGGAGCGTTTGGTCCGCGAGCGTGCCTCTGTGCGCGGGGAGCGTTTGGTCCGCGAGCGTGCCTCTGTGCGCGGGGAGCGTTTGGTCCGCGAGCGTGCCTCTGTGCGCGGGGAGCGTTTGGTCCGCGAGCGTGCCTCTGTGCGCGGGGAGCGTTTGGTCCGCGAGCGTGCCTCTGTGCGCGGGGAGCGTTTGGTCCGCGAGCGTGCCTCTGTGCGCGGGGAGCGTTTGGTCCGCGAGCGTGCCTCTGTGCGCGGGGAGGGTCCGGTCTGTGCCTGCGTGACGGTGTTTTCCGTGTTCCAGGCTGTGAAGAAACGGAAGCGGAAGCGCAGCGGTGATGATAGTTACGATGAGGACGATGCCACAGCGTCCGACTCGGAATCGGAGCCTGAAACGGTTGCCACTGCGATGGAGAAAATGGAGGAAGAGGATTCAGGTAAAGCAGTGTTTCAGTTTCACAGTGTCACGTGTCTGCTCTGAGAAGGAGGGAGGGCCCTGACTCGGTGTAATCACGGTGCCTGACTTTGATCCGTCTACATGGCAGATCATAGAACATAGAACATTACAGCACAGAACAGGCCCTTCGGCCTTCGATGTTGCGCCGACCAATATAAAAAGCAATGCCCCTCCAAACTAAACCATTCCCTTCTCTTCCATATACTTATCAACTAACCTCTTAAACGCCACCAAACTTGGCGCATCTACAACTGCTGCAGGCAGGGCATTCCACTCCCGAACCACCCTTTGGGTAAAGAACCTACCTCTGATATCCGTCCTATAACTATCACCCCTTAATTTAAAGCTGTGTCCCCTCGTGCTAGCTTTCTCCATCCTAGGAAAAAGGCTATCACTGTCCACCCTATCTAAACCTCTAATCATCTTATATGTTTCGATAAGGTCCCCTCTTAGCCGCCTCCTTTCTAACGAAAACAACCTCAAATCCCTCAGCCTCTCTTCATAAGACCTGCCCTCCATACCAGGCAACATCCTGGTAAACCTCCTCTGTACATCATAGCATTGAAATCCTTTCACTTCCTCAGCAAACATTTCCAGTATGGAGGGAGTGCCACACTGTCAGAGGGTCTGCACTGCACTCACTATCTCTGCCACCCAGTAGCTGTTTGCCCTTGAGCCTGACTGTGTTTAAATCCCTCTCGATGTGCCTTGGGGGCAGACGGGAGGAGTGATTAATCACTGGGGTGTGTGTGATACACTGACCCTGTCACAGGTTAAAACCTTGGGTCCAGCAATATCTAACACTGATCAGCTGTCTGATTCCTGCTCCCAGTGTTAGTATTCGCTCTTTACCTCTTCAGCCCGGCTTTCTGGGGAATCTGGAAAGACGTGTTCCTATATATCAGGGTCAGCACCCTGGGATGCCAAGTCCGGCAGACTGGCACAATGAGTTTATCATTCCGGTGGGACCACAGAATTGGATTGGGTGTGAGGGACAGAGCTGTCCCGCCTGCCCCTGCCTCAGGAGAAACCCTTTTTAAAAAAAATTCTTTATTCATCCATGGGACACGGGTGTCGCTGGCTAGGCCAGCATTTATTACCCATCCTGTGTTCCCCTTGGAGGGCAGCTAGGAGTCACCCCTATTGCTGTGTCTCTGGAGTCACACGTAGGCCAGACCGGGGTAAGGACGGCAGATTTCCTTCCCGAAAGGAACCAGATGGGTTTTTCCGACACTGGGTCATCAGTAGATTCTTAATTCCAGATATTTTTTGTTTTGTTGAATTCAAATTCCACCGTCTGCCGTGGCGGGGTTCGAACCCGGGTCCCCCAGAAACATTTGCTGAGATTATGGATTAATAGTCTAGCGATAATATCACTAGTCCATCACCCTCCCAGTTAAGGGGCTATCTTCCCCCCCCCTCCAAAAGGCAGGAAAGAGTGTGGGATACGGGTGAGTTGTGTCTGCATTATTGATCCCCTTTGGGGTTGATTCCCTCCCCACCTCTGCCTTTGGGTTAGACTTTGGGCAGGAAGGGGCACATCTCTAAAGACACACAATCGCAGGACTGAGCAGTCGATCATCCATTTTCATTCCAGTTACAAACATGGGTACGAAACATACAGGCCACTTGATCCCTTGAGCCATTCAATCTGATCGTGGCTGATTCTCTACCTCCATACTCTCGCTCTCTCTCTCCATATCTCCCTATACCTTTAGAATTGAGAAATGTACCTCTTTCCTGCTGTAATACAGTCAGTGAACTGGCTTCGACATCTTTCTGTGGCAGACAATTCCACGCAACTCAGAGTGAAGAAATCCTTTCTAAGCTCAGGTCGAAGTAGCCTCTCCCTGAACCCCGAAACTGTGAGCTCCTGTTCGAGACCCTCTAATAAGAAGTCTCAAACACCAGGTTAAAGTCCAACAGGTTTATTTGCTGACACGAGCCACTAGCTTTCGGAGCATTGCTCCTTCGTCAGGTGAGTGGGAGATATACTCCATAGACCCTCCAATCAGAGGAAACACAGTTTATCATTCATTAGTCACAAACTGGTTTACAATCACACTGCAATGAAATTACTGTGCAAATCCCCTAATCGCCACACTCGGCACCTGTTCGGGTTACACTGAGGGTGAATTTAGCACAGCCAATCCACCCTAAACAGCACATCTTTCAGACTGTGGGAGGAAACCGGAACACCCACAGGAAACCCGCGCAGACATGGGGAGAATGTGCAGACTCCAGACAGACAGTGACCCAAGCCGGGAATCGAACCTGGCTCCCTGGCACTGAGTGGGTTAGCATTGCTGTCTCAGTGTCACCGTGCCGCTGGGATTGAACCCGGGTCCCTGGCGCTGTGAGGCAGCAGCGCTAACCCACTGTGTCACCGTGCCGCTGGGATTGAACCCGGGTCCCTGGCGCTGTGAGGCAGCAGCGCTGACCATTATGCCATCCTGCCACCCCAACAACACTTCTGTATCCAGTCTGCCAAACCCAAATGAATTTTATATATTTCGATGAAGTGTCCCCTCTATTTTTAATGGAAGTGAACACAGGCTTGGTCGATCAAATCTCTCCCCATACGACAATCTCGCTATCCCAGGAATCAGTCTGATAAGCATTTGCACTCCCTCCTTAGATAAGGCAACCTGAACCCTATGCAGTATGGCAGGAGTGGTCTGCCCAACACTTTGTACAGCTGTAGAAGACATCTTTACTCCTCTACTCCAATCCTCTCCCAGTGAAGGCCAACATATTCCTTCCTAACTGCCTGCTGTATCTGTACACCTGCTTTCATTCACCGGTGCTCTCGGACACCCAGGTCCCTCTGTACATCTGCACTTTTCAATCCATCCCCAATTAAACAGAACTGTCTGATATATGTAACTGTTAATATTTCTATTCTCTCTCTGTGCTGATACAGGGAAAGCAAAGGGAGAGGATGACAAGATGCAGAAAGAAGGTAAATCCCACTTTAAGGACGGGTAACACAGTGGGTTAGCACTGCTGTCTCACAGTGCCAGGGACCCGGGTTCAATCCCAGTGGCACGATGACACAGTGGGTTAGCACTGCTGCCTCACAGCGCCAGGGACCCGGGTTCAATCCCAGCGGCACGGTGACACAGTGGGTTAGCACTGCTGTCTCACAGCGCCAGGACCCGGGTCAATCCCAGCGGCACGGTGGACACAGTGGGTTAGCACTGCTGCCTCACAGCGCCAGGGACCGGGGTTCAATCCCAGCGGCACGGTGACACAGTGGGTTAGCACTGCTGCCTCACAGCGCCAGGGACCCGGGTTCAATCCCAGCGGCACGGTGACACAGGGGTTAGCGCTGCTGCTCACAGCGCCAGAGACCCGGGTTCAATCCCAGCGGCACGGTGACACAGTGGGTTAGCACTGCTGTCTCTCACAGCGCCAGAGACCTGGGTTCAATCCCAGCAGCACGGTGACAGTGGGTTAGCACTGCTGTCTCACAGCGCCAGTGACCCAGGTTCAATCCCAGCGGCACGGTGACACAGTGGGTTAGTGCTGCTGCCTCACAGCGCCAGGGACCCGGGTTCAATCCCAGCGGCATGGTGACACAGTGGGTTAGCGCTGCTGTCACAGGCCAGGGACCCGGGTTCAATCCCACGGATGCACAGTGGGTTAGCGCTGCTGCCTCACAGCGCCAGGGACCCGGGTTCAATCCCAGCGGCACTGTGACACAGTGGGTTTAGCGCCAACCCAGTTAGCTGTCTCACAGTGCCAGGGACCTGGGTTCAATCCTAGGGCACGGTGACACAGTGGGTTAGCACTGCTGTCTCACAGTGCCAGGGACCCGGGTTCAATCCCAGTGGCACGGTGACACAGTGGGTTAGCGCTGCTGTCTCACAGTGCCAGGGACCTGGGTTCAATCCTAGCGGCACGGTGACACAGTGGGTTAGCGCTGCTGCCTCACAGCGCCAGGGACCCGAGTTCAATGTCAGCGCATGGTGACACAGTGGGTTCGTGCTGCTGTCTCACAGGCGACCCGGGTTCAATCCAGCGGCAGGGACCAGACCCCACAGTTCAATCCCAGCGGCACGGTGACACAGTGGGTTAGTGCTGCTGTCTCACAGCACCAGGGACCCGGGTTCAATCCAGCGGCACGGTGACACAGTGGGTTAGCGCTGCTGTCTCACAGCGCCAGGGACCCGGGTTCAATATCAGCGGCACGGTGACACAGTGGGTTAGCACTGCTGTCTCACAGCGCCAGGGACCCGGGTTCAATCCCAGCGGCACGGTGACACAGTGGGTTAGTGCTGCTGTCTCACAGCGCCAGGGACCCGGGTTCAATCCCAGCAGCACGGTGACACAGTGGATTAGCGCTGCTGCCTCACAGTGCCAGGAACCCGGGTTCAATCCCGGCGGCACAGTGACACAGTGGGTTAGCGCTGCTGCCTCACAGCGCCAGGAACCCAGGTTCAATCCCGGCGGCACAGTGGCACTGCTGTCTCAGAGCGTCAGGGACCTGTGTTCAATTCCCAGCTTGGGTCACTATCTGTGCAGAGTTTGCACGTTTTCCCTGTATCTGTGTGGGTTTCCTCTGGGTGTTCCGGTTTCTCCCACACTCCAAAGATGTGCAGGTTAGGGCGTTGACCATGCTAAATTTCCATTAGTATCCAAAGATGTGCTGGTTAGGGTGCATTGGGCTGTGCTAAATTGCCCCTTAGTGTCCAAAGATGTGCAGGTTAGGTGGAGTGGCCATGCTAAATTGCCCCTTAGCGTCCAAAGATGTGCAGGTTAGGTGGATTGGCCATGCTAAATTGCCCCTTAGTGTCCAAAGATGTGCAGGTTAGGTGGATTGGCCATGCTAAATTGCCCCTTAGCGTCCAAAGATGTGCTGGTTAGGGTGCATTGGGCCATGGTAAATTGCTCCTTAATGTCCTCGAACAGGCACCAGAGTGTGGCGACTGGAGGATTTTCACAGTAACTTCATTGCAGTGTTAATGTAAGCCTACCTATGATTGATGAATGAGCTTGTGTTGAATACCATGTGAATCTCCCTGATAGATCGTGTAGAAGGTGCTATCTGGCTGGTGTTAGAATCCAGGTCAGGAACTCCAGGATAGTTTATGAAGTCGGCCCTGACCATAAGTTTTGTACTTTGAATTTAGCCAGAGTTAAGCGTGAAATGTTTCACTTGAGATGTGATTCAAATGACCCGCTGGGGAGCTTTTGTCAAATGATGTTTATTTAAGAATATAGTTAACATGTATAGTATGAAAATTAGAACATTTAGCGTCCAGCTAGCAAAAGCCACCAATAGCAGAAAGTAAGAAAGTCTGCTTGCAAATCAGCTAGCAGAATTTTTCATACCAGAGAGAGAAAGAGATGCAGAAATACTGCTGTCAGTCTGATTCCACATGCCTTCTAACCAGCCAGCAGCCAAAACTGAACGTAAAAACTCCTGTGAGAGAAAGAAAATGGTTTCACTCAACCTGCCAGTTGATCAATCTCTCCCCAACACTCACTACCTCTCCCCCCAAACAATTCCAAAAGGTCGTAATACTCCCAGAAAGTGCATTAGACCCAGATTAAGCATAAACAAAACCCCATTTCAACCATTGAAGCAGCATCTAATACAGCAGCCGATGGCACAACGTTAGAAAAAAACCAGTATAGAATGGCAGAGAGCATGATTAAAAATAAATTTCTTTAAGGCACAGTAGTGTTGCATAGTTCCAGCGACACACAGACTTTGTTCTGGATGCAGAGCGGAGATTAAATGTTCAAATCTCAGCCACGGTGACGAAAATCAAGCTGGAGGCTCTGGGTTAGGAAGCAGGATGGGTAAAGGCGACCAGAAGCTATTTCTGTTCAACACCTAATATCTTTCTGATACCGTACAGATGAACTGAAGCCAGAGAAGAAGGAAGAGGAGAAGCAGAAGGAAAAACCCAAGGAAGAGAAGAAGGATAAGGAGAAAGAGATGGAGATCACACCCAAACCTCGACCGCTTCACAAAACCTGCTCCCTGTTCATGAGAAGCATCGCTCCCAATATCTCAAAGGCAGAGATCATTGCGGTGAGTTTAACATCACTGCATCGAGCTGACCAGGGTTAATACTGACCCCCGACAGGGTTAGATACAGAGTAAAGCTCCCTCTACACTGTCCCCCCATCAAACACTCCCAGGACAGGTACAGCACGGGGTTAGATACCGAGTAAAGCTCCCTCTACACTGTCCCCCCCATCAAACACTCCCAGGACAGGTACAGCACGGGGTTAGATACAGAGTAAAGCTCCCTGTACACTGTCCCCCCAATCAAACACTCCCAGGACAGGTACAGCACGGGGTTAGATACAGAGTAAAGCTCCCTATACACTGTCCCCCCATCAAACACTCCCAGGACAGGTACAGCACGGGGTTAGATACAGAGTAAAGCTCCCTCTACACTGTCCCCCCATCAAACACTCCCAGGACAGGTACAGCACGGGGTTAGATACAGAGTAAAGCTCCCTCTACACTGTCCCCCCATCAAACACTCCCAGGACAGGTACAGCACGGGGTTAGATACAGAGTAAAGCTCCCTCTACACTGTCCCCCCATCAAACACTCCCAGGACAGGTACAGCACGGGGTTAGATACAGAGTAAAGCTCCCTCTACACTGTCCCCCCATCAAACACTCCCAGGAAAGGTACAGCACGGGGTTAGATACAGAGTAAAGCTCCCTCTACACTGTCCCCCCATCAAACACTCCCAGGACAGGTACAGCACGGGGTTAGATACAGAGTAAAGCTCCCTCTACACTGCCCCCCCATCAAACACTCCCAGGACAGGTACAGCACGGGGTTAGATACAGAGTAAAGCTCCCTCTACACTGTCCCCATCAAACACTCCCAGGACAGGTACAGCACGGGGTTAGATACAGAGTAAAGCTCCCTCTACACTGTCCCCATCAAACACTCCCAGGACAGGTACAGCACGGGGTTAGATACAGAGTAAAGCTCCCTCTACACTGTCCCCCATCAAACACTCCCAGGACAGGTACAGCACGGGGTTAGATACAGAGTAAAGCTCCCTCTACACTGTCCCCATCAAACACTCCCAGGACAGGTACAGCACGGGTTAGATACAGAGTAAAGCTCCTTCTATACTGTCTCCCCATCAAACACTCCAAGGACAGGTGCAGCATGGGGTTAGATACAGAGTAAAGCTCCTCTACACTGTCCCCATCAAACACTCCCAGGACAGGTACAGCACGGGTTAGATACAGAGTAAAGCTCCCTCTACACTGTCCCCATCAAACACTCCCAGGACAGGTACAGCACGGGGTTAGATACAGAGTAAAGCTCCCTCTACACTGTCCCCATCAAACACTCCCAGGACAGGTACAGCACGGGGTTAGATACAGAGTAAAGCTCCCTCTACACTGTCCCCATCAAACACTCCCAGGACAGGTACAGCACGGGGTTAGATACAGAGTAAAGCTCCCTCTACACTGTCCCCCCATCAAACACTCCCAGGACAGGTACAGCACGGGGTTAGATACAGAGTAAAGCTCCCTCTACACTGTCCCCCCATCAAACACTCCCAGGACAGGTACAGCACGGGGTTAGATACAGAGTAAAGCTCCCTCTACACTGCCCCCATCAAACACTCCCAGGACAGGGACAGCACAGGGTTAGATACAGAGTAAAGCTCCCTCTACACTGTCCCCATCAAACACTCCCAGGACAGGGACAGCACAGGGTTAGATACAGAGTAAAGCTCCCTCTACACTGTCCCCATCAAACACTCCCAGGACAGGTACAGCACGGGGTTAGATACAGAGTAAAGCTCCCTCTACACTGTCCCCATCAAACACTCCTAGGACAGGTACAGCACGGCGTTAGATACTCCCTTTAATAACACTCCCATTTCCCCACTCCTTTGCTGTATGTTTGTAGTATGAACTATTTTGTTATATTCTGTTGATAAACCCAGTAATTTTTTTCAACCAAATTATCCATTAGACTTTGCCGAGGATTGGTGTTTATTCGCAGGAATAGCTGTGTGCTCATCCTCCTGCTCACAGCGCTGCACTTTGCAGTGTCTTACCCCCTCACATATATCCCTTCACACTTCTCCTTGTTGACTTCCATCTGCCATGTTTCTGTCCTTTTACTGTTTTCTCTGTGGACTGGATAGGCTGAATGGCCTCTTTCTGCACTGTGGGGACTCTATCGTTGTATCATTCTGCAGGTGACACAGTGAGTTAGCATTGCTGCCTCATAGCGCCAGGATTGATTCCTGGCTTGCGTCACTGTGTGGAATCTGCACATTCTCCCTGTATCTGCGTGGGTTTCCTCCAGGTGCTTGAGTTTCCTCCCACAGTCTGAAAAACGTGCTGGTCAAGGTGGATTGGGCCATGCTAAATTCTCCCTCGGTGTAACCTGAATAGGTGCCGGAGGTTGGCGACTGGGGGATTTTCACAGTAACTTCATTGCAGTGTTAATATAAGCCTACATGTGGCACTGATAAATAAATGAACGGAGCTTCATTGCTGAACATTCCTTTGCCGAATTACAGAGTAGTTCCCAGTGCCATTTCCTGCGAGTGTTGAGAAGATTGACCAGGGGGCTTCCGATTAGGAAAGACCGTGTGAGGTAATCTGCAGGCTCTTTCCTGTCACTGCGATAACAGGATCTTGGCTTTGTCTGCCTGCCGAAACAAAGCCAGTTGTACTAAGTTGTACTAAACAAAGTTCGTACTAGTCACTGCATTTCTTTTGCTTCTCCGCAGCTTTGCAAAAGGTTTCCTGGCTTCATGAGAGTGGCCTTATCGGACCCACAGCCGGAGCGCAGGTAATTCACACACAGTCTGCGCTGTATCTGACTTAACACCACTACTGACCTTCCGGCAGGGCGGCGCTCCCTCGGCGCTGTCCCTCCAGCAGGGCAGCGCTGCTGTATGCGATGTCTTGTCAGTTGTGGAAGGTTAGAATTATAGGGAATGATGTAAATCTTGTATCAGATGGTAACAGCTCTCTGAGCACCTGCACTGACTGGGCACAGCCGAGTGTAGTTGTAAAACCATGGTTCAATCCTGATCTGCTCTCTCGGTGCTCAGACCAGTTTATAACAGCAGGAGGTACGAGAGACTGTGAGAATAACCTGTATACCAGGAGGAGATTCTCTCTTCAGAGGGGAAATGTGCGTGAAGTTAGCTGAGTGAAATTAGCTGAGTGATGTATCGTGCTGATTTGGTTAGCACTGTGATTACTCAGAGTGCTAAAAGATTTCCTTTTTATTCCGTTGGCTAGATTTTATCGCAGAGCCTGGGTCACCTTCGATCGCAGTGTCAACATTAAAGAAATCTGCTGGAACCTGCAGAATATCAGAGTAAGTCTCTCTCTGGCATGCGCTCACACGCGCACTCTCTCACATGCATGCACACAGACGCACTCTCACACTCTCTCAAATGCACACAGACACACACCAATCTCTCTGATTAGAACATCAGAGTAAGTCCCTCTCTGACTCACACGCACTCCCCCTCGCACACATGTGTTCTCTGATCAGAACGTCAGTGTGAGCAGCAGCAGACACGCATGTACCCCCCACTCTGGGATCAGTTCCGGGTTTGCTTACTGAATTAGAAGGCTGAGAGTTTACTTCATAGAATCATAGAATCTTCACAGTGCAGAAGGAGGCCATTCAGCCCATCGATTCTGCACCAACCTCAATCCCACCCAGGCCTTATTCCATAACCCCACCATGTTTATCCTGCTAATCCCCCTAATACTAAGGGACAATTTAGCATGGCCAATCCATCTAACCTACACATCTTTGGACACTAAGGGGCAATTTAGCATGGCCAATCCATCTAACCTGCACATCTTTGGACACTTAAGGGACAATTTAGCATGGCTAATGCCCCTAACCTGCACATCTTTAGACACTAAGGAGCAATTTAGAATGGCCAATCCATCTAACCTGCACATCTTTGGACACTAAGGGGCAATTTGTGCCCCTTAGAATGTGGGACTCCATCCCGCGGGGGAGTGGGGAGAATGTGGGACTCCATCCCGCGGGGGAGTGGGGAGAATGTGAGACTCACTCCCAGAGTGGGGAGTGAGGAGAATGTGGGACTCCATCCCACGGGGAGTGGGGGAGAATGTGGGATTTGCTCCCATGGGGGAGTTGGGGAGAATGTGGGAACTCGCTCCACAGGGGAAGCGGGGGGAGAATGTGGGACTCGCTCCCACGGGGAGCGGGGGAAGAATGTGACTCGCTCCCACAGGAAGGGGGAGAATGTGGGATTTGCTCCCATGGGGGAGGGGGGAGGGAGAATGTGGACCGCTCCCACAGGGGAAGCGGGGGAGAATGTGGGACTCGCCCCACGGGGAGCGGGGGGAGAATGTGGGACTCGCTCCCACGGGGAAGCGGGGAGAGAATGTGGGACTCGCTCCCACAGGGGAGTGGGGGAGAATGTGGACTCGCTCCCACAGGGAGTGGGGGAGAATGTGGGATTGCTCCCATGGGGGAGTGGGGAGAATGTGGGACTCGCTCCCAGGGGGAGCGGGGGAGAATGTGGGACTCGCTCCCAGGGGAGAGTGGGGGAGAATGTGGGACTCGCTCCCACGGGGAGTGGGGGAGAATGTGGGACTCGCTCCCACGGGGAGTGGGGAGAATGTGGGACTCGCTCCCGCGGGGAGTGGGGAGAATGTGGGACTCGCTCCCACGGGGAGGGGGGAGAATGTGGGACTCGCTCCCACGGGGAGGGGGGAGAATGTGGGACTCGCTCCCCTGAGAGTGGGGGAGATGTGGGACTCGCTCCAGGGATGGGGAGATGTGGGACTCGCTCCCGTGGGGAGTGGGGGAGAATGTGGGACTCGCTCCCGTGGGGAGTGGGGGAGAATGTGGGACTCGCTCCCGTGGGGAGTGGGGGAGAATGTGGGACTCGCTCCCGGGGAGTGGGGGAGAATGTGGGACTCGCTCCCGTGGGGAGTGGGGGAGAATGTGGGACTCGCTCCCGTGGGGAGTGGGGGAGAATGTGGGACTCGCTCCCGTGGGGAGTGGGAGAGGTGAATAGTATTGAGATGTTTAAACGGGGGGAAACTGGACAAACGTTGATGGAGAAAGGAATAGAAGGATAGGGTGAGAGGTGGAGGAGGGACAGCAGTACAGAGCAGAGGGGCCAAATGGCCTGTTGTCTGTTTCTTATGCGACGCACGGTCTAATCTGATTGACTGTGTCTGTACAGCTGAGAGACTGTGAACTGAGTCCTGTGGTGAACAGGGATCTCGCTCGCCGAGTACGCAGCATTAATGGAATTACACAGCACAAGCAGATAGTCCGTAACGATATCAAACTGGCAGCTAAACTCATCCACTCTCTGGATGACCGATCGCAGCTCTGGTCATCGGAAACCGTCAATGAGGATGGCAGAGTTGAGGTGAGTGTGGCAACTGTTACCTCCGCTTGGCACCGTTCACATACAGTCCCGTTAAACACACAGGTTTTCCACCGTCTCTCTGAACTATAACCAGCTGTATTCAAACTTTAAACACTTCTTAAGTTTAACGAGACAGAAAAGGAGAGTATTTGAATTATTATTCTATTTAATGTTCCGAGTACCGACTCCAACACAAACAGTTGCAATTCTTTAACTCTTTACTGATCTTTTAACACTAAACTCAGCTCCTGGAGGTTCCCCCTCTGAGCCACTCACCTTCCTAACTGGGAAATATATCAGCCATTCCTTCACAGTCACTGGGTGAAAATGCTGGAACTCCCTCCCTAATGTATAGAACGTGCACTGCGGGGACACAGCTCACTGGAAATGGTAAAGCAAAGGACAAAGGAAATTACAGCACAGGGACAGGCCCTTCGGCCCACAATGCTATGCTAAACATCTCAACAAATGGAACTCAACCCTTCTGCCTGTCCTTGCTCCAAATCTCTCTGTTCCTCGTGTATTTATCCAAAAGTCCCTTAAACACCCCGATCACATAGAACATAGAACATTACAGCACAGAACAGGCCCTTCGGCCTTCGATGTTGTGCCGACCAATATAAAAAGCAATGCCCCTCCAAACTAAACCATTCCCTTCTCTTCCATATACTTATCAACTAACCTCTTAAACGCCACCAAACTTGGCGCATCTACAACTGCCGCAGGCAGGGCATTCCACTCCCGAACCACCCTTTGGGTAAAGAACCTGCCTCTGATATCCGTCCTATAACTATCAACCCTTAATTTAAAGCTGTGTCCCCTCGTGCTAGCTTTTTCCATCCTAGGAAAAAGGCTATCACTGTCCACCCTATCTAAATCTCTAATCATCTTATATGTTTCGATCAGGTCCCCTCTTAGCCTCCTCCTTTCTAACGAAAACAACCTCAATCCCTCAGCCTCTCCTCATAAGACCTGCCCTTCATACCAGGCAACATCCTGGTAAACCTCCTCTGTACCCTCTCCAATGCCTCCACATCTTTCTTATAATGTGGGGACCAGAACTGCACACAATACTCAAGTGCGGCCGCACTAGAGTTTTGTACAGTTGCAACATGACGTTGCGGCTCCGAAATTCAATCCCCTACCAATAAAAGCTAAGACTCCGTATGCCTTCCTAACAACCTTCTCGACCTGACTGCCTACTTTCAGGGATCTATGCACATACACACCAAGATCCCTCTGTTCATCAACACTACTAAGAATCCTATCACATCTACGTCCACCGCCATCCCTGGCAGTGCGTGTCAGACACCCATCACTCTGTGTTTAAAAAAACTTGCCCCTCACGTCTCCTTTGAACTTTCTCCCTCTCTCACCTTTGGCGCACCCCTCCCGGTATTCGACATCCCAACTCTGGGAAATGGATTCCGGCTGTCGACCCTGGCTGTGTCTCTCAAAATGTTACATTCTCCGATCCGGTCTCCCTTCAGCCTCCGCCACTCCAGACTAAACAACCTGTGTTTGTCCAGCCTCTCCATTATAGTTCATAGACTTTAAACCCAGACTGTATCCCAATAAACCTCTTCTGCACCTTCTCCGAGGCCCCCTATAATGTTGAGACTTGAATTATACGCAGTAATCTGTCAGTGCAGCCTAACAGAACCATTTGCCCCTCATTCCCAAAGACTTGTCTTGTTGATTCACAGAATCTCTCATCTCAGAATCCCATCTTAAAGAACATCACAGATTACCTGATTGAAGAGGTGAGTGCGGAGGAAGAGGAATTAATGGGGAATGCCACGGATATGAACGATGACACGCCAAAGGAAGGAAATCCGGAAGTCAACATTGAGAGGGATGAGAAGCTAATAAAGGTACGACCTGTCACCATGGAAAAGCATCAACTCCCTGTCAGCGACATGGCACGGTGACACAGTGGGTTAGCGCTGCTGTCTCACAGCGCCAGGGACCCGGGTTCAATCCCAGCGGCACGGTGACACAGTGGGTTAGCGCTGCTGCCTCACAGCGCCAGGGACCCGGGTTCAATCCCAGCGGCACGGTGACACAGTGGGTTAGCGCTGCTGCCTCACAGCGCCAGGGACCCGGGTTCAATCCCAGCGGCACGGTGACACAGTGGGTTAGCGCTGCTGCCTCACAGCGCCAGGGACCTGGGTTCAATCCCTGTGACACAGTACAACACTGGGGTACAGTACTGCTGGGGACGGGTCTGTCACTGTATAACACTGGGGCACAGTACTGGTGGGGATGGGTCTGTCGCTGTATAACACTGGGGTACAGTACTGGTGGGGACGGGTCTGTCGCTGTATAACACTGGGGTACAGTACCGGTGGGGATGGGTCTGTCACTGTATAACACTGGGATACAGTACTGGTGGGGATGGGTCTGTCAGTGTATAACACTGGGGTACAGTACTGGTGGGGACGGGTCTGTCCCTGCATAACACTGGGGTACAGTACTGGTGGGGATGGGTCTGTCGCTGTATAACACTGGGGTACAGTACTGGTGGGGATGGGTCTGTCGCTGTATAACACTGGGGTACAGTACTGGTGGGGATCGGTCTGTCAGTGTATAACACTGGGGTACAGTACTGGTGGGGACGGGTCTGTCACTGTATAACACTGGGGTACAGTACTGGGGGACGGGTCTGTCACTGTATAACACTGGGGTACAGTACTGGTGGGGACGGGTCTGTCGCTGTATAACACTGGGGTACAGTACTGGTGGGGACGGGTCTGTCGCTGTATAACACTGGGGTGCAGTACTGGTGGGGACGGGTCTGTCACTGTATAACACTGGGGTACAGTATGGTGGGGACGGGTCTGTCTCTGTATAACACTGGGGTACAGTATGATGGGGACGGGTCTGTCTCTGTATAACACTGGGGTACAGTACTGATGGGGACGGGTCTGTCGCTGTATAACACTGGGGTACAGTACTGGTGGGGACGGGTCTGTCGCTGTATAACACTGGGGTACAGTACTGGTGGGGACGGGTCTGTCACTGTATAACACTGGGGTACAGTACTGGTGGGGACGGGTCTGTCTCTGTATAACACTGGGGTACAGTACTGGTGGGGACGGGTCTGTCGCTGTATAACACTGGGGTACAGTACTGGTGGGGACGGGTCTGTCGCTGTATAACACTGGGGTACAGTACTGGTGGGGACGGGTCTGTCGCTGTATAACACTGGGGTACAGTACTGGTGGGGACGGGTCTGTCACTGTATAACACTGGGGTACAGTACTGGTGGGGACGGGTCTGTCGCTGTATAACACTGGGGTACAGTACTGGTGGGGACGGGTCTGTCACTGTATAACACTGGGGTACAGTACTGGTGGGGACGGGTCTGTCACTGTATAACACTGGGGTACAGTACTGGTGGGGACGGGTCTGTCACTGTATAACACTGGGGTACAGTACTGGTGGGGACGGGTCTGTCGCTGTATAACACTGGGGTACAGTACTGGTGGGGACGGGTCTGTCGCTGTATAACACTGGGGTACAGTACTGGTGGGGACGGGTCTGTTGCTGTGATATTGGTTCTGTTGCAGTGAGGACACCTTTAGTAACTTGTTTAATCTAAGGGATGTCCTCAGGCTGTGTGGGGCCCAGTAGCGATGGATAAATGACGTGTACTGGGGTAATCTCTTTAACGAATGTGTGCTGCTGTTCTGCAGGTTCTGGACAAGCTGCTCCTTTACTTACGCATCGTACATTCCATCGATTACTACAACACCTGTGAATACCCAAATGAGGATGAGATGCCAAACCGGTGTGGGATTGTACACGTTCGAGGACCTCTCCCTCCAAACCGTGTCTCCCAGCACGAAGGTAAGCGTAGAAATATAGAGGGGAGGAGGCCCTGGAGCCTGCTCCACCATCCATCACCATCATGGCTGATCATCCAACTCAGTATCCTCATCCTGCTTCCTCCCTCTTTGATCCCATTCACCCCCCAGTGCTATATTCAGCTGCCTCTTGAATACATTCAATGTTTTGGCATCAACTCCTTCCTGTGGGAATGAATTCCACAGGCTCACTACTCTCTGGGTGAAGAAATGTCTCCTCAGCCCCATCCCAAATGGTCTACCCCAAATCCTCAGACTGTGACCCCCTGGTTCTGGACTCCCCCCATCATCAGGAACATCCTCCCTGTAGGTAGTGTAAGCAAATATCAGTGGGACTGATTTTCTAAATTAATTTATGGGTTTTGGATATCACTGGCTAAACCAGCATTTATCACCCATCCTTAACTGACCCTGGAGAAGTGGGTGGGTGAGCTGCCTTCTTGAACCCGCTGCAGTCCCTGACAACTAGGTACACCCACACTGCTGTTAGGGAGGGAATTCCCGGATTTTGACCCAGTGACAGTGAAGGAACGGCCGATATATTTTCCCAGTCGGGATGGTGAGTGACTCGGAGGGAAACCTCCTGGTGGGGGGGTGTTCCCAGGTATCTGCCGCCCTTGTCCCTCTCGATGGGAGAGGTGGTGGGTTTGGAAGGTGCTGTCTAAGGAGCCTTGGTGAGTCACTGCAGTGCATCTTGTAGATGGTGCACATGGCTGTTACTGAGCGTGGGTGATGGAGGGAGTGAGTGAGTGTGGATGGGGGGCCAAGTGGGGCTGCTTTATCCTGGATAGTGTTGAGCTTATTGAGTGTTGTTGGAGCTGCTCCCATCCAGGGAAGTGGGGAGAAATCCATCACACTCCTGACTTGTCCCTTGTTAATGGTGAACAGGCTCTGGGGAGTCAGGAGGAGAGTTACTGTCCGCAGGATTCCCACCCTGTGACCCACTCTGGGAGTCACTGTGTTTATCTGGCTTTGTCAGCTCTGACAAAGGGCCATCCAGACTCAGAACGTTGGCTGTATTCTCTCTCCAGAGGCTGACAGACCCACTGAGATTTTCCAGCGTTTTCTGTTTGAGATTCCGGCACCTGCAATGATTTGCTTTTACTTAGTGGCTGGGTCCAGTTCAGTTTCTGGTCAATGGCAACCCCCAGGATATTGACAGTGGTGGGGGTATTCAGTGACAGTAACGCCCAGGATGTTGATAGTCCTGGACCTTGCGATGGGGATTGGTTAGTAATATCTGGCAATGTGCTTGTGTTTAGTTGCAGAGTGGCAGAAGCTGTTTGAGGAGAAGCTTACTCCGCTGTTCAGCATGCGGGAATGTCTCTCTGAAGAGGATGCCGCTAAGATGGGCAAGAAGGATCCTGAGCAGGAAGTGGAGAAGTTTATTCTGGCTAACACACAGGAACTTGCCAAGGACAAGTGGCTGTGTCCCCTCAGTGGGAAGAAGTTCAAGGTGAGTGAACATCCCATCCCAATATCGGAATCGGATTGGAAAACTGGCGCCATTTCAATGTAGATAATAATCTCATTCTGACTCGCTCAGTCTGCACACTCCACTCTGGTTCACTGGCTCCGAAACGCTGAACGCTCCTATTCACCACCCCCCCACCCCCACTTAGCCATGTGTGTCGTGTCTCCCATCCCCAGCACCCTAGTCTCTTGTGTAGCCCGTGTTTGTTTAGTGAGTTGTGGGTGTGTGTCTGTCGGGGCTGTGTCAGACGGTGTGTGTGGGAGGGTGTGTGTGTGTGTGTGTGTGGGAGGGTGTGTGTGGGAGGGTGTGTGTGTGTGTGTGTGTGTCGGAGGGTGGGTGTTGTTGTGTGTGTGGCGGAGGTTGTGTGTGTGTGTGTGTCTGAGGGGGGTGTGTGTGTGGGTGGTGTCGGAGGGTGGGTGTGTGTGTGTGGTGTCGGAGGGTGGGGTGTGTGTGTGTCGGAGGGTGGGTGTGTGTGTGTGGTGTCGGAGGGTGGGTGTGTGTGTGTGTCGGAGGGTGGGTGTGTGTGTGTGTGTGTCGGAGGGTGGGTGTGTGTGTGTGTCGGAGGGTGTGTTGGTTTTCCCAGCTGTGTGGTATTTCAATTGTTCTGTTCTGCTGCAGGGACCAGAGTTTGTTCGCAAACACATCTTCAACAAACACAGCGAGAAGATTGAGGAGGTTAAAAAGGAGGTCGCGTTTTTCAACCATTTCCTCATGGACGCAAAGAGGCCAGCTCTTCCTGAGATTAAACCCAACCAACCGCCAGCACCCGGAACCCAGCCCATGGGTGAGTTTATACTGTGTGGTGGGAGATCGGGAGAGAGTGAGAATCAGCTATCATTATAATGTATAGCAGTCAAATAATACCTTCAAACACAGAGTTAGATACAGAGTAAAGCGCCCTCTGCATTGTTCCCCCATCAAACACTCCCAGGACAGGTACAGCACGGGGTTAGATACAGAGTAAAGCTCCCTCTACACTGTCCCCCCATCAAACACTCCCAGGACAGGTACAGCACGGGGTTAGATACAGAGTAAAGCTCCCTCTACACTGTCCCCCATCAAACACTCCCAGGACAGGTACAGCACGGGGTTAGATACAGAGTAAAGCTCCCTCTACACTGTCCCCCCATCAAACACTCCCAGGACAGGTACAGCACGGGGTTAGATACAGAGTAAAGCTCCCTCTACACTGTCCCCCCATCAAACACTCCCAGGACAGGTACAGCACGGGGTTAGATACAGAGTAAAGCTCCCTCTACACTGTCCCCCCATCAAACACTCCCAGGACAGGTACAGCACGGGGTTAGATACAGAGTAAAGCTCCCTCTACACTGTCCCCCATCAAACACTCCCAGGACAGGTACAGCACGGGGTTAGATACAGAGTAAAGCTCCCTCTACACTGTCCCCCATCAAACACTCCCAGGACAGGTACAGCACGGGGTTAGATACAGAGTAAAGCTCCCTCTACACTGTCCCCCATCAAACACTCCCAGGACAGGTACAGCACGGGGTTAGATACAGAGTAAAGCTCCCTCTACACTGTCCCCCCATCAAACACTCCCAGGACAGGTACAGCACGGGGTTAGATACAGAGTAAAGCTTCCTCTACACTGTCCCCCATCAAACACTCCCAGGACAGGTACAGCACGGGGTTAGATACAGAGTAAAGCTCCCTCTACACTGTCCCCCCATCAAACACTCCCAGGACAGGTACAGCACAGGGTTAGATACAGAGTAAAGCTCCCTCTACACTGCCCCATCAAACACTCCCAGGACAGGTACAGCACGGGGTTAGATACAGAGTAAAGCTCCCTCTACACTGTCCCCCCATCAAACATTCCAGGACAGGTACAGCACAGGGTTAGATACAGAGTAAAGATCCCTCTACACTGCCCCATCAAACACTCCCAGGACAGGTACAGCACGGGGTTAGATACAGAGTAAAGCTCCCTCTACACTGTCCCCCCATCAAACACTCCCAGGACAGGTACAGCACGGGGTTAGATACAGAGTAAAGCTCCCTCTACACTGTCCCCCCCCATCAAACACTCCGAGGACAGGTACAGCACGGGGTTAGATACAGAGTAAAGCTTCACCTTCTGTTGCCATCACTAGTTATTGTGATATTCTGTCTCTTTGGGATATATTGTTTGCTGCACTGCACTGACATGGGTTTAACAGACAGTTTTCTTTGTTTTTCAGGTTTGACCCCGGCCATGGGCTATCCTCACCACTCTCCACAGGGATTGCTGGGCTTTGGACAGCCTCGTCCACCTGTCATGGGGTTCGGAGGTAAGATTCCCAAAAACAAACTTGCTCATTGTTGTGTAGATCCATGGGGTAATGTGGAGATGCCGAACCTGTAACTGCTCTTACTCTGCAGCTTCGTATTCTGCCAATTTAAATTGCCTTTGTAGCAACGGGACATTTGGCCCAACTGCTCCATGCTAGTGCTTCTGCCCCACACGAGCCTCCTTTCTCACTACCCGCCTCCTCCACCTCAGCCTGTCACCCTATCCTTCCAACCCATTTTGCCTTATATATTTATCCTGCTTCTCCCGTGAAACATAGAACATTACAGCACAGAACAGGCCCTTCGGCCTTCGATGTTGCGCCGACCAATATAAAAAGCAATGACCCTCCAAACTAAACCATTCCCTTCTCTTCCATATACTTATCAACTAACTTCTTAAACACCACCAAACTTGGCGCATCTACAACCGCGGCAGGCAGGGCATTCCACTCCCGAACCACCCTTTGGGTAAAGAACCTACCTCTGATATCCGTCCTATAACTATCACTCAATACATCTCAATACTATTCACATCGACCCGGTCCCCGCGGGAGTGAGTCCCACGCTGTTCCCCGCTCCACGCGGGAGGAGTGATGGATTAGTTTTGTGACCTCTCTCCTGTTCACGCTGGTGTAGGGAAGCTGTGATAGTCAGGCTGTAGGGTTGTGTCACGGTGCCTGTGTGTGTGTAGCAGTGAGCGCAGGTCACAAAGCACAGGTACTGGGTGCAGAGAAAGCTCACAGAGTATCCCCTCCCCTAATAGCATGGAGCTTCACACTGTGACGGCTGGGTCTGGCTGTCTTCTTGTCTGCAGCACTAAGTTGTTTTTTATAACAGTCTGTATCATAGATTTGAAGATTATTCCGGATGTTAGCAGGCGGAAGTTAGAAGTGTGAAGTTGACTGCAGTTATCTTGATGTTGTGAGGCACATTCTGAACCACAGATTTCAATCAAACCTGGCTGTGCTTTTTTCTGAAACGTGCTCACGTCAACAGAGCTGGTTCTGAAATAGAAAGAGAAATTCAGGTTCTGGGATCTGAACGAGGGTTAATCAGCAGGAGAGTGGGACAGGAAACTGAATTACATTGCAACTCGGCAATCTCACTCGCAGCTCCAGTGAGAAGGGTGTGTGTTCGTAAAATACTGGAGAAGAATTATTCCATTCGCATCCTGGCCCCCTCGAGCCCACGCCGCCACCCCGATGTTCCCACCTCTACCCGCGATCCCTGCCCATGTTTATAAATCTATGGATTAAAAACCAAATTTTGAGACAATTTAGGGAGAATTTGTTTTGCCAATTAGCCTAAGAGCACATCTTTGGGATGTGGGAGGAAACCGGAGCACCCGGAGAAAACCCACGCAAGCACGGGGAGAATGCGCAAACTCCCACAGACACAGGCCCAAATCCATGTATCTGCACAGCACAGCGATAGTCACTGAGCTGTCGTGTTGCCCATCAAATGGTCCAGGTCAAGCGTACACTAACGACGTGAAGCACGAGGATACTCTCGAAAAAAATCCAAGAGCAGCCCTCTCACGACCCATCGCGTGTATGCCCCTCGTTAGACAACAAGGTGGACCAAAGCACCTATAGGATAAAAACAAGTACATCAATATCATCATCTATTTACACACTTCCCAGGGACTCCCAAAGCTCATGATCCCTATTTTAAATCAGTTTTCTATACCCCTCCATTCCCATTCTGTTCATGTGCCCATCTAAGTATTTCTTAAATAACTCCAGAGTACCTGCCTCCACCACTTTACTTGGCAGCGCATTCCATACCCCCACCACCCTTTGTGTGAAAAAACTCCCTCTAGCATCCAAATTATACCTTACCCCCCCTCACCCTAAGCCCATGACCCCTCGTGCTATTTGAGTCCATCCTAGGAAAAAGCTTAACCCTGTTTACTCTATCTATACCCTTCATAATCTTGTACACCTCTATTAGATCTCATCTACGTCTTTCTAAGTAAAACAGCCCCAATTTGCCTAACCTCTCCTCATAACTCAGACCTTCCATACCAGGCAGCATCCTGGTAAACCTCCTCTGAACTCTCTCCAGAGTCTCCACATCCTTCCGGTAGTAAGACGATCAGAACTGGACGCAGTATTCCAAATGAGGTCTAACCAACGTTTTATACAACTGCAACATTAAAGGCCAGCTCTTGACAGTGTAGAGGGAGCTTTACCCTGTATCTAACCCCGTGCTGTACGTGTCCTGGGAGTGTTTGATGTTGGGGGGGAACAGTAAAATGAATTTATCTTTAATAATGAATTGGATAGCTGTCTGTGTGTTGGGGATTAGCAGTGAACTGAGTCTTGTTGACTGTGCCTATGATCTCTCTACAGCAGGTCCAGCCTACCCTCCCCCTCAGTATGGAGGACGTGGTGCGTACGATGCATATCGAGGACAGGGAGGCTACCCAGGCAAGCCGAGGAACAGGTATGCACTGGTGTCAGTCTCCAGCGGGCTATGCTAGCTTTCAGTCTGTCACCATCAGGCTATTGCCCGTTCTCTCTTATAGGGTGGACAGTGATAGCCTTTTTCCTAGGATGGAGAAAGCTAGCACGAGGGGACACAGCTTTAAATTAAGGGGTGATAGTTATAGGACGGATATCAGAGGTAGGTTCTTTACTCAAAAGAGTGATTAGGGAGTGGAATGCCCTGCCTGCAGCTGTTGTAGCTGCGCCAAGTTTGGTGGCGTTTAAGAGGTTAGTTGATAAGTATATGGAAGAGAAGGGAATGGTTTAGTTTGGAGGGGCATTGCTTTTTATTTTGGTCGGCACAACATCGAAGGCCGAAGGGCCTGTTCTGTGCTGTAATGTTCTATGTTCTCTCTATTAATGTGCCCCTCGTTATCTGTGTAACCGCTCTGTCCGTGTGCTACGTTCCTGGGAGATCTCTGCATTCCTCTGAGTATAATCTCTCGTATATTTCCCCGATTCCCATTGCTCTGCCGTTGGGAGCCATTCCTTCAGCTGTCGGGGTGGGGGAGGACAGGTTGTGATTTCTGGAGTTCCCTTCCTAACCTCTCCATGGGATTTACCTGTTTGATCTGGCTTCTAGCCACCTGTTCCCAATCTCCTCAAATCATGTTGATGTTGCACTCTTGCAAAGGGTCCATTACAATGCGTGGTGTAGACGCGTACTGTCCACGTCCAACCTCTTCACTGCTCTCTCGGTCAGTCTGTCTGTCGGTCGGCCTGTGTCCCGCTCTCTCTCTCTCTCTAAGTGAAGTGCAGTCAAGCCTTTCAGGCTGGGATTGGGTCTTAGTCTGAATGGGGAATATTTGCAGGGGTGGGGAGGGGGGTACTGCAGTCAAAAGGCAGAGGGCCAGCACAGCCACAGTGGGCTGAATGGCTGTTTTGGTGCTGGAAATAATCTGTGATTGCTGAGATGATGACCGATTGTAAACCCTCCTCTGTCTGCGTCCCCCACTCGAGCTCCTCGAGCCCACGTCGCCACTCCTTTAACTTTTGAACTTTCATCGGCCCGTTCTCGACTGCAAACGAGCAAAGCCCCAGCTTTGCAAAAGCCTCCAGGATGTTTTTGTGCTGTGAAGTGAACTGAAATAAACCAAGCTGCGATTGTGATCTGGAGAAGAGAGAGAGAGATAAATTCAGAACTTGTTTTTGTGGCCTGTGTTTGTGCAGTGTTCTTACCTGGGTTCACTGGTGTCCCGGTGCTGTGTGTCTGACCCTCATCCCCTGAGGGACAGTCCGGGAGAACACCTCACTCCACAGGGGAGGAGGTGGCAGGGAGGCTGGGTGCTGGACACAAGCACCACCGGCTGAAGGAACCCTCATCGCTCTCTGCCCTGTTTCGGTTTAAAGTTTAGCTGAAGTTTTATTTATCAGTGTCACAAAGAAGGCTTACATTAACACTGCAATGAAGTGACTGTGAAAATCCCCTAGTCGCCCACACTCTGGCACCTGTTCGGGTTACACTGAGGGAGAACTTAGCACGGCCCAATCCACCCTAACCAGCACGTCTTTCAGACTGTGGGAGGAAACCGGAGCACCCGGAGGAAACCCAGGCAGACACAGGCAGAATGTGCAGACTCCGCACAGACAGTGACCTGGGAATCGAACCCAGGTCCTTGGTGCGGTTGGGGGAGATAGGAAAAGGGTGGGCTCTGGTACCCCATTTGGGGCAGAGTCCCTCCTCCTCTTCCCTGCCTGGCTGGGGTCGGCGGGGGTACCTGCCTGGGTGTAATAGGCGCCCCCAGTGTGTGGGGGTGAGACTGTGTTATGATTACAGGGCCATGGCTGGAGGAGGGAGTGGGGTGAGTAACGGACAGGCTATAGAAATGCTTCATATTCTGTCTCTGCTCTCTTACAGAATGCTACGTGGTGACCCCAGGAACATTGTGGAGTACAGGGATCTTGATGCTCCAGAGGATGTAGATTTTTTTAAAACCCCCCCCCCCCCAACCTTTCGCTCCCCCTCTCCCTCAGCGAGGATGTCTCTCTCGAGTGTTTTGTTTTGTTAAGTTAAGAAATCTCGGCGTGGTTGGTTTTGTCCAGGAAGGTATAACATGTTATCAGTGTAGAATTCTCTTCACAGCCCCTCACCGTAAAGCACTGACTTCACCCTGACTTTCCCCAGGGTTGGAAATAATAAAATACAATCTCTGACAGCCAGTTACACACTCTCACTCTGTGCTTACACTTCTACCCGCTGTCACAGCAGGGGTAGCGATACCCTCTCCGATTCACAACTGTACGGGAACGCAAGGCATGGGGGGAATAGACAGAGCATCGTCTGGGCAGGGGGGGGCGTAGATAGATAGATAGACAGGCCCTTCTCTGGGTGGGTGGGCGGTCAGTGGGGGACAGGATCCGGGGGGGACGATGGGTACAGGCCCGGTCTGGGCGGGACGTGGGGAGTCGGGGGGGGGGGAGAGGACAGGGCCCGGTCTGGGGGGGACGTGGGGGTCGGGGGGGGGGAGATGGACAGGGCACGGTCTGGGCGGGACGTGGGGGAGTCGGGGTCAGGGCCCGGTTGGGCGGGGATGGGGGAGTCGGGGGGGGGGAGATGGACAGGCCCGGTCATGGGCGGGGGACGTGGGGGAGTCGGGGGGGGGGGAGGGATGGACAGGGCCCGGTCTGGGCGGGGACGTGGGGGAGTCGGGGGGGGGGAGATGGACAGGGCCCGGTCTGGGCGGGACGTGGGGGAGTCGGGGGGGGGAGATGGACAGGGCCGGGGGGGGGTGGGCTCTGGGGACGTCGGGGGAGTCGGGGGGGGGGGGGGGGGGAGATGACAGGGCCCGGTCTGGGCGGGGACGTGGGGGAGTCGGGGGGGGGGGAGATGGACAGGGCCCGGTCTGGGCGGGAACGTGGGGGAGTCGGGGGGGGGGGAGATGGACAGGGCCCGGTCCTGGGCGGGGAGTGGGGGAGTCGGGGGGGGGGGAGATGGACAGGCCCGGTCTGGGCGGGACGTGGGGGAGTCGGGGGGGGGGGGAGAGGACAGGGCCCGGTCTGGGCGGGGACGTGGGGGAGTCGGGGGGGGGGGGAGATGGACATGCCCGGTCTGGGCGGGGGGCCTGTACGGACAGGGGTGGGGGGGACGTGGGAGTCGGGGGGAGATGGACAGGGCCTCTGGGCGGGGGTGGGAAGTGGGGGGGAGCGGGGGGGGGAGACAGGGCCCGGTCTGGGCCTTGGGGACACGGTGGGGGCGTCGTTGGGGGGGGTGGGGGGGCGATGGAAGGGCCCGGTCTGGGGGGCGGGATGTGGGTGTGGGGGGGAGATGGACAGGGCCCGGTCTGGGCGGGGTGGATGTGGGTGTGGGTGGGGGGGGGAGATGGACAGGGCCGGTGGGCGGGGGCGGGGACGTGGGGGAGTCGGGGGGGGAGATGGACAGGGCCCGGTCTGGCGGGCCGGGGGAGTCGGGGGGGGGGAGATGGACAGGGCGGTCTGGGCGGGGACGTGAGGGAGTCGGGGGGGGGAGGGACAGGGCCCGGTCTGGGCGGGGACGTGGGGGAGTCGGGGGGGAGATGGACAGGGCCGGTCTGGGCGGGGATGTGGGTGGTGGGGGGGATGGGACAGGCCCGGTCTGGGCGGGGTGGGATGTGGGTGTGGTGTGGGGGGGAGATGGACAGGGCCCGGTCTGGGCGGGATGTGGTGTGGGTTGGAGGGTGTGGGTGTGGGGGGGAGATGGGACAGGGTCCGGTATGGGTGGGATGGGTGGGGGGGGAGATGACAGGCCCGGTTGGGCGGGATGTGGATGTGGGGGGGAGATGGACAGGTCTGGGCGTGGATGTGGGTGTGGGGGGAGATGGACAGGGCCCGTCTGGGCGGGATGTGGATGTGGGGGTGGGTGTGGGGGGGAGATAGGACAGGGCCCGGTCTGGGCGGGATGTGGAGTGGATGTGGGTGTGGGTGTGGGGGGGAGATGGACAGGCCCGGTCTGGGCGGGATGTGGATGTGATGTGGGTGTGGTTGTGGGGGAGATGGACAGGGCCCGGTCTGGGCGGGATTCTGGGGGGATGTGGGGTGGGCTTGTGGGGTGGGGGGGAGATGACAGGGCCCGCGTCTGGGCGGGATGTGGGTGTGGGGGGGAGATGGACAGGCCCGCTGGCGGGATGTGGGTGTGGGGGGGAGATGGCGGGGGTCTGGGCGGGATGTGGGTGTGGGGGGGAGATGGACAGGGCCCGGTCTGGGCGGGGATCGGCATGTCTTTAGGAACGGTTTCTAATATTTCTCCGGGGAAAGAGGCCAGATTAACAGCTCTGGTTTCCCGCTTTCTGTCTCCCTCCCTTTACGAATAAAGGAATTATATTCACAATCTCCTAACTGAATGGAACCTTCCGGATTCTGGTAAATGTTGGGAATTTAAGGCCAACGCATCAACTTTCTCCCTTGCTGTTACTTTCAGGATCTTCAGGGAATTCTATCCGGACTGAGACCCCCTCAATCTTCACCTCCCTGGTGATTCAAACAGTTCCCACTTCCTCTCCCCATTCCGTTGCTCTTTTGCAGCTATTTCTGGGATCTAACAGGATCAGGAGGGAGCTATCCCATGAGAGATAGGATCAGGAGGAGGCCGTTCAGCCCCTCAAGCCCTGCTCCGTCACTCAATAAGATCATGGCTGATCTTTTCATGGACTCAGCTCCACTTACCCACCCGTTCACCATAATCCTTAATCCCTTTACTGTTCAAAAATCTATCTGTTCTTGTCTTAAAAACATTCAATGAGGGAGCCTCAACTGGACAGGGAATTCCACAGATTCACAACCCTTTGAAGAACTTCCTCCTCCATCTTGTGGACCTCAATTTGATCCCCCCCATTCTGCTAAATTCCAGAGAGTATCGGCCTAAACTGTTCAGTCTCTCTTCGTACGACAAACCCCTCATCTCTGGAATCAATCTGGTGAACCTCCTCTGAACTGTCTCCAGTGTCATTACGTCTTTCCTCAAGTGCCCCGAACCGTGTACAATACTCCAGGAGCAGCTTCATCAATTCTTAACTGTAGTGTCATAAGATGTTTGCTGTCCTGTGGTGTAAGTCCATGTACCTTCCCTAGGCCCATATCTCTGCTGAATGATAATGTGTCTATCTCAGACCGAAACCTCTCAATTCAACCTTCATCCAGTGCTGTTTGAGGAATGTATCTCCAAACCTCCTCCACTCTGTGTGTTAGTGTTCTCTAACATCTCTCTCCTGAATGGCTAGGACCAAATTTCTAGAGTTGTGGCCCTGATTCTTTAACCAGTAAACGGTTTATCTCCTCCCGCCCTGCTCTTCCCTTCCCTGGAGGTATTTTGGAGATCACCCCTCGACCTCCTGAACGTGAGAGATTGAAAGTCCAGTCTGTTTAATCTCTCCTTGTAGCCTAACCCCCTGAAGCCCGGTATCATTCCTGTAAACCTGCGCTGAACTCCCTCCAAGATCAAAACATTCTGCTTAGAAACCCAACAGTGCAGAGGGAGGTCATTCAGCCCATTGAGTCTGCCCCGACCACAATCCCACCCAGGCCCTACCCCCATAAACCTGCGTGTTTACCCCAGCCAGTCCCCCTAACACTGAAGGGACAGTTTAGCATGGCCAACCAGCACATCTGTGGGAGGAAACCCAAGCAGACACGGGGAGAATGTGCAGTCTCCACTCAGACAGTGACCCGAGCTCAGAATTGAACCCAGGTCCCTGGCGCTGTGAGGCAGCAGCGCTAACCCACTGTGTCACCGTGCCGCTGGGATTGAACCCAGGTCCCTGGCGCTGTGAGGCAGCAGCGCTAACCCACTGTGTCACCGTGCTGCTGGGATTGAACCCGGGTCCCTGGCACTGTGAGACAGCAGTGCTAACCCACTGTGTCACCGTGCCGTGGGATTGAACCCGGGTCCCTGGCGCTGTGAGACAGCAGTGCTAACCCACTGTGTCACCGTGCCGCTGGGATTGAACCCGGTCCCTGGCGCTGTGAGTAGCAGGCTAACCCACTGTGTCACTGTGCTGCTGATGAACCTGGGTCCCTGGCGCTGTGAGGCAGCAGCACTAACCCAGTGTGTCACGTGCTGCTGGGATTGAACCCAGGTCCCTGGCACTGTGAGACAGCAGTGCTAACCACTGTGTCACCGTGCCGCTGGGATTGAACCCGGGTCCCTGGCGCTGTGAGGCAGCAGCGCTAACCCACTGTGTCACCGGGCGCTGGGATTGAACCCGGGTCCTTGGCGCTGTGAGACAGCAGCGCTAACCCACTGTGTCACCGTGCTGCTGGGATTGAACCCGGGTCCCTGGCGCTGTGAGACAGCAGCACTAACCCACTGTGTCACCGTGCTGCCTGGGATTGAACCCGGGTCCCTGGCGCTGTGAGACAGCAGCACTGTGCACTGGGATGAACCCGGTCCCTGGCCTGTGAGTGCACCCACTGTCAGTGCTGGGATTGAACCCGGGTCCCTGTGCTGTGAGGAGCTGCTAACCCACTGTGTCACCGTGCCGCTGGGATTGAACCCGGGTCCCTGGCGCTGTGAGACAGCAGCGCTAACCCACTGTGTCACCGTGCCGCTGGGATTGAACCCGGGTCCCTGGCGCTGTGAGACAGCAGCGCTAACCCACTGTGTCACCTGTGCCGCTGGGATTGAACCCGGGTCCCTGGCGCTGTGAGACAGCAGCGCTAACCACTGTGTCACCGTGCGCTGGGATTGAACCCGGGTCCCTGGCGTGGAGAGCAGCGCTAACTACTGTGTCACCGTGCCGCTGGGATTGAACCCGGGTCCCTGGGCGCTGTGAGACAGCAGTGCTAACCCACTGTGTCACTGGGATTGAACCCGGGTCCCTGGGCGCTGTGAGACAGCAGCGCTAACCCACTGTGTCACCGTGCTGCCCGTAGGAAGGCATTGAAAGAATGTTTTGATCTTGGAGAGAATTCAATGCAGATTTACAGGAATGATATCTGTGCTACAGCAGTTAGACTATGAGGAGAGATTGGACAGATTCTGGTTTAGTGCCCAGCCCTGATCCCAGTGCTCTGAGCAGGGTCTGACTCGGGTTTTGTGCAGCAGAACACCGGCAGCCTTATAGAAAATAGAAAAAAAACTATAGCACAAACAGGTCCTTTGGCCCACAAGTTGTGCTGATCGTATCTCTACCTACCAGGCTTATCTATAACCGTCTATCTTACTAAGTCCCATCCGGAAGTCTCTTAAAATTGAATTTGCCTCCACCACCACCGATTCCACTCACTCACCACCTTCAACCTATCCTCAGAAGCCACGCTCCCCAACCCAGGCAACATCCTTGTAAATCTCCCCCAACCCGTGAGAGGAAAGCCAACATTCTGCTTTCATCCTTGACTATTACACATGACCTCTATCAGGTCGAAGGCGGAGAGATTGAGCATGTTAGCGAGAGACTGCAACCTAAGAAAGTTCCTGAGTTCCTGGATCCTCGCTGTGCGATCTCGGACTTGGCGTTCTGTTTGGAAGGTGTGCAGTTCTGGATATGGGAAGGATGTGAATGTTCTGGAAGGGATGCATAGGGGGGTCGTCAGGATGGGGTTTTTTTATTCAGGGAACACGGGCATCACTGCACATTTATCACCAGTCCCTAGTTGTCCCTTTGAGGACAGTTGAGAGTCACCCACATTACTGTGTCTCTGGAATCACATGTAGGCCAGACCGGGGTAAGGACGGCAGATTTCCTTCCCAAAAGGAACCAGATGGGTCTTTCCAGCAATGGGTTATCTGTAGATTCTTAATTCCGGATATTTTTTACTGAATTCTAATCTGCTATGGGTGGGATTTGAACCCGGGTCCCCCAGAAACATGAGCTGCGTTTGGATTAATAATCTATCGATAAAGCCATCCCTCCCCTGCTGCCGGGGATGGAGGATTGAGGTTGGATAGGCTTGGGTTCTGTGGAGCAGAGAAGACCGAGGGGCGACCTGATCGAGGGACACGGACAGTGTGGATAGGGAGCAGCTGTTCCCCTCAGTCAAAGGGTCAGTTACGAGGGGGACATAAGTTACAAATGAGGGGGTGGGAGATTTAAGTGGGACTTGAAGAAAAACTTAAGGTTGGTGGGGGTGGGATGCTTCACATCCTTCAACAAGTCTCTGGATAAGTACTTGGCACATCATTCAGGGCTACGGGCCACGTGCAAGCAAGGGGGCTGAGGTGGGCAGCTCAGCGCCTCTCATGCATTGATGGGCCAAAGGGCCTCTCCTGCACCGTAGGGTTCTGTGATTGTGGAGTTGGTTGGAATTGACAGCCAGGAACTTGCTGATGGGAACAGGATCGGGGGGCGGTCAGAGGATTCTGAAATAGATAACTGACCTGCTGACCCTCTCACAGTGAGACAGGCGAAGGGTTGGGTGGCAACAGGGACAGTGACTGTAATCAGACAGTGGGGAGGTTTAATCTCTTCCACAATACTTTCAGGACAAGGGTTAGTGGTACAGCATGAGATCACGCTGGCAGAATAGGTTAGCACTGCTGCCTCACAGCACCAGGGACCCGGGTTCAATCCCAGCGGCACAGTGACACAGTGGGTTAGCGCTGCTGCCTCACAGCGCCAGGGACCCGGGTTCAATCCCAGCAGCACGGTGACACAGTGGGTTAGTGCTGCTGTCTCACAGCGCCAGGGACCCGGGTTCAATCCCAGCGGCACGGTGACACAGTGGGTTAGCACTGCTGCGTCACAGCGCCAGGGTCCCGGGTTCAATCCCAGCGGTACGGTGACGCAGTGCGTTAGCGCTGCTGTCTCACAGCGCCAGGGACCCGGGTTCAATCCCAGCGGCACAGTGACACAGTGGGTTAGCACTGCTGCCTCACAGTGCCAGGGACCCGGGTTCAATCCCAGCAGCACGGTGACACAGTGGGTTAGCGCTGCTGCCTCACAGCGCCAGGGACCCGGGTTCAATCCCAGCAGCACGGTGACACAGTGGGTTAGCGCTGCTGCCTCACAGCGCCAGGGACCCGGGTTCCATCCCCGCGAGACAGTGACACAGTGGGTTAGCGCTGCTGCCTCACAGCGCCAGGGACCCGGGTTCAATCCCAGCGGCACGGTGACACAGTGGGTTAGCACTGCTGTCTCACAGCGCCGGGGACCTAAATTTAATTCTGGCCTGGGGTCGCTGTCTGTATGGAGTCTGCATGTTCTCCTGCCCACCTTTGCCATGTCCATGTGAGTTCCCTCCTGCACTCTGGAGATGTGCAGGTTAGGGGGATTGGCCATGCTAAATGTGTGAGGTTACGAGGATAGGCAGGTAAAATGCTCTTTCGAAGCTTTGGAGCAGGCATGATGGGACGAATGGCCTCCTTCTGCATTGTGGAGATGAATTTGTTTAAACTCACCTACTTCACCATCCTTTCATTGATATTATCAGATAGTGTTGTAACTGCATCCTCTCTCAATCTCACTAATACATGCACACACCACACATCCTGTTCCCTGCTAGTCAATAGTTCTCTTTCTCTCACTTTGGCTAACTGTGCAGTGAAGCTCGTGCAGCAGATACTGAGTGGATCCACCGTTCAAACTGGATTCAACCGGTGGATCTCCAACCCTCCCTGGATAAGATACCAGCTTCCGTTCATCGGTCAGAACATTGAATACAGGAGTTGGGACGTCTTGTTGAAGTTGTATAAGACATTGGTAAGGCCACACTTGGAATACAGTGTGCAGTTCTGGTCACCCTATTATAGATATTATTAAACTAGAAAGAGTGCAGAAAAGATTTACTCGGATGCTACCGGGACTTGATGGATTGAGTTATAAGGAGAGGCTGGATAGACTGGGACTTTTTCCTCTGGAGTGTAGGAGGCTGAGGGGTGATCTTATAGAGGTCTATAAAATGAGGGGCACAGATCAGCGAGATAGTCAATATCTTTTCCCAAAGGTAGGGGAGTCTAAAACTAGAGGGGCAGAGGTTTAAGGTGTTTCCGTGCTGTAAACCTCTCTGACTGTATCACCAGCTAATTCTCCCCATTCAAAGCAGCATTGCTCACTGTTAAAAACCCGTGACGGGAAGTTGTTCACCACTGGGTGACATTGCCCCGATATTACAATGGCAGGAATGCTTTATCCATCAGCCTGGGGGGAGGGAGGGAATTCTTCAGGCTGGCAAAAACTAAAATCAAAATATTATTCAGCGTTTAACAGAAATGGGATAAACATGGAGGAAGTACCAAGGTGAGGGAGTATTTAATGAACACGGGACGCTGGGAAACTCCGAGAGTTCTCAGAGAGAATTATTCAGAGCTGGAAGGCAGTAGAGCGGGTCAACAGGATAGTTAGGAAGGCAAAAGGGACACCTTTATCAGCTGTGTATACTTTTTGTCAAAGTTTATGTATTAGTTTTACAAGTTAGGCTTAACACCTCAATGAAGTTACTGTGAAAATCCCCCAGTCACCCACACTCTGGCGCCTGTTCGGGTTACACTGAGGGAGAATTTAGCACGGCCCAATCCACCCTAACCAGCATGTCTTTCAGACTGTGGGAGGAAACCAGAACACCCACAGGAAACCCACACAGACACAGGGAGAATGTGCAGCCTGCACAGAGACAGTGACCCAAGCCGAGAATCGAACCTGAGTGCCCAGGGCTGTGAGGCAGCAGCACTAACCTACTGTGCCACCCAGTGGCACGGTGACACAGTGGGTTAGCGCTGCTGCCTCACAGCGCCAGGGACCCGGGTTCAATCCCAGCGTCCAAAAGATGCACAGGTTAGATGGATTGGCCGTGCTAATTATCCCTCAGAATCCAAAGATGTGCAGGTTAGGGGGAATTGGCCATGCTAAATTGTCCCTTAGTGTCCAAAGATGTGTGTCTGTACCACAGACTAACACATTGCGTTCTGTAATGATCTTGTAACAGCCCTGTGCCAGTTGAGTGAGTGTGTGTGTGTGAGAGAGAGAGTGAGTGTGTGTCTGTGTGTGAGAGAGAGTGAGTGTGTGTGTGTGTGTGTGTGAGAGAGAGAGTGAGTGTGTGTGTGTGAGAGGTGAGTGTGTGTGTGAGAGAGAGAGTGAGTGTGTGTGTGTGAGAGAGAGTGAGTGTGGTGTGAGAGAGAGTGTGTGTGTGTGAGAGAGAGAGAGTGTGTGTGTGTGAGAGAGAGTGAGTGTGTGTGTGTGAGAGAGAGTGAGTGTGTGTGTGTGAGAGAGTGAGTGTGTGTGTGTGAAGAGAGTGTGAGAGAGTGTGTGGAGAGAGAGTGGTGTGTGAGAGAGAGAGTGA
>JAGIQG010000037.1:12436219-12440453 GCA_024679065.1 Sphyrna mokarran
GTGACCAGCGTCTGCCTCGCTGCCGCCAACAGCTGCCTCAACCCCCTGCTGTACTATTTCGCGGGCACCAACTTCCGCAGGAACGCCAAGATTGACACGTTATTCAGGCTCAGGAAGTTATCGACGGCGAGATCCACGAACCAGGATAATTCCTCAGCCACACCCCTACAACAACCCATCTGAGTGTCCCGGACAAGCATCTGTATATCACGGTTCATTACATAGAGGAGCAATCGGCCCATCGAATCCACTGATCCGAGCACAGTGGGTTAGCGCTGCTGTCTCACAGCGCCAGGGACCCGGGTTCAATCCCAGCGGCACGGTGACACAGTGGGTTAGCACTGCTGTTCACAGGCCAGGGACCCGGGTTCAATCCCAGCGGCACGGTGACACAGTGGGTTAGCGCTGCTGTCTCACAGGCCAGGGACCCGGGTTCAATCCCAGTGACACAGTGGGTTAGCACTGCTGTCTCACAGCGCCAGGGACCCGGCTTCAATCCCAGTGACACAGTGGGTTAGCACTGCTGTCTCACAGCACCAGGGACCCGCTCAATCCCAGTGACACAGTGACACAGTGGATTAGCGCTGCTGCCTCACAGGCCAGGGACCGGGTTCAATCCCAGCAGCACGGTGACACAGTGGGTTAGCGCTGCTGTCTCACAGCACCAGGGACCCAGGTTCAATCCCAGTGGCACGGTGACACAGTGGGTTAGCGCTGCTGCTCACAGCACCAGGGACCCAGGTCAATCCCAGCGGCACGGTGACACAGTGGGTTAGCGCTGCTGTCTCACAGCGCCAGGGACCGGGTTCAATCCCAGCAGCACGGTGACACAGTGGGTTAGCGCTGCTGTCTCACAGCACCAGGGACCCAGGTTCAATCCAGTGGCACGGTGACACAGTGGGTTAGCGCTGCTGCCTCACAGCACCAGGGACCCAGGTTCAACCCAGTGGCACGGTGAACAGGGGCGGCTGTCTCACAGGGGACCAGGTTCAATCCAGCTGACACAGTGGGTTGCGCTGCTGTTCACAGCCAGGACCAGGTTCAATCCAGTGGCACGGTGACACGTGGGTTAGCGCTGCGCCTCACAGCACCAGGGACCCAGGTTCAATCCCAGTGGCACGGTGACACAGTGGGTTAGCGCTGCTGTCTCACAGCACCAGGGACCCAGGTTCAATCCCAGTGGCACGGTGACACAGTGGGTTAGCGCTGCTGTCTCACAGCACCAGGGACCCAGGTTCAATCCCAGTGGCACGGTGACACATTGGGTTAGCACTGCTGTCTCACAGTGCCAGGGACCCAGGTTCAATCCCAGTGGCACGGTGACACAGTGGGTTAGCACTGCTGTCTCACAGCTCCAGGGACCTGGGTTCAATTCCCGGCTCGGGTCACTGTTTGTGTAGAGTCTGCACATTCTCCTCATGTCTGCATGGGTTTCCTCCATGTGTCTGGTCTCTACTCACAGTGTGAAAGACATGCTCAATAGCGTGCATTGGGCTGTGCTAAATTGCCCCTTAGTGTCTGTAGATGCGCTGGTAAGGGCCTGTCCCTGTGCTGGATGGGCCGAAGGGCCTATCCCTGTGCTGGATGGGCCGAAGGGCCTGTCCCTGTGCTGGATGGGCCATGGGGCCTGTCCCTGTGCTGGATGGGCCGAAGGGCTGACCCTGTGCTGTGATGTTCTATGCTTTGTTCTTGTTTCAGTTGGTGAAATTTACGCTAATTCATTTGTTATAGTTAAACCGTGTTGTGAAATAAAGTTTTTTTTTATTAAAATCTCTTTAGTGTCAATAAAATCACAGCTGGGGTGAAACACGTTATCCTCACACTGATGGTAAAATTTGAAACAAGTGGGGATCCAGGCTATCTTTATAATAACTTCACAGATTCTGGTTCCGAACTCGTGCACCCGGATTAATGGTTGCCTCGCTGACAATCATTTAACCTCCAAAATCAGGAAGGGTGCGTGAGCGTGAACAGTTCCGAGACCCAGATAAACGCACAGGGGACCCATCCCAGCGGCTGGAGGGATTGAAATTCCAGTGGTAAAATCTGGAGTTGAGAAGGTAATCTCTGTGATGGTGACGTGAATCTGATTGAAAAACCCATCTGGTTCCTTTAGGGAAGGAAATCTGCCATCTTTACCCCGGTCTGGCCTACGTGTGACTCCAGAGACACAGCAATGGGAGGGATTTATCTTTCAATTTGTGGTTGGGGTTGGGGGGGGTGGGGTCACTGTCTAAACCAATATTTATTACCCCTCCCTAATTACCCCTAAAGATGGGCAGGATGGGGAGGGGGGTGCGGGTGAGCTGTCTTCTCGAACCCGCTGCAGTCCCCATGATCTTTTCGTACACTCACAGTGCTGTTAGGGAGGGAGTTCTAGGATTTGACCTGGTGACAGTGAAGGGAAGGGGGTGGGGGGAGGGGGGGGTGACTCGGAGGGGACCCTTGAGGTGGGGGTGTTCCCGGGAATCTGCTGCCCCTTGTCCCTCTGGATGGGGAGTAGCTCAATTTGGTCCTTCGAACCATTCCACAAGGTCATTGGGTGAACTGATTTTACCCTCAACCCGTTTCCACCCCCCCCGCCGACCCGTCCAATAATCTTTTACCCCCCTCAATGTAACCCCATAGACACAGCAACATGGGAGACTCTGAGCTGACCCTCCGAGATGGCTGAGTGAGACACTCCGTTCAAGGAGCAATTAGGGATGGGCAATTCCAGACCACGCTGTAAAATAATCATCTAATCCCTACAGTGCAGGACGAAGGCAATTCAGCTCATTGACTCTGCACCAACCACAATCCCACCCCTATTCCTGTAATCCCAAGCAGTTATCCCAGGGAGTCCCCCCTTCACACTAAGGGGCAATTTAGCATGACCAATTCCCCAATAACCTACACATCTTTGGACAATAGGGAGAATTTAGCAAGACCAATCCACGGAACATGTCTTTCAGACTGTGGGAGGAAACCAGAGCATCCGGAAGAAACCCACACAGATACGGGGAGAATGTGCAGACTCCACACAGATGGTGCTCCAGGCTGGGAATCGAACCCAGGTCCCTAGCGCTGTGAGGCATCAGTGCTAACCTATTGTGCCACCCTGCATTTTTGGATAGTGTAGAGGGAGTTTTACTCTGTATCTAACCCCGTGCTGTACCTGTCCTGGGAGTGTTTGATGGGGGGGGGACAGTGTAGAGGGAGGTTTACTCTGTATCTAACCCCGTGCTGTACCTGTCCTGGGAGTGTTTGATGGGGGGACAGTGTAGAGGGAGCTTTACTCTGTATCTAACCCCGTGCTGCCTGGTTTAGTTGATGATTTTTATGGTAAGTGTGAGGTTTCTTGCACTGAGACACACCCAGCCGCAGTTTATCACTCGTTCTGGTGTCTATGTGAGATATGGACTGATTGAAGAGATGTGATTCCGAATGAAGTGTGCTGTTAAATGCTGCGTAGATCTCTGTTTGATATGAGGGCAGTATTTGATTGACGGGAAGCAGTGAAACTGGAATATTAGTCTATGATCCAGCAATCTACTGTTGCTATCAGACAGAGTCGTGTGTGATGAGACAGAGTTTTTATAAATACACATAAATAAGTGTTCACAGTTACATAAATAACACCGAGAGTTACATCAAGTACACACGTTTTATATTCAATCCGATTGAGTCACCCGTTCACTGTCCCCTCAAACAACCTTCCCTATTCTATCGAGCTGGTCCCACTCGGAACCAGGAGTCGCTGAGATTCTCCCGGCAATTGCTCAAACACTGATCCGGTCACTGCCGTCCGATCCTGGGGGTCAGAGCAGAAGAGAAATTAATGGGAATTCTGTGGAAACATTGTTCAGGGAACCGATTCGGCACTCACAACGTCCCGATACACAACACCCCCACTCCCAAATCTCACACTGCCCAACTGGCACACACCGACGATACACACTCAGGATCCGATTCACTAACTCAGGGACAGGAATCCGACATCAAACACCCAAAATCCAGCAAAATATTCCCTGTGAACCTCTCAGAGGGTCAGTGCTGAGGGAGTGCCGCCCTGTCAGAGGGTCAGTGCTGAGGGAGTGCCGCACTGTCAGAGGGTCAGTGCTGAGGGAGTGCCGCACTGTCAGAGGGTCAGTGCTGAGGGAGTGCCGCACTGTCAGAGGGTCAGTGCTGAGGGAGTGCCGCCCTGTCAGAGGGTCAGTGCTGAGGGAGTGCCGCCCTGTCAGAGGGTCAGTGC
>JAGIQG010000037.1:12440553-12621831 GCA_024679065.1 Sphyrna mokarran
AACCCTGTGCTGTACATGTCCTGGGAGTGTTTGATGGGGGGACAGTGTAGAGGGAGCTTTACTGTGTATCTAACCCCGTGCTGCACCTGTTCTGGGAGTGTTTGATGGGGACAGTGTAGAGGGAGCTTTACTCTGTATCTAACCCCGTGCTGTCCCTGTCCTGGGAGTGTTTGATGGGGGACAGTGTAGATGGAGCTTTACCCTGTCTCAGATATAAACGTACCTGGTTTCCTGATGTGTCCCCAGACATTTGACACAGCAGTATCGAGCTCCACAGGACACACAGGTGTAGTTGGATGGGAAACCACAGACTGCACAGAAATGGCGCTGGGGCAGTTTGGAAGGAGCAGCACAGGTTGTCAGGTAGTTTGGCCCCTCAGTAGCACTCAGATTCTGTTTGGTCAGAAATTAAACAAGTTAATAACTTCTCAGAGCCCCTCGTTACAATTATTCTGAAACTCTGCTCAGGATGAACAACGAGAATAAACAGTAAGTGGATCTAGTTAAAGACATAATGGAAATGGGAGCAAAAATAAAAAGCAGGATCTGAAGGATAGCAATCTCAGGATTATTATCCATGTTCTGTTCAAAATGGCAGAAGGAAGGTAAGCACAGTGGGTTAGCATTCAATTCCGGACTTGAGTCGCTGTTTGTATGGGGTCTGTACGTTCTGCCAGTGTCTGCGTAGGTTTCATCCCATAGTCCAAAGATAGGGTCTGCATAGGATGGGCCAAATGGCCTCTTTCTGCACTGCAGCAATTCTATAATTCAATTAAGGGGAGAACAGAGAGCAACCCTCCTGCTGAAACCAGATTGATGGCATTGTCCAATCTTCTCTAAATGTCACTAGACACATTTGAGACATACAAAACACTGGGCGTCCAAGAGAGATCTAATCTCTTCACATTAAAGAGTGGCCAATCATAAAATAAATGCAATTCACCAAAGCCTGTTTATTATCTTTGTTTAGCCTTGAGTCAGCAAGTGTGTGCAAACAGGATGATGTGTTGAGGAATTCTACTGCACAGGAATCCTTTTTCTGTAGCAGTATCACAGTGAAAAGTAAATCACTTCAAATCTCACAGTTCCTTATTGCACTCAAATTCTGGTTAAATAATTATTGCATGAATTTAACTCCCTCTATACTTCCCATGGCACGTGTTCATTAGAATTCCTACAGTGCAAAAGAGGCCATTCGGCCCATCGAGATCACAATCCCATCCAGGCTCTATCCCTACATATTTATCCACTAATCACAACCAGAGGTGAGGCTACATTGGATGTGGTGCTGGGCAATGAGCCAGACCAGGTATTAGACTTGGAAGTTGGTGAGCATTTTGGTGATAGTGACCACAATTCAGTTACATTCACCTCAGTGATGGAAAGGGATAGGCATGAACCGGGGGGCAGTAGTTATAGCTGGGGGAACGGTAATTATGAGGCTATTAGGAGAGAATTAAGGTGCATAGGTTAGACTAGGAAACTACAGGGGCTGGGAACATCTGAAATGTGGAGCTTATTCAAGGAGCAGCTACTGCGAGTCCTTGATAAGTACGTCCCTCTCAGGCAAGGAGGAAATGGTCAAGTAAGGGAACCATGGTGTACTAAAAAAGTTAATTTGCTGGTTAAAAGGAAAAAGGAGGCTTGTGTCAGGATGAGGCTTGAAGGCTCAGTTAGTGCACTGGATAGCTATAGATTAGCCAGGAGGGAGCTAAAGAGTGAGTTGAGAAGAGCTAAAAGAGGACTCGAGAAGACTTTGGCTGATAGGATCAAGGAGAATCCTAAAGCTTTCTTTAGATATGTTAAGAATAGAAGATTGGTTAGGGCAAGATTAGGCCAGTCAGAGACAGCAGTGGGAAGTTGTGCGTGGAGCCTGAAGAGATTGGAGAGGCACTGAACAAATATTTCTCTTCGGTATTCACGCAGGGAGATGTAAAGGTAGTTGTGGAGAACACTGGGATACAGGGTTGCAAACTGGAAAGTATTGAAGTAGATAAGGAGGATATGCTAGATATTCTTGAGGGTTTGAAGTTAGATAAGTCCCCTGGGCCAGACGGGATTTACCCTAGGATTCTCTGGGAGGCAAGAGAGGCGATTGCAGAGCCTCTGGCTCTGATCTTCAGGTCGTCGCTGGTTACTGGTATAGTGTCGGAGGACTGGAGGATGGCGAATGTTGTCCCATTGTTCAAGAAGGAGAATAGAGACTTTCATGGGAATTACAGACCGGTGAGTCTTACTTCTGTTGTGTTGGAAAGAATTATTAGGGATAGGATTTATATTATTTAGAGAGAAACGAATTGATTGGGGATAGTCAGCATGGTTTTGTGAAGGGTAGGTCGTGCCTTACTAACCTTATTGAGTTTTTTGAAAAAGTGACCAAAGAGGTGGATTGGGGTAAGGCAGTTGATGTGGTATATATGGACTTTAGTAAGGCGTTCGATAAGGTTCCCCATGGAAGGCTTCTGCAGAAAATGCAGATGTATGGGATTGAGGATGATTTAGCTAATTGGATTAGGAATTGGCTAGCAGATAGAAGACAGAGGGTGGTGGTTGATGGGAGATATTCATCGTGGAGTTCAGTTACAAGTGGTGTGCCTCAGGGGTCTGTTTTGGGGCCCCTGCTGTTTGTAATTTTTATAAATGATCTGGATGAGGGTACAGAAGGATGGATTAGTAAATTTGCGGATGACACCAAAGTCGGAGGAGTGGTAGATAGTGAAGAGGGGTGTTATAGTTTGCAGAGAGACTTGGACAAGTTGCAGAGCTGGGCCGAGAGGTGGCAAATAGAGTTTAATGCGGAAAAATGTGAGGTAATTCACTTTAGCAGGAATAACAAATGTGAAGAGTATAGGGCTAATGGTAGGACTCTTAATAGTGTTGATAAACAGAGGGATCTAGGTGTATATGTGCATAGATCCCTGAAAGTTGGCAATCAAGTCGATAAGGTTGTTAAGAAGGCTTTTGGAGCCGCAACGTCATGTTGCAACTGTACAAAACTCTAGTGCGGCCGCACTTGGAGTATTGTGTGCAGTTCTGGTCCCCACATTATAAGAAAGATGTGGAGGCATTGGAGAGGGTACAGAGGAGGTTACCAGGATGTTGCCTGGTATGGAGGGCAGGTCTTATGAAGAGAGGCTGAGGGATTTGAGGTTGTTTTCGTTAGAAAGAAGGCGGCTAAGGGGAGACCTTATTGAAACATATAAGATGATTAGAGGTTTAGATAGGGTGGACAGTGATAGCCTTTTTCCTCGGATGGAGAAAGCTAGCAAGAGGGGACATAGCTTTAAATTAAGGGGTGGTAGTTATAGGACGGATGTCAGAGGTAGGTTCTTTACCCAGAGGGTGGTAAGGGTATGGAATGCCCTGCCTGCTGCAGTTGTAGATGCGCCAAGTTTCGGGGCGTTTAAGAGGTCCGTGGATAGGTTTATAGATGAAAAGGGAATGGTTTAGGTTAGAGAGTCATTGCTTTTTCTTAATTGGTCGGCGCAACATCGAGGGCCGAAGGGCCTGTTCTGCGCTGTAATGTTCTATGTTCTATAATCCCTCTAGCCTGCACATCTTGGGACACTAAGGGGCAATTTAGCACGGCCAATCAACCAAACCCACACATCTTGGACTGTGGGAGGAAACCGGAGCATCTAGAGGAAACCCACAAAGACAGTGACCCAAGCCAGGAATCGAACCCAGGTCTCTGGAGCTGTGAAGCAGCAGTGCTAACCACTGTGCCGCCTGTGGAAGCATGTACGATGTGCCCGCCTTCATCAGCCTGGGCATGGAGGAGTGAAAAATTTGTCAAATTGCATCAGTTATATAAAATGTTGGCTAGGTCACATTAGGAATACTGTGTCCAATTCTGGTCTCCACACTACCAGAAGGACGTGGAGGCTTTGGAGGGAGTACAGACAAGGCTTACTAAGATGTTGCCTGGTATGAGAGTATTATCTACGAGAAGAGATTGAATAAACTTAGATTGTTCTCCCTGGAAAAAAGGAGACTGAGGGGGTGACCTGATGGAAGTTTGTAAAATTATGAGGGGCGTGGATAGGGTGAACAGTTGGAAGCTTTTTCCCAGGGACAGAAATGACACTAACAAGGGGACACAAGTTAACGATAAGGGGAGCAAGGGTTCAGTGGAGATGGGGGAAGTTGTTTTACACAGAGGGTGGTGGGGGCCTGGAATGCACTGCCAAGTGAGGAGGTTGAAATAGCTCGGTTGGCGACATTTAAGACTTACCTGAATAGAGACATGAACACACGGGGAATAGAGGGATAGGGGCAATATGTCTGAACAGGACAATGTGATCAGCACAAGCTCGGTGGGCCGAAAGGCCTGTTCCAGTGCTGTTCCCAGTTCTTTGGTCAACAGTCTCCATGCAGTTCCCAGCCACCCAAAGCCAGCAATGATTCCCTACCTGCTCCTCAAGGAGGGACTGGAAATTCTTCCGGAATCGCTGCTTGAAGTGGTCGCCTCGAGTCTTTTTCTTCTTTTTTGCTGCAGCACAAATATCGTCAACAATATCCAAGACAGAAACACCCCCAAAACCATGCATCATCCCCCCGGGGAGAGAAACAACACCCCCAAAACCCTGCATCATCCCCCCGGGGAGAGAAACAACACTCCCTAAACCCTGCATCATCCCCCCGGGGAGAAACAACACCCCCAAAACCCTGCATCATCCCCCCGGGGAGAGAAACAACACCCCCAAAACCCTGCATCATCCCCCGGGTGAGAGAAACAACACCCCCAAAAACCTGCATCATCCCCCCGGGGAGAGAAACAACACCCCAAAACGCTCCATCCCCCCCCGGGAGGAAACAACACCCCCAAAACGCTCCATCCTCCCCCGGGGAGAGAAACAACACCCCCAACCCTCCCTCCCCCTGGGAGAGAACACACCCCCAAAACCCTGCATCATCCCCCCGGGAGAGAAACAACACTCCTAACCCTGCATCATCCCCCGGGAGAGAAACAACCCCCAAAACCCTGCATCATCCCCCCGGGGAGAGAAACAACACCCCCAAAACCCTGCATCATCCCCCCCGGGGAGAGAAACAACACCCCCAAAAACGCTCCATCCTCCCCCCCGGGGAGAGAAACAAACCCCGCAAAACGCTCCATCCTCCCCCCCGGGAGAGAAACAAACCCCCCAAAACGCTCCATCCTCCCCCCGGGGAGAGAACAACACCCCCAAAACCCTCCATCCTCCCCCGGAGAGAACAACACCCCCAAAAACGCTCCATCCTCCCCCCCGGGAGGAGAAAACACCCCCCCCTAAACCCTCCATCCTCCCCCCGGGAGCAGAAACAACACCCCCCAAAAACGCTCCATCTCCCCCCCGGGGAGAGACAACACCCCCCTAAACCCTCCATCCTCCCCCCGGGGAGGATAAACAACACCCCCTAAACCGTCCATCCTCCCCCCAGGACAGAACAACACCCCCTAAACCCTCCATCCTCCCCCGGGACAGAACACCCTCCTAAACCCTCCATCCTCCCCCCGGGAGAGAAACACACCCCCTAAACCCTCCATCCTCCCCCGGGGAGAGAAACAACACCCCCCTAAACCCTCCATCCTCCCCCCGGGGAGAGAAACAACACTCCCAAAACCACAACCCTGCCCCCCAGAAGAGACAACACCCTCACTCTCCCCTCTTCCCTTCCGCTCAGGAGAGAGAGATAGAACAATCCCACTCTTCCCTCCCCCCTCCCGGGAGAGAGTGAGAGACACCACATCCCCACTGGGAGGGAGAGAACACCCCCACTCTTCCCCCTCCCACCTTATGCCTCTCAATTTAACCCCACCTCATCACTGCTCCCAACAACTGCATCAACCTCTTGCTTCTCCACCCCGCCGTCCCCACACTGTCCTTCATTCCACCAGAAAGTCCTTTTCTTCTCTAAACTTCAATAAGCACCACAGTGACACAGTGGGTTAGCGCTGCTGTCTCACAGCGCCAGGGACCCGGGTTCAATCCCAGCAGCACGGTGACACAGTGGGTTAGCGCTGCTGCCTTACAGCCACGAGGGACCCGGGTTCAATCCCAGCGGCACGGTGACACAGTGGGTTAGCGCTGCTGTCTCACAGCGTCAGGGACCCGGGTTCAATCCCAGCAACACGGTGACACAGTGCGTTAGCGCTGCTGTCTCACAGCGCCAGGGACCCGGGTTCAATCCCAGCAGCACGGTGACACAGTGGGTTAGCGCTGCTGCCTTACAGCCACCAGGGACCCGGTTTCAATCCCAGCAACACGGTGACACAGTGCGTTAGCGCTGCTGTCTCACAGCGCCAGGGACCCGGGTTCAATCCCAGCAGCACGGTGACACAGTGGGTTAGCGCTGCTGCCTTACAGCCACCAGGGACCCGGGTTCAATCCCAGTGGCACGGTGACACAGTGGGTTAGCGCTGCTGCCTCACAGCGCCAGGGACCCGGGTTCAATCCCAGCAGCACGGTGACACAGTGGGTTAGCGCTGCTGCCTTACAGCCACCAGGGACCCGGGTTCAATTCCCGGCTTGGGTCACAGTCTGTGTGGAGTCTGTACATTTTCCCTATGTCTGCGTGGCTTTTCTCCAGGTGCTCTGGTTTCCTCCCAGTCGAAAAAATACCTTAAAATATAGGAGCAGAATTAGGCCGCTCGGCCCATCGAGTCTGTTTCGCCATCCAATCACGGCTGATATTCTTCTCATCCCCATTTTCCTGCCTTTTTCGCATAACCCCTGATGCCCTTATTAATCTGGAATCTATCTCTGTCTTAAAGACACCCAATGACCCAGCCTCCACAGCCTTCTGTGGCAAAGAGTCCCAAAATTCCCCACTCTCTGGCTGAAGAAATTCAAAGAACAACACAGCACGGGAAACAGGCCCTTCGGCCCAACGAGCCCACGCCGCCGTCCTCATCTCTGTTTTAAAGAAGCGTCCCTTCACTTTGAGGGTGTGCCCTCGAGTTGTCGTCTCTCCGACTAGTGGAAACATTCTCTCCATGTCCACTCCATCCAAGCCTCACAGTATCCTGTAAGTTTCAATAAGATCACCCCTCCCTCATCCTTCTAAACCCCACCAAACACAGAGTTCTCAACCACTCCTCATAATAACAAACTCTTCGTTTCTAACCAGACCTGCTGGTTAGTGTGCATTGGCCATGCTAAATTCTCCGTCCGTCTACCCCAACAGACGCTGGAATGTGACGACTAGGGGATTTTTCTCAACATTTTCATCGCAGTGTTAATGTAAGCCTACTTGTGACACTAATAAATAAAACACATCTCTGCGCAGTTACGCCCCTTCCCCCCCACCCCCACCAAAACCGCAGCACATCCTGATTCTCCCCCTCACCTCACTTACACTCCCCTCGCATACCCCCATCATCCTCTTCCCACCATCTCCACTCCTTCCTCCCTATACAAAACAGCCTCCCATCCCTCTGTCTAGGGAAAAGCAGCCGGCATAATCAAGGACCCCACACACCCCGGATATTCTCTCTTTCACCTTCTTCCATCAGGGAAAAAGATACAAAAGTCTGAGCACACGTACCAAACAACTCAAGAACACTTCTTCCCTGCTGCTGTCAGACTTTTGAATGGACCTACCTCACAGTAACTTAATCTTTCTCTACACCCTGGCTGTGACTGTAACAGTAAATTCTGCACTCTCTACTTCTCTACGAATGATATGCTTGGTCTGTATAGCGCGCAAGAAATAATATTTTTCACTGTACACCAGTACATGTGACAATAATAAATCAAATAAAATCCTTTCCCCCCAGTATACTCTATGAACGGTATGCTTTGTATAGCGTGCAAGATATTCCAGCACATGACAATAATAAATCCGTCCACGTACCGGACTCTGTGTGATCATCGAACTGCGGCAGCCTCTTCAGTTGGGGTAAGTTAGCGTGAGGGTCATCCTGGAAGTTGTCTTTCTCCAGGGCATCCAGCTGTCGGTTGAGCCTCCGCTGGCGGGTGGCCGGATCGAGAACTCGGCGCTGTGCCCCATCCTGAAACCGGCCTGAGAGAGAAAGAGAGAGAGATCAGCGTGAGACACACGCACCCGCACTGGGGGAGGCCCTGCACCGGGGGAGAGACACACACACAGAGGGAGAGAGAGAGACAATCAGTGCAGTGTGGGAGGGCTGTGTGTGGGTGGGAGAGGGTGGGAGAGGGGGAGAGGGGGGAGAGGGGGAGGGGGGAGAGTGGGAGAGGGGGGGGGGAAGGGGGGGGAGTGGGAGGGGGGAGGGGGGAGGGGAGGGGGGAAGGGGTGAGGGGGTAGGGGGGAGAGTGGAGATGAGGGGAGGGGAGAGGGGAGGGGGAGGGGGGGGAGGGGGAGAGGGGGGAGAGGGGGTAGGGGGGAGGAGGGAGGAGGGGGAAGGGAGGGGGGAAGAGGGGAGGGGGAGGAAGGGGGGAGGGGGGGAGAGGGGGGGGAGGGGGGAGGGAGGGGGGAGGGTAGGGGGTGAGGGAGAGGGGGGGAGGGGGAGAGAGGGGGGAGGGGGGAGAGGGGGGGGGGGGGAGGGGGGGAGGAAGGGGGGGATGGGGGGGGGTGAGGGGAAGGAGGGGGGGAAGAGGGGGAGGGGGGAGGGGGGGAGGGGGATGAGGGTGGGGAGGGGGGGGGGAGGGGGGAGAGGGGAAGGGGGGGGGGGGGAGATGGGGGGAGAGGGGAGGGGTGAGGGGGGGAGAGGGGAGGGGGGGAGGGGAGGGCGAGGGGGGGAGGGAGGGGGGTGAGGGGGAGGGAGAGTGGGGGGGGAGGGGGAGGGCAGAGGGGGGAGGGGGCGGGAGAGGGGAGGCGGAGGGGTAGGGGGTGGGGGGCTGATGCCCACCCCCCAGGTTTCCTCCCCCTCCCACCCTCACCCTCGGGTTTCCTCACCCAGACTTTCCCGTTTTTTCTCCACCATCTCCGCCTACCGGAAGTGCCGGGGAAACATTTCTCGCTTCACTTCCGGTGCTCGCCCTCCCCCGACAGCGACTCCCACGGCTGGAGAATGAACTGCGGCCAATGGGAACCCGCATTCATCGGCCAATGGGAACCCCGCATTCATCAGCCAATAGGAACCCCCCGCTCATCAGCCAATGGAATCCCCCGCTCATCAGCCATGGAATTCCCCCCACTTTGCCAAGGGAATTTTCCCCCCCACTTATCAGCCAATGGGAATTTCCCCCCCACTTATCAGCCAATGGGAATCCCCCACTAAGAGATGGGTCAGATTGGAAGGGCTGAATAGCCTCCTCCAGCTCCTTTTTTTAGTTAAATTGGTTCCTAGGAGATTCACGTCCTGAGAAATGCCAGTGATTTTTGCTGGTTAGCTTTATTCAGGGCTATCAGCCATTTAAGAAGGGATGTGGAGAATATTTTTTCCCTCAGAGGATGCTGAGTTTCTGAAAGTCTCTTTCTCAAAAGGCAGTGGGAGCAGAGATTCTGACGCAAAGCAAATAGATTCCTGATTAATAAGATGAAAGATTGTCATCCATTTGGAGTATTGTGAGCAGTTTTGGGCCTTGTATATCTAAGGAAGGATATGCTGGCCTTGGAGAGGGTCCAAAGGAGGTTCACAAAAATTCCAGGAGTGAAAGGTTTGTTGTGAAAGGAATGGTTGAGGAGTTGTGTCTAAACTCGATGGAGTTTACAAGGACGAGGGGGGAATTAATTGAAACTTTTAGGATCCTGCAAGGCCTGGATAGAGTGGATGTGCAGAGGATGTTTCCAGCAGTTGGAGAGACTAGAACCTCACAACCTCAGGCTAAAGGGACAATCCTTTACAAACAGAGATGAGGAGGAATTTTTTCAGCCAGAGAGTGGGGAATCTGTGCAACTCTTTGCCACAGAAGGCTGTGGAGGCCGGGTCATTGAGTGTCTTTAAGACAGAGATAGATAGATTCTTGATCAATAACAGGATCAGGGGTTACAGGGAGAATGGGTATGAGAATTATTTCCACCATGATTGAATGGCGGAACATACTCAATGGGCCAAATGGCCTAATTCTGTCTTATATCTTACAGTTACATGAGTTGAGATTGCAATCAGTTCAGCCACGATCTGGTTTTAGTTTTCTACTCCTCGTTCATATGTTGCTGTTGGCTAATCCTCTAGTCTTCCCTAATATTATCTCCAACGCCATCACCTCTTATCTAGTACATTAACCCTTCACGTGACAAAGGTGAGGATGTCAGCTGTTTGCAGAGCACTCAGTGTCATTCACAATTCCTCAGACCCTGAGTAATTTTGTGCCTACAAATCTGGGCAACATTCAACTGTTCAGCAAGTAATATTCACACCACACAAGCACCGTTAGTGATTATCTCTAACCAAATCCCTTGGCATTCACTATCATTGCTGAAACCCCTACTAACAACATCAAGGGTGATTACCATTGATATTTTGATTTGATTTGTCACATGTTACAGTGAAAAGTATTGTCATACAGACAAAGCATGCCATTCATAGAGAAGGAGAAGGTGCAGAATGTAATGTTATGGTCATAGATAGGATGTAGAGAATGATCAACTTAATGTGAGGGAGGTCCATTCAAAGTCTGACAGCAGCAGGGAAGAAGCTGTTAGATATGTGACCTCACAGTTTTGAATCTTTTTCCCCTGACAGAAGGAGGTGGAAGAGAGAATGTCCAGGGTGCGTGGAGTCCTTGATTATGCCGGCCGCTTTTCCCAAGGCAGCAGGAAGCGTAGACAGTCAGTGGATAGGAAGCGGGTTTGTGTGATGGATTGGGCTACATTCACAACCTTTTGTAGTTCCTTGCAGCCTTAGGCAGAGCAGGAACCCAGACCAAGCTGAGAGACACCATTGAAAGCATTCTTTCAGGTTGTATCTGTAAAAGATGGTGAGAGTCATAGCAGACATGCCAAATTTCCCTTAGTCTTCTGAGAAAATTTCTCTGACATTCATCACTGCTCCACAGGAGTTGGTGTGACCATGTCCATACACTGGATAGTGTACACCATCTTGGACATTTTGTATGTCTGGTCAGGCTGCAAAACATTTTTAATGTCTTCTATTTCCAAAAGTAAAAAGTAACCAGCGGTACTTGGACCAGTGCACAGAACTCAAAAACCAGGAACATAGCAATTAAGGCAGATGTTGTGTAGAACTCATTGAGCACACACATCAGGGTATGACATTCAGGTGGGAAATACAAGGCCACAGTTGATTCAGACAGGAATTCCTGACTCAGTCACTCAAAAACAATTCTTTCCATGGACAGACTATCTGGGAACAGGGTAGCTGAACACCAGATCTCACCAAGCACTGGGTGGGATTCCTGTTGACTGGAATTATGGTGTGGATAATACAGCTTGTGGATGATTATCTGAAGGAAATGTTTGTATTGACTGGGTGCTGCCTGTAAATTCTCAGCTCTCACTGAGAATAGGAGATGTGCTCCTGTCAAAATCCCTTTTCTCCACATTGTTCCAGTAAGACTTGCAGAAAGCAATAGACTGAAGAGGGACACCATCAAACCTAACAATATCCTCTGTCACTATATTTTAAATTTCGTTATGAGTCACAAGTTGGCTCATATTAACACTGCAATGAAGTTACTGAAAAATCCCCTAATTGCCCTACACTCCAGCACCTGTTCAGGTAACACTGAAGGAAAATTTAGCACAGCCAAGACACCCTAACCAGCATGTCTTTGGACTGTGGGAGGAAACTGGAGCACCCAGAAGAAACCCACGCAGATTCCACACAGTGATCCAAGCCAGGAATCAAACCCAGGTCCCTGGTGCTGTGAGGCAGCAGTGCTAGCCCACTGTGCCACACTTTATTGCCAATCTGTGACTCCATGTATCTTGAAGAAAACCTAAATTTATTTAGTGTCTTCCACATCCACAGCACATTGCAAAATGTCTGTCAACAAAGAACATCTGAAATCATTGAAATCTTGGTAAATTTGCACTGACTCCAGTTCCCATTGCTTAGTGGGATAATAAAGGTTTCCCCACACAAAATGCAAATTATATAGTTTGGTTCTGATACTCAGTCTGGAAATTATAAAGACCAGTGGATTCCTGATTAAAACAGAACAAAGCAGTACAGCACACTACAGACCCTTTGGCCCTCACTGCTATATCCAAACCCAAGATCAAGCTATCCCACTCCCTATCATTCTGGTGTGTTCTATGTGCCTGTCCAATAACCACTTGAAAGTTCCTGAAGTGTCCGTTATCATAGCAGGCAGTGCATTCCACACCCAACCACTGAGTGAAGAATGTACTTCGGACATCATTCCGGCATCTCCATGAATCTGATGCAGATCAGACACAAACACACACAAAGCCCACAGTCTGCAGTGGCAGAAGCTCAAAGACAAGAGCTGCAGACTACATCTATTAGATTTGATTTAGTCTCAGTTTCTTGATGCCCCCCGCCCCCCCCAAAGAGAGAAAGATCACAGTTTTTGGTGAAGATTGTGTTTAATGTTAAAACAGCATTAGCATGATCAATAAAACCCACTGCCAACCAGACCATGGAGAAAGCAGCAGTGAAGATGGTCACCTTCAAGTCAATCTATTCATCTGGCAGGAAATCTCATTAAACAATTATCAGACCCTCCCCAGGTAAACTTTGAGTCCCTCAACCTGGGAGCTAAATGGAGGGTCTGGTCAGTCTGTTGTACAAGTTGAAAATGGTGAAAGCCCCACAAATCACAGCCCCTCCCACCAATAACCCAGATAACAGCAGTGCCACAGCTCCCACCACCCCTATCAGGATCAGCACAGTCCTCAGATCCACACCATCTGAGAAAGGAAACAGAGATACAGTTAGTCCTCCCCAGGTAGGAAGATTAGAGAGTTACCATAGAGAGAGGTAGCTTCCTCACCCTGCTCAGGATGTTCCTGCCCACTCCAGCCCTGGGTTTGTGCGCTGAGAGTCGGCCTTCCAGCATCAGCTGCCAGGATTTCCAAGGGTCCAATCTGAATCTCTCCTTCTGCCCTCGCCTGCTCACTTGGAGATTGAGACACTAAACAGCAAGAAGTTGCATTGGTGTGGGACCATTAACCATGGAAACAGTGTGCAAGATGTATAGTCAAACACAAACCAGAGAGAGATACAGAACAGGCCAGAGACTTGGGTCAGAGATGAGGTGGAGGCAAAGGGAGGAGATGGCCCCCCCCCCCCTTCCCAATATTCTACATTGATGCAAAAAACAGCCGCTCCCTCCAGAAATACATACCAGCTGCTCTCTGCCATCTTCTCCCTCCTCTGCAGTTTCCATGGTTACAGCAGGAACAAATTCCATTGGATCCCTCAACCGAAGTCCACCTGCAAAATGGAGACATTTCCCACTGGTCACCTGTCAGGATGTGAGTTAGAGGGGAGTTGTGGGGTCAAGGCGAGACACTCACACATTGGCTGGTTTTTGGAAAAAACACGCTTTGTTGACTGGATTTGTTAATGCTCCCATCTCGGGCACCTTTAACCGACAAGTGATAAAAATCTGTAAGACAGATCAGAAAAAGGTCATTCAGCCTATCACACTTGTCCTGACTCTTCTCCCCACACCACCCCCCCCCCCATGCCCCATCCCTGCTCAGAAACCCCTGAAAAGGCAAAATAAGGAAAGAGTCTGAAATTACTTTTAAATCCTCAGCCTTTTAAACAGACTGAAGTTACCAGTCAAGAGATTAAAACCCCTCTGCTGGACTGCTTTGATTAACAAGCCATCTGTTCGATAAGAGAAAACCTCTGACCCAATAAAAGTTCTTTGGTATCATTTCCCAAATGCTGTCATACAATTAGGAATGCTTGGCAGTATTTCAAAAGGATTTCTCATTCTCAGCATGGCAGGGGGTAGCTTTCATGTTTTTCCTTGTATGTGGTTAATGAATAGACGTTTGCTTTTAAACAATTAAAGATTTTTTGGGAGTGGGGAAGGGGTGACTTAAACATTCAAATGTTTGAGTCTTCTTTCAAGTATGTTATGATAAAGAGATTCATCTTCCTTCATCTCCAGATGGATCCTGAGGTCTGCCCACAGCAGATACTGAGCTGAGGTAGCAATGAGGACTGTGGGTGTAGGCTAGAGGATTACAAATGTGTTCTGATACAGATTCAGTATGAACAGCTAGTAGTTATTTGAGCCCATGGGTTCATTACTGCTCCCCATAATGGAGAACAGGCAGCCTGAAGCTACTGGAGGGAAGGGGACAATTGAAATCAGGGGGTTAAGAGATGCTTGTTGGACAGTACCAGCCTGGCATTGCCCAAGGGGAACCTTGGCACTGCCCAGTGCCTGTTGGAACAAGGCTTATTGGGGGCCTGTTGCCACTCTGCAATCAGCATTGATGGGGAAGGGAAGAAATAAGGGTGATTGGGACTGGTCTGGGAGGATCGGTGATAAGGGGGCTGTGGGGCTGTCCAGTGATCTGGAGGTTAGCAGTGTGAAGGTCACAGTGGTTAGCACTGCTGCCTCACACACTTGGGACCCGCTTTCAATTCCTGGCTTGGATCACTGTCTGCACATTCTCCCCATGTCTGCATGGGTTCTCTCTGGGGGCTCCAGTTTCCTTCCATAGTCTGAAAGACGTGTGGGTTAGGGTGCATTGGCCCTGCTAAATTCTCCCTCAGTGTACCCGAACAGGTGCTGGAGTGTGGCAGCCAGGGGATTTTCAGTAATTTCATTGCAGTGTTAATGTAAACCACAAACTGTGACACTTATAAAGCAAGGAAACTCTTACTGAGCTGCTGCCAACCGGGAATCTGAATGCATCCAGCTTGATCTGGAGTTTGTCCGGATGAATTCTTGGAAACACAAGGGTAGAGCGGGAGTTGCCAGCCTTGCTGTCAACCAGGCAGCTGGAAGAGAGGAGACAGAATACACCAGTGTGTGAACAAGACTAAACTAGCCAGCTCCCACAGTACAACAATCCAGGAAAGCTGATACAATATCATTTTAGAATGGGAAGTTTCGGTGAGTTTATCCACAGTTCTCTGAAGACAGAAGGACATGTTAGCAGGATGGTTAAAAAGGCAGATGGGACACGTGTTTATCACAGAATCCCTATGCTGCAGGAGGCCACCATCGGTCCCATCAAACCTGCACCGACCACAATCCCCCCAGACCCTATAAGCACAGCCAACCCACATGTGCTTTGGACTGTGGGAGGAAACGCAGACAGACATGGGGAGAATGTGCAAACTCCAGTGATCTGAGGCTGGGAATTGAACCTGGCACCCTGATGCTGTGAGGCAGCAGTGCTAACCACTGTGCCACCATGCCAAGGCATAAATTACAGCAGCAAGGTCATGATGGAATTGTCAAGAGGTTTGGTGAGGCCACATCTGGAGTAGTGTGTGCAGTTCTAGTAGGAAGGACAGGAACACACTGGAGGGGGTGCAGAGCAGATTCACCAGGGATGCTGCCTGGGATGGAACATTGAAGTTATGGAGAGAGATTGGATAGACTTGGGTTGTTTTTGTTAGAGTACGGAAGACTGAGGGCCAACCTGATTAAGGGGCATGGACAGAGTGGGTAAGGAGCAGCTGTTCCCCTTAGTTGAAGGCTCAGTCACAGATTCAAGGGTTAGGTGGTTAGGGAGATTTAAGGAAAAACATTTCTACTCAGAGGGTGCTGAGGGTCTGGAATGTGCTGCCTGGGAGACTGGTGGAGGTGGGTTAACTCATCTTATAAAAGTACCTGGGTGAGTACTTGGCACATCACAACCATCAGGGCTATGAGCCAAGTGCTGCTGGACTCAGATTTACAGCAGGGAAACAGGTCCTTCAGCCCATCTTGTCCATGCCACCCTTTAATCACTAAGCAAGCCCCAATTTGGCCCATATCCCTCTACACCCATTGTACCCATTAACTATCCAAATGCTTTTAAAAGGCAAAATTGTACCTGCCTCTATCACCACCTCTGGCAGCTCAGTCCAGACACACACCACCGTCTGGTCACTTTTGTATCTCTCCCCTCTCACCTTAAACCTGTGCCCTCTAGTTTTAGGCTCCCCTACCTTTGGGAAAAGATATTGACTATCTAGCTGATCTGTGCCCCTCATTATTTTATAGCTCTCTATAAGATCACCCCTCAGCTTCCTAACTCCAGAGAAAAAAGTCCCAGTCTATCCAACCGCTCCTTATGACTCAATCCACCAAGTCCTGATAGCATCCTAGTAAATGGAATTAGGTGGGAGGTCAGGTGTTTTTCACGTGTTGGTGTAGACTCAATGGGCTGAAGGGCCTCTTCTGCACTGGGATTCTAGGTTGTGCTTCAGGTTTTCATGCATCAAGACCACATCCAAGTATTGTGTACTGTGTTGGGCTCCTTATTCAAATGCATTAGAAGCCATCAAGGGGTTTACTAGGAAAATATTCTGAGGGTGCAGAGTCTCTGGAAGTCCCTTCCCCAAAGGGCAGAATATGGAACTATTTAAGGCAGAACATGATACATTCTTGGGGGTGGATATTACAATCAGATCAAAAAAACAGATCAGTAAAGCACAGGAACAGGCCTTTCAGCTCAAGTCTGCATCAAACATATTGCCCTACCTAGACCAATTGCTTCTATCCCACTTACCTGTCCATGTGCTTATCCAGCTAAGTGTCACTAATGTATCTGCCTCAATCACCTCACTTTGCAGTGCATTCCAGGCCTCTCCCCACCTTCCTTATCTTGAACTTGTTCCCTCTTGTAATTGTCATTTCTGCCCTGGGAAAAAACTTCCAATGTTCACCCAATCCACCCTCAATTTTATAAACTTGTAAAATGTTCCCCCCACCTCCCACCCAATCTGTTTTTCCAGGGAGAACAATCCCAGTTTATTCAATCTCCCACATAGCTAATACCCTCCATACTAGGGAACATTCTGGTAAACGTTATCTGTACACTCTCCAAAGCCTCCATATCCGTCTGGTAGTGTGGAGACTGGAATTAGAGACAGTATTCCAAATGCGGCCTCACCAACATTTTATAACAATTTGCCGACTTTTATTCAGATGCATTGTTTGATGAAGATAAGCCACATGTTTTCTTCACCACTGTTTCCAAGTGTGCTGCTACTTTTAAAGACCTGTGGATTTGTACTCCTAGATCATAGAATCCTACAGTACAGAAAGAGGCCCTTCAGCCTATCAAGTCTGCACCAACTACAAACCAGGCCCTAACCCTATATCCTTACATGTTATACCCACTAATCCCTCTAACCTACACATCTCAGGACACTAAGGGCAATTTTTAGCATGGCCAATCAACCTAACCCACAAATCTTTGGACTGTTGGAGAAAACCTACACAGACATGAGGAGAATGTTCAAACTCCACGCAGTGACCCAAGCCGGGAAATCAAATCCAGGTCCCTGGAGCCATGAAGCAGCAGTGCTAACCACTGCGCTACCGTGTCACCCGTGCCTATGCTCTTGCCATTTACTGTATAGCTTCCACTTGAATTAGATCTACCACAACGCATCAGCTTACATTCATCTGGATTAAATTCCACCTGCCATTTCTCCAGCCCATCTACATCCTGCTGTATTCTCAGACAATCTTCAGCACTATCCGCAAACTTGCTACATCAACCCAGTTACATTTTAGTCCAAGTTATTTATATATTTTGCAAACAGTAGAAGTCCCAGCACTGATCCCTACAGAACACCACTAGTCAGGATGTGGAGATGCCAGTGTTGGACTGGGGTAAACAGTAAGAAATCTCAACACCAGGTCGCCTGGAAGGACGTGGAGACTCTGGAGAGAGTGCAGAGGAGGTTTACCAGGATGCTGCCTGGTATGGAAGGTCTGAGTTACGAGAGGTTAGGCAAATTGGGACTGTTTTCCTTAGAAAGACGTAGGCTTAGAGGAGATCTAATAGAGGTGTACAAGATTATGAAGGGGCTAGATAGAGTAAACAGGGTTAAGCTTTTTCCTAGAATGGATTCAAATAGCATGAGGGGTCAGGGGCTTAGGGTGAGGGGGGTAAGGTATAATTTGGATGCTAGAGGGAGTTTTTCCACAGAGAGGGTGGTGGAGGCAGTGACTGTGGAGTTATTTAAGAAATACTTAGATGGACACATGAACAGAAGGTGAATGGAGGGGTATAGAAAACTGATTTAAAATAGGGACCATGACCCTTGGGAGTCCCTGGGAAGTGTGTAAATAGATGATGATATTGATGTACTTGTTTTTATCATACAGGTGCTTTGGTCCACCTTGTTGTCTAACAAGGGGTATACACACAATGGGTTGAGAGAGGGATGCTCTTGGATCTTTTGAGAGTATCCTAGTGCTTCGCATCATTAGTGTATGCTTGACCTGGACCATGTGATGGGCAACACAACAGCTCAGTGACTATCGCTGTGCTGTGCAGATACATGGATTTGGGCCTGTGTCTGTGGGCGTTTGCGCATTCTCCCCGTGCTTGTGGGTTTTCTCCGGGTGCTCTGGTTTCCTCCCACATCCCAAAGATGTGCTCTTAGGCTAATTGACAAAACCAATTCTCCCTAAATTGTCTCAAATTTGGTTTTTAATCCGTAGACCTATAAACATGGACAGGGATCGCGGGTAGAGGTGGGAACATCGGGGTGGTGGCGCAGGCTTGTTGGGCTGAAGGGCCTATTTCCCGTGCTGTTTTGTTCTTTGTTAAAGTCCAACAGGTTTATTTGGCAACAAAAGCCACTAGGTTATGCTGATAGCTTTTGCTACCAAATAAACCTGTTGGGCTTTAATCTGAGCGACTTCTCACTGTGAACACTAGTTACAGACCCTCCATTCAGAGAAATGAAACACCCTTCCACTGTTACCCTCTGTGGCCAAGCCAGTTCTGAATCCATCTAACTAGCTCACCCCTAATTCTGTGTGATTTAATCTTTTGCACCATGACCTTGTCAAATGCTTTACTGAAGTCCACGTAGACAACATCTACAGCCCTTCTCTTGTCAAAGATTGTCCCCTCCTCAAAAAACTCAATTTAGTAACACATGACCTCCCTCATACAAACTATGCATCACTAATAAGACCATTCAGTTCTGAATGGGTATCGATGATACACCATATCAGCCAGGATTTTATTGAACGGTGGAGCAGACGGGAGGGGGCTTTATTCCTGATCCCAATTCCTATGCAACTAGGTATCACTCACCCATTATAGTCGATGAGGGGGTATCTGGGAGTGGAGTCCTTGTCTGGGGTCAGTGTCGCAAAGCAGCTGTCAATATAAAGCCTCAACGGTGCAGGGCCCACAACAGCTGCCTCAACGTGAATAAATTCACCCAAATAATAGAGGTTGGAGGCTCGCTCTGTATCCCAATTATCTGGGGGATACAACAGAGAAAAAATACTATATTCCCATCGTTAATTTCTTAACCAGCCAATTCCAACCACCCTTTAACATCCCAACTTTACCGTTCATCTGACGCAGGGAGAACAGAAACCTCTCTCCCATCAACAAAGAGCTGTAGGGGGTTCGAGTAGGCCAGTCCTCCTGACAGACGCCATTATCCTTCCTGGCAGGAAGAGTCAGAGAAGCGCTATCAACTTCCACAAGTCAAACCGGACACCGGGATTCGGGAAGGAGAGCAAGGTTACCTGGGATAGGAGCACTCGATACGGACAACGGCCATAGCCCTTCTCAAAACGGCTGACCCAGTCAACCTTGGCATGTAGTACAGGTGGGTAGAGAAGAGGCGATAACACTCAGTTACCTGGAACACAAACCACAGCAATAGCAAGCAAAAATATCAAAATATAAATTCTAAAAGAAAGATATCCACCCACAGATGCTCTTTGTGAGGGTAAAAAAGTCAAACATTAGGGGGAATGAATATAGGTTTAAGGTGCATGGGGAAAGAGCTTAGACAAGATGTGCAGGGTAAGGTTTTTTTTTTCTTTACATAGACTGTGTCTGGAACACACTGCCCAGCAAGGTGGTGGGAACAGGTACAACACAGTATTTAAAGGGCAACTAAATAAATAGGATAGTAATGGATGGATACAGATGCCATTAGCACAGTTTTAGTTTAGGGAAGCATGATCAGCACAGGCTTGGAGAGTCAGAGGGCCTTACAGTACAAGAATAGGCCATCAGATGTAGGAGCAGTATTAGGCCACTCAGCCCATCAAGTCTGTACTTTTCTTTGTCTTCCTCAGAAGAGAAGAAAGAAATGGAAGACTGAAAAGAGAAAAAGATTCCCCAATTCCAACAGTCCCACCCAACGTATTTTTACCATCAGAGTAGAGCCACACTCTGAGAGGCCCCAGTGAAACAGCAGGGTGTTTGCCCGAGTGTTGAGTTGAGTGAAGGGACATCCCAAAGATCCAAGGCTCAGTTCTCCAGCTTGAATCAGGTCACCAGTCCCAAACCACTCCCACCTGACCAATACCAGGAGGGTCTGCTCCCCGCACAGTGCAGTGACAGCCTGCCGGGAGGGGGAAGGCCCAGTGATGGAGGCAGGAACCCAGGCACCAACCAACCCTCTGGGGGCAGGCACAGGCCTGGATCTGACCTCCCAATGCTCCAACTGACTGGAGCTAACAGCTCCAATTAAAAGCAGCATTGCCACGACAACCCACATCCCTAACGACACCCTCCCTCTTCCTCCAGAGACAGAAACCGTGCAGCAGCGATGAACCAGCTTATATACTCAGCTCCAACCAATCAAACCCACTCTTTAATCAGAAGCTTCAATCACACACCTCAACAGAATAAGTAGGACGATCCATCCACCCCACCCCCGCCCCACCCTCGCCCCCTTCACGAGCTCCAATTGGAAGAGTGACTGGATTCTCCAATTAGAGTGGTTATACAATTTAATCAAACTGGAACAGACTGAGTGGTTCAAACAGCAGTAAACAAGTGGTAGTGAGTTCAATTCTCAAAGGAGCCTGAGTAACATTGTACCTGAATAAGTCCCTATGCAAAGACAATGAAAATCCCTGTTAAGTTTTTAAGTATTAGCATCACAGCACGCACACATTAACACTGCAATGAAGTTATTGTGAAAATCACCTAGTTGCCACAGTCCAGCGCCCTGTTGGGCACTGCAGGGGCTGGGGTGCATTAATGACACATTTTAAATTGACGTTTTTAAATTTCCTTTGTACTTTTGTTGTTGTTCGGGCTGTTCCTCTTCCTTTTGGGGAGCTGCCCCTTTTAATTTGTCCTCATTTGATTTGAGTTAGTTAATCTGGTTTGACCTTAAAAGAAGACCACAGTCTGGTGCCTGTTAGGGTACTCTCAGGAGAATTTAACACGGCCAATGCACCCGAACCAATGTATCTCTTCAAGTGTGGGACGAAACCGGAGCACCAGGAGGAAACTCAGGCAGACATGGGGAGGACATGCAGATTCCACACAGAGGCAAGCTGGGAATCAAACCTAGGTCCTTATAGTATAATGTAAATACTGTATTTAATAGAGTCAGTGACTGGGGGAGGTGTAATATAATGTAAACACTGTATTAAATAGAGTCAGTGACTGGGAGAAGTGTAATATAATGTAAATACTGTATTAAATAGAGTCAGTGACTGGGGGAGGTGTAGTATAATGTAAATACTGTATTAAATAGAGTCAGTGACTGGGAGAAGTGTAATATAATGTAAATACTGTATTAAATAGAGTCAGTGACTGGGAGAGGTGTAATATAATGTAAACACTGTATTAAATAGAGTCAGTGACTGGGAGAAGTGTAATATAATGTAAATACTGTATTTAATAGAGTCAGTGACTGGGGGAGGTGTAGTATAATGTAAATACTGTATTTAATAGAGTCAGTGACTGGGGGAGGTGTAGTATAATGTAAATACTGTATTAAATAGAGTCAGTGACTGGGGGAGGTGTAGTATAATGTAAATATTGTATTAAATAGAGTCAGTGACTGGGGGAGGTTTAGAATAATGTAAATACTGTATTTAATATAGTCAGTGACTGGGGGAGGTATAATATAATGTAAATACTGTATTTAATAGAGTCAGTGACTGAGGGAGGTGTAATATAATGTAAATACTGTATTTAATAGAGTCAGTGACTGGGGGAGGTGTAATATAATGTAAATACTGTATTAAATAGAGTCAGTGACTGGGGGAGGTGTAATATAATGTAAACACTGTATTTAATAGAGTCAGTGACTGGGGGAGGTGTAATATAATGTAAACACTGTATTTAATAGAGTCAGTGACTGGGGGAGGTGTAATATAATGTAAATACTGTATTTAATAGAGTCAGTGACTGGGGGAGGTGTAATATAATGTAAACACTGTATTTAATAGAGTCAGTGACTGGGGGAGGTGTAGTATAATGTAAATACTGTATTTAATAGAGTCAGTGACTGAGGGAGGTGTAGTATGATGTAAACACTGTATTTAATAGAGTCAGTGACTCGGGGAGGTGTAGTATAATGTAAATACTGTATTAAATAGAGTCAGTGACTGGGGGAGGTGTAGTACAATGTAAATACTGTATTAAATAGAGTCAGTGACTGGGGGAGGTTTAGAATAATGTAAATACTGTATTTAATATAGTCAGTGACTGGGGGAGGTTTAGTATAATGTAAATACTGTATTTAATAGAGTCAGTGACTGGGGGAGGTATATAGGTGTAATATAATGTAAATACTGTATAAATAGAGTCGTGACTGGGGGAGGTGTATATATGTAAACACTGTATTTAATAGATCAGTGACTGGGGGAGGTGTAATATAATGAAATACTGTATTTATAGAGTCGTGACTGGGGGAGGGTAATATATGTAAATCTGTTTTGGTGGTGGGGGGTGTTTTGTTGTTTTGTGGTGTGGGGGTGTGTATAATGTAAATACTGTATTTAATAGAGTAGTGACTGAGGGAGGTGTAGTATGATGTAAACACTGTATTTAATAGAGTCAGTGACTGGGGGAGGTGTAGTATAATGTAAATATTGTATTAAATAGAGTCAGTGACTGGGGGAGGTGTAGTATAATGTAAATACTGTATTTAATAGAGTCAGTGACTGGGGGAGGTGTAGTATAATGTAAATACTGTATTAAATAGAGTCAGTGACTGGGGGAGGTGTAGTACAATGTAAATACTGTATTTAATAGAGTCAGTGACTGGGGGAGGTGTAATATAATGTAAATACTGTATTTAATAGAGTCAGTGACTGGGGGAGGTGTAGTATAATGTAAATACTGTATTAAATAGAGTCAGTGACTGGGAGGTGTAGTATAATGTAAATACTGTATTAAATAGAGTCAGTGACTGGGGGAGGTGTAATATAATGTAAATACTGTATTAAATAGAGTCAGTGACTGGGGGAGGTGTAGTATAATGTAAATACTGTATTAAATAGAGTCAGTGACTGAGGGAGGTGTAGTATAATGTAAATACTGTATTTAATAGAGTCAGTGACTGGGGGAGGTGTAGTACAATGTAAATACTGTATTTAATAGAGTCAGTGACTGAGGGAGGTGTAGTATAATGTAAATACTGTATTAAATAGAGTCAGTGACTGAGGGAGGTGTAGTACAATGTAAATACTGTATTTAATAGAGTCAGTGACTGAGGGAGGTGGAGTATAATGTAAATACTGTATTAAATAGAGTCAGTGACTGGGGGAGGTGTAGTATAATGTAAATACTGTATTTAATAGAGTCAGTGACTGGGGGAGGTGTAATATAATGTAAATACTGTATTTAATAGAGTCAGTGACTGAGGGAGGTGTAGTATAATGTAAATACTGTATTTAATAGAGTCAGTGACTGGGGGAGGTGTAGTATAATGTAAATACTGTATTAAATAGAGTCAGTGACTGAGGGAGGTGTAGTATAATGTAAATACTGTATTAAATAGAGTCAGTGACTGGGGGAGGTGTAATATAATGTAAATACTGTATTTAATAGAGTCAGTGACTGAGGGAGGTGTAATATAATGTAAATACTGTATTTAATAGAGTCAGTGACTGGGGGAGGTGTAATATAATGTAAATACTGTATTTAATAGAGTCAGTGACTGGGGGAGGTGTAATATAATGTAAATACTGTATTAAATAGAGTCAGTGACTGGGGGAGGTGTAGTATAATGTAAATACTGTATTAAATAGAGTCAGTGACTGGGGGAGGTGTAGTATAATGTAAATACTGTATTTAATAGAGTCAGTGACTGGGGGAGGTGTATATAAGTAAATATGTATTATAGAGTCAGTGACTGGGGAGGTGTGTATAATGTAAATACTGTATTAAATGAGTCGGTGGGGGAGGTGTAATTAATGTAAATACTGTATTTAATAGAGTCGTGACTGGGGGAGGTGTGTATAATGTAAATACTGTATAATAGAGTCAGTGACTGAGGGAGGTGTATATAATGTAAATACTGTATTAATAGAGTCAGTGACTGAGGGAGGTGTAAAATAATGTAAATACTGTATTAAATAGAGTCAGTGACTGAGGGAGGTGTAATATAATGTAAATACTGTATTAAATAGATTCAGTGACTGGGAGAGGTGTAGTATAATGTAAATACTGTATTAAATAGAGTCAGTGACTGGGGGAGGTGTAATATAATGTAAATACTGTATTTAATAGAGTCAGTGACTGAGGGAGGTTTAGTACAATGTAAATACTGTATTTAATAGAGTCAGTGACTGGGGGGGGGTGTGATATAATGTAAATACTGTATTTAATAGAGTCAATGACTGGGGGAATCCTTACACCTAACCTGCTATTCAAGTCTTAAAGTTTCTAACAATGTGGGTGGAAGGAGCACTGAGCACAGGGAGTATTTGACAGGGGACAGTGTAGAGGGAGTTTTACTCCATATCTAACCCCGTGCTGTACCTGTCCTGGGAGTGTTTGATGGGGGACAGTGTAGAGGGAGCTTTACTCTGTATCTAACCCCGTGCTGTACCTGTCCTGGGAGTGTTTGATGGGGACAGTGTAGAGGGAGTTTTACTCTGTATCTTACCCCGTGCTGTACCTGTCCTGAGGGGTACTTGTTGACCCTGTCCCAGTGCTGAAATCCTTCAGTTTGATGAGGTTGGGAAGTGACTCACTGCCATGTTGCTTCTTTCCACACTGTGTTCAGTAGGGGGCACTTTGTTCCATCTGACCTTTCTCCTGTGAGTTTTTTTTGTTAACTGATTGCGTGTTTGGAGGATGTGGTCACCAGGCCCCGTTCCGCCCACACCAACCTTCCTCTTGTAAGCAATTGATCAAATACCCAGAAGCCATACTCTGTAGCCTGTCTCTGGAGAAGATGTACAATTAAAGACCAGGATCCTTCTGCCTTTTCCTTCTGTCTGTGTCCCCACCTCCAGCAGCCAACATGACGATCCCAGTCGATTTCGAGGAATGTTTGAAGGACTCCCTGAAGTTCAGGTAGGACCGATTCGAGTCAATGTTGCCGGATCAGGAGATAAATATCAGAACCTGAGTCCTTACACCGCTCTTTCCTTCTTTCGTCATGAATTGCAGTTTTTAAAATAATTTCTCCCACCCCGCTGCCTGCACGCCTCCCCTTGAACCTCCCCTTGAACCTCCCCCCTGTTCACCACCCTCACCTCCCTACCCCGCCACCCTCTCCCCATTCTTCCCCTCGCCCCCTATCTTTCCTTGCCCTCCCCTATCCTTCCTTCCCCTCCCTCCCCATCTCCCTTCCCTCCTTCCCTCCCCTGCTCCCCCACCCTTTCCACCTTCCCCATGGCCCCTATCCTTTCTTCCCCTCTTCGCTCCCCTGCTCCGCATCCCAGCCACCCTTCCCCTCAGTCCTGACCCTTCCTTCCCCTCTCCTTCCCTTCTCCTCGCCCATCTCCCTTCCCTTCTCCTCTCCCCTTCCCCCCACCTTCCACTCCATTCCCATCGATCCCTCTTCCCCTCAGCCCACTGCCTTCCCCCCTCTTCTTCCACGCCTCACTGTCCCCCACCCCCTCCCTTCCCCTGCCCTTTCCCCTTTCTTCCCCTCACCCCCTCCCCTTCCTTCCCCTTCCCCTCCTCTTACCCCCTCTCCCTTCCCCCCCCTTCCCTGCACACCCACCCTCTCCCCTCCCTTCCATCCTTCCACCCTTGCCATCCATCCTCTCCCTTCCTTTCCTCACCTCCATCTTTCCCCCTCCCTTCCCCTGCCACTCTCTCCACCCCTTCTCTCCCCCCCACCACCCCCTCCTTTCTCCAGCACTTCCCCTCCTCCCCCCAACCCCCCTCCTCTCCCCCCCCAACCCCCCCCCCCCCCCTCCCCCCCCCACCCCACCCTCTCCCCCCCAACCCCCCCACCTCTCCCCCCCCAACTCCCCCGCAACCCCCCCCCCCTCCCCTCCCCCTCTCCCCCCCCAACCCCCCCTCCTCCTCTCCCCCCCAACCCCCCTCCTCTCCCCCCCAACCCCCCCCTCCTCTCCCCCCCACCCCCCCTCCCTCTCCCCCCCCACCCCCACCCCCACCTCTCCCCCCCCAACCCCCCCCTCCTCTCCCCCCCAACCCCCCCTCCTCTCCCCCCCCAACCCCCCCCACCTCTCCCCCCCCAACCCCCCCTACACTCCCCCCCCCAACCCCCCTCCTCTCCCCCCCCAACCCCCCCCTCCTCCCCCCCAACCCCCCCCCACCTCTTCCCCCCCCAACTCCCCCCCCAACCCCCCTCCTCTCCCCCCCCCCCCGTCCTCTCCCAAGGTCCTCTCCCCAGGTGAAACCAAAATCATCATCACAAACAACTGGAAATGAATGTTTCACGTGTGAGGATGTTCAAGCAGATCAAAACTGACTAACAGGGCGGCATAGTGAGTTAGCACTGCTGCCTCACTGCGCCAAGGACCTGGGTCCAAATCCCACCTCGGGTCACTGTCTGTGTGGAGTCTGTACGTTCTCCCTGTGTCTATGTGGGTTTCCTCCGGGTGCTCCAGTTTCCTCCCACAGTCCGAAAGACATGCTGGTTGGATGTTTTAATCATGCTAAATTGTTCAGGTTAGGTGGATTGGCCATGCTAAATTGTATTTAGTGTTGGGGGGATTAGCTCGGGTAAATGTGGGATTATGGGAATAGGGCTGGCTGGGATTGTGGTTGGTGCAGACCCGATGGGCTTAATGGCCTCCTTCTGCCCTGTGGGGATTCGATGATTCGAACTCGGTGGAAAAATCTCGTTAATGTTCGCAATGACCAATCAGTAAAAGGAGATAAGAACATCTCAATCTGTGAGCTCACAGAATGATGTTACAGGAAAGGATACTGTTCAGCCCATCGTGTCCCTCCCAACCCCTTCAGGTGAAGTTTGTGTTGTACTTGGTTAGCGATACAGGAAGGTCTACACAGCCAATCTCCTTTGACTTGTTTTGATTGCGTCGAACCTCACACTGCGCTGGCGTTGTTACGGAGGATGAGAATGTAGGTGTTGCCAAACTGGAAGTGTGACGGGAAAGCTTGCCCCTTCCTCCCATATCAGTTCAGGCCCCCCCTCTCCAAGGCCCGTTGCAATGAGGGGTTAATGCGAGATTGCGTTGCTTTCTCAGGTGGGTTGGAAAGGAGGTGGGGAAGGAAAGGGGAGCAGGAATGGGAGTTCCTCCTCCTAATTACCTCTCCGTCAGCACTTCCAACCTGTTTCGTCAATACCGTTTGCGGAATCTTGCTGTGTCTATCTTCCCTGCCAGCTTTCCTGTTTCACCTCAGCATCCCCACCTCAGAATTTCCTCCTTCATTGTGAAGCTCTTTCTGGCATTCCGATGTCGTGAACCCGCCTCTCTCTATCACCCTACGCTCCAAGGCACTCAGAAGCAGCAACATTTGCACTCGCCCTCACTTCCTTGATGCCCTCCTCAGTTCTCTCCCTCTCTCAGCCCCTCAAGCACTGTTAATTGGGAGGGGGGAGGGGTAGCTAGGTCAGAGGTCGCCCTCTGATCCCTGGGTCAGGAAGTTCTGTCTGCAAGGCCACACATTACAGATTTGAGCACAAGGAATCCCAGGTCAGCACTGAGGGGGTGCTGCACTGTCATAGATGCCACCTTTCAGAGGAGACCTCGAATTAAGGTCCTCTTAGCTGAGTTTAAGAGATCTCATAGGAAAGAATCCCTACAGTGCAGAAGGAGGCCATTCAGCCCATCGAATCTGCACTGACAATGATCCCACACAGGCCCTATCCCCACAATCCCCAGGCATTTACCCTGCTAATCCCCCTGACACTAAGGGGCAATTTAGCACGGCCAATCCACCCTAACCTGCACATCTTTGGGCACTAAGGAGCAATTTAGCATGGCCAATTCAATTTTATTAATAGGCAAATAGAGTATAAAAGTTGAGTGAGTTAATGGCTGGTGAATGGTCTTTGGAAGATATGTCGGGCAGGTTAGGCTTGAAGTTCTGAAGAGTAAGAGGTGACTGAAGCATCTAAAATCCTGAGGGTTGGTCGGAAAGAACGTTTTCTCTTGTGGAAGAAGCTAGAACTCAGGGTGGTGGTGGGGTGGGGTGGGGTTTTTTTTTTATGTTTAAAAATAAGAGATCACCATCTAAGATGGAGGGTGGTGATTCTCTGGAACTCCCTCAGTGCTGAGGCAAAGCCTTTGAATATTTTTAAGGGAGCGTAGATAGATCCTTTGTTAACAAGGGGGTGAAAGGTTATCGGGGTGAAAGGTTATCGGGGTTGATTGAATATGGAATTGAGGGTAAAATTTGAATGGTGCAGCAGGCTCGAGGGGCTGAATGGTGTCCTCCTGCTCCTAACTTGAATGCTAATTCTTTTCAAATTGCTTTTAGAATCCCTACAATGCAAATTGAGACCATTCAGTCTATCGTGCCAGCAATCCAAATGAGCATTGTTGATATACTGTTATTTCCCTGCACCATTGCACATTGTTTCTATTCAAATAATTATCCATCCGAACTCCAACTGATTCCGCAGGAGTGGAGAATTCGGGATTTCATCGCTCCACTTTGCAAAAAAAACCCATGTCTGAAATTCCATTCTTTATAATCCTAGCTGTGATTGGATACATCTCCACTTGTTGGCAAATTCACTTCTCACAAACAACGCAATTCAATCCTTTTAACATTTAAAACCTCACAATCCTCACAAAAATATATAAACTGGGTGTATTAAAGATATCCCCTGATTAGTTAACCGTTGCGTTCCAATATTATGTTACTGGGACAACATTGCATGTTCCAGTAACACAACTCAGAAAGCAGTATCTGTTTTAGTGTTGGATAAGGGATAGATACTGTCCCACTCTCTTCCCATTAACCATCTATCAATCCCAAACTAATCCCACTCTCCCCACAGCCCTGTATCAATCCCCAAACTAATCCCACTCTCTCCCCATAGCCCTGTATCAATCCCCAAACTAACCCCACTCTCTCCCCACAGCCCTGTATCAATCCCGAACTAATCCCACTGCTTCACTCTCTCCCCATAGCCCTGTATCAATCCCCAATCTAATCCCACTGCCCCACTCTCTCCCCATATCCCTGTACCAACCTCCAAACTAATCCAACTGCCTCACTCTCTTCCCATAGCCCTGTATCAATTCTAAACTAATCTCACTGCTCCACCCTCTCCCCTAACCCTGTATGAATCCCAAGCTAATCGCACTGCCCGACTCTCCCCATAGCGCTGTACCAATCCAAACTAATGCCACTGATTCATTCTCTCCCTATAGTCCTGTATCAATCCCAAACTAATCCCACTGCCCTGTTCTCTCCCCATCGCCCTGTATCAATCCCCAAAGTAATCTCACTGCCCCACTCTCTCCCCACACTGTACTCAGCATTATTGAAGTTCTGACCCTATGATATTAAGATTCCCTCCAGAGGATAGCAGATATACTGGTACCCCGTCTCCCTGTGGCCCCTGTTCCATTCCTTTCCCCTGTCTCCCACTCTCTTTCTTCAGGAGAGAAGCTGAAATTCCAGAGATTGCGTAGTGACTGTGTTTGGGGGAATGTCATTTCCACAGCTAAGTGAGTGAGGTGATGTGTAGACGATGAGAGGCAGTTGTGAGGTTGCTAGTGTTGTGGTTACTGGATGTGAATCCTCAGATTAAAGTCCATGATGGGGTATGGTGCATTGAGCACATGGAGTTGTGATGGCTGGCAGGTATCAGGGTACAATATTTTCACCAACCTTGACAACATGCGTGAGATCATTTAATTCATTCTGGGTTCAGATGCCAAGGATATGACCTTGCCAGGCACCAACTCCCACTTTCTTTCTAGGGTGGTCTGTGAAAGACCACCCAAACCCCCTCCATGAGCCTATCTCCTCTTCAGCCTACCTGAACCACTAAGACCTACATGACTGCTTCTGTGAGCCTGGATCCATCTATAGGCTGCACAGTGTGTGAAGTTTGCATGTTCTCCCCGTGTCTGTGTGCATTTCCTCTGGGTGCTCCAGTTTCCTCCTACAGTCCGAAAGAAGTGCTGCTTAGGTGGAATTGGCCATGCTAAATTGTCCCTTAGTGTACTCAAACAGGCGCAGGAGTGTGGCGACTAGGGGATTTTCACAGTAACTTCATTGCAGTGTTAATGTAAGCCAACTTGTGACATTAATAAAATAAACTAGATTGTTGCTAAACTAGAAAGAGTGCAGAAAAGATTTAACTTATCTGGACTTGAGGTCTGAGTTAGAGAACATAGAAAAACTACAGCACAAACAGGCCCTTCGGCCCACAAGTTGCACCGATAATATCCCTAACTAGTAGGCTTACCTATAACACTCAATCCTATTAAGTCCCATGTACTCATCCAGAAGTCTCTTAAAAAACCCGATCAAATTTTCCTCCACCACCACCGACAGCAGCCGATTCCACTCACTCACCACCCTTTGAGTGAAAAACTTACCCTTGACATCTCCTCTGTACCTACTCCCCAGCACCTTAAACATGTGTCCTCTCATAGCAACCATTTCAGCCCTGGGAAAAAGCCTCTGAGAATCTACCCGATCTATACCTCTCAACATCTTGTACACCTCTATCAGGTCACCTCTCATCCTTCGTCCCTCCAAGGAGAAAAGACCGAGCTCCCTCAATCTATCCTCATAAGGCATGCCTCCCAATCCAAGTAACATCCTTGTAATTCTCCTCTGCACCCTCTCAATAGCTTCCACATCCTTCCTGTAATGAGGCGACCAGTACTCCAAGTGGGATCTGACCAGGATCTTATAAAGTTGCAGCATTACCTCCTGACTTCTAAACTCAACCTCCTGATCGATAAAGTACACTATATGCCTTCTTAACCACATCCTCCACCTGCGAGGCCAATCTAAAAGTCCTATGGACCTTATAAGGAAAGGCTGGATAGACTGGAACTTTTTTCCCTGGACAGTGGAAGGCTTAGGAGTAATTTTATAGAAATCGATAAAATAATCAGGGGCACAGATTCAGTTAGATAGTCAATATCTTTTCCCAAAGGTAGGGCAGTCTGACACTAGACATTGGTTTAAGTTGAGAGAGGAGAGATCTAAAAGGGTCCAGAGGGGCAGTATTTTCCACACAGAGGGTGGTGAGTGCCTGCAATGAGCTGCTAAAGACAGAGTCACAGAGGTTTACAGCATGGAAACAGGCCCTTCGGCCCAACTTGTCCATGCTGTCCTTTTTGTTTTGAAACCCCTAAACTAGTCCCAATTGCCCACATTTGGCCCATATCCCTCTGTACCCATCATACCCAGGTAACTGTCTAAATGCTTTTTAAGAAATAAAATGGTACCCGCCTCCACCACTACCTCTGGCAGCTTGTTCCAGACACTCACCATCTTAGGTAGTAGTAGATGCGGGTACAATTTTGTCTTTTAAAAACAAAGTATTTAGACAGTTACATGGGTATAGAGGGATATGGGCCAAATGTGGGCAATTGGGACTAGTTTAGTGGTTATAAAAAGGGAGGCATGGACAAGGTGAACCTTTTCCATGCTGTAAACCTCTACAATTCTATGTCCCTCTAAGGAAGGAAATCTGCTGTCCTTACACGGTCTGGCCTACAACAGTTAGGAGTGAAACAACCAATGTAGTTGACTCTGAATTGCTCTCAGGGATGGTCAGTAACACTGCCTCAGTTAGTGACGGCCACATCGACTGAATAAAGAAAGAAATTTGAGCCTGCTGATAGCCTCCTGCAGATAGTTGTGTGGTAGCTGGAGTCTGCGGTACAGCCCTGCAGTTAACCAAGCGTGGCTGCGAGTTGCACTGCTGACTTCATTTACATCCACTGACAGGATGTTGCTCGCTGCACTATTTCTTCAGCTAAAAAAAAAAACCACAGGCCGCCTTCTTGCAGTTTGACGCAGCCAGTGGGAGTTGGGCCTCGCTTTTCACTAATGCAGGTGCTGCGAAAGCTCTCCTTCGTCTGACACTTGTTCATTTTTCAATCCTGTCCCAGAATGAGTTCCCCAGTATCCTCGACATTGAGAGTTGCCACCCTCACCTTGCTTCCTCCCTTTCTCTCTCCCCATCCACCCACAACCTCCCCCCCCCCCCCCCCCCCCCCCCCCCCCCCCCCCCCCCCCCCCCCCCCCCCCCCCCCCCCCCCCCCCCACTTCCTAGTTTTCAGATCCAATCAGGCTGGCATTTCACTCGGCCCACTCCCCCACTCTCCCCATCCCACCACAACCACGCAGATACATGAGTTCAAGTTCCACCCAGACACTGAGCCACCAAGTCCAGCGGAGTACTGAGGGCACTCTTCACTGTCGCAATCACCAGACGGACAACAGGAAAGAGATTAAGAATCTAGTGAACTGGTGAGATGGCAATAATCTCTCCCTCAATGTCAACAAGACAAAGGAGGTTGTCATCAACTTCAGGAAGTGTAAAGGAGAACATGTCCCTGTCTACATCAACGGGGATGAAGTAGAAGGGTCGAAAGCTTCAAGTTCTTAGGTGTTCAGATTGCCAACAACCTGTACTGGTTCCCCCCTCATGTCAACACTTCGAAAGCCCTCTCTCAGAAGGCTAAGGAAATTTGGCATGTCAAATACGACTCTCACCAACTTTTTCAGATGCACCATAGAAAGCATTCTCTCTGGTTGTATCACAGTTTGGTATAGCTCCTGCTCTGCCCAACACCACAAGAAGCTACAAAGGCTAGAAGCTACGTAGCCCAGTCCATCTCTCAAACCGGCCTCCCATCATCGACTCGGTCGACACTTCCTGCTGCCTTACAGTGCCAGGGACCCGGGTTCAATTCTTTCTTCCACCTTCTTCCCCCTGGAAGTATCATCTTTTGAATGAGATGGTCCTGAACAAATCATCATCCATTAACCACACGGGTGGTCTTGTGGCGCAGTGGGGTTAGCGTCCCTGCATCTGAGCCAGGAGCTCCGGGTTCAAATCCCACCCCAGGACTTTTGATGGCCGAGGAAGATACTTTCGTAACACGGCTGAACTGATTGAATATCAACCTGCAAATCCTTCCAAACACACCAATGGCTGGCAGTAAGGGTGGGAGAGATTCCTGGTCAGCCGAGCTTGATGTGGTGGGGGGAGAGGGGCCCCGTCAAACTATAAGCCCCCTGGAGACAGACTAGTGATCTATTCCGCGAATAACTAACTGTGGAAGGTCGCCACTGGAAAAGAACGGAAATGTGACAGAATATTGGATCATTAGCACACTGGTTGTGGATGCCAATTTCCTTAACTCCAATCATTAGCACACTTCAACAAAAATACCAACAAAACCTGGTTTCGGAGCTGGAATTACAATGTCATGTTGAACCTTACCGATGGGATATTGGATATTGGGCTGTGAGTGAAGGGAGTTAAATAAGTGTGATTCTTTTCTGATTGGGATAGTGAGATCTCTTGTCTTGCCACGGACAGTGAAATTTGAAGTTTTTACAGCCTTGCCATACTCAGTGTGGGTAACAACCACCCCCTTCCCCATCTCTCTCATTATCCTACAGGATTGGAGAAGGGAATCAGGCCCAATACCCTATCTACAACTACAGAATCCCTTACAGTGCAAAAGAAGACCATTTGGACCATTGAGTCTGCACAAATCTCAGAAAGAACAACCCACCCTGGCTCTTCCTGATCCCTGAAACCCTGTAAATTTACCATGGTCAATGCACCTTAACCTACACATCTTTGGACACTCAGACGCAATTTAGCATAGCCAATCCACCTAATCCACACATCTTTGGACACTCGGATGCAATTTAGCATGGCTAATCCCCCTAATGTATGCATCCTTGGACTGCAGGAGTGGCAGGGCAAGGGCCCAATCTTGCTTGGGCTGGAGGGGCCTGCAGAGAGCGGGAGGATGCTTAGTGGGCAGACGTTCCGAGAGATTTGTCCAGTTCGGAATGTGGTACCAGTTCATTGGAACTAGGCAATGTGACATTGGCAGGGCAGTGAGTGAAGAGAGGGTGACTAAGCCCCTTCTCATCCCTTATTTTGCTCCGTTCCTGGGAGCAATCCCTGGAGCAGGAACCTGGGCTGAGACTCGAAAAGACAGTGCTAAAATGGGGAGGAACCACTACTCTGTCCCCAGCTCCACAGGTCCCACACTGAGCCAGAGCATTGGGTGATATTTACAGATGCAACCAGAGTATCTCTGAGCTCGCAGACGAAGGCAGCAACAGTTAATTTAATTTCCTGTCGACAACTCTTCGCTTGCGGTTTTCAAATGCTAATTTTGTCCTAATTACAATTGGTACTCATCACATCATGAGCAGAGGTGACTCTGAGAGAGGATTGGTCTCTTGCCTCTGATTCTCCGAATCAGCCTGCTTGTTTTGTTTCTTGATGCTGGGATTTCTTTTCCCCTGTTACAAACAGTATGCTATCTCTCGCTTCACGCCAAGTCCCTCCCAGGGTTGGACAAAATTGCAAAGGAGAAGGAACTTGAAACAATCACTGGAGAAAGAGATCTCGGGGAAATGTATGGGGTGAAAGTCCCCTGGAGCAACCATCAGAGGGACTGAAAGAAGCAAGGGGGGAGATGGAAGCTAGAGAAACTCAGGCTGGAACTCTCCAATCCTCTTGGCCCTGTGGGAAGCTGGCACTCAGTCAAAACTCCATTCACCGCAGTGGGACTGGAAAATCTCAGCCTTGGATGAGGCTGAGAATTTCGTTAGCCTAATGCCTGTCACCGGAAGAATACTGGAATCCATCATTCGGGAAGCAGGACATGGAATCATAGAATTCCAACAGTGCAGAATGAGGCCATTTGGCCCATTGAGTCTGCACTAACTCTCCAGCAGGACATCTTAACCAGCCCATCCTTTGCCTTATATGCGGAACACAATATATTTATCCTGCTAATCCACCGAGCCTTTGCATCTTTGGACACTAAGGGTCAATTTAATATGGCCAATCCACCCTAACCTGCACATCTTTGGACACTAAGGGGCAATTTAGTATGGCCAATCCACCCTAACCTGCACATCTTTGGACACTAAGGGTCAATTTAATATGGCCAATCCACCCTAACCTGCACATCTTTGGTCACTAAGGGGCAATTTAGCATGGCCAATCCACCCTAACCTGCACATCTCGAGATACTAAGACACATCTTTTCCTGCAGGCTCAGGGTGGAGTATGAGCCTGGATAAGTTTTACTACAATTGTACAGGGCACTGGGAGAGTAATTCTGGGGAACTATCTCCTTATTTGTGAGAAAGGTGGGGAGTAATATTGGAAGCAGTTAGGGTTCATGACATTGAATAAAAAGAGGTGACTTTAATGTGGATAGGGTGAGGAATTTGGGCCGATACTGGTGGAGTTAAGAAGAATGAGAGGTGACCTTACTGAGATAGATGAAATAATTGTTTTATGACTGGCAGCTGATTTGTTAGGGGATAAGTGACTGTTTCCTTTCCTGGGGTATTGTAGAATGAACAGCCAGAGTTTTGGGTCTTCTGATGAACACTAAGATGAGGAATTTCTTCTCCAGGGGAGCTGTTAGTCTGCAGAATTCTCTCCCTAAGAGAACAGTGAGGACTGCAGGGACATCACTGCGTTTGTTCAAGGCACTGTTAGAGAGACAGTTCTGACGGAGAAGGGAGTCGAGGGGGTATGGATTGTAGACAAGAAAGAGGAACTCCTGAAGGAGCAATAAGGTTAACTAAGATCTATTGATTGGCAAAGTATGCCTGAGGGACAGAATGACCTACTCCTGCTCCTATTCCTTATCTTTTATTTTTACTTCTATTTTGAACATTACAAATAATCCCTTCTTAAGAATAAAAAGGAGATAGAACAAAAGTGAAGCTCCCTCTACACTGTCCCCCATCAAACACTCCCAGGACAGGTACAGCACGGGGTTAGATACAGAGTAAAGCTCCCTTTACACTGTCCCTCATCAAACACTCCCAGGACAGGTACAGCACGGGGTTAGATACAGAGTAAAGCTCCCTCTACACTGTCCCCCATCAAACATTCCCAGGACAGGTACAGCACGAGGTTAGATACAGAGTAAAGCTCCCTCTACACTGTCCCCCATTAAACACTCCCAGGACAGGTACAGCACAGGGTTAGATACAGAGTAAAGCTCCCTCTACACTGTCCCCCATCAAACACTCCCAGGACAGGTACAGCACGGGGTTAGATACAGAGTAAAGCTCCCTCTACACTGTCCCCCCCATCAAACACTCCCAGGGCAGGTACAGCACGGGGTTAGATACTGAGTAAAGCTCCCTCTACACTGTATCCCCCATCAAACACTCCCAGGACAGGTACAGCACGGGATTAGATACAGAGTAAAGCTCCCTCTACATTGTCCCCCCCATCAAACACTCCCACGACAAGTACAGCACGGGGTTAGATACAGAGTAAAGCTTCTTCTACACTGTCCCCATCAAACACTCCCAGGACAGGTACAGCACGGGGTTAGATACAGAGTAAAAGCTTCCTCTGTGTGTGATGCCGTTCCTCATTTTCAATCTGAGAAATGACCACAATTGATATAATTTATAAACTTCCCTTTTGAGATTGGCTTGTTTGGATTAAACATCCGAGAAGCAGAAGCAGAATGTTCTGGATGGCCTCCCTTCTCCTGGGATAGAAGCCACTGCGTTGGAGGGTGCTCTTTCGATTGAAACAAGTTGTGATGTCCACAAAGGTGCGGTAGCTGGAAGTCGCTCTGTCAGAGAATGTCCTCATCAGAGTGTGTGACCCTGCCAAGCGGCCTAGTGCCCTCGGTGGGGCCTGAACGCACTACATCGAGGTGCATTGCTAGGCAACGGCTATGACAAGAGGAAACTAGCAACGCGAGCTTGATTGATGGCAAGGAACGATAAAAGCACATAGGAAGTGGGTGACAACCACAATTGTAGGAACTTAAAAGTCAGCACAGGCAACAGACAATTCTGTGCTTTCAAATGGGGCCTGTGCAAACCTGTAGCAAAAACTGCCCTCTGCAAAAACAATGTTGTCAGCCTTAAACCATCTTCATTTACTGAGGAATTTCCTCAAGGTCGTGATTGGCCTTGGACTAGAGATCATAAAAACACACAAGACAGTTTCTGATTGGCTGGAAATTGCCCTTTGACCTCTGGCCCACCTTGGCCCTGGGGAGGCCATTTTGGTTTATTTGACATTTGCTGATCTGCGCAAGGAGATGATGTGAAGATTAAATTAACACTATCATAACACCAAACTGAAAAGAATCCATTTATTACCCCTGCCTCAGGAACTCTGCAGACAGTGAAACAATTTATTTTTAAATGTCTTTTGCTTTGGGGAGGGTACAGAAAAGATTTACCAGGATGTTGCCTGGTATGCAGGACATTAGCTATGGGGAGAGGTTGGAGAAACTTGGTTTGTTCTCACTGGAATGACGGAGTTTGAGGGGAGACCTGATAGAAGTCTATAAGATTATGAGGGGCATGGACAGAGTGGATAGTCAGAAGCTTTTTCCCAGGGTGGAAGAGTCAATTACTAGGGGCAGCACAGGTTTAAGGTGCGAGGGGCAAGGTTTAAAGGAGATGAGATATTTTACACAGAGGGTGATGGGAGCCTGGAACTCGCTGCTGGAGGAGGTAGTGGAAGTGGATATGGTAGTGACTTCTAAGGAGTGTCTGGACAAATGCATGAATGAGATGGGAATAGAGGGATATGTTCCCCAGAAGGGGAGAGGGTTTTAGTTCAGTTGGGGCAGTATGGAAAATGCAGGCTTGGAGGGGCCAAAGGGCCTGTTTCTGTACTGGAATTTTCTTTGTTCTTCTGCCTGTTTTGTGGCAGTAAATTTGATCACATTAAATTCCTTAAACTGCCTGACGATTGCGTATCTGGGGGAAATGGAGGGAGACCAGGACACCATTGGGAGCATCTTTAAAATGGGGGGGGGGGGTTTAAATGTTTTTATCCATTTGAGGAGTGGGGAGAATGTGGGGTATCCGATGGTGCAGCCAGAGGTCATCTCCTGTCCAACTGCCTGCCTGTCCCATTACTCCTTGCATTTACCCAAGGGGTCTCATTAAAGCAATATTAGCTCATGGTTAAAACAAACTAGCTTCAGCTGACTTCACTAATGTAAGATAGCGCAGTGGGTCACGTTGCTGAGCTGGCAGTCCAAAGGCTTGGAGTGACGATTGAGGGACGTGAGTTCCTAGCGGCGATGCCTCTCTGAGATAGTAATCTCCCAAAGACAGGACCTTGGTCCTGTGGAAGAGCATCAGAAGGTAGGGGCAGGAGTAACCTTCAGCCTGCTCTGCTATTCAATTAGATCAATCTTACTGCACTATCCCTGTATCCCTCAATGCCATTAATATCTAGAAATCTATCAATGTCTGAACTTCTTACTTTCTCACTCATCCCGAAACCAGAAAATCCCAGCCAAGGTCAACATTGTAGCCCTCAGGGGTACAAACTTCACCCCCCCACACCAACCCTATACTTAAGGAAGTCCGCTAATGCCTCTACTTTCTCAGAAGACCAAGGAAACTCGGCACATCTGCCAAGAGTCTTACCACAAATGCACCACAGAAAGCATTCTTTCTGATTGAATCACAGCTTGGTATGGGTTCTTGCTCTGCCCAAGACCACATAAAAAACTACAGAGAGTCGTGAATGTAGCCCAATCTCGTCACGCAAACTAGCCTCTCATGCATTGACTCTGTCCCCACTTCCCACTGCTTTGGGAAAAGCAGTCAGCTTTATTATGCTGGTTGCTTTTCCCGAGGCAGCGGGAAATATAGACAGAGGCAGTGGATGGGAGGCTGGTTTGTGTGCTGGATTGGGCTACATTCACAACTCTTTGTATCTTCCTTGTGATCTTAGTCAGAGCAGGAGCCCAGATCAAGCTGTGATATAATCAGAAAGAATGCTTTCTATGGTGCATCTGTAAAAGTTAGCGAGAGTCGTAGCTGACATGCCAATTTTCCTTAGTCTTCTGAGAAAGTAGAGGCATTGGTGGGGCTTTCTTAATTATAGTGTCAGCATGGGGAGAACCAGGACAGGTTGTTGGTGATCTGGGCACCTAAAAACTTGAAGCTCCTAACCATTTCTACTTCATCCCTGTTGATGTAGACAGGGGCATGTTCTCCTTTACACTTCCTGAAGTCGATGACAATCTCCTTTGTTTTGTTGATATTGAGGGAGAGATTATTATCGCTGCACCAGTTCACCAAATTCTCTATCTCACTTCTGTACTTGCTGTTCCTTTCTCACCTTTGGGCCAATATTCCTTGCCTAACAGTATGGTGGGTGTATGCACACACTGGCACCCCCTTGGCAATAAATGATGCCCCTTCCCGCCAAGACCCACTGCAGCAAAGTCGAAGGCAACTAACTGTGGCTTCAATAGGGAACAATGTGTATGATGGAATATGATTTGTAGATAAGATTGGGAACTGATAGAACTAATACATAGATCTATCTCACTGAAACATAGAAGATAGGAGCTGGAGGAGGCCATTCAGCCCTTCGAGCCTACTGTATCATTCATCACCATCATGGCCGATCATCCAACTCAATCCCGCTTTCTCCCCATAACCTTAGACCCCATTCACCCCCAAGTGCTATATCCAACCGCCTCTTGAATACATTCAATGTTTTGGCATCAACTATTTCCTGTGGTAATGAATTCCACAGGCTCAGCACTCTTTGGGTGAAGAAATGTCTCCTCACCTCCGTCCTAAATGGTCTACCCTGAATCCTCAGACTGTGACCCCCTGGTTCTGGATTCACTCCCCACCATCGGGAACATCCTCCCTGCATCTACCCTGTCTAGTCTTGTTAGAATTTTATAAATCGCGATGCAATTTCCCTCCTCATTCATCTGAACTCCAGTGAAAACAATCCTAACCTGGTCAATCTCTCCTCACACATCAGTCCCTCCATTCCCGGAATCAGCCTGGTAAACCTTCACTGCACTCCCTCCAGAGCAAGAACATCCTTCCTCAGAAAAGGAGACCAAAACAATACTCTAGGTGTGGCTTCACCAGGGCCCTGTGTAATTGTAACAACATGTCCCTGCTCCTGTACTCGAAACCTCTCGCAATGAAGGCCAACATACCATTTGCCTTCTTTACCACCTGCTGCTCCTGCATGCTTACCTTCAGTGACTGATACGCAAGGACACCCAGGTCCCTCTGCACAGTCCCCTCTCCCAACTTACAGCCACTTAGGTAGTCATCTGTCAGCTTGTTTTTGCTTCCAAAGTGAATAACCTCACATTTATCCAAATTCTTCTCTTCCCCTGGCTCCAACTCAGAGCAGTCAGAGGCTGGGAATCCTGAGGTGAGTAACTCCCTTCCTGATCCCCCAAAACCTGTCCACCATTTACAAGTCAGGAGTGTGATGGAATACTGCCCATCTGCTTGGATAGGTGCAGCTCCAACAAAACAGCTCCCACTTAATGACCCAGTCCCACATTCTCCCCACTCCCCGTGCAGCGAGTCCCACATTCTCCCCACTCCCCGTGCAGCGAGTCCTACATTCTCCCCACTCCCCGTGGAGCAAGTCCTACATTCTCCCCACTCCCCGTGCAGCGAGTCTCACATTCTCCCCACTCCCCATGGAGGAGTCTCACATCTCCCCATTCCCTATAAGAGCGGGTCCCACGTTCTCCACTCCCCGTGGAGCAGTCCCACGTTCTCCCCACTCCCCGTGGAGCAAGTCCCACATTCTCCTCACTCCCCGTGGAGCAGTCTCACATTCTCCCCACTCCCCGTGGAGTGAGTCCCCACATTCTGCCCACTACCCGTGGAGCAGGTCCCCCATTCTGCCCACTCCCTGTGGGGGAGTCCCACATTCTGCCCACTCCCTGTGGAGCGAGTCCCACATTGCCCACTCCCTGTGGGGGCGAGTCCCACATTCTGCCCACTCCCTGTGGGAGCGAGTCCCACATTCTGCCCACTCCCTGTGGGAGCGAGTCCCACATTCTGCCCACTCCCTGTGGGAGCGAGTCCCACATTCTGCCCACTCCCTGTGGGAGCGAGTCCCACATTCTGCCCACTCCCTGTGGGAGCGAGTCCCACATTCTGCCCACTCCCTGTGGGAGCGAGTCCCACATTCTGCCCACTCCCTGTGGGAGCGAGTCCCACATTCTGCCCACTCCCTGTGGGAGCGAGTCCCACATTCTGCCCACTCCCTGTGGGAGCGAGTCCCACATTCTGCCCACTCCCTGTGGGAGCGAGTCCCACATTCTGCCCACTCCCTGTGGGAGCGAGTCCCACATTCTGCCCACTCCCTGTGGGAGCGAGTCCCACATTCTGCCCACTCCCTGTGGAGCGAGTCCCACATTCTGCCCACCCCTGTGGGAGCGAGTCCCACATTCTGCCCACTCCCTGTGGGAGCGAGTCCCACATTCTGCCCACTCCCTGTGGGAGCGAGTCCCACATTCTGGCCACTCCCTGTGGGAGCGAGTCACATTCTGCCCACTCCCTGTGGGAGCGAGTCCCACATTCTGCCCACTCCCTGTGGGAGCGAGTCCCACATTCTGCCCACTCCCTGTGGGAGCGAGTCCCACATTCTGCCCACTCCCTGTGGGAGCGAGTCCCACATTCTGCCCACTCCCTGTGGGAGCGAGTCCCACATTCTGCCCACTCCCTGTGGGAGCGAGTCCCACATTCTGCCCACTCCCTGTGGGAGCGAGTCCCACATTCTCCCCACTCCCTGTGGGAGCAAGTCCCACATTCTCCCCACTCCCCGTGGAGCCAGCCCACATTTTCCCCAGATAAAGATGTCTCTCCTGATTTCTTGGTGATTTCCTTCATTGATGACCTCTTCCCCACAAGAGGAAATATTTTCTCTGTATCCACTCTGTCAAACCTTCTCATCATTTCATAGACCTGTATTAGGTCACCCCTCAGCTGTCTGTTTTCAAGAAAAGAGATCTAGCTGGTTCTGTATCATTCCTGTGAATCTCCCCTGCACCCTCACCAGTGCCTTGATATCCTTTCTATAATATAGCAACTGGAACAGCACGTAGCGTTCTGAGTGTGGTCTAACCAAGGCCTGAGAGAGGTTAAGCATTGCTTCCCTTCTTTCTGATTCTAGAAATAAAGTCGAACACTTATTTATAGTTTTGCTAATCCTCTGGCCCAATCTTTTGCAATTGACATCTTTGTGCTCAGATTCCTGAATTCCTCTGCCCCTATCCACCTCCTCCCTTCCCTTTTGCCTTGGATCTTCCAAATCCAGAAGTGACCTCTCGAATCTTCCGACTGCAAGGGTCAACTTCACATTTATCTATGGCGAATTTTATTTATCCGTTCTGTGGCTTTTTTAATGTCTTAGAATCCCTCCAGTGCAGAAGGAGGCCATTCAGCCCATTGACAACAATTCCAGCCAGGCCCTATCCCATAACCCCACACTCCTACCCTGCCAGTCTCCCGACACTAAGGGGCAATTTAGCCCGACCAATGCACCTAACCTGCACATCTTTGGACTGTGGGAGGAACCGGTGCATCCAGAGGAAACCCACGCAGACACGGGGAGAACATGCAGCTGGAATCGAACCCGAGTCTCTGGCATCGTAAGGCAGCTGTGCTAACCACTGGGCCACCGTGCGATCCTCCTCAATATTGAATATCCTCACACCCCCCACTGGCTCCACCACCCACCCTGCCCAACACCCACTCGCCCCACTGCCATCCTCTCCATCACCCGCCCTCTCACAACCCAACCTCCCCAGTGCCCACTTTCCCCCACAGCCCACTCTCCCTACTGCCCACCCACCCCATCACCCATCCTCTTCACTATCCACCCATCCTCTCGCAACCCATCTTCCCCACCACCCACCCAGACCAACACCCTTTCCACCACCCACCCTCTCACAATCCATCCTCGCCACTACCCACCTTCCCCCACAGCCCACCTTCCCCACCACCCACCCAACCCATCACCCATCCTCTCCACTACCTACCCACCCTCTCACAACCCACCTTCCCCACAACCCGCCTACGCCAACACCCTCTCCACCACCCACCCTCCCACAGCCCACCCTCCCCACCATTCTTGTTCTTTGACAACCTTGAACTTTGGGCTCTCTATGGGAAAACCAGATGACTAGCTAGAAGGGGACGTGGTCAGCATGGACTGGTTGGTCTGAAGGGTCTGTTTCCATGCTGTTTGCTTCACGACCCTATGATTATTAATTAAGTGTCTGTTTAATTGATTTGAATGTGTGCCATTTTACTATTGTCTTGTAGTCCTTAATGCTTTAAGTTCTTAATTCATCTTTACCTTCTTAATATTTCTTTACTCCTAACCTCTTCATATTTTCTCTCATCACATATCTCTACTTATCTATCTCTTTCCTAGTTCCTATTTGTCTTCTTGCATCCATGAAATCCCACCAGCTTTCAGTTTGTGCTTCCCTTTAGAGAAACATATATTTTCTTGCAGTCTGTTGAACCAAGTTTTTAAATGCATCCTAAGTGACTGCTTCCCAATATCACTGCTAAATTTATCTTCCATTGTTCTATTCTCAGCCTGGAAAAACCAGCTTCTATCCAATCAGTTACTCCGATTTCCACCATGCTGCTGTCCTTCCTAATCAATTTCAAACTTGCCATGTTATGATCGCTATTGCCTAGATGTGCTTATCCACTCTGGTTCATTCTTCTGTAACCAGATCCAACACAAATGTTCCTTTATTGTGAACTTTTTTTTAGATATTGGGTTAGAGAAGAGGTTTGTACAAATTCCATTGCTTTACCACCAACACCCACCCCCCTCCCCTGTCCAATCCCTCCCCCCCATCAATTAATTTCAGGGTAGACGAAGTTCAATGAGGCTGAAATCTCTCCATTATTCTATAATCTTGGCTTAATTCTCTCATTCGTTGGTATATTTCTCCCTCCACCTTTTCACTGGTTGGTCTGTAGACAACAATTGATATGTTTTATCTTTTATCTCTAACCAGACAGAATCTATTTTTGTCCCAATTGTAGCTGTATCTTTGTGTCAGTGTTATCTCTAACCAATATAGAGTGACACAGTGGTTAGCCCTGCTACCTCACAGCGCAAGCGACTCAGATTCAATTCCTAGCTTGGGTCACTGTCTGTGCGGAGTCTGCATCTTCTCCCCATGTTTGTGTGGGTTCCCTCTGGAAGCTCCGCTTCCCTCCTATAATCTGGAAGATGTGCTGGTTAGGTGAATTGGCTGTACTAAATTTTCCCTTAACCAAACAGGCAGCGGAGTGTGACAACTAGGGGGTTTCCATTACTAACTTCATTGCAGTGTTAATGTCAACCTACTTGTGACTAATATATAATGTTACTTATAAATTTACCCAAGTCACTCCATCTCTCCTTTATACCCTGCTTTCCTTTACCAACATGCTTCTTGTAATATTTAATTCCCAGTTTTGTTATTTTCTGTATCCGATTCTCAGTAACCCCTGGTTGCTCCCGATGCAAAATGCTCCAGTTTTCCTGGCTTATTAAGAATGTTGGATGCATTGCCGTACATCCACTTAAACTTAGAATTGTAGAATCCTTACAGTGCATGAGGCCCATCGACACAACAATTCCACCCACTCCCTACCCCTGTAACCTCAAGTATTTATCCTGCTAATTCCCTTGAAATAAAGGGGCAATTTAGCATGGCCAATCCGCCTAACCTGCACATCTTTGGACACTAAGAGGCAATTCAGCATGGCCAATCCGCCTAACCTGCACATCTTTGGACACTAAGGGGCATTCAGCATGGCCAATTCACCTAACCTACACATTTCTGGACACTAAAGGGAATTCTATATCTAATTTCTTCTTGAAATCACACAACATTTTGATCTCAACTATTTTCTGTGGGAATGAATTCCATATGTTCACCTGCTTCTGGGTGAAGGAATTCCTCATCACCTCACTTCTAAAAGGTTTACCTCTTATCCTCAAACTCTGACCTCTAGTTCTGGACTCCCCCTGCCATTGGGAACATTCCTGTCTAACCCTGTTAGAATTTTGTAAGTTTCTATGAGATCCCTTCCCACTTTTCTACACTCCAACTAATATAATCCTAACCGATTTAGTCCCTCCTCATATGACAGACCTGCCATCCCAGGAATCAGCCTGATAAACCTTCACTGTACTCCCTCTATAACAAGGACATCCTTCCTCAGACACCAAAACTGCACACAGGTGTGCAGGTATGGCTTCACCAACACCCTAATCAATTGCAGTAAAACATCCCTCAAATCCTCTGGAAGGCCAACATACCATTGGCCTTCTTTACTGCCTGCTGTACCTGCATACTTACTCCCAGTGACTGATGCACGAGAACTCCAAGGTCTCACTAAGTATCCACTTCTCTCAATTTATGCTCATTAAAGTAATAAAGGGACGGCACTGTGGTTAGCACTGGTACCCCACAGCACCGGTTTCTGGCTTGGGTCACTGTCTGTGTGAAGTTTGTACATTGTCCCCATGTCTGCATGGGTTTCCTCCGGGTGCTCCGGTTTCCTCCCACAGTCCGAAAGACATAGAACACAGAACAGTACAGCTCAGTACAAGCCCCTCCATCCTCGATGTTGTGCCGAGCTATGTCCGAATCCGAGATCAAGCTATTCCGTTCCCTATCATTCTGGTGTGCTGCATGTGCCTATCCAATAACTGCTTGCAAGTTCCTAAAGATGTGCCGGTCAAGTGCATTCGCTGTGCTAAATTCTCCTAGGTGTACCCTAACAGGCGCTAGAATGTGACGACTAGGGGATTCTCACAGTAACTTAATTCCAGTGTTAATGTACCTTACTTGGGACACTAATAAATTAAACTTTAATCTGTCCTCCTATTTTTGCGAACAAAGTGGAGAACGTGACATTTATCCACACGATAAAGGCACAGGGACATTGTTGGCGACATTGCAGAAGTTGATTTGATTAAAGAGCCACACACACACACACAGTAGGATGAGTGGCCTCTCTCTATACTATCAGCCTTCTTGATCCTATTCACTTTCCTGCCTTCGTCTGCATTTCAGGATGGTACAAATCTGGGTTTAGATTCAGAAGTAACTCTCTGTTCAATGCCTAACCAAACCATCTCTCTTTTCAGAGCTTCGATCGAAGGAGTAGAGACTGAGGTGACAGAACTTGAAGTCAAACTTGAGAAGGTGAGTGTCACTGCTCTGTTTCAATCATATCACCCCTCGTTCCTCTGACCTCCAAGGAGTTATAGACCCAAACTGTTGAATGTTTTCCTCACACTGCCATTCTGGATCATCCGCCTCAATCATTATATATCTTTCCTTCTAAAAGGGAACTAAAACTCTACACAGTGTTCCTTGCAGACTGCATTGGGGGTCGGGGGAGGTGGAAACTGGGTTAGAAACAAAACCCAGTCTCAGATAAGATCAACGCACTGGGGGCTGAGACAGCCTTGGAAACAAAGGACTTACATGGTTCTACCTTCCCAGTGGGTAGGATGTACAATCAACTTCCAGCCAGAAGGGGAGGTCTGCTCTCAGTCAGACTCCTACACATCTTTGGACACTAAGGGGCAATTTAACATAGCTGATCCACCCTAACCTGCACATCTTTGAGCACTAAGGGGCAATTTAGCATGGCCAATCCACCTAACCTGCACATCTTTGGACACTAAGGGGCAATTTAGCATGGCCAATCCACCTAACCTGCACATCTTTAGACACTAAGGGGCAATTTAGCATGGCCAATCCACCTAACCTACACATCTTTGGACACTAAGGAGCAATTTAGCATGGCCAATCCACCTAACCTGCACATCTTTGGACACTAAGGGGCAATTTAGCATGGCCAATCCATCTAACTTACACATCTTTGGACACTAAGGGGCAACTTAACATGGCCAATGCACCTAACCCGCACATCTTCGGACACTAAGGGGCAATTTAGCATGGCCAATCCACCAAACCTGTACATCTTTGGACACTTAGGGGCAATATAGCATGGCCAATCCATCTAACCTGCACATCTTTGGACACTAAGGGGCAATTTAGCATGGCCAATCCATCTAACTTGCACATCTTTGGGCACTAAGGGGCAACTTAGTACGGCCAATTTCCCAGGAGTGAAAAACAAAGCTACAGCTACCTTATCAAGCCCTCTATGAGAACTTTGAATTGCCCTGGAAGAGAAGTCCTGTTTCCTCAATCTGTCCCCATCAGACAATCTGACCATCCCGTGGATTAGTCTTGTGACACTCTCCCTCAGTGACACGTATAATAGAATCCCCACATTGCAGAAAGAGGCCCTTCGGCCCATTGAGTCTGCACCAACCACAATCCCATCCAGACCCTATCCCTGTAACCTTATGCATTTACCCTGCTAATCCCCCTGATGTTAAAGGGCAATTTAGATTGGCCAATCAACCTAACCCGCACATCGTTGGACTGTGGGAGGAAACCGGAGCACCCGGAGGAAACCCACACAAACACGGGGGGAATGAATGTGCAGACTGTGCACAGACAGTGACCTGAGCCTGGAATCGAACCCGGGTCCCCGGTACTTTGAGAAAGCAGTGTGGCACTCTTAATTAAGGGGACCCAAATTGTACACAGTAATCCAGGCGATTTCTCTATATAACTAGGGCTTTCCTCCACTCTCTCGTCCTCCTTTATTCTTAACACAAACCTTTTCATTCCCAAAGGGACTTTTGAATACTCTCCCCAGCTGGTTTATTTGCTGTCAAAGGAGTAAAACCTTCCAACGCGTTTTAGTAGAATTCTCCCTAGGTTGAACACGAGGAGATACCAGAGGCAGATGACAGAAAGCATGGGCAAACATAGAAACTAGAAGCAGGAGGAGGCCATTCAGCCCTTCCAGCCTGCTCTGCTTTCATTATGGCTGATCGTCAAATTCAATATCCACAACCCCCTTCCTCCCCAATATTCCTCGATCCTTTAGCCCCAAGAGTGATATCTAATTCCTTCTTGAAGTCACACAATGTTTTGCCCTCAACTACTTTCTGTGGTAGTAAATTCCACACATTCGCCACCTTCTGGGTGAAGAAATTTCTCCACACTTCAGTCCTAAAAAGATTATCTCTTATTCTCAAACTCTGACCCCTAGTTCTGGACTCCTCCCACCATCGGGAACATTCTTTCTGAACCTACCCTGTCTAATCCTGTTTAGAATTTTATAAGTTTCTATCAGATCCCCTCTCGCTCTTCTAAGTTCCAGTGAATATAATCTTAACCAACTTAGTCTCTCATTGTATGACAGACCTGCCATCCCAGGAATCAGCCTGATAAACCTTCTCTGTAGTCCCCCGATAGCAAGGACATCCTTCCTCAGATAAGGAGACCAAAACTGCACACAATACTCCACGTGTGGTCTGACCAACGCCCTGTACAATCGCAGTAAAACATCCCTATCCCTATACTAGAAGGCCAACATACCATTTACCTTCTTTACTGCCTGCTGTACCTGCACACTTACTTTCAGTGACTGACGTACAATGTTAAAGAGAGAGATTTTCTGTGATGCTTTAATTGGAAAAAAATACAGGGAGGTTTAGGGAGGGAATTTCTCAACTCAGCAGTTGGATGCATGGATGCTAGTGGTGGAGAGTTTGAAATCAGAGAGGTCGGAGAGGCCAATAAACTCTCCAGAATAAACATTGCATACTTTGGAATCAATCCTCCTGGGTGTTGAATGGGATGAAGGTCTTCTTCCTGGAGCTTGGAGAATGGATGCCAATATGTGACTATCTCTTTGAAAAGCTCCCTAATTTTCTGCACCCGGATTTGAGAACAGAATTGGTTTTAGTTTCCAGCTGGGCTGGAGGAGGATAGTGGAATCCGCCAAGGGTTCAAACACTCTTCCCCATCACCTCTTCTTCCACCTGAATCTTCACACAGCTGAGAACTGCCCGAATCCTTCCCGTCATTCCCAATGGGAAGTATCTGGATCCAGACTGCTCCTGGGAATCATTCCCGTGTGATCTGATTGGTGTCTGACCCTCTTTTTCCACAGTTGGTGAAACTGTGTAATGCCATGCTGGAGGCTGGGCGGACGTACAGTACCACAACCCGACAGTTTGTTAGCGGGATCCGGGAATTATCCGTACACTGCAAGGGCGATGACATGATGAGTGTAAGTACTTGTGTGTGCAACAATTACAAAATCTGCCAGATATTCCCCATTCTGAAATGGTGTGTGTGTGTGTGTGTGTGTGTGTGTGTGCGTGTGTGTGTGCGCATGTGCGTGCGTATATGTACATGTATATGTGAGTGTGCATGTGTGTAAGTCTGTGTGTGTGTGCGTGTGAGTGTGAGTGTGCATGTGTGTGAGGTGTGTGCGTGTGTGCGTGAGTGTATATTAGCGATGGAAAGGGATAGGTATATAGCGCAGGGCAAGAGTTATAGCTGGGGGAAAGGAAATTATGATGAGATTAGGTGTGATTTAGGATGTGTAGGATGTGGAGGGAAACTGCAGGGAATGGGCACAATTGAAATGTGGAGCTTGTTCAAGGAACAGCTACTGTGTGTCCTTGATGCGTATGTACCTGTCAGGCAGGGAGGAAGTGGTCAAGCGAGGGAACTGTGGTTTACTAAAGAAATTGAATCACTTGTGAAGAGGAAAAAAGAGACTTATGTAAAGATAAGACATGAAGGCTCAGTTAGGGCACTTGAAAGTTACAAGTTAGCCAAGAAGGACCTAAAGAGAGCCAGAAGGGGATATGAGAAGTCTTTGGCAGGTAGGATGAACGAAAACTCTAAAGCTTTCTATAGGTATGTCAGGAATAAAAAAATGACTAGGGTAAGATTAAGGCCAGTCAAGGACAGCCATGGGAAGTTGTGTGTGGACTCCAAAGAGATAGGAGAGGCACCAAATGAATATTTTTCATCAGTATTCACACAGGAAAAAGACAATGTTATCAAGGAGAAAACTGAGATACAGGCTATTAGACTAGATGGGATTGAGGTTCATAAAGAGGAGATGTCAGCAATTCTGGAAAGTGTGAAATTGATAAGTCTCCTGGGGCAATGGGATTTATCCTAGAATTCTCTGGGAGGCTATGGAGGAGATTGCAGAGCCTTTGGCTTTGATCTTCAAGTTGTCATGTCTACAGGAATAGTGCCAGAGAATGGAGGATAGCAAATGTTGTTCCCTTGTTCAAGAAGGGGAGTAGAGACAACCCTGTTAATTATAGACCAATGAGCCTTACTTCTGTTGTGGGCAAAGCTTTAGAAAGAATTATAAGAAATAGGGTTTATAATCATCTCGGAAGGAATTATTTGATTAGGGATAGTCAACACAGTTTTGTAAAGGATAGATCTGCCTCACAAACCTTATTGAGTTCTTTAAGAATGTGACCAAAGAGGTGGATGAGGGTAAAGCAGTTGATGTGATGTAAATGGATTTCAGTAAAGCGTTTGATAAGGTTCCCCATGGTAAGCTGTTACAGTGCAAAGGCATAGAATTAAGGGTGATTTAGCGATTTGAATCAGGAATTGGCTACCTGGAAGAACACACAGGGTGATGATCGATGGCAAAAATTCGTCTTGGAGTTCAGTTACTAGTGGTGCAAGGATCTGTTTTGGGACCACTGCTGTTTGTCATTTTTATAAATGATCTGGATGAGGGCGTAGACACTGAGTTAATAAATTTGTGGATGACACTAAAGTCAGTGGAGTTGTGAACAGTGCGGAAGGTTACAGAGGGACATAGATAAGCTGCAGAGCTGGGCTGAGAGGTGGCAAATGGAGTTTAATGTGGAAAAGTGTGAAGTGATTCACTTTGGAAGGAGTAACAGGAATACAGAGTACTGGGCTAATAGTAAGTTACTTGGTAGTGTGGATGAGCAGAGAGATCTCGGTGTCTGTGTATATAGATCCCTGAAAGTTGGCACCCAGATTGATAAGGTTGTTAAGAAGGTGTACGGTGTGTTAGCTTTTATTGGTAGAGGGATTGAGTTTAGGAAATCATGAGGTCATGTTGCAGCTGTACAAAATTCTGGTGCGGCCAGACTTGGAATATTGCATACAGTTCTGTTCGCTACATTAAAGGAAGGATGTGGAAGCATTGGAAAGAGTGCAGAGGAGATTTACCAGGATGTTGCCTGGTATGGGGGGAAAGAAAGGCTGAGGGACTTGAAGCTGTTTTTGTTAGAAAAAGGTTAAGAGGTGACTTAATAGAGACATACAAGATGATCGGAGGATTAGATGGGTGGACAGTGAGAGCCTTTTTCCTCAGATGGTGATGGCTAACACAAGGGGACATAGCTTTAAATTGAGAGGCGATAGATATAGAACAGATGTCAGAGGTAGGTTCTTTACTCAGAATAGTAAGGGTGCCTGCTACAGTAGTGGACTCGCCAACATTAAGGGCATTTAAATGGTCATTGGATAAACATATAGATTATATTGGATAGTGTAGGTTAGACTATAGATTGGTTTCAAGGTTGGCGTAACAGAGGGCTGAAGGGCGTGTACTGCGCTGTAACGTTCTATGTTTTATGTGTGTGTGTGTGTCTATCTATGTGTGTGTTTCTGTGCGTACATGTGTGTGTGTGCGCACGTTAGGTCTGTAGCTGTATTTTTGTGTGTTTATACATGTACATATGTATGTGAGTGTATACATGTGCACCTGTGTGTGTGTCTGTGCATTCATGTGTATATGTGCACGTGTGTAGATGTGTGTGTGTGTACTCGTGTTTATATGTATGTGTGTAGGTATTTGTGTGTACATAGGTTTATATGCGCATGTACTCACATTTAGCTATACCTAGGTGTAGGCATATGTGTACTCATGTTTACATATGTGTGCGTAGACATGTACATGTACTCATTTATATGTATGTGTGTGTAGGCATGTGTGTGTACTCATATTTGTGTGTGTGTGTGTACTCATGTTGTATGTGTGCATGTGAGTGTAGATGTGTATGTGTACTCATGTTTATGTGTATGCAAGTGTGAGTACTTGTGCTTATACGTGTGTGTGTGTGTGAGTGTGTATATACATACTCATGTTTATCTGTATGTGAGTGTGGGCGTGTGTGTGTACTCGTCCCTTTATCCTGTTACTCTCTCCTGAACCCCAAATCCCTTGTACAGTAACATGGGGATTAAAGACTATAACTTCAATCTCTCACTCAATGAGGGTTCCAGAGGATTCTGTATCTGTTGTTGGGTGACTCTCAGTGTTCTGGGGAATCCATCCCAGCCCATCTCCGTCCTGTTCTCAAAGACACTGACTGTTTGCTATGTGAATATAACCCCTCCCCCTTATCTGCGTTTCCCCATCCAGCCGTCCCCATACCCAGAGAACATCAGTTGGCTGTTCTCCATGGAAGGCATCACAACCTCACCCTCAATGCTGCTCCCTAACCAGAACGCAACTGGAGATAACGCTGAGCTTCTAAAGCAAAGAAAAACTCCTCAGATAGAAACATTTGGCCATCGAGACAAAGAAGGGGATAGTCAGGACAGGTGACTTCAATTTTGGTCCAAAAAGGTAGAATGTAAATAGGATTGTGATGGAAAGGGAGGTGGAGAAGCTTAGAGAGGGAAGTTAATTTTATATTCAGCTCCCTCTGCGTTTAAGCTTATTCATTAGTGTCACAAGTAGGCTTACGTTAACACTGCAATGAAATTACTGTGAAAGTCCCCTTTAGCACTTATTTCAGTACACCAACGGGCTGTGAAGGAGACTGCAGCACCTGAAGGAAATCCATGCAGACACAAGGAGAACATGCAAACTCAGCACAGACAGTGACCCAAGCCGGGAATCGAACCCGGGTCCCTGGCGCTGTGAGACTGTGCCACCCTATCATATGAACTTGCCAAGCAATAAATCAAACCCCACTCTGCAAAGTCCCAGGGGAAAACACAAAATAACAGAAACCTGCATTAATTCAGGTCAAAAACAAACACTGCATCAATTATGTTGCTGCAGTAACAATACATCCGGACAGAATGCCCCTGAGGCTGCAACACTAACCACCGTGCCAAAGTGGGGAATGGCTGTGAAGGGACACTAAGCCCCAAAATCCATAGGCAAGATGTCAATTCCCCATTCTCCCCCTCCACGGGTCAGTGAGGACTACAGGGAGGCTGTGAATCTTCATGTTATTTATCAAATGGATGCTGTGTTAACACCAGCATTCCACCTCAGGTTACCGGACAGAAACTGGCCCTGTCTCTGAGTATTTCTCTTATTCACACAGGGCTGCCTGGAGAAGTTTTCAAACAGTTTGAATACCATGATCGACCATCACACAGTGAGTAACTGCCCTGAATCTTTGCTGGATCAAATTCGCCTCGTTTCATTGGTTCAGTTCGCAAAAAGTTACAGGCCATGTTTAAGTTTAAATTATTTGTTAGTGTCACAAGGCTTACATTAACACTGCAATGAAGTTGCTGTGAAAATCTCCCAGTCACTACACTCTGGTGCCTGTTGGGGAGGGAGAATTTATCACGGCCAATCCCTCTAACCAGCAAGTCATTTGGGAATATTCTGGTGACCTGGTCCCTCAGTGACAAGAATCCCAACAGTGCAGAAGGAGGCCCTTAGTCCCTCGAGTCTGCACCAATCACACAGGCCCTATCCCCATGATCCTATATTTATCCTCCTAATCCCCCTGACACTAAGGGGCAATTTAGCACAGCCAATTCCCCCTAACCAGAATTTCCTTTCAGACTGTGGGAGGAAACTGGAGCACCCGGAGGAAACCCATGGGAAGAATGTGCAAAGTCCACACAGACGGTGGCCCAAGCTGGGAATCGAACCTGGGTCCCTAGCGCTGTGAGGCAGCAGTGCTACCACTGTGTTACTTTGCCGCCCCAAGGGAGTCAAAATGTGATTAAGGATGTGAGGGCAGATGTAGGGTATTATATATTTAAAGGGGTTGCAGGTTGCTTTAAGAGCCGATCACATGATTTGATGATGAGGTATTGGGAGAGGCTACTGTTTTACTTTCAGTTTGGTGTTCTGTGTTGAGAGAGCAGCTCTTCAATAAAACCTTCTGTGTCTTACTTTGAATCCAAACGTGCGCAAGCCCACAGCCTCTAACATATTTAGAAATTTACACAAGGGCAGTGGAGGGGGGGGGGGAGAGGCAACATCAGGAGAACAAAGGTAACAGGCTGCGGAAAATTGATCACCAAGTGACGGAACATTGGGGTGACGACAGAGAGCAAGACAGAGAGGGACAGAGACAAAGGGGAATGAGAGGGGGACAGAGAGATAGAAGGAAAAGTGAGCTTGAAAGACATGTTAGCCTTCATGGTGAGAGGATTTGATAGGAATAGGCTGCAATTCTCTTGTGAGGCCAGACCTGGAGTATTGTGTGCAGTTTCAGTGTCCTTATCTGGGGAAGGATGTTCCTTGCTATAGAGGGAGTACAGCGAAGGTTTACCAGGCTGATTCCTGGGATGGCAGGTCTGTCATATGAGGAGAGACTAACTCAGTTAGGATTATATTCATAAGTGAGAGGGGATCTGATAGAAACTTTTAAAATTCTAACAGGGTTAGACATCATAGATTCAGAAAGAATGTTCCCGATGGTGCGGGGAGTCCAGAACTAGGGGGTCAGAGTTTGAGGATAAGGGGTAAACCTTTTAGGACTGAGGTGAGGGGAAATTTCTTCACCCAGAGGGTGGTGAATGTGTGGAATTCACTCCCACAGAAAGTAGTTGAGGCCAAAATGTTGTGTGATTTCAGGGAGAAATTAGATATTGCTCTTCGAGCTAAAGGGATCAACAGATATTGGGAGAAGGGAGGGGTGAGGATATTGAATTTGATTATCAGCCAGGGTCAAAATGAATGGTGGAACAGGCTCAAAGGGGCCAAATGGCCTCATCTTGCTTCTAGTTTCTATGTTGCTATAAAACGCCAGTTAGTAGTTGAAGTGGATGTGGGATGTCTGAACTTCCAATAGGTTGACGTGACCTGGGAGTCCAATCGGGTACCAGGGAGGGGGGAGAGCGTGGGGTTGGTGAGGTTGGCGGGGGGGGTGTTACTCTAGTAGAAAAGGACGTTTGCCCCCAGTGTGAGCCAGGGGCTGGTGGGACTAGCAGTCACTCTGTAATTAGTCTGCATGCTGTTTGTATCGGAGCTGCTGGAACCAACTCATTACAGTGTGGTGAGATTTATAAATGGTATCATTCTTGTTGAGGTATCGGGGAAGCAGGGCAAGTCCCTCCTTCCCCCTCTCCTCCTCTGAGCCTCACTCAGTGTTCATTTCCATGTTTCTTATCTCTTTCAGACGCTAATTGAGGCGACGCAGAGATCAGTCAAACAACATCTGTCCAACTTTATCAAGGAGTGAGTAAACACCAGGCCAGGTCCCAGCCTCGGGCCTTGCTGGCGGGTGCCGGCCTCGGGCCTTGCTGGCGGGTGCCGGCCTCGGGCCTTGCTGGCGGGTGCCGGCCTCGGGCCTTGCTGGCGGGTGCCGGCCTCGGGCCTTGCTGGCGGGTGCCGGCCTCGGGCCTTGCTGCCAGGTCCAGGCTGCGAGCCTGTATTCCTGCTTATTTCCTGTGCAATGGGATGGGGAATTGGGGTGTTGTGAGCAGGGGTTGGTGGGGGTGTGGTTAGGGTGAGCTGAGCTGGGGTGGGAGATAGGATATGGACAGGGTGGAGGGGCAGGTGGTCTAAATAATTGGGTGCATGTCTATATAATTGGACAGGGAGCCTATATGATTAGATGGGGATCTATAAGATTGCAGGGGGGCACTGGGGTCTAAATAATTGATGGGCTGTGTCCAAAGACGTATAGGTTAGGGGGATTGGCCATGCTAAATTGCCCCTTAGTGTCCAAAGATGTGCGGGTTAGGCGGATTGGCTATGCTAAATTGCCCCTTAGTGTCAGAGGAATTAGCAGGGTGATTATGGAAATAGAACCTGAGAGGGATTGTAATTGGTGCAGTCTCAATGGGTCAAACAGTCTCCTTCTGCACTGTTGGGATTCTATGGAAATTTTTGCTTTGAGCGTAAAAGGTTAAATGTTTCAAGACAGTATGGTTCAGCAATAACCTGCATTTATATAGCACCCAGGGCTCAATGGAGAGTCCAGACAGCTCTGCCAGGTGAGGAAGTTGACATTTTCCTTGTTATTTTCTTTTGGACCTTTCTCTCTCTCCCTCTCAGGGATGTGAGGAAGTTCAAAGAGACAAAGAAACAATTTGACCGAGGCAGCGAGGATCTGGAGAATGCACTGAACAGGAACGCTCAGGCCCCACCCAAGAAGCAGCACGAGGTGGACGAGGCAACAACTGGGCTGCAGACAGCACGCAGATCTTTCCGTCACATCTCACTGGACTACGTATTGCAGGTGGGGCTCCGCTTTCAGCCTATCCTTCCGCAGGATGAGGCAGTTCAGCCCCTCCAGCCCATCTGTCATTCAGCAGGTTCATTCCTGTTAACTCCATCTAATCATCCGGGTTCCGGGATAGATCTGGTAACTGTTGCTGGGCTAGTATCCCAGAGACCCCTGGGTAATGGTCAGGGAACCCGAGTTCAAATGCCAGATGATAAAATTTCAATTCAGACAAAATTTGGAATTCACAGTGCTGAGTAAAACTCCCTCTGCACTGTTCCCCATCAAACACTTCCAGGACATGTATAGCACGGGGTTAGATACAGAGTAAAGCTTCCTCTACACTGCCTGTCATCAAACACTCACAGGATAGGTACAGCACAGGGTTAGATACAGAGTAAAGCTCTCTCTACACTGTCCCCCATCAAACACTCCCAGGACAGGTACAGCACAGGGTTAGATACAGAGTTAAGCTCTCTCTACACTGTCCCCATCAAAAACTCACAGGACAGGTACAGCACGGGGTTAGATACAGAGTAAAGCTCTCTCTACACTGTCCCCATCAAACACTCCCAGGACAGGTACAGCACGGGGTTAGATACAGAGTAAAGCTCCCTCTACACTGTCCCCATCAAACACTCCCAGGACAGGTACAGCACGGGGTTAGATACAGAGTAAAACTCCCTCTGCACTGTCTTCCATCAAATTCTCTCAGTTCCACATTGAATATTCCAGTTCTCTTACAGTGATGATCACTTTCTGTTCTGGGATCGTGTTGCCTAGTTTACCAACATCCAGAAACCAGTATCTAACCCCATGCTTCATTTCCTTTTGTAAGTACTCTGCTGTTCATTTGTATTCCAGATAAATGTTATTCAAGCAAAGAAGAAGAATGAGATGTTACAATTTGTGAGTATCATTCTGATTCCCCACTTCCTAATTTTAGCCCGTATTTGATGGGCTGTGGTCTGGGAATGGGTGTTTTGATTGATTGGTCTTATTGTGTCTCGGTTTTGTAATTGCTCAGTGGCTTACTATTCCACATGCCCCCACACCCTGCCTTACTACCAGCTAGCAATCAAACTGTACCCACCAGCCTGTAGTGTGCACAGCAGTGAACTCACAGCTCAGCTAACTCTCTGCTCATCTACACTGCACCCTCCAATGAGGAATCAGTGAATGTCCATGGGAAATGCAGCTACTTCCTCCTCCTCCAGATGCTAACCAATGGTGGTTCAGTGGTTTAACACTGCTGCCTCACAGCTCCATGGACCCAGGTTCAATTCCCAGCCTTCGGTCACCGTCTGTGTGGAGTCTGCACGTTCTCCATGTATCTGCGTGGGTTTCCTTTGGGTGCTCTGGTTTCCTCCAACCGTCTAAAGATGGTTAGATGGATTGGCCATGCTAATTGTCCCTTAGTGTCAGGGGGACTAGCTAGGCTGGATGCATGGGGTTGTGAGGTTGGGACCTGGGTGGGATTGTGGTCAGTGCAGACTCGATGGGCCAAATGGCCTCCTTCTGCACTGTAGGTTTTTATGATTCTATGATTCTAGGTGCAGGTTAGGTGGATTGGCCATGCTAAATTGCCCCTTAGTGTCCAAAGATGTGCAGGTTAGGTGGATTGGCCATGCTAAATTGTCCCTTATTGTCCAAAGATGTGCAGGTTAGGTGGATTGGCCATGCTAAATTGTCCCTTATTGTCCAAAGATGTGCAGGTTAGGTGGATTGGCCATGCTAAATTGCCCCTTAGTGTCCAAAGATGTGCAGGTTAGGTGGGTTGACCATGCTAAATTGCCCCTTAGTGTCTAAAGATGTGCAGGTTAGGTGGATTGACCATGCTAAATTGCCCCTTAGTGTCTAAAGATGTGCAGGGTTAGATGGATTAGTCGGATCAATGTTATGGGGTAAAGGCCAGTATAAGATATTCTATCTGAGGGCTGGTGCAAACAGATGGACTGAATGGCCTCTATATGGATTCTATGATTCTATGAGTTCTGTTCCCTAATTGCGATCAGAACTGTCTGGGATTGAACACTGAGGTGGGCGTTTTACTCAGTATCGCACAGGGTGGGTAGTGTGGCTCAGTGCCACATTGAGTAGTCAGCACCAACACCCATTGGTAAATCTGTCTGTATCCCTCCTGAGTGTGTATTACCGCTGCCTCAGATTGCCCTATATCCACCCTTACATTGATGTGATTGATTACAGATGGTGTCTTTCATGGACGCACAGTCTAGCTTCTTCACCCAGGGGTTCGATACCCTCCGGAGTCTCGACGCTTACAAGAAGCAGCTGGCAGAGCAGGTAGGGTGTGGGGTGAACCCTCGATCGTGCGTGATGTTTCCTAGTGCTTTACTAACAGAGATACAAAATTCTTACACCATTCCCTCACATTCTCCCACACCCACTCATTCACTCACCAACACTTTACCAACTGTTTGTCCTTCTGTGCGTGTGTGTGTGTCTCTCTCTCTCTGTCTCACTGAATTTACTCTCAACGTCTATCTCTGTCTCACTGTCCTTACCCTCAATGTCTGTCTCTGTCTCACTGTCCTTATCCTCTGTGTGTGTGTGTGTGTGTGTGTGTGTGTGTGTCTCACTGTCCTTACCCTGTGTGTATGTGTGTGTGTGTCTGTGTCTCACTGTCCTGACCCTCAGTGTGTGACCTTCTCCGTCACTGTGTGTATTTTATATCTGTGCCTCTCTCTATCTGTGGCCTCTGTGTCATTAGGGGCAGTGGAACTAATTGGATAACTTTTTCCAAGAGTCAATTGCGAATGGACTCTTTCTGTGCTGGGTGTAATTGGTGGAGCTGGCCCCTCCAGCCTGAATTCTCTTAAAATCAAGATAGGTAAAACTCCATCACTCGTTGGAGAGATCTTTCACGCGATTCCTAATTCCCTTCCTTCGTAGCGTATCTCAATTTAAGATGTGCATCCTGTTTTGTAACAAGAACTGGGAGCCAGTGTGCAGGAGAGAACACCAACTTTGCACTTACTGTTATCTCAGTAACTTAGGTTGACAGAACTACAGACAAGGACTTAGTATCTCAAATGATGGGAATCGTTGTCTTCTGCAAAAATTTCTTTATCTTCCTGTCTCACCAGCAGACTACTACCTGCATGCTCCCCTCAAAGTCACTCACCATCCTGACTGGGAAATATAACAGCTGTTCCTTCACTGTTACTGCGTCAAAATCCCCTCACTAACAGCACTGTGGGTGTACCTACACCTCAGGGACTGAAGTGGGTTCAAGAAGGCATATCATCACCATCTTCTCAAGGGGCAATTAGGGATGGGCAATAAATGTGATTCTTGGTTTGATTATTGTCACGTATTGGGATACAGTGAAAAGTATTGTTTCTTGTGTACTATACAGGCAAAGCATACTGTTCATAGAGAAGGAAAGGAGTGCAGAATGTAATGTTACAATCATAGCTAGGATGTAGAGAAAGATCAACTTAATGCAAGGTAGGTTCTATTCAAAAGTCATATTGCAGCAGGGAAGAAGCTGTTCCTGAGTTGGTACATGAACTCAGATTTTTGCATCTTTCTCCCAATGGAAGAAGGTGGAAGAAAGGATGTCCAGGGCTCCTGGAGTCTTTAATTATGCTGGCTGCTTTTCCCGAGGTAGCGGGAAGCGTAGACAGAGTCAATGAATGGGAGGCTGGTTTGCGCAATGGATTGGGCTACATTCACGACCAGTGACTCTGACACATCCTCTGAATAAGTACGATTAAAAAAATCTTTGCCATCACCTAGCAGAGGCAGAATTGGCCAGAGAAAGGCTGAAGACAGACTTAAAGAGAGAGTCATACCCATTGACACAGAGAGATAGAGGCAGGAAGGAATAAGGGGACAGAGACCGCTGTTTCACTCCTGTCTCATGAATGTTTGACTCTACATTCTCTGAACAAACTGTGCTGGACTTGTCCTCCCAGGGTAATCCTCCTATCTGCCCACATACAGTCTGCAACAGGCAGCATGACACTGGGCTGCATTCACTGTCTCCCTAAAACTACAGGAATCATCAGGATCCACTCCTTTCTCATAGGAAAATAACCAGGACAGCTAATGGAACATTGGCCTTTACATCTCGAGTATCTGGAGTACAGAGACACAGAGGTTAGACTGCAGCAATACAAAACTTGTAAGTGGATCTGGGCCCAACACCTAAAGAAGGATGCATTGGCCTTGGAGAGAATGCAGCGTAGGTTTACAAGAATGATCCCTGTATTTCAGGAGCAGCACGGTGGCACAGTGGTTAGCTCTGCTGCCTCACAGCACCAGGGGACCCAGGTTCAATTCCCAACTTGAGTTTGCACATTCTCCCTGTGTCTGCGTGGGTTTCCTCCCACAGTTCAAAGATGTGGAGGTTAGGTGGATTGGCCATGCTAAATTGACCCTAATGTCACGAGGACTAGCAAGTGTAAGTGCATGGGGTTATGGGGATAGGGCCTGGGTGGGATTGTGATCAGTGCAGACTGAATGGGCCAAATGGCTTCCTTCACACTAGGGGATTCTATGATTTTTATGACAGGAGTACAGGGACACAGAGTTAAACTACAGGTAGGCAAAACCCTGGTTAAACACCACCTGTGAGCTCGTGTGCAGGGTAGGTGGATTGGCCATGCTAAATTGCCCCTTGGTGTCCAAAGATGTGCAGGTTAGGTGGATTGGCCATGCTAAATTGTCCCTTAGTGTCCAAAGATGTGTAGGTTAGGGGGATTAGTGGGATGAATATGTGGAATTATATGGATAGGGCATGAGTAAATTGTTCAGTTGGATAACTTGTGCAGGATTGCTGGGCCGAATGGCCTCTTTCCACACTGTGGGGATTCTATGAATATCTTGACAGCAGGTACATATAAAAATTGGATCCTTGGGAAAGGAATTCCTCCGAGGCAGCACGGATTAGCATCCTCAAGCGGGAAGTGGGAGAATATTTTTTGGAAGGAAGGATTTTGCCGTATGTTTTCAGTGATGTGGTTCTCTGTTCTGCAGTTACACCAGCTTGTGCTGAACTCGGCAAGAGAAAAGCGAGATATGGAACAACGTCATGCAGCCATTAAACAGAAGGTGAGATGTGAGAAAATCATACTGCAAATTCACACTCAGAGCAAAAACACAACTCTCGCTGGGTAGTAACAGCACTGTTTAAAGTTATCTTGTACGTGACTCTCTTGTGATACTGAGTGACAGTGACTTTACTTCTCAGACATACTGGACATTCCCTCCTTCATACTGCAATATTTCCTCTCTATTTTTCAGTTAGATACAGAGTAAAGCTCTCTCTACACTGTCTGCCATCAAACACTCCCAGGACAGGTACAGCACGGGGTTAGACACAGAGTAAAGCTCCCTCTACACTGTCCCCCCATCAAACACTCCCAGGACAGGTACAGCACGGGGTTAGATACAGAGTAAAGCTCCCTCTACACTGTCCCCCACAAACACTCCCAGGACAGGTACAGCACGGGGTTAGATACAGAGTAAAGCTCCCTCTACACTCTCCCATGATGCCAGTCTGGGGGTAGCACCTCCTTCTCCGTATCAGCGATATACGGATATTTCTATTCCGGAAGCCATGAGTCAGATGGAGTTACAACCCAGTAGTTGGAATTTTGCAGGATGTGGAATTAATCCAGCACCCCAACGCTGCAAGAAATCTTGATCAGATTGCGCAGGCTTGAAAATGGGTCAAAGACTTTAGACTTAAAAAGAACCCAGTTTATCTGAACATACACAGTGATTAGCACTGCAGCCTCATGGCACCAGGGACTCAGTTCAATTCCAGCCTTAGCTCACTGTCTGTGTGGCATCTGGATGTTCTCCCCATGTCTGTGTGGATTTCCTCCCTCAGTCCAAAGATGGGCGGGTTAGGTTGATTGATCATGTCCCTTAGTGTCAGGAGGATTTGCAGGGTAAACATGTGGGGTTGTAGGTACATGGCCTGGGTGGGATTGAAGTCCCTGCGGACTCAATGGGCCGAATGTCCTCTTTTTGCACTGTCAGGATTCTGTGACAGTCACCCAAGGCTGGGAATTGAACCCAGGTCCTGGAGTACCGGGAAGAAACCCACACAGACACGGGGAGAACGTGCAGACTCCACACAGACAGTGACCCGAGGCCGGAATTGAACCTGGATCCCTGGCGCTGTGAGGGAGCAGTGCTAACTCACTGTGCCACTGTGCCTAACATTGGAGCCAGGCCTTGCGGGAAGTGGGGGAATATCAGGAAGCATCTCCTCACACACAGGGGGAATGGGAATTTCAAACTCTCTCCCCCAAAATACTGTTTGAGGCTCTGAGGGGGGAGAGTTGGGGGGTTGGGGAACGCTGTCAAAATTGAGAATAACCTTTCACTTTTCTTTGATGAAGGTGACGGAGCCAAGGTGAGTCGATGGAGTTAAGATCAGTTAGTTAGATTAAATTTCGAGACAGGCCCAAGGAACAAAGAACAAAGGGTCTCCCCCCACCCATTGAGACAGATTGGGGAATGGTGCAAAAGTCTTTTACAATGTTACCTCGCTCATTAAAGATCTCTATCTTCCACAGGATGCGGTTTACGATGACTTGGTGGTAGAGTTTAACATGGATGCCCCGAATGGAGTCGTCATGGAGGGTTACCTGTACAAACGAGCTAGTAACGCCTTCAAAACCTGGAACAGGTACCGTCAACTTCCCTTCCTCCAAGCTTAGTGTGGGAATCCCCACATTTCTAACTCTCCTCCGGCCTGAGTGGGTTTCTCCAACTCTCAATCCCATTCCCTTTCCCACCAAGGGGAGGGGGTCAAGGAAAAGTTTTCCTGTCGGGCGTTCCCTCAGCAAAATCTCACCGCTTTGCAGCCTTTCTTGTTCAGTTTAGCTGTAATTTGACAAGGAATTATATTATGTGAGGTCTGACACTGAGAAATTCCGAAGAACAAGTTGATCTTGGCATGTTTGATCTCTGCAGGCAGAAAGGCAGGTTAATTAGGGTGGTGAAAAAGGCATAAGGCCTTTACCAATCTGATGTGGAGATGCCGGTGTTGAACTGGGGTAAACACAGTAAGAAGTTTCACAACATCAAGTTAAAGTCCAACCAGTTTATTTGATAGTAAATTCACAAGCTTTCGGAAACGGTGTTCCTTTGTCAGGTGTGTGGAAGTTCTGATCAAAGGGCGTATAAAGGCAGATACAGTTTACAGTAGCAGGTGAGCTGTAAAGACTCACACTCTAATCAGTATTCTGTAAACTGTCTGTGCCTTTATATACCCTCCTCTGATCAGAACTCCCCATACACCTGACAAATGAATAGTATTTCCGAAAGCTTGTGGATTTACTATCAAATAAACTGGTTGGACTTGAACCTGGTGTTGTGAGGCTGCTTACTATAGATTACATAAGTAGAGATGTCATGATGGAATTGTATAAAACTTTGGTGAGGCCACAGCTGGAGCACTGTGTGCAGTTCTGATCACCACATTAAAGGAAGGATGTGAATGCACTGGAGGGGGTGCAGAGGAGATTGACCAGGGACGTTGTCTGGGATGGAATATCTAAGTTATGAAGAGAGGTTGGATAGGCTTGGGTTGTTTTCTTTGGAGCAAAGGCCGAGGGGGTGACCTGATTGAGGTGTGTGAGATTATGAGGGGCACAGACAGAGTGAATCTCTCTCTGTTCTCCTGAGTTGAAGAGTCAGTTATGAGGGGACACAAGTTAAAAGTGAGGGGTGGGTGGTTTGGGGGAGGAATTTGCAGAAAAACTTTTTTAATCAGAGTGGTGAGGGTCTGGAATGCGTGTCTGGGAGGCCTCACATCTTTTAAAAAAAACTTGGCACACCATAACATTCAGGGCTACGGGCCAAGTGCTGGCAAGTGGGACCAGATTAAAGAGCCTTGTATGCATGGGCCAAAGGGCCTCTTTTGCAATGTAGTATTCTGTAATGCAGTAAGATTCTGGCTAATTTAGTAAGCTTTCCAATGCAAGGTAGCAATGTGACTGAGAGGGTGACTGGGTGAGGAAGCAAATAAAAAGGGAAGGCATTGATAAGAGGGGCCACAGAGAGGGTTGTCCTATCAAAAGAGGCTAAGCAGTCTGGACCTGTATTTCTTGGAATGAGAAGTGACCTTATTCTAACATGTAAGATCCTGATGTAGTCTTGACAGTATAAATGGTGAAATATTTTCACTCGCGAATCTCATAGAACCCCTACAGTGCAAGGGGCCATTTGGCCCATCGAGCCTGCAAAGACCACAATCGCAGCCCCTATCCTCAAAACCCAACATATTTACCCCACTAATCCCCCTGACATTAAGGGGCAATTTATTATGGTCAATCCACCTAACCCGCACATCTTTCGGACTGTGGGAGGAAACCAAAGCATCCGGAGGAAACCCTCGCAGACACGGGGAGAACATGCAACTCCACACAGACAGTGGCCCCCAAGCCAGGAATCAAACCCAGGCAGGGACCCGGGTTCAATTCCAGCCTTGGACACGGTCTGTGTGGAGTCTGCACATTCTACCCATGTCTGTGTGGGTTTCCTCAGGTGCTCCGGTTTCCTCCCACAGTCCGAAAGATGTGCGGGTTCATAGAATCAAAGAATCCCACAGTGCAGAAGGAGGTCATTCAATCTATTGAATCTACACCAATCACAATGCCACCCAGATCCTATCCATATAACTACACATACTAACCCTGTTAATCCCTCTGACATCCCAAGACACTAAGGGTCAATTTAGTGCAACCAATCCACCTAACCAGCAGATCTTTGGACTGTGGGAGGAAATCAGGGTACCAGGAGGAAACCCATGTAGACATGGGGAGAACATGCAGACTCTGACCAGACAGTGACCCAAGTCAGGAATTGAACCTGGGTCCCTGGCGCCATGAGGCAGCAGTGCTAACCACTGTGCCACCATGCCACCTCCAGGTTAGGTGGATTGGCTGTGCTAAGTTGTCGCTCAGTGTCAGGGGAATTAACAGGGTAAATTTGTGAGGTTATGGGCAGAGGGACTGTATGGGATTGTGGCCGGTGCAGGCTCGATGGGCCGAATGGTCTTGTTCTGCACTGTAGGGATTCAATGATTCTGTTCTATGAATGCAGGTTTGAGGAGGAGGTAGTGTAGAATAAACAACTTCCCTTTGAGGATTCTCACGTCTGCATGGTCTCGCTCTCTGCTTTCCTGTGTCAATGAGATGATTGTGTAGTTATTATCAGCAAGCACAGAGAGGGAGGTGTTGCTGTAAGTGGTGTGGACAGGTGAGATGTTGAGAGTTGTGGCCTTGTGCTTCTTGCTTCGAGATCACATCAGCTTCTCATTCTGACCGAGATGATCTCTGGGTTCAAATCTTCTCCAGTATCAGCTGGCCACATCCCTCCCTGGCCTTCTCACACTGTTCTGTTCTGCTCTGTCCCTCCAGGCGTTGGTTCTCCATTCAGAATAACCAGCTGGTCTACCAGAAGAAGCTGAAGGTGAGGCTGACTGCTCCTGGAATTATCTTCCACGCGCTCCCCAGTCACAGAGCAGATGGTGAAACCAGTTCCAGACACGCCTGCTGAGCAGAACGGCTGCAAGTTCAATTGTAACATCCATGGAATAGTAACCCAGAGACCCCGACTGATACTCAAAGGGTTCAAATCCCCAGCAGGTGGTATTCACAGAAACTACAAGCAGGAGGAGGCCATTCGGCCCTTCGAGCCTACTCCGCCATTCATTCTAATCATGGCTGATCATCAAATTCAATATCCTGAATCCTCCCCCCCTCCCCCGGCCCACCTCGCTCGGTCAATCCCTTTAACCCTGTCATAAATCCTCGGAGGCAGAAGTCCCTTCACCCCAGTCCTTTTATTTACAAGTCTGATAATAGCACGTAGAGTGCTTTCAGTTACAGTCTACACTCGGAGTCCCAAAGGAATTGACATGTCTGGTTATGTACAAGGGAAGAGGCTCCCTAATTAGCCCATTAATTGGGATTTAATCAGGGATTTGGCGTTGTAACAGACCAACCTCAATTGACTACATTACAAGCCTGAAGAGTGCTATCTATTTCCTTCTTGAAATGTTTTGGCCTCAACTACTTTCCATGGGAGTGAATTCTACATGTTCATCATCCTCGGGGTAAAGAAATTTCTCCTCACTTCAATCCTTTTACCCCCTTATCCTCAAACTATCACTCCTAGTTTTGGACTCCCCCACAGTCAGGAACATTCTTTCTGAATCTACCCTGTCTAACCCTGTTAGAATTTTGTAAGTTTCTATCAGATTCCCCTCTCACTCATCTATACTCCAGTGAATATAATCCTAACCGACTTAGTTATATGATAGACCTGCCATCCCAGGAAACAGCCTGGTTAAACCCTTGCTGCACTCCCTCTATAGCAAGGACATGCTTCCTCAGATAAGGAGACCAAAACTGCACACAATACTCCAGGTGTGGCCTCACCAACATCCTGTACAATTGCAGCAAAATATCCCTTTACCTATACGCAAATCCTCTCAAAGGCCAACATACCATTTGCCTTCTTTACTGCTGCTGTACCTGCACGCTTACTTTTAGCGACTGATGTACGGGGACCCCAAAGTCTCGATGAGTATCCACTTCTCTCAAGTTATACCCATTGAAGTAATAAAGGAATGGCACTGTGGTTAGCACTGATACCCCATCTATCCACCTCTCTCAATTTACACTTTCATTTCATTAATGTGACATTTCATATCCTAATCTGTCCTCCTATTATTGCTACCAAACTGGATAACCTCTCATTCATCCGCTTTATACTGCATCTGGAATTTTAAACCGAGCTAGTCTGGTAAGAGTGAGCAGTTGTCACAAAACCACAGCTGGTTAACTAATTGCCCTTTAAGGGAGGGAAATCTGCCATCCTTACCTGGTCTGGCCTACATGTGACCCTCCATGTTGAGCCTTGACCCTCCTCTGAATTAGCCTAGTTGAATGTGGGTAACAAATACTGGCCTTGCCCAGTGATGCCCACATCCCGGGGAAGAATTAAAGAAATTCTCTCGGAACGGGAAGGGGGTTTGAGACTGCGTGTGGTTGTGGGATTGGCTAATCGGTTAATTATTTGTTGACGTTTTTAGGATAACTTGACGGTTGTGGTAGAGGACCTGCGGCTGTGTACGGTTAAGAGCGGCGCCGATAGCGAGAGGAGATTCTGCTTTGAAGTTGTGTCCCCCTCAAAGTGAGTTGCTCCTCAGAGGCAGCGGCACACCAGCCTCTGGCAGCGGACCGGGGAGACAGAGAGGCCAGTTTTCACTGCCTTTCCACTCTCCCCCTGCTTTTAGATTCTCCGACATGAAAACACGGTTATTTTATTGTGTTTTAAGAGGTTAGCAGGATTTTCCCAATTGGCCTCGATGCCGGGAAAGGAACCCAGGCGAGAGTTGGGACAGTACTTTGCTGGAATATTTCTAAGGCAGTGGTGCACCTATTCTCCTCAGGTCTCCAGTCACACAGAGACTGAATGAAGACTTGTTACTGGCACATAGAGACTTTGGAATGTTAGACTGTTTTTCTGGGTTGAACATGTAGGCTTTATTAATAAGGGTACAGACTACTCTTCTCAAGACACTCCTTAAAAGTTACTTTCGTATCTGCTTCCACGACCTCCCCCAGCAGCGGGTTCTAGGCACCCACCACCCCCTGTGTAAAAAACTTGCCTTGTACATCTCCTTTACACCTTGCCCCTTGCATCTTAAACCTGTGCCCCCTAGTAAAAAATCATACCCAGCTTGTCCAGTTAGATCATTATGTGCAGTCCTTTTAAATTTTAGGAAGGATGTGAATGCTTTGGAGAGATGGCAAAAGAAGTTTAAAAAGCTGGTTCCATGGATGAGAAGCTTCAGTTATGAGGATGGATTGGAGAATTTGGGATTGCTCTCCTCGGAGGGAACAATACGCAGAGGAGATTTGATCAAGAAAATCAAAATCAGGACGGGACTGGATAGGGAGAAACTAACCCCTCGCGTAAAAAGGATTGAGAATGAGAGAGCACAGATTGTGATGAATGTTCTTTTAAGGTCAGTATAGCAGAAAAAGGTCATCTCAGTTCAGGGAGCAGTTAAAATGAGAGTGGTTAATCTTCCCAGAGGGTGGAGCTCCCTCTCTTAGGCAGAAGACAGTCTGGAGACATGTAGAAGGTACATAGGGAATGGGATAGCCAGTGTGGGGGGTGGAAACGGGAGGCGGGGGTGGCGATTTGCTTGCCAGCCTCTGTACAGTGTTTACCTTTTGTGTTCTGAAAATACATGAATAGGATGGGAATGGAGGGGTATGGTCCCCAGAAGAGTTATCAGCATGTTGCTTAATACGGAGGGCATTAGCTATGGGAAGAGGTTGGAGAAACTTGGTTTGTTCTCACTGGGGCAACGGAGGTTGAGAGAAGACCTGATAGAAGTCTACAAGATTATGAGGGGTATGGACAGAGTGGATAGTCAGAAGCTTTTTCCCAGGGTGAAAGAGTCAATTACTTGGGGACACAGGTTTAAGGTGTGAGGGGGAAGGTTTAAAGGAGATGTACGAGGCAAGTTTTTTTACACAGAAGGTGGTGGGTGCCTGGAACTCACTGCCGGGGGAGGGAGTGGAAGCAGATATAACTTTTAATGGCATCTTGACAAATCCATGAATAGGATGGGAATAGAGGGATATGGTGTCCGGAAGGGTAAGGAGTTTTACTACCATCGGAGCAGCACGGTCATTGCAAGCTTGGAGGGGCCGAAGGGCCTGTTCCTGTGCTGTGAATTTTTTTGGTTTGTTTGTGTGTGTGTTTTTCTTTTTGTGTGGGTCAGTATTTGAATGAATTTTGTTCTTTTTCCTGACAGGAGCTGTATGTTACAGGCTGATTCTGAGAAACACCAACAAAACTGGATTCTGGCCGTACAGTCAAGCATCGCAACAGCCTTCAACGAGAGAAGAGAAGACAGCTATTCGGTATGGACAGGACCTTAACCCTGCTGTCTCAGAGCACCGGGGTCCCAGACTCCATTCCGGTCTCAAGGCACTGTCTGTCCCTGTGGAGTTTGCACATTCTTCCCATGTCTGCGTGGGTTTCCTCGTGGTGCTCCGGTTTCCTCCCACACTCCAAAGATGTGTGGTTAGATGGATGATAAGGACAGAGAATTACAGGGATAGGGTGGAGGGTTGGACAGTGTAGTGGAAGTGGGGTGCGGGGGTGAAAGTGAGTCCTGGATGGCAGGGATTGAGGGACACACACACACACACACACACACACACACACACACCACACACACCACACACTGACTCTCACTGGGGTACGCTCACACACACACACTGACTCTCACTGGGGTACGGCTCCCACACACACACTGACTCTCACTGGGGTACGGCTCCCACACACACTGACTCTCACTGGGGTACGGCTCCCACACACACACTGACTCTCACTGGGGTACGGCTCCCACACACACTGACTCTCACTGGGGTACGGCTCCCACACACACTGACTCTCACTGGGGTACGGGTCCCACACACACTGACTCTCACTGGGGTACGGCTCCCACACACACTGACTCTCACTGGGGTACGGCTCCCACACACACTGACTCTCACTGGGGTACGGCTCCCACACACACTGACTCTCACTGGGGTACGGGTCCCACACACACACACACACTGATCTCACTGGGTACGGGTCTCACACTGACTCTCACTGGGGTACGGGTCTCACACACTGACTCTCACTGGGGTACGGCTCCCACACACTGACTCTCACTGGGGTACGGGTCCCACACACACACTGACTCTCAATGGGGTACGGGTCCCACACACACACACACTGACTCTCACTGGGGTACGGGTCCCACACACACACACACAGTGACTCTCACTGGGGTACGGGTCCCACACACACAGTGACTCTCACTGGGGTACAGGTCCCATTGATTGTGATGCACTTACCCAGGGGATACAGTCGGAATCACTCCCCCAAGTTGTTGTATGTCAGTTCTGCACTTTTCTAACATATAAAAACCCAAGAATTCACATTTTTGTCTTTTCAGAAGTTGGAAAGAACTTCGTCCGTATCTACTGGAGTCTTCAGTTTCACTGAGGAAGTCAGGCCAGGAAAGGAGAAGTGTCTCGAGCAGGTTCAAAGCATTCCTGGGAATGCTCAGTGTTGTGATTGTAACGAACCCTTCCCGGAATGGGCTAGCATCAATCTGGGCATCACCCTCTGTATAGAATGTTCCGGAATCCACAGGTAACTGCTGTCAACCAACCAACATTACATCAGGTGTGGAGACTGAATGCCTATAATACAGAAGGAGGCCATTCAGCCCATCAAGTCTGTACTGACTACAAGCCCTATTCCCGTAACCCCACATATCTACCCTAGCTAATCCCCGTAAGGGGCAATTTTTAGCATGGCCAAACTACTTAATCCACACATCTTTGGAGTGGGGAGGAAACCGGAGCACCCAGAGGAAACCCATGCAGGCACGAAGAGAACGTGCACACTCCGCACAGACAGTGGCCTGGGGTGGGAATTGAACCCGGGTCCCTGACGCTGTAAGGCAGCAGCGCTAACTGACTGTGTCACCATGCCGCTGGGATTGAACCCGGGTCCCTGGCGCTGTGAGGCAGCAGCGCTAACCCACTGTGTCACCGTGCTGCTGGGATTGAACCCGGGTCCCTGGCGCTGTGAGGCAGCAGTGCTAACCCACTGTGTCACCGTGCCGCTGGGATTGAACCCGGGTCCCTGGCGCTGTGAGGCAGCAGCGCTAACCCACTGTGTCACCGTGCCGCTGGGATTGAACCCGGGTCCCTGGCGCTGTGAGACAGCAGCGCTAACCCACTGTGTCACTGTGCCGCTGGGATTGAACCCGGGTCCCTGGCGCTGTGAGACAGCAGCGCTAACCCACTGTGTCACCGTGCCGCTGGGATTGAACCCGGGTCCCTGGTGCTGTGAGGCAGCAGCGCTAACCCACTGTGTCACCGTGCCGCTGGGATTGAACCCGGGTCCCTGGCGCTGTGAGACAGCAGCGCTAACCCACTGTGTCACCGTGCCGCTGGGATTGAACCCGGGTCCCTGGCGCTGTGAGACAGCAGCGCTAACCCACTGTGTCACCGTGCCGCTGGGATTGAACCCGGGTCCCTGGCGCTGTGAGACAGCAGCGCTAACCCACTGTGTCACCGTGCCGCTGGGATTGAACCCGGGTCCCTGGCGCTGTGAGACAGCAGTGCTAACCCACTGTGTCACCGTGCCGCTGGGATTGAACCCGGGTCCCTGGCTCTGTGAGGCAGCAGTGCTACCAACTGTGTCACCGTGGTCTGCTGGGATTGAACCCGGGTCCCTGGCGCTGTGAGACAGCAGCGCTAACCCACTGTGTCACCGTGCCGCTGGGATTGAACCCGGGTCCCTGGCGCTGTGAGACAGCAGCGCTAACCCACTGTGTCACCGTGCCGCTGGATTGAACCGGGTCCCTGGCGCTGTGGGCAGCAGCGCTAACCCACTGTGTCACCGTGCCGCTGGGATTGAACCCGGGTCCTGGCGCTGTGAGACAGCAGCGCTAACCCACTGTGTCACCGTGCCGCTGGGATTGAACCCGGGTCCCTGGCGCTGTGAGACAGCAGCGCTAACCCACTGTGTCACCGTGCTGCTGGGATTGAACCCGGGTCCCTGGCGCTGTGAGGCAGCAGCGCTAACCCACTGTGTCACCGTGCTGCTGGGATTGAACCCGGGTCCCTGGCGCTGTGAGACAGCAGCGCTAACCCACTGTGTCACCGTGCTGCCCTGACCTTTTGGATGAGGTGACTGAGATATTAGTTATACAGAATTCCAGAAGGTTTTTGATCAAGTTCCACTTAGGAGACTGTAGATTCCAGGTGAATGGAATGAGGTTGAAGGTTAATGATTGCCGGAGATGGAGAGAGCAGGGATACCCAGATTATCTGGATGTGACTCCTGTTGGAGTTGGCCTTTGATTGATGACTGAGGATCTAACTTTCATTCCCTTATTCCTCACAGGAGTCTGGGAGTACATTTTTCCAAAGTCCGATCGCTAACTCTTGATTCCTGGGAGCCTGAACTACTAAAGGTGAGACTGGGATCAGTTACCCATCCCAGGCTTCCTCCATGTTCCATCCCCACTAACCTCACTTTCCCGTTTCTCTCCATCTCCCCTCTCCCTTTCCCCTCTCTCTCTCTCTCTCTCTCTCTCTCCTCTCCCAAAACTCTCCCCCGTGTCCGTACTCTCTATCTATCTCTACCTTTCTCCTAATTTCCTGGCCACATTTATATCCTCCATTATATTCACTCCTAACCCTTCCATTATGCCCTCCCCTCTTTTCCTCGCAATTCTCCACCCTACTGAAACTACCCACTTCCACTTCCCCTCTCTCTTGTCTCCCTTTATTGCTGTTTCCTCTCTGACTCTCTCTCTGTGTACCCATTCTCTGTCCGTCCCCATTTACTTCTTCTCCTTCCACGACAATTCTACTGTTGTGTCTCTCTCTCTACACTGTTTCTAAGTAGATCACATAATTAATCTTCAAGCTTGAGCTCAGTCACACTCTACCCATTTCCAAACATCTCCCGATTTCACGACTTTCTCTGCTTTACCTGTAACGAAGGCGATCATAAGATCGGTGCAATACATCCCAGCTTGAACAACGCTACCTGTCAGTGTCTCCCCCACCCCCCCATCCCATGCTCATCAACTCTGACTCTCCCCACTTTCTCACCGTTACACACCCCCCCCCCCCCATAGCCCTGTCCCAGGGGGGGTAACGTCCCGTCTCTCCCTTTTTTGCACTTGCCTCTTCAACCTCGGGGGGGTAAACGTCCGTCCCTCCCCCCCGCAGCACTGCCCCCCGCCAGGGGTAACATCCAAGGCCTCCCCCTCTAGCACTGCCCTTCCCCTGGGGATAAACGTCCATCCCTCCCCCTCTAGCACTGCCCCTTCCCCTGGGGATAACGTCCATTCCTCCCCCTCTAGCACTGCCCCTTCCCCCTGGGGATAACGTCCATTCCTTCCCCTCTAGCACTGCCCCTTCCCCCTGGGGATAACGTCCATTCCTTCCCCTCTAGCACTGCCCCTTCCCCCTGGGGATAATGTCCATTCCTCCCCCTCTAGCACTGCCCCTTTCCCCCCTCGGGATAACGTCCATTCCCTCCTCTCTAGCACTGCCCCTTCCCCCGGGGATAACGTCCATTCCTCCCCCTCTAGCACTGCCCCTTCCCCCTGGGGATAACGTCCATTCCTCCCCCTCTAGCACTGCCCCTTTCCCCTGGGGATAACGTCCATTCCTTCCCCTCTAGCACTGCCCCTTCCCCCTGGGGATAACGTCCATTCCTTCCCCTCTAGCACTGCCCCTTCCCCCTGGGGATAACGTCCATCCCTCCCCCCTCTGGTACTGCCCTTCCCCCCACTTTCCTCTCAATCTTACCCTTTCCTCCTTGCTCTTCCCACTCACACTCATTGGGCCTCGCCTTCACTGACTACCTTTTTCTCCCTCCCTCCATCTCCCGTCTCACTCCTCTCTCCCTCTCTTGCCCCCTTCCTTCCCCCCCTTTCCCTCTGCACTTTGCTTCTCCCCCTCTTCTCTCCAACAGTCTCTTTCTCCCTGTCTCTCCCTGTCTCTCCCTTTCTCTCTCTCTCTCCCTTCTCCCTTCCCCCTCCTTCTCTCCTCTCCCTCCCTCTCCCCCCTTCCCTCTCTTTCCCCCTCTCCCCCTCCCCTCCCTTCCTCTCCCTCTCTCTCTCCCTCCCTCTATCCTCTTTCTCCCCCCTCCCTCTCTCTCCCCCTCTCTCTCTCCCTCTCCCCCCCTCTCTTTCCCCCCCTCTCTCTCCCCCTCCTCCCTCCCTTCTCCCCTCTCTCTCTTCCCTCTCCCGGTCTCTCCTTCTCCCCCCTCCCTCTCTCTCCCCCTCTCTCTCTCCCTCTCCCCACACCTCTCTCTCCCCCTCTCTCTCTCCCTCTCGTTCCCCCTCTCTCAGTTTAATTTCCCTCCCTCTCGCCGCCTCTCCTCTCACTCTGACCATCTTCCTCACAAACAGCTGATGTGTGAATTGGGGAATTCCACTATCAACGGAATCTACGAAGCTCGGATTGAGGAGATGACAGTGAAAAAGCCTCAACATGGATCTCCTCGGTAAGGACGGCAGCCGCGGAGGGAGGGAGGGGGTAAGATCTGTCGCGGTGTAGTCGCCCTCCTGTTCTATTTTGACCCTCCACCCCCACCCCCATGGTTAACCCATCTCGAACACGGTTAAAAACTGCCTCTTTCTCCACTCCCACAGGCAGGATAAGGAAGCCTGGATTCGTGCTAAGTATGTGGAGAAGAAATTTATCCACAAACTCCCGGAAAGTGGGATCAGACTGCGCCAGTGCAGCTTGAAGCGGAACCAACACACCAACACGCTGGAGAGAAACCAGAAACCAGAGAAACCACCCAAACCTTTCCTCAAGACCCGAGGGAAAGCCTCACCCCCAAGCCAGGGTAAGAGGGGCAAGTTCCTTCCACTCAAATTCACTATGAACTGGGAAGTTTTCCCAAGACAAAGGCGTGTTTGTCCACAGAAGGCGGAAAGGCAGGTTAATAGGGTGGTGACAAAGGCATATGTCTTTTATTAATTGGGGTATAGAGTACAAAAGCAGAGAGATCATGATGGAATTTGGTGAGGCCACAGCTGGAGCACGTGGTCACCACATTACAGGAAGGACTGTGGGGGGTGCAGAGGAGATTCACCAGCGATGCTGCCTGGGATGGAGCATTGGAGTTATGGAGAGAGGTTGGATTGGCTTGAGTTGTTTAATGTGGAGCAGAGAAGGGGAGGGATGATCGAGGTGCTCAGGATTATGAGGCACATGGACAGGCTCAATAAGGGGGCAGCTGTTCCCCTTAGTTGAAGGGTCAGTTACGAGGGGACACAGGTTAAAAGTGAAGGGAGGATTTGAGTAAAAACTCTTTTACCCAGAGGGTGGTGAGAGTCTGGAATGCACTGCTGTGAAGCCGGGATGCCTCATCCTTTAAAAACTACCCGGATGAGCACTTGGCACACCATAACATTCACAGCCAACGGCCAAGTGCTGGCAAGTGGGGATAGGTGGACAGGTCAGGGCCTTTCATGCATTGGTGTGGATGGGCAGAAGGGTCTCTTCTGCACTGTAGGATTCTGTAAATACTACTGCCCAGATTGTGAACATTGTCTGATTATCACGCGAACAAAATCGTAAGGCCTGAATTTTACACTGCCCAACCCGAGAACATGTAAAATCACACCAAGTGAAATCATCGTGCCTTCGTGGGAAATCTCAGCCAGCGGGCAAATCGGAAGTTCATCCACTGAGAATCAAATACTGAACGGCGGCACATTGGCACAGTGGTTAACACTGCTGCCTCACAGTGCCAGGGACCCAGGTTCAATTCCCGGGTTGGGTCCTTGCCTGTGTGGAGGCTGCATGTTCTCCCTGTGTCTCTGTGGGTTTTCTCTGAGTGTTCCATGTTGTTTGATAACTGATTTTGAAAAGGTGTTTAAATCTATAAAAGGAATATTACTTGAAACGGAACTAAGAGAGAGATTAACAGTTAAGAATTATAACCTGCCATGTGTTTAAATATTTCAGTTGGTCAAAGTACTCTGACACATCTTTCTATCCATTCTTTCATGGGATATGGGCATCGCTTGCTAGGCCAGCATTTATTGCCCATTAAACTGAAGGCATTTTGACAATAAATTGTGTTACTGGCCACATGTGGGAGTCACATGTAGGCCAGACCAGACAAGGATGGCGGATTTCTTTCCTTGAAGGACACGAGATTGGTTTCTTAGACCAATTGCCAAATGTTCCATGGTTTTCCTTAGATTTTTAACAAATTCACCATCTTCCATGGTGGGATTGAAACTTTACCCTCACTCTCTGGATTACTAATCCAGTGACAGTACCACTGCCTCCTCCTACTGTGTCCTTTCATTAATTTGCACTGGGAATCTGTGATCTCATTCACCCCACCACCTCTGCCAGTGAGAATTTGGCGCTCAGCCAAAACTTCATTCACTGCAGCTAGACTGGAGAACCTCAGCCATGGGCAAGGCTGGAGAATTCTAGCCACTGTGCCTGTTTTATAGCTAGCCTCCGACATTCCTTGGGTTATTTTTATTGCGTTAAGGATGTACTGTTGAGATCCCATCCTGGACCAATCTCACTAACAGACGGTTTCTCTCTGTCTCTCCCGTTTATAGATTTGAATGACAAAGCAAGCAGTGAGGATCTGCGAGATCTCCACCCTGGGGCGTTGCTTTACCGAGCTGCGGCACTCCAGAACCTCCCCGTCATGGCCGATGCACTGGCACATGGAGCCGATGTCAACTGGGTCAACACATCAGATGAGAACAAAACTCCACTCATACAGGCTGTGACACCGGTAAAAGGGAAATTCATTACACTTCAGTGGAGGGAACATTATCCCACCCTCCATTCCCATAGATAAACTTAATCCACCTAGTGTAGCTCAGCACCGAACACAGAAGTTGTTTGACCCGCAGGTTGATGTCTTTGCCCAGATTATTGAGCAAGACAAAAGTAGAACAGACAGAGTGAGTTCCTGATCCCGCTCCTCCAGAGCTTTGGGATAAAGGACTCTGCTCAGGGATAATTGGACTAAATGTTGACATTTTTTTGCTTCTCTTCTCCATGACCTTCCCAGGGTTCTTTGGTGGCTTGCGAATTCCTGCTACAGAATGGAGCCAACGTGAACCAGATGGACATCCACAGTCGCGGACCCCTCCACCATGCCACAGTCCACGGGCACACCGGGTAAGGCTGGCAAAGCACCAGATACATCTCAGGCCACAGGGTTAATCACTGATCCTGATTTGGAAATCTCCCTCTACACTGTCCCCAATCAAACACTCCCAGGACAGGTACAGAATGCTGCTAGTTACAGAGTAAAGCTCCCTCTACACTGTCCCCCATCAAACACTCCCAGGACAGGTACAGCACGGGGTTAGACACAGAGTAAAGCTCCCTCTACACTGTCCCCCATCAAACACTCCCAGGACAGGTACAGCACGGGGTTAGATACAGAGTAAAGCTCTCTCTACACTGTCCCCCATCAAACACTCCCAGGACAGGTACAGCACGGGGTTAGATACAGAGTAAAGCTCCCTCTACACTGTCCCCCCATCAAACACTCCCAGGACAGGTACAGCACGGGGTTAGATACAGAGTAAAGCTCCCTCTACACTGTCCCCCCATCAAACACTCCCAGGACAGGTACAGCACCGGGTTAGATACAGAGTAAAGCTCCCTCTACACTGTCCCCCCATCAACACTCCCAGGACAGGTACAGCACGGGGTTAGATACAGAGTAAAGCTCCCTCTACACTGTCCCATCAAACACTCCAGGACAGGTACAGCACGGGGTTAGATACAGAGTAAAGCTCCCTCTACACTGTCCCCCATCAAACACTCCCAGGACAGGTACAGCACGGGGTTAGGTACAGAGTAAAGCTCCCTCTACACTGTCCCCATCAAACACTCCCAGGACAGGTACAGCACGGGGTTAGATACAGAGTAAAGCTCCCTCTACACTGTCCCCATCAAACATCCCAGGACAGGTACAGCACGGGGTTAGATACAGAGTAAAGCTCCCTCTACACTGTCCCCATCAAACACTCCCAGGACAGGTACAGCACGGGGTTAGATACAGAGTAAAGCTCCCTCTACACTGTCCCCCCATCAAACACTCCCAGGACAGGTACAGCACGGGGTTAGATACAGAGTAAAGCTCCCTCTACACTGTCCCCCATCAAACACTCCCAGGACAGGTACAGCACGGGGTTAGATACAGAGTAAAGCTCCCTCTACACTATCCCCATCAAACACTCCCAGGACAGGTACAGCACGGGGTTAGATACAGAGTAAAGCTCCCTCTACACTGTCCCCATCAAACATTCCCAGGACAGGTACAGCACGGGGTTAGATACAGAGTAAAGCTCCCTCTACACTCTCCCCATCAAACACTCCCAGGAAACCTGTGGCATGGTATCACAATGATTGGATGGCTGCCTCACAGCACTATGGTCCTGGATTTGATCCCGGCCTCGGGTCACTGTCTGTGTGGAGTTTGCACATTCTCCTCATGTCTGCATGGGTTCCCTCTGGCTGCTCTGGTTTCCTCCTACACTCCAAAGATGTACAGGTTAAGGTGGATTGGCTGTGCTAAACTGTCTCTCGGTGTCAGGAGGGATTAGGAATGGAAAAACATGGGTTTACAGGCATAGGGCCTGGGTGGGATTGTGCTCGATGGGCTGAATGGCTTCCTCTTGGCTCTGTAGTGATTCTTTCATTCCACTCCCCTTTGTATTTGGTGTTACATCTGAATGTTTCTGAATAATACAGATCAGATTTGCCCCCCTTGTTCTGGACTTGCTAACCTCCCTCACCTCCACCCGAATAAATTATTTATGACCGACTGTTATTAAATTATTTGAACGCCTTAGTTACATCACACCTTTTATATTCCATATGTAATTCCATATGAGGCAATGGATTGAATGCAGGTGGTTGTAGCAGGAGCCATGCTGGACACATAATCCTGGGAGAGATCCCGAGGCTGTTTCTCAATTAATTCGGAGCTGATGTGGGATTCTCTGCTGTCAGGGGCTGGAATGTCATTTAGGCTAATCCATTTCCCGAGTGAGTTTTCCTGCATCCTCCTGAGGTTGGGTTGGAGTTTGTATTGTGGCAGGAGGGCAATGACGGATTCCCTTGTCCTCCTGGAGCAGGGGCTTTTATTGGGGTTCCTGGTGCTCTGTGCCTGATCGGGGTGGGAGAGGGCTGGTCCCCAGAACTGGGAAGTGGGCTAGCCACCATATCCCAGCCTTTTCCCCTCCCCCACTCCCGCACAATTCTCCCTCCAAACTCCATCCCTCCCTCACTCCCCCTTTTGTCTGGGGCTGGGGCAGTGCCAAGGGTCTCTAGTGGCAACAGCACCACCACCACTCTTACTGACACTGGCCAAAAAGTGAACTAAAAATGGATTATTAATCGCAAATTGGCTTATGTTAACTCTGCAATGAAGTTACTGTGAAAGTCTCTGAGTCTCCACACTCCAGCACCCATTTGGGTTACACTGAGGGTGAATTTAGCACGACCAACGCGTCCTAACCAGCACGTTTTTGAGACTGTGGGAGGAAACAGGAGCAGCTGGAGGAAACCCACACGGATATGGGGAGAACATGCAGACTCCATGCAGGCTGTGACTGGATTTGACCCCGTGTCCCTGGCACTGTGAGGCAGCAGTGCAAACCACTATCGGGATCCTCACTCAGACCCTGGTGGCCACCCAATTGCCTGAAGGACACTTGATTCCATTGGACAATCCCCCTCTGTACCGGACATGGGGGAAAGCAGGTTCCCCGGATGAGACTCCCCCCATCTAAACATAGCCCCACGTTGAGTTTTATTTTGTAACTGGGTTATCACTCAGATTGCGAAGACTTGAGTGGAATTAGCGACCCGAGGGCACTTTGTGAAGCCACCTATTTGAGGAAGGTGTGGTCTTGGCTGAGTTTCACTGCCGACCTCCAGATGACCTATAATTCTGGGGGGTTTTTATATCTCATTTCTCAGTTTCTGAAAGCAGGGAATTTCCCTTGTGTCACACATCCCAATCATTCAATAATGGCCTGATCTTCAGTTTGCAGCCTTAACTCTTACATCATCGAATCCCTCACCTGCCTCATTCCTCCCTATCTGTGTACCCTCCTCCACCTACCCAGATCTCTGGGCCCCTCCAATTGCGGACCTTTGTGTTGTCCTAATCATCAAGGGTACCCTTTGGTGGCTGTATCTTCACCCAACTGAGTCCTCGGTTTTGGAATTCCTGCTCCTAGATCTCTCCACCTTTATCCCCACCTCCCCCCCCCCCCCCCCCAAACACACCACCCCCCCCAACCCCCTGCCCTCGACCCTTTAAGCCTTCAGACTGACTTCTTTGGCCTCCCATTGTCCTCATTACTCCGGAAGTGACTGGGTATGAATCCCACAGGACTGCACCCATGGGGACAAAGGCATTCGCTTAAAGAAGAAAACTAAGCGGTGGGAAGAAATTGAACAAAGGAAACAAAAGGACTTCAGCAGTGAGGCTGAAAGGTCCAGGCTCACTCATACACCCACTCCTACTGAGTCACACACACACACACACACACACACACACACACAGAGGGACTTGAGGCTGTTTTCGTTGGAGAGGAGAAGGTTACGAGGTGACTTAATAGAGGCATATAAGGTAATCAGAGGATTAGATAGGGGGGTCAGTGAGAGCCTTTTTCCTCGGATGGTGATAGCTAGCACAAGAGGACGTAGCTTTAAATTGAGGGGTGATAGATGTCAGAGGTAGGTTCTTTACTCAGAGAGTAGTAAGGGCGTGGAATGGCCTGCCTGCAACAGTAGTGGACTCACCAATATTAGAGACATTTAAATGGTCATTGGATAAACATATGGATGATATTGGAATATTGTAGGTTAGATGGGATTTAGATTGGTTCCACAGGTCGGCACAACATCGAGGGCTGAAGGGCCTGTATTGTGCTGTAACGTTCTATGTTCTATACAATCACATATACTAACATATAGATATATATACCCCTGTTTGAAGGATATCACAATGATTAACACTGCTGTCTCACAGCGCCAGCGACTTGGGTTCAAATCTGGCTGATTGTCTGTGCGAAGTTTGCATGTTCTCCCCATGTCTGCATGGGTTTCCTCAAGGTGCACAATTTTCCACCACAGTCTGAAAAAAATGTATGGGTTAGATGGATTGACCATGCTAAATTGCCCCTTACTGTCTAAAGATGTGTAGGTTAAGTGGATTGGCCATACTAAGTTGTCTCTTAGTGTCTAAAGATGTGTAGGTTAGATGGATTGGCCATGTTAAATTGACCCTTAGTTCTAAAGATGTGTAGGTTAGGTGGATTGCTAAATTGCCCCTTAGTGTCTAAAGATGTGTAGGTTAGGGGGATTAATGGTGTAATTACTTGGAGTTATGTGGATAGGGCCTGGGTAGAACACTCTGTCTGAGAGAGTCATTGCAGACACGATGGGGCAAATGATCTACTCCTGCACTGTAGGGATTCTATTCTATAATATACTGCTTTACACCCTTGTATTCCATGTAATTACATTAATCTTTCCCAAAATTTCAGTTTGTATTTCTCATTCTAGCCTATTTGTATGATAATAAGTATTGATTGCGTAAATTGTGCACCAAACCATCTCGGTAATCGTTGTGGGAATGCACAGGATGATAATTTGCGATTCTGCCTATCTTAGCAATAGGAATTCCTACTCAAAAGTCATGAACCTTTAGCAGATGATCCCCATGACAAGCGAAACCAGAAGATTTCGGTCACCGTGTCACAACATGTGAATCATATTTGACATCGAAATGAGCATTGTGTTCCGTACTTATCCTGTGAATAGTGTGGGACAATGAGAATGTACAATGTGTGTAATAATATCCTTCCTCCTGCTCCAGCACAATCGATCTCTCTTCATTAATGCAGGATTGTCTGTTCAAGCAAATGCACATTATTCATTTTGTAAAGTTCATTGTAAGGGGGAGATACAAAGTAAATGATTCTCGAGTGAGCTCTAACCCTCTGGCATCAACCTAAGCTCCAGTGTTGTACCTTGGAAAGGTTTACCATATTAAAACTGATTTGATTTGATTTACTATTGTCAAATGTATCAGTATACAGTGAACAGTATTATTTCTTGCACGCTATACGGACAAAGACCGTTCATAGAGAAGGAGAGAGTGCAGAGTGTTACAGTCATAGATAGGGTAAGAGAAAGATCAACTTAATGCAAGGTAGGTCACTTAAAAGTCTAATGCAGCAGGGAAGAAGCTGTTCTTGAGTTGGTTGATAAGTGACCTCAGACTTCTGTATCTTTTTCCCAATGGAAGAAGGTGGAAAAGAGGATGTCCGAGGTGCATGAGGTTCTTAGTTATATTGGCTGATTTTCCGCAGCAGCAGGAAGTGTAGACAGAGTCAATGGACGGGAGGTTGGTTTGCATGATGAAAGGAACTACCTTTTGTAGTTCCTTGTGGTCTTGGGCAGAGCAGGAACCAGACCAAGCTGTGATACAACCAAAAAGAATGCTTTTTGTGGTGCATCTGTAAAAGTTGTTGAGAGTCGTAACTGACGTGCCAAATTTCCTTAATCTTCTGAGAAAGTAGAAGTGTTGGTGGGCTTTCTTAACTATAGTGTCAGCATAAGGGGGACTAGGACAGATAGTTGGTGATCTGGATACCTAAAAGCTTGAAGCATCCGACAGTGCTACTTAACTGCAGGTTTAATGTCACTTTTCATCTGCTTTGGGTAGGTGCTAACTGTCTGTGAGACTGCCCTGTCTCACACAATTACCCTCACTGAATGTGATTGACAGCTTGGAAACCTAGAATACCTATAGTGCATAAGGAAGCCATTCGGCCCATTGAACCTGCACCAATTTCTTCCAGCAGAGCATCGTACCCAGATACACTCCCTGACCTATCACCATAACCCCATGCTTTTGCCCTGCTAGTCCCCCTAATATGCACATGTTTAGACAGTAAGGGACAATTTAGCACGGCCAATCCACCTAACCTGCACATCTTTGGACTGTGGGAGGAAACTGGAGCACCCAGAGAAAATCCACGCAGACATGAGGAGAATGTGTACATTCCACACAGACAGTGACCCCAAGCCGGGAATTGAACCCAGGTCCCTGGCACCATGAACATTGTGCCACTATGTCACCCTTTATTGAATTGATGAAGGTTTATTGGTGAATTGGAGATAATGGATCACAAACTAATTCTTCGATGTCATCACTGCCAGTTTATTTATCTGTGTCTGTGAGATGCTCTCTCTTTATTGTGCTGTGTGCTTTATTACAGCTTGGTCTGTTTGTTCCTAAAACGAGGAGCCAGTCAAACTGCAGTGGATGAGAACGGCAAGAATCCCATCACCATTGCGATCGATGCTGCGAATGCCGATATTGTTACACTGTGAGTCTCTCTCAACTTTTTATTTTCCACCTCTCTCTCTCTCTCCCTCTTCCCCACCAATCTCCCAAAGGTATGTAGCTGAACAGTTCCCCATGGCTTCCTGTTGCCTCACCCGTTGTGTGTGCAGGGAGGTAGTGAATGGCTGGGTAATTTGTTAGTGAAGAGTTAATACCCAGACGTGAGTTAATGATAGGAAACCTGCTTTGACGTTCTCTCCTATAACCTGGGTGGGTGCTGGCACGGTACTAATCCCATGCATTTGCCCTGCTAATCCCCTAACCTGCACATCTTTAGACACTCAGGAGCAATTTAGCATGGCTAATCCCCTAACCTGCACATCTTTAGACACTCGGGGCAATTTAGCATGGCCAATCCACCTAATCTGCACATCTTTGGCCACTAAGCAGCAATTTAGACTGGCCAATCCACCTAATCTGCACATCTTTGGAGACACTAACAGGCAATTTAGCACGGCCAATCCACCCTAACCTGCACATCTTTGGACACTAAGGGGCGATTTGGCATGGCCAGTCTACCTATGGACACTTGCTGTGATCGATTGCTCTGGCCAAAGCCACCTGGCTCCAGCATAGACCAGAGGTCGAGTGTGAGATATTCCTGCTGTCCCTTATTCACTGGGTATCGTCCTTACAAATGAGGAGGTGATAGCACAGTGGTATTATCACTAGACTATTAATCCAGAAACTCAGCTAATGTTCTGGGGGAACAGGGCTGCCAGAGGTACTAGTAGAGGTAGGTACAATTTTGTCTTTTAAAAAGCATTTAGATGGGTTACATGGATAAGATGGGTATTGAGGGATATGGATCAAACCTGGGACTAGCTTCGTGGTTAAAAAAGGGGTGGCATGGACAAGTTGGGCCGAAGGGCCTGTTTCCATGCTGTAAACCTCGATGACTCTATTCTAATCCCATTTTCCAACACTCACTCTATAATTTTGGAAGCTCTGGCATTTTTCAAGTGCTTATCTAAAAGTTTCTTGGATGTTGTGTGAGTTCCTGCCTCTCTCATTCTTTCAGGCAGTGAGTCCTAGACTCCCACACACCCCCACCCCTTCCCCGGTGTAAAAGGTTCTCCTCAAATCCCCTCTATCGTCCTTTGAAGAGAGTTCCAAACTTGGTGTGGGACACCTTTCCATCCCGAGATTTTGGGCTTTGGGATTGAGACTGAGGCTGTCTCATGATTCATAATCATAGAAACCGTACAATGCAGAAAGAGGCCGTTTGGCCCATCGAGTCTGCACCAACCACAATCCCACCCAGGCCCTACCCCCATATCTTAAACCCTCTAATCTACGCATCTCAGGACACTAAAGAGCAATTTTTAGCATAGTCATTCAACCTAGCCCGCACATCTTTGGATTGTGGGAGGAAATCCACACAGACATGAGGAGCTTGTGCAAACTCCACACAGACAGCCAAGCCAATAATTGAACCGTGGAGTTGTGAAGGGTTAGGGTTAGGCTCACTGTGCTACCATACCACCCAGCCTGGCCCTTGGTGGATATAAAAGATCCCACAGCTATTGGACCATTCAGCCTCTCCCTGCTATCTGGAACAAGACTTATTCCTCGACCGCTACAATTAAAATCGAGAGGCATAGAAAGACGCTATATACAAATAGAGTTTGTTTTTCTTTAACATGAAGGGTTATGTAGATCAGGGAGTGAGTGGGGATTAATAAGACGGCTCCACCAGAGGGCTGGGTACAGGCATGATGGACCGAATCACCTGGCATATTGTTGTCTGATTTTCCTGCTCTAAGTCAGACAGACTCGCTCAGCTCAATCCCGCCGATTTTACACATTGCTTTTTCAGGCTTCGATTGGCTCGGATGAATGAGGAGATGCGAGAGGCAGAGGGAGCCTTTGGACCAGCGGGTGAGTATACCTTTTTCTGGATGTGCCTGTGTATTCCTGATTCCAGGTAACGCTGTATCCCTGTGTCCCTGTATCCCTATGTCCCTGTACCTCGGTATCCCTGTGCCTGTGCATCCCCGATTCCGAGTGACGCTGTTTCCCTGTATCCCCTGTCCCTGTACGGTATCCCTGTGCGTGTGTAACCCTGATTCTGAATAACACTGTTTTCCTGTATCCCCTGTCCCTGTACCTTGGTATCCGTATGTCTGTGTATCCCTGATTCTGAGTAACGCTGTTTCCCTGTATCCCCTATCCCTGTACAGGTATCCCTGCGCCTGTGTAACCCTGATTCCGAGTAACGCTGTTTCCCTGTATCCCCTGTCCCTGTACAGGTATCCCTGTGCCTGTGTAACCCTGATTCCGAGTAACGCTGTTTCCCTGTATCCCCGTCCCTGTACCTCGGTATCCCTGTGCCTGTGTATCCATGATTTCGAGTGACGCTGTTTCCCTGTATCCCCTGTCTCTGTACAGGTATCCCTGTGCCTGTGTAATCCTGATTCTGAATGACGCTGTTTCCCTGTATCCCCTATCCCTGTACAGGTATCCCTGTGCCTGTGTAACCCTGATTCCGAGTAACGCTGTTTCCCTGTATCCCCTGTCCCTGTACAGGTATCTCTGTGCCTGTGTAACCCTGATTCTGAATAACACTGTTTTCCTGTATCCCCGTCCCTGTACCTCGGTATCCCTGTGCCTGTGTATCCATGATTTTGAGTGACGCTGTTTCCCTGTATCCCCTGTCTCTGTACAGGTATCCCTGATTCCAGGTAACACTGTGTCCAGGTATCCCTGTGTTCCTCTATCCGGGTATCCCTGTGCCTGTGTATCCCTGATTCTGGGTAACACTGTGTCTCTTTGCCCAGCATATCCTTGTGCCCCTGTTTTCCTGTGCCTGGGTATGCCTGTGCCTCTGTCTCCCTGTGCCCAGAGTATCCCTGTGCCCAAAAGTTTACTTCAGTCAAGTGGGATGTTAATAAGCTGCTGGGAGGAGCTTGCGGGGTGGTTGTTGGTGGAGAGATTGTGGGAGGTGGGGGAGGCTGCTAGAGGATGGGCGGGGGTGGGGGAAAGGGGGTGATGGTTGAGAGCTTGTTTAGTGTTCCTCATCAATTGTGTCCTGACCCAGACCCGGTGTGCAGCAAATGGAATGGAATGTGATTGGATTGGGAGCAAAAGTTCAAAGCTTGCTTCACCTCCACTTATCACAGCAGGGGATTTCACTCCCCCGAACCTCTGTGACTGTTTCCTATGTATTTGTGACTACTCTGAGGGCTGGTAGGGTTTCAGACTAACCCCTTTCTGACCTTGTGTGTTTTTCCTTTGATTTTCTCCCTCTCTCTTGCTTGGCCTTTCAGGAGACGAGACATACAACGACATTTTCCGGGATTTCTCGCAGATGGCCTCAAACAACCCGGAGAAGTTAAAACGCAAGAGCCACGAGCTCAGAACCTCGACGCTTTAAACGTTACGGCCTGGCAGCGACCTGGGACGGCTGTACAATGCCCTAATCGCCAACCCCCACACTGACACATATACACATCTCTCCCCCACAACCCCTCCAAACTAAATCAGAAAGCAAAGTCTGGAATAAGGTGAATCAATTTAAATGGCACAACGAGGATCCCAGTTGTCAAGCCCAGCGCCCGAGGGGTGATGTTTGAGGGGGATGTAGGGGTGAAGACTCCCTTCACCTATCAAGTCTCACCATACCATCTTTCCGAAGTCTGGAATTTCGCTGTCCCATTCCCAGTCTTCCTACATTCCGACACAGTGCTGGAGTGCCTCAGGGTAGAATCCTGATAGCGCAGAAGGGGGCCATTTGGCCCACACCAACAACAATCCCTCCCAGGCCCTGTCCTCTACAATCCTACTAACCCCCCGACACAAAGGAGCAATTTAGCATGGCCAATCCAACCAATCCACACATCTTGGTTTGATTTATTATTGTCAAGTGTATTGGGATACAGTGAAAAGTATTGCTTCTTGCACGCTATAAAGACAAAGCATACCGTTCACATAGAAGGAAAGGAGAGAGTGCAAAATGTAGTGTTACAGTTAGGGTGTAGAGAAAGATCGACTTAATGTGAGGTAGGTCCATCAAAAGTCTGACAGCAGCAGGGAAGAAGCTGTTCTTGAGTCGGTTGGTACGTGACGTCAGACTTTTGTATCTTTTTCCCGATGGAGGAAGGTGGAAGAGAATAAAAGGGAAAATGCTGGAAAATCTCAGCATGTCTGCCAGCATCTGTAAGGAGAGGACAGAGCTGATGTTTCAAGTCCAGGTGACCCTTGGTCAAAACTCAAGGTGGAAGAGAGAATGTCCAGGGTGCATGGGGTCCTTAATTACACTGGCTACTTTTTCAAGGTAGCAGGAAGTGTAGACAGAATCAATGGATGGGAGGCTGGTTTGCATGAAGGACCGGGCTTTGTAGTTTTTTTTCCAGTCTTTCAGGCTCTGGGAGGAAACCGGAGCACCCGGAGGAAACCCATGCAGACATGGGAAGAATGTATAGACAATGACCCAAGCCTAGAATCGAACCCGGGTTCCTGGTTCTGTGAGGCAGCAGTGCGGACTACTGTACTACCATCGCGTTCGTTCAAGTCCCCCATCCCTGCTAAAATAACAAAACACAACAGTTCACAAGGATCAAATTCAGAATAAAATTAAGGGGAAGTTTTATTTTTCTTTCCGCCTCTTTTTTAAAACCCTGTGGACAATTTCTGAGGTTCAGAACTCATTTGGTCCATGGCAGATACTGCCAGATTCTAAAACTGGGCAATGGGATCGCAAAGAAATCTATCAGGAATCATAGAATCCCGACAGTACAGAAAAAGGCAATTTGGCCAACAGAGTCCCCACTGACCATAATCCCATCTAGGGTCTATCCCCGTAATCCCATGTATTTACCCTAACTAATCCCCCTGTCACAAAGGGGCAATTAATCATTGCCAATCCCTCTAAACTACACATCTTTCAGACTGTGGGAGGAAACTGGAGCACCAGAGGAAACCCACGCACACACGGGGAGAACGTGCAGACTCCACACGACAGTGATTCAAGTCGGGAATTGAACCCTGGCGCTGTGAGACAGCAGTGCTAACCACCGTGTCACTGCCATTTTGGCAGCAAAATTTTAAATTGCAGTATAGTTCCCTTCGAAAGGTTTTTAAAAAATTTTATGGTACGTTGGTTTGTAATGATATATATTTATAAAAAGCAGAGCTTTGCCTGAGGTTTCAAAGAATAAATTTTTTTCAAACAAATGTGTGGTCATTTCATTGAGATGTTGCCAAGGCAACCACAGAACGCATCAGAATCTGGAGTCTAACACCTCGGATTTGATATCATTTTTGCAGGGATTCGGGATTCTGCAATTTCCACACCAAATATGCTGAACCTTCGCCTATCCTTGGCCTCCGAGTCCCTTGGTGAGAGAGGGAAAATTACATCTGCCCTGTTCCTGATCAGTACAGTGATTTTCCACTGCACTTAACACATCTATTATTTACCTCGTTCTGCAATGCCCCCCATCAAACACTCCCAGGATAGGTACAGCACAGGGTTAGATACAGAGTAAAGCTCCCTCCACACTGTCCCCCATCAAACACTCCCAGGATAGGTACAGCACAGGGTTAGATACAGAGTAAAGCTCCCTCTACTCTGTCCCCCATTAAACACTCCCAGGACATGTACAACACGGGGTTAGATACAGAGTAAAGCTCCCTCTACACTGTCCCCCCATCAAACACTCCCAAGACAGGTACAGCACGGGGTTAGATACAGAATAAAGCTCCCTCTACACTGTCCCCCCATCAAACACTCCCAGGACAGGTACAGCATGGGTTAAGATACAGAGTAAAGCTTCCTCTACACTGTCCCCATCAAACACTCCCAGGACAGGTACAGCACGGGGTTAGATACAGAGTAAAGCTCCCTCTACATTGTCCCCCATCAAACACTCCCAGGACAGGTACAGCATGGGGTTAGATACAGAGTAAAGCTCCCTCTACACTGTCCCCCATCAAACACTCCCAGGACAGGTACAGCACTGGGTTAGATACAGAGTAAAGCTCCCTCTACACTGTCCCACATCAAACACTCCCAGGACAGGTACAGCACAGGGTTAGATACAGAGTAAACCTCCCTCTACACTGTCCCCATCAAACATTCCCAGGACAGGTACAGCACAGGAATATAGGATTGTGAAATTCTATAATCCTTCCTCAAATATCTCTGGATGCAAATTATCAGTGGTTTTGATGAAGTTAATTGTTCCTGTTGTTGATGAAGGAACGAGGATGAAGATTAGAGAATTCTTGAAGCAACAGGTTTTTACGACCACAAATGTGCTGGGGATGGTTTTCAGAGTTCTGGAGCGAAAGTGGGGAGAGTGTGGGGAGAGTTCTGGAGCGAAAGTGGGGAAATTGGACATGTGTGTTGAAGAGTAGCACTAGCACGGGGCGGAGGCGAGAGTGGGAACGAGCGCTGGGGGTAATTTTGTGACCTCTTCACCTGGGCTAGATTCATCGTCATGTGACACCACCTCCAGGAATGTTCCATGTGAAATCCCGGAACAGCTCTACACAAGTTGCATCTCAGCCCTCTCTGGATAATGTGATTACTACAAAGGACTTGTCAAACTTGTTTTCACAGCACCGCACAGTAAATTCACAGATAAATCTCATTGCCTGATCAAACAACAGGGCCACACAAGGCCGGAATCGAGGAGATTGAATAAGTGGAATGTAGTAGGCAGCAAGTAAAGTAGCGTGGAGAGCAGAACAGATTCAGAGTTGAGTGGTCTGGATACCTTCACAGGTCTGTTCCTCTCTGCAACATCTTGTGTGTAAACCATGGAATAAATCTGTACATGTCCTAAAGCTGGAACATGTCCTAAATCTAGAACGTGTCCTAAATCTGGAATGTGTTCTAAATCTGGTCCATGTCCTAAAACTGGTACGTGTCCTAAATCTGGTACGTGTTCTATCTGGTCCATGTCCTAAATCTGGTACGTGTCCTAAATCTGGAATGTGTTCCAAATCTGGTCCATGTCCTAAATCTGGTACGTGTCCTAAATCTGGAACATGTCCTAAATCTGGAACGTGTTCTAAATCTGGTCTATGTCCTAAATCTGGTCTATGTCCTAAATCTGGTACATGTCCTAAATCGAAAGTGTCCTAAATCTGGTACATATCCTAAATTCGGTACGTATCCTAAATCGAAAATATCCTAAATCTGGAACGTGTCCTAAATCTGATACGTCATAAATTTAGAACGTGTCCTAAATCTGGAATGTGTTCTAAATCTGGTCCATGTCCTAAATCTGGTACGTGTCCTAAATCTGGTACGTGTCCTAAATTGTAAGTGTCCTAAATCCGGTACATGTCCTAAATTCGGTACGTGTCCTAAATCGAAAATATCCTAAACCTGGTACGTGTCCTAAATCTGGAACGTGTCCTAAATCTGGTACATGTTCTAAATCTGAAACGTGTCATAAATCTGGTACATGTCCTAAATCTGGTACATGTCCTAAATCTTGAATAAGACTTGGACAAATTGCAGAGCTGGGCCAAGAGGTGGCAAATGGAGTTTAATGTGGAAAAGTGTGAGGTAATTCACTTTGGCAGGAATAACAAATGTGTAGAGTATAGGGCTAATGGTAGGACTCTTAGTAGTGTTGATGAACAGAGGGATCTTGGTGTATGTGTGCATAGATCCCTGAAAGTTGGCAATCAAGTCGATAAGGTTGTTAAGAAGGCATCCGGAGTCTTAGCTTTTATTGGTAGGGGGATTGAATTTCGGAGCCGCAACGTCATGTTGCAACTGTACAAAACTCTAGTGCGGCCGCACTTGGAGTATTGTGTGCAGTTCTGGTCCCCACATTATAAGAAAGATGTGGAGGCATTGGACAGGGTACAGAGGAGGTTTACCAGGATGTTGCCTGGTATGGAGGGCAGGTCTTATGAAGAGAGGCTGAGGGATTTGAGGTTGTTTTCGTTAGAAAGAAGACGGCTAAGAGGAGACCTTATTGACACATATAAGATGATTAGAGGTTTAGATAGGGTGGACAGTGATAGCCTTTTTCCTAGGATGGAGAAAGCTAGCACGAGGGGACATAGCTTTAAATTAAGGGATGGTGGTTTTAGGACAGATGTCAGAGGTAGGTTCTTTACCCAGAGGGTGGTAAGGGTATGGAATGCCTTGGCTGTATCAGTTGTAGATACGCCAAGTTTGGTGGCGTTTAAGAGGTTAGTAGATACGTTTATGGATGAAAAGGGAATGGTTTAGGTTACAGTGTCATTGCTTTTTCCTAATTGGTCGGCGCAACATCGAGGGCCGAAGGGCCTGTTCTGCGCTGTAATGTTCTATGTTCTAAATCTGGAACGTGTCCTCCTAAATCTGGAATGCGTCCTAAATCTGGAACATGTGCTAAATCTGGTACGTGTCCTAAATCTGGTACGTGTCCTAAATCGGGAACGTGCCCTAAATCTGCTACGTGTCCTAAATCTGCTACGTGTCCTAAATCTGGAACGTGTCCTAAATCTGGAATGTGTCCCAAATCTGGAACATGTCTGAAAGCTGGAATGTGTCCGAAATCTGATACATGTCCCAAATATAGAACATGTCCTAAATCGGGAACGTGCCCTAAATCTGCTACATGTCCTAAATCTGCTACGTGTCCTAAATCTGGAACGTGTCCTAAATCTGGAATGTGTCCCAAATCTGGAACATGTCTGAAAGCTGGAATGTGTCCGAAATCTGATACATGTCCCAAATATAGAACATGTCATAAATCTGGAACGTGTCCTAAATCTGGAACATATCCTAAATCTGGAACATGTCATAAATCTGGAACGTGTCCTAAATCTGGAACATGTCCTAAATCTGGAATGTGTCCTAAGTCTGGAACATGTCATAAATCTGGAACATATCCTAAATCTGGAACGTGTCCTAAATCTGGAACGTGTCATAAATCTGGAACATATCCTAAATCTAGAACATGTCATAAATCTGGAACGTGTCCTAAATCTGGAACATGTCCTAAATCTGGTACGTGTCCTAAATCTGGAACATATCGTAAATCTGGAACGTGTCCTAAATCTGGAACGTGTCATAAATCTGGAACATATCCTAAATCTGGAACATGTCCTAAATCTGGAACGTGTCCTAAATCTGGAACATGTCCTAAATCTGGAACGTGTCATAAATCTGGTACATGTCCTAAATCCAGTACTTGTCTTAAGTCTAATACATCATAAATCTGTCCTTATTATGGTACATAACAACTGAACTCAAGCTCTCCAACCCAGAACAGGAGCAATAAAAATTGCTTTAATCCTTTTGGGACTAAATTGTACCCAAGATGTTTTTAAATGTAAAATTTTTGATGATTTTTTTTTCTTCCTACTTTCTCCTACCTGTTTCCACACCCTAGCCCTTAATCAATCTTCCTCTCTCTTTCTCTCTTCCTTGCTCCAAACTCAAGTTAACTATTTCTCGGTTTTTTTTTCCTCCCCTAGTCATGGGTTAGGGAGTTAAACTGTTAACTCACGGCCTCACACTCTGGGTCAGAGATGTTCCGATGTCCTTTAGCATACCTACACTGCCACTGATGTCTAAGATAGGGATTTAAGGCCTGGTTAACACAACAAGTTACAAGATGCTTAACTCCAACACCCCCCCTGGGCCAAGTTGTACTGTCCCGACAGATCAAGTATTATTACAGCAGTTTACCAATTTTGTAGACTATTTGCAGCACAAAGAGGGACCATTTGGCCCACCTTGTCAATGCAGGCTCTCCCTAAGAGTGACTCCGCTAAGCCCCATTCCCCTTCCCTCCTCCCTCAATCCTGCAATTCTTTCTCTTCTTCATTCCCACTTGAAATCTACAATTGAATCTGTCTCCAGCTCCTGCTTGGGCAGTTCCAGATCCCATTCACTCACAATGGAAGAACATTTATCCTCAGATGCTGAGAGACTGTTTCCGCCTTCTGGGCGAGTCGAGGACCTGAGGGCGTCATTCCAGAGGAAGGGGGAGAGATGAGAAGGAATTTCTTCTAGTGGAGGGGAGTGAATTGTGGAGTTCTTTCCTGCTGTAGAGGCTAGGTTGTTGGGAATGTTCCAGGCTGAGACAAACAGATTTTTAATCGGTAAAGGAATCGAGGCTTATAGGAATAAAGCAGGAAAGTGGATTTGAGGATTATCACATCAGATCATTCATCATGGCACACTGCTGCCTCACAGGTTCAATTCCCGGTTTGGATCACTGCATATTCTCTGCATATTCTCTCTGTGTCTGTGTGGGTTTCCTCCAGGTGCTCCAGTTTCCTCCCACAGTCCAAAGTCGTGCAGGTTAGGTTGATAGGCCACGTCGGGGGCTACAGGAATAGGGTCTGGGTGGGATTGTGTTCGGTGCAGACTCAATGGGCCGAATGGCCTCCTTCTGCTCCTATATCTTATGGTCTCAAACTGCCACTGGTTCGTTTAAAGTTTAATTTATTACTGTCATAAGTAGGCGTACATTAACGCTGCAATGAAGTTACTGCGAAAATTCCCGGAGTCGCCACACTCCGGCATCTGTTCGGGTCAATGCACCCAAACAGCACGTCTTTTATATTGGGAGGAAACCGGAGCAGTTGGAGGAAACACAGGCAGATATGGGGAGAATGTGCAGACTCTGCACAGTGAACCAGGCCAGTTCCTCTGCACAGTCCCTAGCACTGTGAGTCAGTAGGGCTAACCACCATGCCATCTATAAATTTGTCTTCCTCCTTGAATCAATGTTTCCGGATTGTCGGAAAGTAAGAGTTTCTCCCAGTCTACCCTGTCCAAATCCGTGTTGGCTCTGAGCACTTTCATTCCCATTGCTAAGATAGTCCAATTACTCCAGTCACAACCTTTATATTTAAACCCTCTCCATTGTACAGTCTGTAAGAATAAGATCACAAGAACAGGAGTAAGCCATTCGGCCCCTCAAACCAATACTGTGAACCAAACTTGAAATGTAAAACTCTCAGTCCAGCTGTTCCGAACCTCCAACTGCTTCTCAGGAATTTATAAAGAACTCTTGGATGGTCAAGTTATCCAGGATTTTGTTCCTTTAACTTGGCTCTGGAAATGTCAAGATGCCTGTAAAGGGAGTGTTAGAAACATACAATGGACTCTAGCCAATTTTAGACTGAGGTTAATAATGTTAGACTGTCCAATTTTGTCCAATAATGTCCAATTTTAGACTGAGGTTAATCTGTTCCCCACCCCAGGGAAAGTATCACTTCCCCACCCAGGGGAGGTATCACTAATCTGTTCCTCATCCCAGAGGAGATATAACCCCTCCAGTCCCCACCAGGGGATGATTCACTGCTCTGTTCTCCACCCCAGGGGAGGTATCACTCTTCCAGTCCCCACCTCAGGGGATGTATCACTGCTCTGTTCCCCACCCCAGGGGAAGTATTACTCCTCCAGTCCCCACCCCAGGGAAGGTATCACTGCTCATGCTCTTCATTCCCAGGATCATTCTTGTGAACCTTCTCTGGACCCTCTCCAAGGCCAGTATACCCTTCCTTAGATATACAGAGCCTAAAACTACTCACAATACTCCAAATGGGATCTGACCAGAACCTTATACAGCCTCAGAAGTATATCCCTGCTTTGGATTCTAGTCTTCTCAAAATGAATGCTAACATAGCATTTGCCTTCCTAATTACCAACTCAACCTGCAAGTTCACCTTAAGGGAATCCTAAACTCACTCCCAATTCTCTCTGCACTTCCAATTTCTGAATTCTGTTCCTATTTAGAAAACAGTCTATTTCTATAGAAATAGAAAATATTTAACAGTATAGAAAATTTAAAAAATAGTCTATTTCTTGGAAGCTATTCTTCCAACCACAGTGCATAACCTCACACTTTCCAACATGTATTCCATTTACAGAGCAGTACTTGATTTGATTTATTATTGCCACATGTATTAACATACAGTGAGAAGTATTGTTTCTTGTGCACTATACAGACAAAGCATACCGTTCATAGAGAAGGAAAAGAGAGGGTGCAGAATGTAGTGTTACAGTAACAGCTAGGGGTGTAGAGAAAGATCAACTTAATGCAGGATAGGCCCATTCAAAAGTCTGACAGCAGTAGGGAAGAAGCTGTTCTTGAGTCAGTCGGTACTTGACCTCAGAATTTTGTATCTTTCTCCTGATGGAAGAAGGTGGAAAAGAGAATGTCCAGGGTGTGCGGGGTCCTTAATTACGCTGGCTGCTTTTCCTAACGACACAGTGGTTAGCACTGCTGCTTCACAGTACTAGGGACCGGGGTTTGATTCCCGGTTTGGGTCACTGTCTGTGCGGAGTCTGCATGGGTTTCCTCTGGGTGCTTCTGTTTTCTCCACAGTCTGAAAGATGTACTGGTTAGGTGCTAAATTCTCCCTCAGTGTTACCCGAATGCCAGTGTATGCCGACTAAGGGAATTTCACAGTAACTTCATTGCAGTGTTAACGTAAGCTGACTTGTAACATGAATAATAAATGTTCAAACTTTATGAAAAATACTTCGAGCAAATGTCATTGGGTGTCAAGCACTTTGGGACAAGCTGAGGGTGGGGGAAAAGTCTTACTTTCTTTTGGCTCCACATCAACTCTCTCATCACCTTGTTTCCTTTCTCAGATCCTGTTCCGACCCGGAATGGCAAAAATCACCCACCAGGAGCCACCGGAAGTGGGCTGGGGATGGATGGTGGTCCTGGTGGGATTCCTGAAAAACTGTCTGAAGTTTGGACTGATCGTTCTTTCGGTGTGTTCTTTGTCCAGTTCACTGTCCACTTTGAGGAGTCATCCGGCTGTGTCTCCTGGATTGGATCCCTCTTGCTGGCCGTGTACCAGTTTGCGAGTAAGCCCCTCTTTGTCCCTTTCCTTTCATAAGTTCATAAGATATAGGAGAGAATCAGACCATTCAGCCCATCGAGTCTGCTCCGCCATTCAATCCTGGCTGATACATTCCTCATCCCCATTTCCTGCCTTCTCCCCATAACCCTTCAACGCCCGTTCCCAATTAAAAAATCTGTCTAACTCCTCCTTAAATTTACTCACTGTCCCAGCACCTACCACACTTTGGGGCAGCAAATTCCACAGATTCACAACTCTTTGGGAGAAGCAGTTTCTCCTCCAGCTCTGTTTTAAATTTGCTGCCCCTTATCCTCAGACTGTGACCTCTCGTCCTAGAATGTCCCACAGGAGGAAGAATCCACTCCACTTTATCCAGACCTTTATCATCTTGTAAACCTCAATTTGATCTCCCCTCATTCTTCTCAATTCCAGAGAGCTTAAACTGTTCAATCTCTCTTCATACGACAAATCCCTCATCTCTGGAATCAATCTAGTGAACCTCCTCTGAACTGCCTCCAATGTCACTACATCTTTCCTCAAATACAGAGACTAAAACTATACACAACATTCCAGATGCAACCTCACCGATGCCTTGTATATTTGCAAAAATCCTTCTTTACCTTTATATTCTATTCCTTTAGGTATAAATGCCACCATCCCACTCAGTTTCTTTACCATACGCTTGTTTTGCAGCTGTCTTCCGAATTAATAGACCTCCTATTGTAGGGCTACTGTTCAGATGGAAATGCCAAGGTGTTTTACCAAGTTAGCCTAGACCCAAAGTTTTACGTTTGATTTTGGCATTAGGGTGAACATAAGATGTTTCATTCCATGTATGATCCGAATGACCCACTAGGAGCTTTTATCAAAACAAACTTTATTTCAGAACACAGTCAAAATCTAAAAGAAATCGGAGTAACATTTACCAATTACAGCACTTAAACGTGGCAGTATATTTCCTGACAGTCTGACAGGTTAAAGTCCAACAGGTTTATTTGGTATCACGAGCTTTCGGAGCGTTGCTCCTTCCTCAGGTGAGTGGAGAGGTGGGTTCACAAACACGGCAAATATAGAGATGCAACTGCAAGATAACAGTTGGAATGTAAGTCTTTACAGGAAATCAAGTCTTTAAGGTATAGACAGTGCGAGTGGCTGGGCCATAGAATACAAAAGATTATGATGGAGGTGTATAAAATACTGGTTAGGCCACAGCTAGAGCACTGTGTAACTCCAGACCCACAACAATGTGGCCAACTATTAGGGATGGGCAATAAATAGAACCATAGAACATTACAGCACAGAAACAGACATTTTGGCCCTTCTTGGCTGTGCCGAACCATTTTTCTCCCGGGTCCCACTGACCTGCACCTGGACCATGTTGGTCCAACCTGCAAACGCTCACATGCCCTAAACAAATAGGAGGAGAGTGCAGCTGGGTCAGGAACAACAAAGTATGTTCCAAAGCACTGAAGAAGCAAAGCTCAAATAGGCACGGTGAAGACAACTGGTGGAAATAAAGAGAGAGAGAGATTAACAGAGGTGAGAGAAAGCCTGGTAAGAAAAGTACTTCGGAAGTTGGAGAAAGGGGAGCTCAGGGATTCCAGACTGTAAATCCTATCTAGTGAAAGAGCATTAACGGGGTGCTGGTGAAGGAGGAGATGACTAAATGGCCACAGTGCGAGGATCAGGAAGTTTAAAGGGGACTACGTAATCCAGGCCTCTCGATTACAGTTCAGTAATGATATGGAGATACCGGCGTTGGACTGGGCTGGGTACAGGAAGAGGTCTCACAGCACCAGATTAAAATCCAGCAGGTACATTTGGTATCAGACGCATTCGGAGCACTCACCCAATGAAGGAGCAGTGCTCCGAAAGCTTGTGCTACCAAGTAAACTGCAGTTGTGAGGCTTCATGCAGTTCAGTAAAGTGTTTGATGGGGACAGTGTAGAGGGAGCATTACTCTGTATCTAACCCCGTGCTGTACCTGTCCTGGGAGTGTTTGATGGGGGACAGTGTAGAGGGAGCTTTACTCTGTATCTAACCCCGTGCTGTACCTGTCCTGGGAGTGTTTGAGGGGGACAGTGTAGAGGGAACTTTACTCTGTATCTAACCCCATGCTGTACCTGTCCTGGGAGTGTTTGATGGGGGACAGTGTAGAGGGAACTTTACTCTGTATCTAACCCCATGCTGTAACTGTCCTGGGAGTGTTTGATGGGGGACAGTGTAGAGGGAGCTTTACTCTGTATCTAACCCCGTGCTGTACCTGTCCTGGGAGTGTTTGATGGGGGACAGTGTAGAGGGAGCTTTACTCTGTATCTAACCCTGTGCTGTACCTGTCCTGGGAGTGTTTGATGGGGGGGACAGTGTAGAGGGAGCTTTACTCTGTACCTAACCCCGTGCTGTACCTATCCTGGGAGTGTTTGATGTGAACACGGAGACGAAGGGTAAAGTGTTCATTTTCAGGAATGGCCCTCAGTATTTGTGATAATCATATTCACATGACATTTCATAAAATAGGCGTGAAATAAGTTGTGTGGAAACAGTTGCTTCATCTCTCTCACTCTCTCTGTCTGTCTCCACGCAGGGTTTCTGCGAGATTGGACAGGAAATTTCACCATTTCCTTTGTGACTGCGGCTGCCTTTACTCTGGCAGGATGTCTCCTCTTCCTCTTTATTCCAGGACTTTTTTGGCAGCTGGGAAGATGATGAGGATATCGCCAGTCCTCCCAGCAGCAGTAGGATTGACCTGCGTGAGCAGCGCCCAGCTCCTGGGAATATCTCCCGGCTACGCAGGGAAGGGTCTGTCCTTCCCTCCGCCCCAGAATCTGGAGACCAACTTTTAGAATGGCCACTCCTCTTGATATCCCTCAGCTGAGGGTTCATCCAGACACTCAGAGCATTCAGAACAGTGACAGTACAGACTGGGATACATAGAAACATAAAAGATTAAGCAGGAGGAGGCCATTCAGCCCTTAAACCTGTCCTCCATTCATCACCATCACAGCTGATTGTCCAACTCATCCTGTTTTCTCCCCATAACCTTTAGCCTCCAAATGCTATATTCAGCCTCTTGAATAGAGGTTTACAGCATGGAAACAGGCCCTTCGGCCCAACTAATCCATGCTGCCCTTATTTTTTTAAACCCCTAAACTCATCGTAATTTTCTCACATTTGGCCCACATCCCCCTTTACCCATTGTACCCATGTAACTATCTAAATGCTTTTTAAAAGATAAGATTGCACTCACTTCAAATACTACCTCTGGCATCTTGTTCCAGACACTCATCACCCTGTGTTTGAAAAAATTGCCTCTCTGGACACTTTGTATCTCTCCCCTCTACATTAAACCTATGCCCTCTAATTTTAGACTCCCCTACCTTTGGGAAAAGATAATGAATATCTAGCTGATCTGTGCTCCTCATTATTTTACAGACTTCACCCTCAGCCTCCTTCGCTCCAGAGAAAAAAGTCCCAGTCTATCCAGCTTCTCCTTACAACTCACATTATCAAGTCCTGGTAGCATCCTAGTAAATATTTTCTACACTCTTTCTAATTTAATAATACCCTTTCTATAATAGGGAGACCAGAATTGTACACAGTATTCCAAGTGTGGCCTTACCAATGTCAGTAGCTGGCGATAATTTTCTTGGTATATTTAGCAAGGGAGCTCTCACTCAGCTCCTTCCTAAAAACCACCCTGCCCACCAATGACACAAGAGGCTCTCAAGTGAGAAGGAGAAAATTCTATAGGTTAGGTGAATTGGCCAAGCTGAATTGCACCTTGTGCAAGAACGGCCTCCTTCTGCCCTGTAGCATTCTATGATTCTACTGACTCTCCCCTTCCCCAGTCAATCAAAGGTATTGGACCAAGCTGAAAGATGTACAGGTTAGTGGATTGGCCATGCTAAATTGTCCCTTAATGTCAGGAGAATTAGCAGGGTAAGTACATGGGTTACAGGGATGGAAAATGGGTGGGATTGTTATTGGTGCAGACTCGATGGGCCAAGTGGCCTCCTTCCGTGCCGTGAGGAATTCTATGATTCTCTGATTCCACTTCCATTTCCAGGCTGATCACTTTATCCTCAGGGGATTTTCACAGTAACTTCAAGTAACGTTACTTGTGATTAATAAATAAACTTCACTCATTTCGAATGATCGCCTCACTTTCCATCTCCTTTGGTTGGACCCTTATTGTATCTGGTGGCCGATTCGGGCAGCATGGCGCAACAGTGGTTACGCTGCTGCCTCACAGCGCCAAGGAGCCGGGTTCAATTCCGTCCTCGGGGTCACTGTCTGTGTGGAGTCTACACATTCTCCCCGTGTCTGTGTGGGTTTCAGCTGGGTGCTCCAGTTTCCTCCCATAATCCAAAAGACACGCTGGTTACATGGACTGGCCTTGCTAAATTGCCCCTGGTGCTTAAAATTAAAGTTTATTTATTAGTCACAAGTAAGGCTTACATTCACACTGCAATGAAGTTACTGTGAAATTCCCCTAGTTCCCATACTCAGTCTCTTCTTTGGGTAACACTGAGGGAGAATGTGGTACAGCCAATGCACCCTAACTGTCATGTCTTCAGACTGTGGAAGGAAACCAGAGCACCCAGAGGAAACCCAGACAGACACAGGGTAGAACATGCAAACTCCACATGGACAGTGACCCAAGCTGGGAATTGAACCCAGGTCCCTGGTGCTGTGAGGCAGCTGTGCTAACCACTGTGCCACCCGGGGTAGATAGCAGGGTAAATACGTGGGTTTGAGGAAAAAGACCATAGCTGGATTGTGGTTGGTGCAAACTCGATGGGGCGAACGGCCTCCTTCTGCCCTGTAGCATTCTATGATTCTACTGACTCTCCCCCTCCCCAGTCAATCAAAGGTATTGCACCAAGCGGAAAGATACGGTCTGTGTGTGACCTGTCCCCCTCACACAGTCAAAGGAACAAGTTGGAGAATTCAGTAGTGATTCGGAGAGAGGTGGAGAATTGCAGAGAGAGACAGTTTCGGATTCCGACAGACAGAGAGACAGAGGAGCACTTTATCATATTAGTGGACTAACAGCATATCCAAACAGCCACATCTGTAGAGTTTCCGGTTCCTGTGTCGGGGAACATTGCTGTAATCTCAGTAACTGTACACGTGCAGAACTGAGCTGCGTGTGTGCGTGTGTGTGTGTGTGTCTACATGTATTAAGCAGGCCATGTCTTCTCTTTCTGTCGCAATGTTCTCAGCAGCTGCACCTTGTGGCAGAGTTTCTCAGCACTTTCACTCCGCATCCTGTGTATTGCCTTAATTCAGCTGGTGCAGATACTGTGGGTTAAGCAGTGAGGGATCATTCCCAGCGGGAACAGATACTGTGGGTGAAGCAGTGAGGGATCATTCCCAGCGGGAACAGATACTGTGGGTGAAGCAGTGAGGGATCATTCCCGGCGGGAACAGACACTGTGGGTGAAGCAGTGAGGGATCATTCCCAGTGGGAACAGATACTGTGGGTTAAGCAGTGAGAGATCATTCCCAGTGGGAACAGATACTGTGGGTGAAGCAGTGAGGGATCATTCCCAGTGGAAACAGATACTGTGGGTTAAGCAGCGAGAGATCATTCCAGTGGGAACAGATACTGTGGGTGAAGCAGCGAGGGATCATTCCCAGCGGGAACAGATACTGTGGGTGAAGCAGCGAGGGATCATTCCCAGTGGGAGCAGACACCGTGGGTGAAGCAGTGAGGGATCATTCCCAGCGGAATAGATACTGTGGGTGAAGCAGTGAGGGATCATTCCCAGCGGGAACAGATACTGTGGGTGAAGCAGCGAGGGATCATTCCCAGCGGGAACAGATACTGTGGGTGAAGCAGCGAGGGATCATTCCCAGTGGGAGCAGACACCGTGGGTGAAGTAGTGAGGGATCATTCCCAGCCGGAATAGATACTGTGGGTGAAGCAGTGAGGGATCATTCCCAGCGGGAACAGATACTGTGGGTGAAGCAGTGAGCGATCATTCCCAGTGGGAGCAGACACCGTGGGTGAAGTAGTGAGGGATCATTCCCAGCCGGAATAGATACTGTGGGTGAAGCAGTGAGGGATCATTCCCAGTGGGAACAGATACTGTGGGTGAAGCAGTGAGGGATCATTCCCAGTGGGAGCAGATACTGTGGGTGAAGCAGTGAGGGATCATTCCCAGTGGGAGCAGACACCGTGGGTGAAGTAGTGAGGGATCATTCCCAGTGGGAGCAGACACTGTGGGTGAAGCAGTGAGGGATCATTCCCAGTGGGAGCAGATACTGTGGGTGAAGAAGTGAGCGATCATTCCCAGTGGGAGCAGACACTGTGGGTGAAGCAGTGAGGGATCATTCCCAGTGGGAGCAGACACTGTGGGTGAAGAAGTGAGCGATCATTCCCAGTGGGAGCAGACACTGTGGGTGAAGCAGCGAGAGATCATTCCCAGCGGGAACAGATACTGTGGGTGAAGCAGCGAGGGATCATTCCCAGCGGGAACAGATACTGTGGGTGAAGCAGCGAGGGATCATTCCCAGTGGGAGCAGACACCGTGGGTGAAGTAGTGAGGGATCATTCCCAGCCGGAATAGATACTGTGGGTGAAGCAGTGAGGGATCATTCCCAGCGGGAACAGATACTGTGGGTGAAGCAGTGAGCGATCATTCCCAGTGGGAGCAGACACCATGGGTGAAGTAGTGAGGGATCATTCCCAGCGGGAATAGATACTGTGGGTGAAGCAGTGAGGGATCATTCCCAGTGGGAACAGATACTGTGGGTGAAGCAGCGAGGGATCATTCCCTGCGGGAATAGATACTGTGGATGAAGCAGCAAGGGATCATTCCCAGCAGGAACAGATACTGTGGGTGAAGCAGTGAGGGATCATTCCCAGCGGGAGCAGACACTGTGGGTGAAGCAGTGAGGGATCATTCCCAGCGGGAATAGATACTGTGGATGAAGCAGCAAGGGATCATTCCCAGCAGGAACAGATACTGTGGATGAAGCAGCGAGGGATCATTCCTTGCAGGAACAGATACTGCGGGTGAAGCAGCGAGGGATCATTCCCAGTGGTTTCAGCAGTGAGGGATCATTCCCAGTGGGAATCTCAGGCTGGAAACTGATCCACTCTTACCTCACACTGGCTGAGCTGATCTGATCTGGCACATCATCCCAACCTTTTATTCACTTACTGAATCCACTTCCCCCTCCCTCGTCTCTCTCCATTTCACCCTCAACATCACAGTAAAAGCTTAGAGCTTAAGGTTTTTAGGCGTCCAGGTCACCAACAACCTGTCCTGGTCCCCCTTTGTCAACAGTATAATTAAGGAAGCCCACGAACGCTTCTGCTTTCTCAAAAGATGAAGGAAATTTGACATGTCAGCTGCGACTCACACCAACTTTTACAGATGTACCATAGAAAGCATTCTTTCTGGTTGTATCACAGCTTGGTCTGGGTTCCTGCTCTGCCCAAGACCACAAGGAACTACAAAAGGTCATGAATGTAGCCCAATCCGTCACACAAACCAACCTCCCTACCATTGACTCTGTCTACACTTCCCGCTGCCTCAGGAAAAGCAGCCGGCATAATTAAGGACCCCACACAGCCCGGACATTCTCACTTCCACCTTCTCCCATTGGGAAAAAGATACAAAAGTCTGAGGTCACGTACCAACCGACTCAAGAACAACTTTTTCCCTGCTGCTGTCAGACTTTTGAATGGACCTACCTCACACTGAGTTGATTTTTTTTCTACACCCTCGCTATGACTGTAACATGATATTCTGCACTCTCTCCTTTCCTTCTCTGTAATGGTATGCTTTATCCATAATGTGCAAGAAACAGTATTTTTCACTATATCCCCATACATGTGACAATAATAAATCAAATCAAATCAAAAAGTCCAACAGTTTATTTGGAATCACGAGCCGTTGAAGCGCTGCTCCTTCATCAGGTGTGTGGAGAGGTGAGTTCACAAACACTGCGTATATAGGCCAAGACACAATTGCACAATAATTCACCAGGTATACAGTACACACTTAACGTGACCTGGCCAACACTGACTACCTGATACGCTGCAGAAAAGGATGTCCCGAGGCATGGTACATTGGGGAGACTAGGCGGATGCTAAGACAACAGATGAATGAACATTGCTCAACAATCACCAGGCAAGACTGTTCTCTTCCTATTGGTGAACACTTCAGTGGTCACGGGCATTCAGCCTCTGCACTTCGGGTAAACGCTCTCCAAGGCAGTCTTCAAGACACACGACAGCGCAGAGTCGCTGAGCAGAGACTGACAGCCAAGTTCCAGACACATGAAAAAGGCCTTAACCAGGATCTTGGGTTCATGTCACACTATCTGTAAACCCCATGATTTGCCTGGGCTTGCAAAATCTCACTAACTGTTCTGTCTGGAGACAATACACATCCCTTTAACCTGTGATTATGTCTCTCTCCACTCACATTGTCTGTTCTTGTAAAGACTTGATTACTTGTAAAGACTCACATTCCAACCATTATTTTGCAATCGTGTCTCTGTCTATATCTACCCTGTTTGTGAATCCAACTCACCTGATGAAGTTACAGTGCCCCGATAGCTCGTGCCACCAAATAAATCTTTAACCTGATGTTGTGAGACTTTTACTGGATCCAGCCCAACACCAGCATCATGACACTCAGGGTTGGGTGAGGGGGAATTAGTATTTTTTTAATCTGTCTCAGGAAGGGAGTGACACCAGCCAGGAACACCGTACTCACTCTGAGTAGCAACCAGCAGCTCCTTGATCGATATCAGCCCTGGAATCATCCCTCATTATCCTCTTTCATTCTCTGTATTCTGCTTTCCCTCACTAACTGTGGAAATAGCTTCCTTTTACATCTAGAAATAGGGATGTTTCATGCAATTGTTGGTGAAGCCATAGCTGGAGTATTGTGTGCATATTTGGTGTTTTTATCTGAGGAAGGATGTCCTTGCTACAGAGGGAGTGCAGTGAAGGTTTATCAAGCTGATTCATACGAGGAGAGACTGAGTGGGTTAGGGTTATATTCACTGGAGTTTAGAGGGGATGTCATAGAAACTTATAAAGAATGAAAGGATGTTCTTGATGGTGGGAGGATTCCAGAACTACCAGCTCAGAGTTTGAGGATAAGGGGAAAATCTTTTCAGACTGAGGTGAAGAGAAATTTTTTTCACCCAGAGGGTGGTGAATGTGGAATTCACTCCCACAGAAAGTAGTTGAGGCTAAAATGTTGTCTGATTTGAAGGAATTGATATAGTTCTTGGGGCGAAAGGGATTGAGGGACATTGGGGGGATCAGGATATTGAATTTGATGATCAGCCATGATCATAATGAATGGAAGGGCAGGCTGGAGGGGCTGAAAGGCCTCCTGCTGCTCCTAGTCTCTATGTTTCTGTGTTTAATGATAGTGCAGGATCTCACCTCTATTCTGCTCAGACTTAGAGGTTCACACTCTCATCTCTGACTCACAAGGGTCTGGGTTCAAGTGTCAGTGTTAGACTGGGGTAAACACAGTAAGAAATCTCACAACACCAGGTTAAAATCTAACAGTTACCTGACGAAGGAGCAGCACTCTGAAAGCTAGTGGCATTTACTACCAGATAAACCTGTTGGGCTTTAACCTGGTGTGTTGTGAGATTTCTTCCAAGTGTCAAACCAAAGACTTGGCACACCACCTAGACTAACCGTACTGAGGCTGTGCTACACAGTTAGAAGGTATGCTTCCTTCCTGAACCCGCTAGGGGCTGCAGTGGGTGATGGTTTGGCCTCTGGGTGAAGGAATGATGTAGAAGAGCGGAAGTTTCTCTCTCTCTCTCTCTCTCTCATCCTCAGAGCTCTTTCACTGTCTTCATGAGAGAAGGGACACACTACCATCCTCTGCTGGAGGAGTGCCGCTATGACAGGCGCTGTTCTCTGACTCTCAGAGAGGTTCAGTGGGTCGAGACAGTTTGATTAAAAAGTAGGAATATTGAACAATATCATCAAGGATTTCTTGTGGAAATTCGCATGGTGTGTTTATCCTTTTATCACCGGACGCTGTGTCTGAACTGGGATAAAGCCTTTTGAAAACCGTATTCTTTTCTCAGTGTTTTACAGACACGTTGGGTTACAGATTGCTGTGTTTAGGAAGGTTTTCAGAAATTAGCTGGAATGGCTTCAATCTTTATAAAAGTTCTTCCGGAATTCATTGAACACCTCACCCCCAACCCTCCCCTCTGTGTGTCTGTCTGTCTGTGCCCCCCCCCCACCCCCACCGCCCCAATCCATCTGTCTCTCTCCCCACTCTCTCCCTCTCTTCTGTCTGTCACTCTCCCCATTCTCTCAGTCTGTCTTTCTCTCACCCACTCTCTCCCTCTCTTTTCTGTCTGTCATTTTCCCCACTCTCTCATTCTCTTTTTCTCTGTCTGTCACTCTACCCTGCTCTCTCGCTCTCTCTTACTCTTCATCTGTCACATCCCCAGTTTCTCACTTTCTTTCTGTTTTTCTCTCACTCTCTCTCCCTTTCTCAGTCTCTCTCCCTCTATCTGCCTGTCTGTCTATCACTCTCCCCTGCTCTCTCTCTCTCTCTCTCTCTCAGCCCCTCTTTCCCTCCCTCTCCCTCTTCTGTCTGTCTGTCTGTCTCTCTCTCTCTCTCTGGCTCTCTCCTTCTCACACTCTCTCCCTCTCTCTCCTTTCCTCTTCTTCTCTCTCCCTCTCTTCTCATCTCTCTCCCTCCTTCCTTCCCTTCCACCTTCTCCCTCTCTCCCTCTTCCTCTCCCTCTCTCTCTCTGTCTCTCTCTCAGTCCCTCCTTTCTCTCTCTCTTTCTCTCCAGCTCTGCCTCTCCCTCCCCCTCTCTCTCTTTCCTCCTCCCCCTCCTTCTTCTATTTCTCTCACGCTCTCTTTCCCTCTCTCTCTCCCATTTCCTCACTCCCTCTCTCTACATGCCCAGTAGAGACTGTTCCTCTCATTTTGGGTCAGTGTTGTTAAGATGCTCTCTCCCTCTTATTGAATTCTTGATGGCTTCTAATCCGCTACTGCTGTAGTACCTTCTTCCATTGGGAAAAAGTCTGAGGTCACAGATCCAACTGACTCAAGAACAGCTTCCTCCCTGGTGTTTCTGAATGGACCTATCTCGCATTAAGTTGATCTTTTCCTTCAGCCTATCTATGACTGTAACATGTATTCTTTCTCATCACCACTCCCAAATATTACCTTTATCTCTACCATTTTAAGTCGATGTTCACCTTTCACTTCCAGATTTTGAAATTAAAATTTTCTCTTTTCTTTTTCTTCTACCAAGTGTCATGTGAATGTACTTTAAGAAAGGCTTTTCTTAAAAAAAATCAGCTTACAGCTTCACTCATGTCACTGGAGACTGAAGCTAAGCTGTGGCAATCAGGTGATAGGGTTTTTGTCTTTGCGTTTTCAGATTTGTTTTGGGGAGTGTGTTGGAATCAGGTTAGCAGCAAGCTAAGAAGCAATCTCTCTCTCTTCCTGTTCTTCTCTTTGCTCAGTTCTGAAACTAATAACAGTTAGCTGATGGCTTACAGCCATCCTGCCTTAAAGAAGCTGCGTTTTGAGAAACAGATTTGACTACGACCTCTTCTCAGTTTCTTCACAAGGGATTTTCTGCACTCAAGCCAAGAGGCTGGATTCCTGCAACAACTGTGCATTAACCCAACTGAGTTAAGTTAATGGAAAGGGTCCTGAGAGATAGGATTTATGACTATTTGGAAAGATGCGGTTTAATCTGGAATAGTCAGCACAGTTTCTTGAGAAATAAGTCCTGCATCACAAATTTCATTGAATTCTTTGGGGAGGTAGCTAAGTATATAGATGAAGGTAGAGCAGTTGATGTCATATCTGTGGATTTTAGTAAGGTGTTTGATAAGGTTCCCCATGGTAGGCTCATGAAGAAGGTAAGGAGGTGTGGGATAGAAGGAAATTTGGCCAATTGGATAAGTAATTTGCTGTCTCATAGAAGCCAGAAGAGACACAGAATATAGCTCAGCACAACATTGAGGGCTGAAGGACCTGTACTGTGCTGTACTGTTCTACGTTTCTATGTTAACCTATGCTGCCTTCTGCTTATTTGGAAGGCTTTGAGTATTGGCTGTTGGCTTTGATTGGAACACATTAGAGATATTTCCTTAGGAGTTATACATTATCATGGTTGTTCAGCTCCTTGTCTGTAATTGTTAAAACTTTTTATTAATTGTCTTACTATACATATCAATAATACTCTTTAATTAAACTTTGTTTTGGGGAAAAGCTCCTCATGGGTCATTTGGATTGTATCTGTAGTGAAACATCTCATGCTCATCCTAGTCTAATTCAATGTAAAAAGTTACAGGTCAGACAAGTTTCCAACCCTGGCTTGTAATACGGGGCTTTTCTTTCCTTTTCGCTATATTTCAAGCAATGTCACTTATTTCAATTGTCCCTCTTCCTCTCGCCTTTGCTAGGGCTATTCTTTCTTTCCCCTCTTCTTCATAATTCAAACTATTCCATTTCTTTTTCATTTTCAAACTGTTTTAATTCTTTTCCTCTTTGTCCCTCTCTCTCTCTTGCATTTGCTCCTCTTTACTTTCCTTTAATTCATGCTGTTTTATCTGTAATTAAATTCTGGCCATTTCCAATGATTCTGACTGTGATTCTGGCAATTATTTCCGCCTTCCTTGTCCCTCTCACAGCAAACCGCAGCATTTTTTTTGCCAATTCCAAAACTGTTGCTCTAATCACCATTTGTAAATCGCTCTGAATAACTTCTTCCATTCCCAGAAAATTTTTAACCACAAAATGAGGCATTATTCAATGATTCACTCCCTATTTAAACAGGCTGAATACAACACTTGAAAAGAAAACACATATATATTCAGCACTCACTGACTTTGAGTCCAGTAATCCCAAACCCAACAAGGAATTTTACTCCAAGAGGAGCCCCCCACCCCCCCAATTTGTTAAGGACGAGATGAGGAACTCCAAGGTATATTATGAAGTTAGACTAGACTCAAACGTTTACATTTGATTTTGGTATTAGAGTGAGCAGAAGATGTTTCACTCTAGATATGATTTAAGTGACACACTAAGGAGCTTTTATCAAAACAAACTATGATTAAGAACAGTTAGAAAATAACAAAATGAATTAGCACAACTTTTACCAATTGAAATAAGTCGAGGTTTATTTATTAGTCACAAAGTAAGGCTTAGATTAACACTGCAATGAAGTTACTGTGAAATTCACCACATTCTGGCACCTGTTCGGGCCAATGCACCCAGCCAGCACATCTTTCAGGCTGTGGGATGAAACCGGAGCACCCGGAGAAACCTATGCAGACACGGGGAGAATGTGCAGACTCCACATAGACAGTGAACCAAGCCGGGAATCAAACCTAGGTTCTTGGCACTCTGAGGCAGCGGTGCTAACTACTGTGCTATCCAACAAGTACTTACATTTAACAAAGTATAATTCTTAACAGCTAGCTACCTCTGTTGTTCCACATAACAGTATCCCCACAGACATGAATCTCTTCAGAACCAGTTAGCATCAAAGCCAAAGATGTTTGTGCACACTTAATTTGCAACATTTTGATACTTCTGGAGTGATCCAGACAGAACTTGTCTTCTCATTCTCATTAGAAACTTCCAGAGACAGCTCCACTCCTAAACAGTAGAATCTCAGGGAAAAAGGCTTTTTTGTTGGCATTTTCCAGTCTTCCTTTCAAACACAGCAAGAGATACAAAGGAAGAAACCTCTCTCTAAAAATCCTAAAGCAGAATTCTCTGTGTAAGCCTAACCCCACCTGGTCATATGATCTTATCTGTTAATCAACCTAACCAAGTCCTACTCTGCAATATCCCAGGGGAAAGGACAAAACAACAAAACACTGCATTAGTTCAGATTAAACAAACAGAGTGATGAAGAAGCCATTCGACATGCTTCGTTTCATTGATCAGAACATTGCAGGTTAAGTGGATTGGCCATGCTAAATTGCCCCTTAGTATCCAAAGATGTTCAGGTTTGATGGATTGGCCATGCTAAATTGCATCCTAGTGTCCAAAGATGCGCAGGTTACGTGCATTGGCCATGCTAAATTGTGCCTTAGTGTTCCAAAGATGTGCAGATTGGAGGAATTGTTCGTGCTAAATTACCCCTTAGTGTCAGAGGGAGTAGCAGGGTAAATACGTAGGATTGAGATTATTATTGCTACAGACTCAATTGACCAATGACTGTAGGATTCTGTGTATATTTTTATATTTCTATGTTTATGTATCCATTTTATGTAGGTAAAGATGTGTTTGGATGACAAAGTGTGTCACAGCTCTTTTTTACTCTCCTTACAGATGCTGCCAGACCTGCTGAGATTTTCCTGCATTTTCTCTTTTGTTTAGAGATGTGTCTGTCTTGGTATCCAGGGTTGCTCAAAGGAGTGGGTGTTGGAGTCAGATTGTCAGTTAAGTCCCAAGCTATAGATGTCATCGCTTGTCATTTTATAAAGAGGCATTATTCAGAGTAGACCAGAAATTTGCATTTGGGGATAAGAGCTGGGAGTGGTAGATGAAGGATGGTGATTCCAAAATGGAGATGAACTAGGAACGTGAGATGTTTTAATATTTGGGAACCTGGGTTTTGGAAAAGAACCTGGGTTTTGATCACAATGAGGAGCTAAGATGAACAGGGTGAAAAGATTATTGATGTTAACGTGCATTGCAAGCAGGTCACACAGAAACCCTCCTCCTGTATGTTTAGAGTTTGATTTTAAAAAACTGTGAAAGTCCTTTAATTGAAGAAAAATAACTCCAGTTTTTTATATTTTATTTATTAGTGTCATAAGTAGGTGGCACTGTGGCACAGTGGTTAGTACTATTGCCTCTTTGCCAGGGACCCAGGTTCAATTCTCAACTTGGATCACTGTGCAGATGGATGTGGAAGCCATCGAAAGGGTGCAGAGGAGATTTACAAGGATGTTGCCTGGATCAGGTGGCATGTTTTATGAGGATAGGTTGAGAGAGCGCGGTCTTTTCTCCTTGGAGAGACGAAGATTGAGAGGTGACCTGATAGAAGTGTATAAGATGTTGAGAGGTATAGATCGGGTGGATTCTTAGAGACATTTTCCCAGGGCTGAAATGCTCACTACGAGAGAACACAGGTTTAAAGTGATGGGGAGTAGGTACAGAGGAGATGTCACTCAGAGGGTGATGAGTGAATGGAATCGGCTGCTGTCGGTGGTGGTGGAGGCAAATTCAATAGGGTCTTTTAAGAGACATCTGGATGAGTACATGGGACTTAATAGGATTGAGGGTTATAGGAAAGCCTAGTAGGTAGAGATATGATCGGTACAATTTGTAGGCCGAAGTGCTTGTTTGTGTTGTAGTTTTTCTATCTTCTATGTTTTACGTTCTATAACATTGTGGCATAAAAAGTGTCGGATTAGTTAACCGAACCTGTTTGTTTAGTGACTGTAATTAATGTCAGTCTCCATGGATCCTCATTGTGTCACTAGAGGGTTTCCTTCTCCTATTAATAGGGGACTCCTTTCAATGTGTTATACCATAATGTCAGCAGCAGCCTCACTACCGACGAGAACAGAGAACCAGAGAAGGGAGAAGAGCAATCAGAATTTCAGAACAATGCATTAGAATGTTCCAACAACATATCAATCAATTGGAATGTTACAACAATGCATCAGAACCTCAGAACAACTGATGGGAATGTCACAACAATAGATCAGAATCTGAGAACAATAGATTGGAATGTTACAAAAATGAATCAGAACCTCAGAACAACTGATTGGAATGTTATAACAATGGATCAGAATCTGAGAACAATAGACTGGAACATTACAGCAATGGACAGGGGTATAACAGGGGCAATTTACTGGCTTGATCAAGATTGGGTAAGATTGACATTTGCTGATCGCATCTATTACGTACTTCAGATTATCCAAGGTGTTTACTATCCCCTCTTGGCTCTCATTGGGGTCCCTGGTAAGTCTGTCCATCCAGCGAATAATCCTACACACCATGTTTTAACTGCATTAGTCTTTTGGTCAATTACGTTTTTGGAAGAATGAAGCCATTGTGTTCGGTTCCAGTCACAAATTCCATTCCCTATCCATCCACCCCATTCCCCACACCTGAGTGATTATCTGAAGCTAAACAGGACTGTTCACACCCTCCATGCTGCCTTTGACCCTAAGCTGACTTCCTACCCCACATCCTCTCCATCCTTAATCCTGTTTGCTGTTCCCTCCTTCATGTCACACACATGGATTGTACAACTAGTTCAAGTGCACTAAGTAGAACCCTAAAAAAGAGGTCAGTAAGTGCTGCTCTGTCTGCACTGTGAATGCTGACTGGCTGAGTGAGAGAGCTTTTGGAGTTGGATGGAAACAGGGAGTTAGGTGGAACAGGCAGAGGCTACAAGGGAGAGTGCTGATTGGTAAGCAGTGGGTCAGGTCAGTAAGTCTTTATAAATTTTATCACTTTTTATAGTTTGAAATTACATATTGTGGTTCATAATCAGCAAGGGCTGGAACTGGTTGGATGAGGACAAGAAATGAATGGCGTAACTATAACAACTTTTCTTTGAAGTAATTGAATAATTAATATTAGTAATGCTCTCACTGAGATTTGTGAGGTCCGTCATGCTTCCAGAATTCCGGATGGCTACATCTGCAATCCAATGGCAGCTCCTCACAGACTGCGTGGTTTGGTTGCAGCAAGAGTTAGATGCACTTAGGAACATGCAAGTGGTGGAAAGCATCATAGAGGGCGGTTACAGGGATGTGGTCAGACCCAAGGTGCAGGCAGATAGATGCACCCAGGTAGTCAGTGCAGGAATCCCCCATGGCTGTCCCCCTATCTAAAAGGTATACCTTTTTAGAAGGATGGTCTATCAGGGGAAATCAGTGGCCAGTGCAGTGGTAAGACAGCTGACTCTGTTCAGCAGGGAGGGTCAAAGCACAGAAGAACATTAGTCATGGGGGGGCTCCATAGGCACAGGCACAGATCAGCCTTTTTGTGGTTGTGAAAGCGACTCCAGGATGGTGTGTTGCGTCCCTGGTGCTAGGATCTGGAATACCACTGAGTGGCACCAGGTTTGTTCGGAATCACAAGCTGTAGCAGCGCTCCAAAAGTCATGTTTCTAGGTGAACTTATTGAGCTTTGACCTGGTGTTGTGAGACTTCTCTCTGTGCCTGCCCCAGTCCCGTACCAGCATCTCCAAATCATTATGTAACTTAGAGCTTCTGAGAAATGTATTAGTGCTCAGATGATATGCACAAGATGACATCAATCACTGAGGAAGATTGAACACGGGAATGAGAAGTTTAAAACTGACTTGATGACAGAAGCCAATAGTTGTGAAGAGTTGTTTTCAAACTGTGAACAGCAGTGCCCCTCAGGAATCAGTGCTGGACCCACTGTTATTTGTCATTTATATTCATGATTTGGATGAGAATGTAGGAGGCATGGTTAATAAGTTTGTAGATGACACAAGATTGGTGGCATAGTGGACAGCGAAGCAAGTTATCTCAATTGCAACGGGATCTTTATCAATTGGGCCAGTGGGCTGATGAATGGCAGATGGAGTTTAATTTAGATAAATGCAAGATGATGCATTTTGGTGGATTGAACCAATGTTAATGACAGCAGGTTGCAGAAAGTTACAGAACAAAGAGATGTAGGGGAATGGTTTCATAGCTCCTTGAACGTGGAGTCACATATAGACAGACTGGGGAAGAAGGCATTTGGCATGCTTGGTTTCATTGGTCAGAATATTGACTGGAAGTTGGGACGTCTTGTTGAAGTTGTACAAGACATTGGTAAGCCACACTTGGAATATTGGGTACAATTCTGATCACTCTATTATACACAAGATATTATTAGACTAGAAAGAGTGCGGAAAAAATTTACTAGGTTGCTACTAGGACTTGATGGATTGGGTTATAAAGAGACGATGGATAGACTGGGATTTTTTTCTCTGGAGTATAGAAAGCTGAGGGATGAGCTTATAGAGATCTATAAAATAATGAGGGGCATAGGTCAGCTAGAAAGTCAATATCGTTTCCCAAAGGTAAGGGAGTAAAACTAGAGAGCACAAGTTTAAGGTGAGGAGGGAGAGATAAAAGGGTCCGAGGCACAATTTTTTTCACACAGAGGGTGGTGAGCGTCTGGTACAAGCTGCCAGAGGTAGTAGTACAGGCTGTTTAGACAGTTACATAGGTAAGATGGGCCAAATGTAGGCAATTGAGAGTAGCTTAGGGGTTTAAAAAAAAATGACATGGACAAATTGGGCTGAATAGACTGTTTCCATGCTGTAAACCTCTATGACTCAATAACTCTATGGCTGCAGGACATCCTGAAAGAGGAGATGATAATGCAGAGGTCATGATCCATGTTGGTGACAATGATATAGATGGAAAAGTGGATGAGGTCTTACAGCAAGAATTCAGAGAGTGAGGCAATAGGCTAAGGAGCAGGATCTCTCGGGTTGTAATCTCTGAATTATTTCCAGTGCCAGAAGCTAGTGAGTATAGAAATAGGAGAATAGCACAGATGAGCGCGTGCCTTAAGAATTGGTGCAGGAGGGTGGGTTTTACATTTTTTGAGGATGTTTTTGAGGATGGAGGAGCCTGTACAAGCAGGGTGGTCTACACCTGAACCAGAGCGGGGCTAACATCCTTGCTGGTGAGTTTGGTGGTGCTGTTGGGAAGATTGTAAACTTGTTTGGCAGAGGGAGAGGACCCAGTCTGTTAGCAGAATCAGGACACAGTATACCATAGAAAAGATATCCAGTCAGAAGAATACAGCCATAGTAAGTTCCAAGGGAGTAAGATGAGGTTGGAGGGCTTCTATTTTAATGCCAGAAGATTTAAAGATAAAACAGATGGGGGCAAGGATTGACACGTGTAATTATGATAAAATAGCCATCACAGAGATGTGGCTATGTGAGGGACAGGATTGGCAGCTCACAACGTCTCAGAATAGAGGCAAGGAGAGGATAGGGTAAAGAGGGTAATTGCATTATTAGTTAAGGAGGAAGTTAATGCAGTAAGGAGAGATGATATCTTGGAGGGAGGCATCAAATGAAGCTTTGCTAGTAGAGCTTAGGAATAAAAAAGAGACAGCTACATCACTAGGTGTTTTTTATAAAATCCCATATAGTCAGTGGGAAACTGAAGAGCAAATATGTGTGTAATTCATGAGGTAAATAATGAGGGTAATTATATTAGAGATTTCAACTTTTCCAACATTAATTGGGATAGCCATCGTGTTAAGAGTTTGGATGGAGTTCTTAAAACTTATACAGGAAAACTCCTTAGGTCAATACGCAGGGCATCCAACAAGGGAAGATGTGCCGGACATAATTCTGAGGAATATGGCCAGACAGTTCATAGAGACATAGAGGTTTGCAGCATGGAAACAGATCCTTCCGTCCAACTTCTTCATGCCACCCCTTTTTTAACCACAAAGCTCGTCCCAATTGTCTGCGTTTGGCCCATATCCTCTTATACCCATCTTACTGATGTAACTGTTTAAATGTTTTTAAAAGACAAAATTGTACCCATCTACTACCTCTGGCAGCTTGTTCCAGACACTCACCATCCTCTGTGTGAAAAAATTGCCTCTCTGGACTCTTTTGTATCTCTTCCTTTTCACCTTAAACCTCTGTCCTCTAGTTTTAGACTCCCCTACCTTTGGGAAAAGATATTGACTATCTAGCTGATCTATGTCCCTCATTATTTTATAGATTTCTATAAGATCACCCCTCAGCCTCCTACACTCCAGAGAAAAAAGTCTGTCTATCCAACCTCTCGTTATAACTCAATCCATCAAGTCCCAGTAGCATCCTAGTAAATATTTTCTGCACTCTTTCTAGTTTAATAATATCCTTTCTATAATAGGCTGACCAGAATTGTACATAGTATTCCTAAGTGTGGCCTTACCAATGTCTTGTCTTCAACAAGACATCCCAACTCCTATATTCAGTGCTCTGACCAATAAAACCAAGCATGCTGAATGCCTTCTTCGCCATTCTGTCCACCTGTGACTTCACTTTCAAGGAGATGTGAATCTGTATCCCTAGATCTCTTTGTTCTATAACTCACCTCAGTGCCCTATCATTAACTCAGTAAGTCCTGTCCTGGTTCAATCTACCAAAATGCATCACCTTGCATTTATCTAAATTAAACTCCATCTGCCATTCATCAGCCCATTGGCCCAATTGATCAAGATCCTGTTGTAATCGAAAATAACTTCCTTCATTTTCCTTTATGCCACCAATCTTGGTCTCATTTGCAAACTTACTAACCATGCTCCCTATATTCTCATCCAAATCATTAATATAAATAACAAATATCAGTGGGCCCAGCACTGATCCCTGAGGCACACAGCTGGCCACAGGCTTCCAGTTTGAAAAACAACACTCTAAAACCATCCTCTGGCTTCTGTCAAGAAGCCAATTTTGTATCTATTTAGATGCCTCACCCTGGATGTGAGATTTAATCTTATACAACAACCTACCATGTTATACCTTGTTAAAGCCCTGAGTCATAGAGGTTTACAGCATGAAAACAGGCCCTTTGATCCAGCTTGTCCATGCTGCCACTTTTTTAACCTCTGAGCTAGTCCCACTTGCTGCATTTGACCCATATCCCTCTATACCCATCTTATCCATTTGACTGCCTAAACGCACTTTAAAAGACAAAGTCGTATCTGGTTCTACTACTATCTCTGGCGGCCTGTTCCAGACATTCACCACTCGCTGTGTGAAAAAAAATTGCCCCTCTACACACTTCTGTATCTTTCCCCCTTAAACTTCTGCTCTCTAGTTTTAGACTCCCCTACTTTTGGAAAAAGATATTATCTAGCTGATCTATGTCCCTTATTATTTTATAGATCTCTATAAGATCACCCCTCAGCCTCCTATGCTCCGGAGAAAAAAGTCCCAGTGTGTCCAGCTTCTCATTTGAACTCAATCCATTAAGTTCTGATAGCATCCTAGTAATCTATTCTGCACTCTTTCTAGTTTAATGATATCCTTTCTGTAATAGAGTGACCAGAACTGTACACAATATTCCAAGTGTTTTGTACAACTTCAACAAGATGTCCAAACCCCTGTATTCAATGTTCTGACCAATGAAATCAAGCATTCTGAATGTCTTCTTCATTACTATGAAGTCCACTTTTAAGAAGCAATGAACCTGTAACCCTAGATGTCTTTGTTCTGTAACTATCCCCAATGAGTTACTATTAACTCAGTAAGTCCTACCCTAGTTGAATCTACTAAAATGCATCACCTCACATTTATCTAAATTAAACTCCATCAGCCATTCGTCACCCCACTGGCCCAATTGATCAAGATCCCATTGCAATCCTTGATAACTTTCTTCACTGTCCAATATGCCACCAATCTTGGTGTCATCTGCAAACTTACTAACCATGTCTCCTAAATTCTCATCCAAACCATTCATTTGAATGACAAATAACAGTGGGCCCAGCACTGATCCTTAAGGCACTCCGCTGGTCAGGGGCCTCCAATTTGAAAAACAATCTTCGACAACCAGTGTCTGTCTTCTGTCATCAAGCCAATTCTGTATCCATTTGGCTATGTTACCATGGATCAATGAGATTTAACTTTATGCAAAATCTACCATGTGGTACCTTCTCAAAAGCCTTAGGTAAAGTCCATGTTCACAACATCAATTGCATTGCCCTCATCTATCTTTTTGGTTACCCCTTCAAAAAACTCAATCAAATTTGTGAGACATGATTTTCCACTGAAAGGAAGTTGGTGTGTTGGTGGGGAAGTATTTTGGTGATAGTGACCACTACATGGTTCAGTTCCAATTTGTTATGGACAAAGAAATTGATAAGTTGCAGAAAAAGATTTTGGATTGAGGGATAGTAGATTGTAACAAAATTTGGCAGGATCTGGCCAGGATAGACTGGAACGAGTTATTTGTGGGGAAATCTACAGAAGAGCAATGAGGGTGTTCAAAAATGAAATGGGAAAGGTACAGGGCCAGCATGTTCCTCTAGGGTAATAGAAAGGTGTAACAAACCCAGAGAACACTGATGATCAGAGACATTCAGCCTACAAGGAGAAGAAAAAGAGAGGCTTCAAACAATTATAAGGGGAGTAGGTCTGCGGAGGCATTAGTGGAGTTCAGAAAGTGCAGGATGAAGCTTAAGAAATCAATTAGGAGAGCAAAGTGGGGATATGAGAAAACTTTGGCTGGCAAAAGAATCTGATCATATTGTATAACAGTATCGATAGGAAGAAGATAACCAGGGAAATAGTAAGACCCAAGTGACCGGGGGGGGAACTTATGGGTGGAGGCAGATGACATTCATTGGGTGTTAAATGAATATTTCACATCTATCTTCACCCATGAGAATGAGGAGGTAGTTATGGAACTCAAGGTGAGAATCTAGAGAAACTTATCACAGGGAGTGACAGGTTTAAAAGTGGACAAGTCTCCAGGTCTGGATGGATTGTGTCCCAGGCTGTGGTGGGAGGCAAGTGAGGAAATTGCAAGGGCTTTGACCAAATCTTTTAATTCCTCCCTAGGCACTGGGGAGGTGCCAAAGGATTGGAGAACAACTAATGTGGTCCCATCATTTTAAGGAAAGTTGTAGAGATAATTTACAGACAAGTGAGTCTCATGTCTGTGGTTGGGAAACTATTAGAGAAGATTCTGAAAAGAGAATCGACCTCCAGTTGAAGAGGCAAAGTTTGACCAGGGATAATCTGCATGGTTGAAGATCATGCCTAACAGATTTGATTGGATTTTTTGAGTATGGAGCCAAGTGTGTGGATGGGGGTAGTGTGGCTGATGCAGTTTACATGGATTTCAACAAAGTCTCAGGAGACTTATTAAGAAGTCTAATGCACATGGGATACAGGGCGATCTGATAAAATGGATTCATAATTGGCTGCAGAGCCACAGTCATGTAGTTCCAAGGATAACTAGGGATGGCCATGGGGCAGAACAGTTAGCATGGCTGCCTCAGTGCAAGGGACCCAGATTATACCCTAGCTTGGGTCACTGTGCGGAGTCTACATTTCTCCCCATGTCTGCGTGTGCCTCCTCTGGGTGCTCTGGTTTTCTCTCACATTTCAGAAGACGTACTGGTTAGGTGTGTTGGCAATGCTAAGTTTTCCCGCAGTGTACCTGAACAGGTGCCAGAATGTGGTGACAAGGAGTTTTTCACAGTAATTTCATTACACTGTTAATGTAAGGCCACTTGTGACCAATAAATAAACTTTACTTTAAATGCTGGCCATCCTACCATGCCTATCTCCCATGAATGAATGAATAATTTATAAAATTGTATCATAGCCATCCCCATCAGTCTTTTCAGATCAACGTGTTTAAGTACATCTCTCTAAATGTTAGAAATGACAACTGCTTCTCATTCTCTATCAACGAATGGGACTTGTATCTTTCCTCATTTTATGAGTATGTTTTAAAAGTCTAAAGCATGTCTGCATGTAATTTCTTCCCTCAGTCCAAAGATGTCATGAGTTACATGTTGGCCATGCTACATTGACCGTCGTGCAAGGAGAGAATGAGCAGAAAATAAACGTGTGGGGATTGTGGTCGGTACAGACTCAATGGGACCGAAAGACCTCCTTCTGTCGCTTGTATAGGGATTTCTATGACAAACTGGAGGGCAAACATGCGCACAGGGAGAATGTGAAGACTTCCACACAGACAAGTGATCCAAGATGTGGAATCAAGCCCGGCTCATGGCAGATGACGGCAAGCAGTTGCTAACCACTCTTGTACCGTGCCATCAACCTGTACAAACTGACCTGGTCTGCCAGAGGCTCTGCAGATATATAAAATGGACAGGACAAGCTAAAGTTGGCTTGGGACTCTTTGAGAATGTGATTGGGGAATGAATAATGGGAAGTAAGGAAATGATTGAGACTTTGAAGAAGCATGTTTTAGCTGTCTTTACTGTAGAATACAGAAAAGGAATCCCAAAACTAATAAAGAAAATAGAGTCATAGAGGTTTACAGCATGGAAACAGGCTCTTCAGCCCAACTTGTTCATGCAGGTTTTTTTTAAAACCTCATAGCTAATTTCAATTGCCCACATTTGGCCCATTTCCGTCTTTACCCATCATACCCATATAACTATCTAAATGCTTTTTGAAAGATAAAATTGTACCCACTTCTACTCTCTGGTATTAATTAAAACAATCACTATCTTGTTGTTGGTGCATTGGCCTTCATTACAAAGAGGTTAGAATAGCAGAATAAAGAAGCCTTACAGCAATTAAGTTGGGCCATGTTCAGACATTCAGGGTACTTTTCATTAGTCAGAGAAATTACAATCCCAGGCACAGCCTCAGAGGAATAAGATGAAGAATTTTTACCGGGGATTTTTGCAGTAACTTCATTGCGGTGTTAATCACAAGCCTACTTGTGATTAATAAATATATAAATATTTTCAACCAGAGGATGTGAATCTGTGAGAATTCATTACCACAAAAGGCTGTGGAGACCGAGTCATTGAGTATATGTGAGATGGATAGATTCTTGATTGGTAAGGAGATCAAAGGTTTTAGGGAAAAGGCAGGAGAATTGAGCTGAGAAGCTTATTAACCATGGTGGAGCAGACTTGATGGGCCAAATGGCCTAATTCTGATCCAATAGCTTATGGTCTTAACATGCATAGCTTTGGCCCCCTCCTTACCTAGGGAAGAGCACAGGAATAGGGATGTTTTACTGCAATTGTACGGGACATTGGTGAGGACACATCTGGAGTAATTTTGCTGTCCTGAACTGAGAAAAGATGTCCTTGTGAGAGGGAGTGCAGCAAAGATTTCCCAGGCTGATTCCTGGGATGGCAAAACTTATCATGTGAAGAGAAACTAAATTGGTGAGGATTATACTCATTGGAGTTTAGAAGACTGAGAGGGGATCTGATAGAAACTTATAAAATTCTAACAGGGCTCAACAGGGTAGATTCAGAAAGATTGTTCCTAATGCTGAAAGAATCCAGACTGAGGTGAGGAGAAATTTCTTCACCCAGAGGATGGTGAATGTGTGGAATTCAGTCCCACAGAAATTAGTTGAGGCCAAAATGTTGTGTGATTTCAAGAAGAAATTAGATATAGCTCTTGGCGCTAAAAGGATGAAGGGATATAGAGGGAGGAGAGGGATAAGTGGGATCTTGATATTAAATTTGATGATCAATTGTCATGAAAATGAAGCACCAAGGGCCAAATAGTCTATTCTTTCTCTGTTTCTCTAGCTACCTAAGAGGGAGTGTTACAAAAGTTCATTATACAGATTCCAGTGATAAGGGACTTATTCAATGGTGAGAGATTGAGTAGAATGGGCTGATTTTCCTTACAGTTTGAGGATGGATCTATTGAAACTTTTTGATACGATCCCTGTTATTGTTAATTCTGAACAGACAGGTTCTAGAATGGAACCCTGGCTCAATAGATTGCAACTTTTTGTTGCAGGGGTGATGAACAGAGTCACAAAAGTGCCATTTAACCTTAAATGACAGGATAAAATATTTATTAACCAGGAAAAGATGAACTATAATACCTTCACTTTCACAGATACACCCAGATTTATAAGGATTGCACAAGTTACAGTATAATGCTCTCAGTAACTACACAGTCCCTGGAAACAAACAGGCTAACTGTGGTCAGATACATCACACTCTGCCACTCTGACAGATGTCACATAATATAATTTCTGTGGATTTCTCATCAAATCTGCCTCCCAATGTTTCTCACACTGAGCCAACTGGTGTGGCTGGAATCTGACTTCTGCCTGAGTGTTTCCAAACTTCACTGTTGGATAAGACATTTTGGAATCTACATCCAAACAACATTTTCTCTTGGATGCTTTCATCAGGGATCCACTTCCAGGATTTCAGTCTCTCCTTTCTGTATTCCTCTGTCTTGGGCTGCATTCAAACTTCCACCCAATCTTGCAGTTGCCCAGTCACGCCAACAGACCATCACTACTTCACAGAATGGTGAATGTTTGAAATTCCCAGCTGTGGCTGTTCATTTCTGAATATGTCCAAGACCACGATGCATTGAATTTTAGAAGTAAAGGGAATCAGAGACCAGGGATACAGCTCATGAAAATGGATTTGAGGTAGATCAGTCACAATCTATTGAATGGTGCTCCAAAGGCTAAATGTCCCACTCATGTGGCACACTGGTTAGTACTGCTGCTTCAGACCACCAAGGACGTGGTCCGATTCCTGGCTTGGGTCACTGTTTGTTCAGAATCTGCATGTTTCCCCCCCCCGCCCCGCCCCCAGTGTTTGTATGGGTTTCCCCTGGGTGCTCTGGGTTCCTTCTGCAGCCTGGAAGACGTGCTAGTTAGAGTGATTGGCCGAGCTAAATTCTCCCTTCGTGAACCCAAACAGGTGATGAAGTGTGGCTACGAGGGGATTTTCACAGTAACTTCATTTCATTATTAATGTAAGCCACTTGTGACACTAACAAACAAGTCTTATTTATTTATGATATTTGCTCCTCCTTCCTGACCGTCGACAGTGTTGGTAACGGAACAATGGCGGCTCTTTTTCCCATGGTGCCCCGAGGCTGGGAAAGGCCTCTATCAGCCTGCAGGGCCGCGCTGCACTCTGGGAGGCAGAACTCGCTGCACATGCGCAGCTTCGCACTGCAATACTTATATTGTTTTTAACCTCCTCCCCTGTCAGACTGTATGTTTACCCTGGATTCTGTAGAGTCGCTGTTTCTTTTAATTTATTGGATTTATTTAAAATAAACAAGAAGCGGTGGTGCGGTCTTCAAGCCAACATGGCGGCCCCTCTAAGCTCGACAAAGAGCAACAGCCGGACAAGAAGCGACTCTCGGAGGACCAGAGTGAAGAGCAGCGCCTGAAGAGAGTGGGAGTGTGCCCTAGTGGACATGAGAGGAAGCAGCAGCAGGCACAGTCTCCCTTCCCAAAGGGTTTTTTTTAGTTGTTAGAGACATTGGGAAATTAAATTCACCAACAATAAGAACCATTCACCAAAAGAGAAAACCTCAGCAGGTCTGCTAGTAAAGAGAGAAAAAGGCTGACGTTTTGAGTCCAGGCATAAAAAATGGGGAGATATTTAAAGTGTAGAGTAAGGGAATGAAAGATTATAGGCAAACAAAAAAGGGGAAAGGCTGCTAATGGCAGTCCAGAGAGAGAATAGAAGTTGCGAACGGCCAAACGGCAGAGAAGTGGAAATGACAGGCGAAGATATGGTGTCGGCTCAAGAGAGGTAAAACTGAGAAGGATAAGCAAAAGAGGAATAAAGGGAAAGAAAGGGGTTATAAAATAGAGAGAAAATAAAGAAAAATGGCAGAGAACAGTAAACAAAAGGGGTGGAGCAGAACTAATCAACTGAAGTTGTTGAATTCAGTGTTGAGACTGGGAGGCTGTAAAGCGTTTAGCGGGAAGATGAGATGCTGTTTCTCCAGTTTGGGTTGAGCTCCAGTGGAATATTGCAGCAAGCCAAGGACAGATATAAAAATATGGGAGCAGGATGGTATGTTAAAATGGCAAGTGACGGGGAGTTCAGGGTCCTGATTGCAGACAGACTGAAGCAAAGTGATGGTACAATCTACATTTGGCCTATCCAATGTAGAGGAAACGTCAACTTCAATTGATTAGTTGTACCCCACCTCAATCCCTTTATTTTCATTTCATTTAATTTTTAACTGTTCTCTACCTTTTAGTTCCTTATTGTCTTTTATTTTTCTTTCTCATCACTCTTTCCCCCTATTTAATACCTCTTCTCCATACTTTTCTTCTCCTTTGCTTCCCTTTTTCTCAATTTTACCTCTATCCCACTCATCCTCCACATTTTCATCTGTCACAGCTTATGCTCTGATTTCAGCTCCTCTCTTTTGGCCATTCACAATTTCTATTTTCTCTATAGACTATCCTTAGCAGCCCTTCCCCTTGTTTTTGTGGCTATGACTCTTCTTTCATTCCCTTACCATATATATAAATATCTCCTACTTTCTATGCCTTTTAGCTTTGACAAAGGCTCATCTGGACTGGAAATGTCAGCTCTTCGTGCTCCTTACAGATGCTGCCAGACCCGCTGAGATTTTCCAGCTTTTCTCTTTCAGTTTCAGATTCCAGCATCCGCAGTAATTTGCTTTTAAAAGGGAAGCAGATTTAGGACTGGAGGACCAAAGGTCTGTTCCTATGCTGGACTTTTCTTTATTCTTTGAGTCTGTATTGAGTCTCTGAAAGAGCATCTTATTTTTTATTCATTCACAGTATGTGGGCGTTGCTGAGCTGGCCCCAGCACTCATTACCCATCCCTAATTGCCCCTTGATCTGAGTCTCGCTCGGAGGGCCATTTCAGAGGGCAATTAAGATTCAGCCACATTGCTGTGGCTCTGGACTCACACAGAGACCAAACAAAGCAGATTTCCTTCGCGCAAAAGGGGCATCAGTGAACAAGATGGGTTTCTTCGACAATTGACAAAGGTTTCATGGCTATCCTTAGACTTTTAATTCCAGATTTTTAGTGAATTCAAATTTTGCCATCTGCCGCAGCTGGATTTGAATCCACATTCCCAGAGGATTACTCTGGGTCTCTGGATTACTCGTCCAGTGACAATAACACTGCACGATCACCTTAACCCTATCCCCTTAACTTCACAAATTTATCCCACTAATCCTGTGCACCTACACATCGTAGGACAGTAAGGGGCAATTTAGCATGACCAATCCATCTAATCTGAATATCTTTGGAATGAGGGAGAAAACCGGAGTATCCAGAGGAAACCCATGTAGACACAGGGAGAATGTGCAGACTCCGAATAGACAGTGACTCGAACCGGGAATTAAACCTGTCTGTGCGGAGCCCACTTTACAACCATGGGCAGAAGGTAGTGGTCCGAGCAGAAAGGTTGCTGGAAAATGAGTGGCAAATCCATGGCAGTTATTCTTGGGTAAGGGAATTAAGTCCCAGTTAGGCCCCAACTTCATTTGCGCCGGCCTTTACAGAGCCTGTGACATGGTTTTTCCCAGTGGCAGTTGTGGTGGGTGTGACGTCCTCCCTCTGGGAGTTGCTGGTCCTTTCAGCAACCCTTCAGCCTCAGCAGGAGTGGTGGCCAATGACAATATGGAAGCTACGAAAAGAATTAATGATGAAAGCCTTCCCTGTCCTGGGAGTGTTTGATGGATTAAGTGTAAAGGGAACTTTACTCTGTATCTAACCCCGTGCAGTACCTGTCCTGGGAGTGTTTGATGGGTTAAGTGTAAAAGGAACTTTACTCTGTATCTAACCCCGTGCTGTACCTGTCCTGGGAGTGTTTGATGGGGGACAGTGTAGAGGGAACTTTACTCTGTATCTAACCCCGTGCTGTACCTGTCCTGGGAGTGTTTGATGGGGGGACAGTGTAGAGGGAGCTTTACTCTGTATCTAACCCCGTGCTGTACCTGTCCTGGGAGTGTTTGATGGGGACAGTGTAGAGGGAACTTTACTCTGTACCTAACCCCGTGCTGTACCTGTCCTGGGAGTGTTTGATGGGGGACAGTGTAAAGGGAACTTTACTCTGTATCTAACCCCGTGCTGTACCTGTCCTGGAAGTGTTTGATGGGGGAACAGTGTAGAGGGAGCTTTACTCTGTATCTAACCCCGTGCTGTACCTGTCCTGGGAGTGTTTGATGAGGACATGGAGACTGAAATGGGAAGTGTTCATTTTCAGGAATGGCCCTCAGTATTTGCGGTAATTGTATTCACATAACATTTATTAAAATAGGAGTGAAATAAGTTGTGTGGAAACAACCGCTTCATCTCTCTCTCTCTCTCTCTCTCTATCTGCCTCCACCCAGGGTTTCTGTGAGATCGGACAGGAAGTTTCGCCGTTTCCTTCATCTCCGCTGCTGGCTTTGTCTTTGCTGCATGTGTCATTCTCCTCTTTATTCCAGGATTTTTTGGAAGCTCGGAGGTCCTACCTAATTTTGAGGACGCGGTCAGTGCTCCCAGCAGTAGCAGAATGAGTGAGGAGCACCTAACTCCCAGGAAGAAGGATCCAAAGTTCCTTATCCTTTCATGGAAGAGGCTGTCCTTGCCCTCACCTGAGAATTTGGAGACCAGCTTTTAGAATGGCCACTCCTCTCGATGTCTCTGAGGTGAGATGTAACCAACACACACACGCAACTTGGTCAATCCCAACATTACAGATTGGGATCCCCTTCATCTCCTCATCAGACCGCGGAACACAGTGCATCAGACCATTTGGTCCATGTCCAGTGCTAGCCCTTTGGTAGAGTCTGTCGATTTCTTCCCCCCCACCCCCCCAAGTATTTCTCCAATTGCTTTCAGAAAGTTACAATTTAGTGTGTTCCCCACCAGCCTCTCAGACTCCCAAACAACTCGATACTTCAAAAAACTACTTTTCCCCTGCCACCTTTTCGTTCTTCTCCAAAGGCCTGAAGTTTGTGTCCTAGTGTCCTGGCCCAGCCAGTGACACCCATGTCCCACGAATGAATGAATTAAGAAAAATAGTAAATCCTCTTGTGTTTAAGGTGAATGAATTCGTTATTTATTTGATTATTTGTGTGTAATTCGATCACAAGTGCCAGTTTCACCGAAGGCAGTCCCTCTCGGCATTGTTTGTGCCGACGTCTGCAATCTCTCTCCCTCTCTTTGTTGGTGAATTTAGAAGCTGAGGTTTATGTTTGAAATGGACCATAGATGTACAATATCTGAATAATTCTGTCGTTTGCAAACGATCTGATTATTTAAATCAGTTGTCGGGTGTAAGAGCAGAGAAACTGACTCTGAGGAGTGGGAGAGACCGATAGAAATAGCAAGAGCAACCGAAAGGAATTTGAAAAGGAAGTTGGAACGGTTGTCAGGTCCGACGAGATTTGAACAATTACATAGAAGGAGAAATGTGAGAGTCGAGGGTGGCTTGGGACCTTCAAAAACAAATGTGGGCATTATTGTACATGGAGAAATGAATTGGCAGAACTTATGGAAGAATCATTTCCCTCAAAGCAGCTCAGAACTCTCTCCTCATGACCTGAAAGTCACTTGTGTCATTACTAGACACATCGGTTTTGGAAACTTGGGATTGAGTTGCTAAGTTTACCAAGGAAATTATAGCCAGTTTTCTCTCGGAACCCATTGCGCTGGCATTCCCTGGCCAAAAAGTGTAAGTAATGACCTGTTAAAGTATCGTTGGCCTCAGTGCCACAGGAGGACATGGTGAGCACAGCAGTTGGCTTTGCTGCCTCACAGCACCAGGGAACAGGGATTGATCCTGGCCTCAGGTGACTGTCTGTCTTACATTCTCCCCGTGTCTCCTTGGGTTTCCTCTGGGTGCTCCACTTTCCTCCCACAGCCCTGAAAGTCTTATGTGTCATTACTTACACTTTTTGGAAAGTCTTCTTGGACTTTAAATTTAAACTCCTTCCAAGAGTTATACTTCACTGAGGCAAACAAGGACACAATGCAACTATTTATTTATTTAATAGGGCACCCTTAATTGACACGGGGAGTTTCTAATTGATGGAGAGGCACTCCTAATTGTCAGGGGGCACTCCTAATTGTCAGGGGGCACTCCTAATTGACAGGGGGCACTCCTAATTGACAGGGGGCACTCCTAATTGACAGGGGGCACTTCTAATTGACAGGGGGCACTCCTAATTGACAACAGCGCTCCTATTTGACAAGGGGACACTCGTAATTGACAGGGGGACACTCCTAATTGACAAGGGGACACTCCTAATTGAGAGGGGACTCTCCTAATTGAGAGGGAACACTCCTAATTGACAGGGGGACACTCCTAATTGACAGGGGGACACTCCTAATTGACAGGGGGACACTCCGATTTGAGAGGGGGACACTCCGATTTGAGAGGGGGACACTCCAATTTGACAGGGGGACACTCCGATTTGACAGGGGGACACTCCGATTTGACAGGGGGCACTCCTAATTGACAAGGGGACTCTCCTAATTGAGAGGGGACACTCCGAATTGACAGGGGGACACTCCGAATTGACAGGGGAACACTCCGAATTGACAGGGGGACACTCCTAATTGACAGGGGGACACTCCTAATTGACAGGGGGCACTAATAATTGAGATCAATTCATTCATTCGTAGAGATCAGGCCAAGTGGGTCGTTGAGCCTGCTCTGCCATTTATTTTGACCTGGGCTGATGATCAAATTCAATATCCTGATTCAGTTGTTTGTAACAACTTTTCTGAAGAGACTTCTCCTGCTGCTGTACCCCTCCTGTCCACTAGGGGCCTGTGTTGCTTCTCTCCCCACCTCCCACTCTGTCCCTGGTCCTCCGAGGGTGGCCTCTTGTCCAGTCGACCCAATCCCTGCTTTTTGTTGAGCTCCGAGCGGCGGCGGTATTGACTTGACGGACTACCGTCACCGTCTCCCGTTCATTTTAAATCCAATAAGCCTAAAGGAGAAGCGACTCTTCAGAATCAAGAGGGACCAGATAGTCTGACCGGTGAAAAGGTAAAAGATAATAAAGAAAAAGCGGCTGTTGTTGCGGAAGTTGCACATGTGCGAACCGGTGCGGCCCTGGTCAGTGATGGAGGCCTTTCCCAACCGCCGGGCATTATGGGAAACGGAGCCGCCATTGCTCCTTTACCAACCGAATCTAATGTAGGGCAGCCTTACGGCAGCAATACATACCATAAATGGGACACAAAAACAGGAAAATGCCAGCAGCCCCGTCAGCATCAGTGGGAAGAGCCAAAGTTTCAAGTCTAGATGACTCTCTGTCACCAGTGGCAGAATGAATGGGCCATTTGGTACATTTATCTTGATCCTGGCTGATCATCGAATTCAATATCCTACCTATCTCCCATATCCTCCAGGATCATCCTCAACACTGGTGCCCCACAAGGCTCTGTTTTCAGCTTCCTACCATACTCCTTATACATCTATGACCGTGTGGCTATTCAATGATGGCACAGAGTAGGGGAATGAGATAGGGAATCTGGTGAACTGGTGCAGCGACAATAATCTCTCTCTCAATGTCAACAAAATGAAGGAGATTGTCATCTACTTCAGGAAGCGTAGAGGCAAACATGCCCCTGTCTACATCAAAGTGAATGAAGTAGAAAGGGTCGAGAACTTCAAGTTTTTAGGTGTTCAACCTGTCCTGGTCCCCCCATGTCTACACAATATGCCAACACTTTAACTTGCTCAGAAGGCGAAATTAATTTGGCATGTTGGCGACGGCTCTCACCAATGTTTACAGATGCAGCATAGAAAGCATTCTTTCTGGTTGTATCACAGCTTGGTATGGCTTCTGTCTACCCAAGATTACAAGGAAGGTCATGAGTATAGCACAATCCATCACGCAAACCAGCCTCCCATCCATTGACTCTGTCTACATTTACTGCTGCCTCAGCAAACCAGCCAGCATATCATGCTACCTGGACATTCTCTCTTCCACCTTTTTCCATTGGGAAAAAGTTTGAGGTCATGTACCAATGGACTCAAGAACAGCTTCTTCCCTGCTGCTGTCAGACCTTTGAATGGACCTACCTCACATTAAGTTGATCTTTCTCTGCACCCTAGCTATGACTGTAACACTACATTCTGCATCCTGTCCTCCTTTATGAACAGTATGCTGTGGGAGTATAGTGTGCAAGAAACTGTATTTTTCACTAAGTGAATTCGTGGTACGATACTAAATCAAATAATATCAAACATCCCTTTTGCACGTTACAAAAATGCTAATTAGCAGGTTCTTTGGATTACGAGTGTTGGATTCCCACCGCACACCCCACAGTGGTCAATCTGCCAATAACACTCCCTCACAGTGACTGAATGTTTCCACTTAGACATGGTGATGGTTTTATGAAGCTTTGTTTGCAAATTACAAAAGCTGTAACTACCAGTTGCTTTAAAGTATGTGTGTTGGAGTTCATCCCCCACCTGCCTCCACCCCGTCCCTCCTCTGCAGCAACAACTCACTCCTCCCCAGCTATGGTCCATGTCTCCCCCCCAACCCCCTCCCCCAACCCCGTTTCTCAGTTTCTCAATTCCTGCTTGCAGTTTATTTAACGCGATGTCATGATGTCTGTTCTCTCTCTGACTAGACTTGTCCAAAAACATGTTTCAGGCTGATTGGCTCCCACTCATTTTTTGTCCAACGCAAGGACCAAGCTGCTGCCTACTTTCTTCACTGATGAGATCCTGCACCTTCCAATCGCTGTGACCTCTATCATCTAGAAGGACAAAGGTGACAGACTCACACCTGACAGATCCCCGCTGAGCCACTCAGCATCCTGACTTGGAAATATATTGACCATTTCTTCAGTGTCGTAGGGTCGAAATAAACACATGGAAAATAGAAGCAGGAGGAGGCCAATTAGTTCATCGAACCTGCTCCGCCATTTATTTTGACCTGGGCTGATCATCAATTTCAATATCCTGATCCTGCTTTCCCCCTATTTCCCTCAAACCCAAGCTCTATATCTAATCTCTTCTTGAAATCATACATTGTGGCCTTCAGCTACTTTCTGTGGGAGTGAATTCCACACATTTATCACCATATATGGGTGAAGAAATTTCTCCTTTCCTCAGTCCTGAAAGGTTTACCCTTTATCCTGAATCATAAGCCCTGCATCTGGAGACAGCTGAAGTATGAATATCATCAGGGATTAAAGTCTACAGTCAGATCCCATATGGTGCATTCACCATTTTTTCACCAGGTGTTTTAACTGAACTTTTACGCATTGGTTATTGAATTTACCACCATATATTGGTGAAGAAATTGGAAATTGAAGAGTCCTTTTTGGAACTTTCAACTCTGTCTCTCTCTGCACCTCTCACTATTTCTTTCATTCTCTCTACATGACTCTCTTGTTCTGTCTGTCTGTCTCTCTGCAAAGAGATATTGACTCTGAATGTACCCACCAATTCCTTTACTCTAGAACCCCAGGAGTTAGGGGATTGTAGCTGTCTAGGTGTGCCCTGGGACTTCACTTCGTCTCTGATCCCACCAACTTGACCCACTTGCCTCTGCTTTCCCACCATGCAATGTCCGAGTTGCAGCCGCAGCTTCAATTTCCTCAGTGGCAGGAATGCGCCCACGCCCATTGGAAGTGTTAAATTCAATAGAGAAATATTTTGTAATTCTCAGTGATTCAGCTCTCCTCGTCTTTTAATGAATTGAAGAATTGTAGTAAAGGGATATTTGAGCACTTTCTTGAACTGCTCTCTGAACTTAGTCTGGGTAACGGCGTAAATAGCAGTGTTTGTACAGCAACTCAGGAGCTGGAGCATGAAGCCAATTTCCTGAACAATATCATCTAGAAATATAGATTCATACCCCAACTCATACATTCGTTTCCATATAGAAAACATCATGAACAGTGACCATAACAAGATGAAATTGGCTGAGATAATAAACAGTAAAATAATGGATTTCTTTCGACTCTCCATCTCTGGGTCTTTGGGACTCTCCCTACTGCCGTGAGCCCGGAGTCGCCGGCGAGCCCTGCTGCTCACTATAATATGTTGGACTGTGAGAGCATTGAGCAGCAGAATGAGGACAAATGGGATACCTGGCGTTAGAATGTAATGGAGGAACTCGATCGCTACCCAGGCCTCTGATAGAGAAACATGCTCATTCAGAAAGCAAAATGCAGGTTGGTTCATCATCCAGTAATAAGGTTGGAATATAAAATACCAGATAATGTTTTTTATACAGCTGAGCACAGCCACTGTTCCCAGAACCACACGGGCAGTTTTCTCACTGCAGTATTTGCTTTTCAGCTTTGTTCCACAAATGGCCACAAATCGATCGAAGGTGAAGGTGACGGTGAACCAGACGGAGCAGTCAGTGGCTGCATAAAGCAGGATGGCGTGGATGTTACACAGGGGTAATTTCCGCAGGAATGTAAACTGTTCCAAGAAAACAATTGGAATGTGTCTCAGTATCAGGTCGAGGATAATGACGAGTAGATCTGCCGTTGCCATGGACACCAGGTAAGTTGTGACACATTTGGAGAGACCACATTGTTTGCGAGCCAGGATGACGATTGTGATCATGTTCACTGTAAGGATAGGAATTAAATTATGAAAAGACACATCAGACTGCCAGGAAGATACAAGTCCCATTCTTTGATTGAGAATGAGGAGCAGTTGTGATTTCTAACATGTTGCTGTTTAGAGAGATCGGAAAGAATTGATAGGAACGGCTATGAACTTTTTAAAATTATTCAATCATGAGAAATGGATGTCAGTGGCTGGCCAGCATTTATTGGCCATCTCTACTTACCTTGTAGGGTTATTGAAAGCCAATCATGTGGATATTCAGAAGCTTTTTCCCAGGATGGAAGAGTCAATTACTCGGGGAATAGGTTTAAGGTACAAGGTGCAAGTGTTGAAGGAGATGCACGAGGCAAGTCTTTTACATAGTGGAAGCAGATATCACTGACTTTTAAGGGCGATCTGAACAAATATATTTATAGAATGGGAATAGAGAGATACGGTCCCCAGAAGTGGATGAATTTCAGTTTAGACAGGCAGCATGACTGGTGGTAGGTGGAAGGACTGATTCCCAAGCTGTAATTTTCTTTTATCTTTGTTCTTTACTGTTGTTCCAGAGTGAAATGTAGGCCTGACCAGATGAGGACAGCAAATATCCTTCCACTGATGAATGTTAATGGTTTGATAGTCATCAGCAGATTCTTATTATCAGATATATTTTACTGAATTCAAATTCCACCAGCTGTTGTGGCGGGATTCGAACCTGTCTCCCCCAGCGTTAGCTGAGTTCCTGTATTAATGGTCTAGTGACAATAGCGCAAGGCCAATCTCCTCCCCTTATGGAGGGCTGATAGAGTAAATAACAACAACTGAAGGCAAGGAGGGAATGGACACAGCTTGACCGAGTGGATTCCAGCAATATGGCAGGGGAGGGATTCTGGGATAGGTTTTCTTTTTCCCACTTTTCTCTTTCTGCCAAGAATGCGTATTCCAGAGAAAGAGTGCTTTAACCTGTCCAGTGCCATGAGTTGTATGGGAAAAAGGATAAATATTTAATCATTGCAAAACCAAAATGTAAACCACAACAAACGTTCACTCTTCAAAGACACATGTAAGAAAAGATGATTTCCAGAGAATTGACTTGCACCGAGATTATTAGAGATTAAAATTTATAGAGATCACTTCCTTGCAGTCCATAGGATGGTGGCTGAAAGCATTGGAAACCTGAAGGATTCTCTCTGTTTTCCTTGCTACGATGACAATAATGTCTCCCTTGATGTCAGTAAAATGAAGGAAATAGCCATTAACTTCAGGAAGTGTAGTGGAGGACATCCCCACCTACATCAATGGGAATGAAGTGAAAATTGTCAAGAGCTTCCAGTTTCGAGGTGGCCAGATCACCAACAATCTGCCCTGGTTCCTCTATATGGATGTTATAGTTAAGAAAACCCACTAACACCTCTCATTTCTCAGAAAGCTAGAGAAATTTGTCATGTCTACTACAATTATGAGCCATGTACCACGGAAAGCATCCTTTCTGGATGTGTCATAGCTTGGTATAACACCTATTAAATCCAAACCAGGAAAAAACTACAGTGGGTGGTGGATATAACCCAGTTCATGATGCAAATCAACCTTCTACCCATTGACTCAGTCTGTGTTTATTAGCATTGTGAACGACGCCTCATTAAGTTAATTAAGATTTTTGAGGAGGTGAGAGAAATGATTGATGAGGGAAGGAGTGTGGATGTTGTCTACATGGACTTTAGTAAAACAATTGACAAGGCCCGTATGGCGGGCTGGCACAAAAGATTAAATCAGACGGGATCAGGAGTGAACAAGCTTGACGGATTCAGAACTGGCTTGGCCATGGAAGCCAGAGGATAGTGATGGAAGTGCTTTTATGAATAGAGTCTATAACTAATGGTGTTCTGCAGGGATCATTGCTGGGACCTCTGCTTTTTGTAATATATATAAATGACTTGGAAGAAAATGTAGTGGCTTGATCAGCATGTTTGTGGAAGATACTAAGATAGCTAGATTTGTGGATAGTGACGAAGATTGTGAGGGAATACAGTAGGATGTAAATAGGCTGGAAATTTGAGGGAGAAATAGCAAATGGAATTTAATCCAGACAACTGCGAGGTGATGCATTTTGGTAGGTCCAATTGAAGTGGGAGCTATAAAATGAATGGCAGAACCATCAGAAGCACAGACACACAGAAAGTTCTGGATAGGCAAGTCCATAGATCTTTAAATTGGAAAAGCAGGTAGAAAAGATTGTGAAGAAAGCATACTTGTCTTCATCAGACAAGGCATTGAGTATAAAAATTATATTAGACATGAAAAACATTATTCGGCCACATTTAGAATACTGTGTCCAGTTCTGGTCATCACACTATCAGAAGGATACGGACGTTTTGGGAAGAGTGCAGAAATGGTTTACCAGATTGTTCCTGATATGGAGGGTATTATTCATGAGGAAAGATTGGTTAAACATGGACTGTTCACCCTGGAATGACAGAGGCTGAGTGATGACCTGATAGATGTTTACAAAATTATGAAGGGTGTGGATAGGGTGAACAGTTGGAAGTTTTTTCCCAGGGCAGAAATGACAATCACATGAAGGCACAAGTTGAAGATAAGGGGAAAGTTTCAGTGGAGATGTACGGGGAAGGTTTTTACATAGAGGGTAGTGAGGGCCTCGAATGCATTGACAAGTGAGGCAGACGCGTCAGCATCATGTAAAACTTATCTGGAGAAACATATAAGCAGGTGGGGCTTAGAGGGATAGAGGCGATTGGTCTGGATAGGACAACCTGATTAGCACAGGCTTTTAGGGCCGAAGGGCCTGTTCTTGTACTGTACTTTTCTTTATTTTTTGTACAATTCCTGCTTCCTTGGGAAAAGCAGCCAACGTTATCAAGGACCACGTGTACCCCAGGCATTTTCTGTTCCATCTTTTTCTGTCATGAAAGATCTGGGTTCATGTACCAGCTGAGTCAATAACAGCTTCTTTCCTGCTGCACTCTATCAGGACCAGGAAACTTGTCTACCTTTATCCCCGTTAGCTTACTGAACGCTACCTCTTTCGTGATAATGTGAGTTTCTAGGTCATCACCTGCTATTATCTTCTTGTCACTAACTTTTGGCATGTTATTTGTCTTTTCCACTGTGAAAACCGACACAAAATATTTGTTCAATGCCTTGGCCGTTTCCTCATTTCCAGTTATTAAATCTCACTTCTCATCTTCTAATGGAGCCACTCTTTTTCATTTTACATATATTTGTAGAAACTTTTGCTATCTGTTTTTATATTCGGAGCTAGTTTACTCATAATTCATTTTACTTTTCTTGTAGCTTTTCGCCTTGACTTCTGGTAGACTTTTATAGAATGCCACTTTGTATGCATTTTCTTTCAATTTGATACCTTCCTCAATTTCCTTAGATATCTATGACTTATTATCTCTTTTTCTACAGTCCTTATCAAAGGTACACAGTGCTGAGCACTGTGAAAGATCACTTTGAAAGTCCTCCGCTGTTCCTCAGTTGTCCCACCATGAAGTTTTTCCTCCCAGTCTACCTTAGCCAACTCTTCCCTCATCCTACTGTAGTCTCCTTTGTTTAAGGACAAGACACCGGGATTGAGATTTTACCTTCTCATGCTCCATCTGGATTTTAAATTCAACTATACCTTAATCGCTTCTTCCAAGAGGATCCCTAACTGTGAGATCTTTAATTATTTCTGTCTCATTACACAGGACCAGATCTAGGATAGCTTGCTCCCTTGTCGGTTCCGTTACATGCTGTTCAAAGAAGCTATCGCGGATACATTCTGTGAACTCCTTTTCAAGGCTGCCTTGACCGATCTGATTTGACCAATTGATATGTAGATTAAAATTCCCCTGTGATAATTGCTGGATCATTTTTCCATGCATCAGTTATTTCTTTGTTTATTTCTCACCCCACTGCGATGTCATGACTTGGTGGTCTATAGATTACGCCTATAGATTTCTCCTTACTATTTCTAATTTTCACCCAAATGGATTCAGCCTTTTTTTTCCAGAGAACTAGGTCATCTCTCACTACTGCTCTGATGTCATCCTTAAATATCAGAGCTACAGCACCTCCGTTACCTTCCTGTTGGTCCCTCAGAACAGTTTAATACCCTTGGATATTCAACTCCCAGTCGTGACCATCCTGTAATCATGTCTCTGTAATGGCCACCAAATCATACTCATTCACAGTGCTGTCAAATCATTTGCCTTGTTTCGAATGCTACGGGCATTCAGATGACGTACCTTTATGCCAGTTGTATCTTTCTGAATTCTAACACGTCGATTAATAGCACCTCCTGATTTCTCCTTACTGAGCAGGTCAGTAAAGTGATGGAAGGGGTCATTGACAGTGCTATCAATCTACTCAGCAATAACCTGCTCAGTGATGCCCAGTTTGGGTTTCACCAGCGTCACTCAGCTTCCTACCTCATTACATCCTTGGTTCAAAGATGGAAAAAAGAGCTGAATTCCAGAGGTGAGGTGAGAGTGACAGCTCTTGACGTCAGTGCCGCATTCACTGAGTGTGGCGTCAAGGGACTTTGGCAAATCTGGTAAAGGTTATCCAGCAGCGGGGCTAAAGCAGAGGTGGCGTATGTATGTATGTGGTCTGATGGAGGGCGCAGTAGACAGGAATGGGTCTGGAGAGGATGTGGAGCGAGAAATGATGTCAGGGTGAAATGGACCTTGGAGTGTGTGAATAGTCCGATTCAGCTTCAGATAATCAGCAGAGTGGGGAATGGAGATGGGGATGGATGGGAAATGGAGTTTGTGACTACAATGCCATCATTTTTCACAAATGGAAATTACAAAAAGAGTTAAAACATGCTTTATAGGATTATTTGCTGGATGGAGACACTTACTAGGGACACCAACAACAGCTAGAAGGGGATAGTAAATCCCTTGGATAATTAGAAGTACGAAATAGATGCGATCAGCAAGCGTCAATGTTATCGAATCTAGATTAAGCCAGTAAATTGCTCCGGTTATACCCCTGTCCATTGCTGTAATGTTCCAATCCATTGTTCTGAGATTCTGATCCATTGTTGTAACATTCTGATCCATTGTTCTGAGATTCTGATCCATTGTTGTAACATTCTGATCCATTGTTCTCAGATTCTGATCCATTGTTGTAACATTCTGATCCATTGTTCTCAGATTCTGATCCATTGTTGTAACATACTGATCCATTGTTCTCAGATTCTGATCCATTGTTCTAACATACTGATCCATTGTTCTGAGATTCTGATCCATTGTTGTAACATTCCAGTCGATTGTTCTCAGATTCTGATCCGTTGTTGTAACATTCCAGTCGATTGTTCTCAGATTCTGATCCGTTGTTGTGACATTCTAATCGATTGACACATTTTTGGAACTCTCTAATCCATTATTCTCAGACTCTGATCTCTCCAGCCCTTTCTCTGGAACTGCTAATCTCTGTTCTTGTTGGTAGCAAGCCTGCAGACATTATGGGATATCACATTGAAAGGAGTCTCTTATTGATAGGAGAAGGAAACCCTCCAGTGACACAATGAGAATCCACGGAGACTGACATTAATTACAGTCACTAAACAAACAGGTTCAGTTAACCCCTTTCAATCCAATACTTTTTATATCACAATGGTACCACTGCAGATGACATGAATGTTAAACAAGTCGGATCTCAGATTGAAATGTGTCTAATCTGCTGCTACCCTGCTTTCTTTGTGTCACAGAATGAAGTAAAGCTACTGAACATAAAAGCACATAACACCATTGGTAATTGTTGGAATTTTAAGAATTAGTAAGGGTATTAAAAGAAAAGATGAAACTTAAGCATGCAAAATAGAAGACACAGAAGAAGATCTGACAAAGCATTCTATCAAATATTCTATGAAAGAAACACAATAAAACTTTTCAGAGCTTCTTACTGGTTTGCCTCTCTGACCTTCAGATAGGTGTGGGCCTGAAGCCTCAGCCTCAAATTACCCTTTAACCCAACAGACCCTTCGGCCCCTCCAAGCCTGCACCAACCATGCCGCCCCGACTGAATTAAAACCCCCTACCCTTCCGGGGTCCGTATCCCTCTATTCCCATCCTACCTGTCCAGATGCCCCTGAGAAGTAATTGACTCTTCCATCCTGAGAAAAAGCTTCTCACTGTCCGTGCCTCTCATAATCTTGTAGATTTCTATCAGGTCTCGCCTCAAACCACATTTCTCCAACCTCTCTCATAACTAATGCCCTCCCTACCATAGGGCTTTGAACATAGAACATTTACAGCGCAGTACAGGCCCTTCAGCCCTCGATGTCGCGCAGACCATTGGAACCACTTTTATGACCCTCTGTCCTAAACTATTCCAATGCTATCCCTATGCCTGTCCACTGGCCATTTGAACGCCCTTAAACTTGACGAGTCCACAACTGCTGCAGGCAGGGCATTCCAAGCCCTTACTACCCTCTGAGTAAAGAAACCAGGCGTCATCCTGGTAAAAGAAGCCGTGTGAGCAGGAAAAAAAATTTTCTTTACCCCCTGAGTTGTTTGGATCTCAAATATTGCTGGGAATGTGCACGAGGAAGATTCAACCAAAGTTTCAAAAACTAATTGGATTAAAACTGCAAACTGCAAACAAAATGTGAGGAAAAGGGGAGAGATGCTTTGTCCATGCTGACCAGGTTTTCGAAACGGAACTGACCCCATTTGCCTGCATTTGACCCTCAATAGGTGGCACAGTGTTTAGCACTGCTGTCTCACAGTGCCAGGGATCCCAGTTCGATCCCCGGCTTATATCAGTGTCTGTGCAGAGTCTGAGAGAGAGAGAGCGTGTGTGTGTGTGTGCGTGTGTGCGTGCGCGTGTGTGTGTGTGAGAGAGAGAGAGAGTGTGTGTGTGTGCACGTGTGAGAGAGTGTGTGTGCGCGTGTGAGTGTGTGTGCGCGTGTGGGAGAGTGTGTGTGCGCGTGTGGGAGAGTGTGTGTGCGCTTGCGTGTGGGAGAGTGTGTGTGCGCGTGTGGGAGAGTGTGTGTGTGTATACGAGAATGTGTGTGAATGGAGGTGGGTAAGGTGTCCTAGAGAGTGCATGAGGTACAACGGAGATTTGCTGATTTATGATAGACGTGGTTCAGAGAGGGTCAGGTCGACGTTAGCTGGTTTACTGATTATTGGGATGGGGCAGAGGTCAGGCCTGGTTATACCTTATAGCTGCTGGAAGAGTTAAAGATAACCTAACAGCTTGCAGTCAGCACAGAATATTTCTGGGAATCACTGGCAGTGAGTGTAGAACATCGAAGTTGCTCTCTCCTCACCCCAGGATGCTGCTGAACCCTTCGCCATTCACTCCCTGATCCACCAACTCAGCATCTCTTACTACCTGCTCAATATAGCCTGCGGAATTCTTTGTGTCTTTTGGTTATTTCTGGTAAACAAACATCAAATCTGTAAAGATGAGAAAGGCTACGTTTAGCTTTGCCTTGTTTTCTGGTGCCATGTGACAGTGTATCCCCTGGAACACGCAATGTTCCTCACTATTGACAGATATTCACAGGTAATGCAACAATATCAACATAATGCCACTATTGATGTAGCCCAATCCATCGCATAAACCAGCCTCCCATCCATTGACTCCACTTCCCACTGCCTCAGGAAAAGCAGCCGGCATAACATGCATCCCGGACATTCTGTCTTTTATCTTTTTCCTTCAGGATTTTCAGCACTCAACCCAGAAGACTGGATTCCTGTAACATATGAACCTACTATGCTTATTTGGAGGGTTATGTGTATTGGATGTTGCATTTGGTTGGAACACACTAGAGATATTCCTTAGGAGTTATACATTATCGTGATTGTTGTGTTTGTAGTTTGCAATTGTTACCAGTTCTTACTAATTGTCTTACTATACATGTTAATAATATTCTTAATTAAACTTTGTTTTTGATAAAGCTCCTCGTGGGTCAGTTGGATTACACCTGAAGTGAAACATCTCATACTCATCCTCGCCAAATTCAACGTGAAATGTTACAGGCCAGGTGAGCTTCACAAAACACCTTGAAATATCCAACGTGATTTGAACACTACTCATTTTTGGAGCTGAAGGGCAATTCAGCATAGCCAATTCTCCTAACCTGCACACCTTCAGGGGAATTGGGTGGCACGGTAGCACACTGGTTAGCACTGCTACCTCAAAGTGCCAGGAATCCGATTCAATTCCAGCCTTGGGTCACCATCCGTGCGGAGTTTGCACCTTTTTCCAGTGTCTGCATGGGTTTTCTCCAGGTGCTCTGGTTTCCTCCCACAGTCCAAAGACGTGAAGGTTAGGTTTCCCCTTTGTGTAAGGGGGATTAAATATCAGGGGTTATGGGGATGGATGGGATTGTGGTTGGTGCAGACGTGATGGGCCTCCTTCTGCACTGGGATTCTAGGATTTTTTAAAACCAGAGTACCTGGAGGAAACGGAGATGGGGAGAATGTGCAAACTCCACACAGACAGTGACCCGAGGCCAGACTTGAACCTGGGATCTTGGCGTTGTTGAGGCTAACCACTGTGCCATCAATTTCCAGACAATATTTGCAATGGGGAATGATTAACAGAGTGCAATGTTTGCTATTAAAACACCTGAGACCCCACTGCAAACTCCAATCCCTTACCATATTGTTTGACAGTCACATTGTCTACAAGCATAGCCACCTAGCGTCCGAACTTCCCTGAGGCTCAAAGACCAGCACTTTCATTGTGAGAAGTTTTGAGTACAGGAACAGGGATGTATTATTGCAATTATAGAGGGTCTTGGCGAGGCCACACCCAGAGTATTGTGTGCAGTTCTGATCTCCTTGTCTGAGGAAGGATGTTCTTGCTCTAGAGGGAGTGCAGCAAAGATTTACCAGGCTGATTCCGGGGATGGCGGACCTGATGAATGAGGAGAGATCGACCGGGTTAGGATTGTTTTCGCTGGAGTTCAGACAAATGAGACAAGAATCTCATAGAGTCGTGTAAAATTCTAACAGGACTAGACAGGATAGATGCAGGAAGGATGTTCCCGATGGTGGGGAGAGTCCAGAACCAGGGTTACAGCTTGAGGATTTGGAAAAGACCATTTTAGACGGAGATGAGACGATTCTTCACCCAAAGAGTGGTCGAGCCTGTGGAATTCATTCCCACAGAAAGTAGTTGATGCCAAAACGTTGAATATATTCAGGAGGTGGCTGGAGATAGCATTTGGGGATGAATGGGATCCAAGGTTATGGGGAGAAAGCGGGATGAGGCTATTGAGTTGGATGATTAACCGCGATAGTGAGGAATGGTGGAGCAGGCTGGATGGGCTGAATGGCCTCTTTCCTTCGATGTTTCTATCTGCAGTAGCTGTGATCTGCCAGCAGAAGGTGGAGTTTAATCACAAGATCGTGAAATGGATTTCAGGCAGAGAATATTTTTGACCTTTGTTCTCAGCCATTCATTCACCGGGAGATCACTCATTGTAGCAGCCTGCTGGTTCTAACGTGACTTTACCACTCCCAATGACAAATCCACTCATGTAATGATCACCCCTTCCTGTAATAATTTTCCCAGCTCAATTACCTGCAACATGCGCTCGGAACTCACTATACAAAGTTACTCCTGAGCCTGTGCGGACATTTCCACAGCTGCTTCCGGATTTCAAGCTCCTGCAGTGTGTTGTTTCTTTGAACAGGCTGGCTGAGTTCATCCAGGGGCAAAAGCATCTTTTTCAAAGAGAGCAGTGAGGAAATTCTTTTATTTGTTAGTGTCACAAGTTGGTTTACCTTAACACCACAATGAAGTTGCTGTGAAAATCACGACACTCCGGCGCCTGTCTGGGTTACACTGAGAGAGAATTTAGCATGGCCAATGCTCCTAACCAGCGTGTCTTTCAGAGTGTGGGAGGAAGGGGCAGCACAGTGGCGCAGTGACTTGCATTGCTGCCTCAAGGTGCCAGGGTCTTGGGTTCAAATCCGGCCTCGGGTCACTGTCTCTGTGGAGTTTGCACATTCTCTTTTCATGAGTAGGTTTAAAAGTCTAAAGTCATGTCTGCATGGATTTCTTCCCTCAGTCCAAAGATGTATGAGTTACATGTTGGCCATGCTACATTGACCGTAGTGTCAGGGGGAATGAGCAGAATAAACGTGTGGGATTGTGGTCGGTACAGACTCAATGGGCCGAATGACCTCCTTCTGTGCTGTAAGGATTCTATGAAACTGGAGGAAACCCATGCAGTCACAGGGAGAATGTGCAGACTTCACATAGACAGTGATCCAAGCTGGGAATCAAACCCGGCTCCCTGGCACTATGAGGCAGCAGTGCTAACCACTCTGCACCGTGCCATCAACCTGTACAAACTGACCTGGTCTGCCAGAGGCTCTGCAGATATATAAAATAGACAGGACAAGCTAAAGTTGGCTTTGGACTCTTTGAGAATGTGATTGGGGAATGAATAATGGGAAGTAAGGAAATGATTGAGACTTTGAAGAAGCATGTTTTAGCTGTCTTTACTGTAGAATACAGAAAAGGAATCCCAAAACTAATAAAGAAAATAGAGTCATAGAGGTTTACAGCATGGAAACAGGCTCTTCAGTCCAACTTGTTCATGCAGGTTTTTTTTAAAACCTCATAGCTAATTTTAATTGCCCACATTTGGCCCATTTCCGTCTTTACCCATCATACCCATATAACTATCTAAATGCTTTTTGAAAGATAAAATTGTACCCACTTCTACTTCTCTCTGGTATTAATTAAAACAATCACTATCTTGTTATCAGTGATAAGGGACTTATTCAATGGTGAGAGATTGAGTAGTATGGGCTGATTTTCCTTACAGTTTGAGGATGGATCTATTGAAACTTTTTGATACGATCCCAGATAATGTTAATACTGAACAGACAGGTTCTAGAATGGAACCCTGGCTGAATAGATTGCAACTTTTTGTTGCAGGGGTGATGAACAGAGTCACAAAAGTGGCATTTAACCTTAAATGACAGGATAAAATATTTATTAACCAGGAAAAGATGAACTATAATACCTTCACTTTCACAGATACACACAGATTTATAAGGATTGCACAAGTTACAGTATAATGTTGTGAGTAACTACACAGTCCCTGAAAACAAACAGGCTAACTGTGGTCAGATACATCAGACTCTGCCACTCTGACAGATGCCACATAATATAATTTCTGTGGATTTCTCATCAAATTTCCCTCCAAATGTTTCTCACACTGAGCCAACTGGTGTGGCTGGAATCTGACTTCTGCCTGAGTGTTTCCAAACTTCACTGTTGGATAAGACATTTTGGAATCTACACCCAAACAACATTTTCTCTTGGATGCTTTCATCAGGGATCCACTTCCAGGATGTCAGTCTCTCCTTTCTGTATTCCTCTGTCTTGGGCTGCATTCAAACTTCCACCGAATCTCGCAGGTGCCCAGTCACGCCAACAGACCATCACTACTTCACAGAATGGTGAATGTTTGGAATTCCCAGCTGTGGCTGTTCATTTCTGAATATGTCCAAGACCACGATGCATTGAATTTTGGAAGCAAAGGGAATCAGAGACCAGGGATACAGCTGATGAAAATGGATTTGAGCTAGATCAGTCACAATGTATTGAATGGTGCTCCAAAGGCTAAATATCCCACTCATGTGGCACAATGGTTAGTACTGCTGCTTCAGACCACCAAGGACTTGGTCAATTCCTGGCTTGGGTCACAGTCTGTGCAGAATCTGCATGTCCCCCCCCACCCCAGTGTTTGTATGGGGAGTGCTCTGGGTTCCTTCTGCAGCCTGGAAGACGTGCTAGTTAGAGTGATTGGCCGAGCTAAATTCTCCCTTTGTGAACCCAAACAGGTGCTGAAGTGTGGCTACGAGGGGATTTTCACAGTAACTTCATTTCAGTATTAATGTAAGCCACTTGTGACACTAATAAACAAGTCTTATTTATTTATGATATTTGCTCCTCCTTCAAAGGCTCCAAGACCGTCGACAGTGTTGGTAACGGAACAATGGCGGCTCTTTTTCCCATGATGCCCCGCGGCTGGGAAAGGCCTCTATCAGCCTGCAGGGCCGCACTGCACTCTGGGAGGCAGAACTCGTCGCACATGTGCAGCTTTGCACCGCAATACTTATTTTTTTTAACTTCCTCCCTTGTCAGACTGTTTGTTTACCCTGGATTCTGTAGAGTCGCTGTTTCTTTTAATTTATTGGATTTATTTAAAATAAAGAAGAAGCGGTGGTCAGGTCTTCAAGCCAACATGGCGGCCCCTCTAAGCTCGACAAAGAGCAACAGCCGGACAAGAAGCGACTCTCGGAGGACCAGAGTGAAGAGCAGCGTCTGAAGCGAGTGGGAGTGTGCCCTAGTGGACATGAGAGGAAGCAGCAGCAGGCACAGTCTCCCTTCCCAAAGGGTTTTTTTAGTTGTTAGAGACACTGGGAAATTAAATTCACCAACAATAAGAACCATTCACCAAAAGAGAAAATCTCAGCAGGTCTGTTAGTAAAGAGAGAAAAGGGATAAAAGAGAGTCCCGGCATAGAAAGTGGGGAGATATTGAAAGTGTAGAGTAAGGGAATGAAAGATTATAGGCACACAAAAAAGGGGAAAGGCTGCTAATGGCAGTCCAGAGAGAGAATAGAAGTTGCGAACGGCCAAACGGCAGAGAAGTGGAAATGACAGGCGAAGATAGGGTGTCGGCTCAAGAGAGGTAAAACTGAGAAGGATAAGCAAAAGAGGAATAAAGGGAAAGAAAGGGGTTATAAAATAGAGAGAAAATAAAGAAAAATGGCAGAGAACAGTAAACAAAAGGGGTGGAGCAGAACTAATCAACTGAAGTTGTTGAATTCAGTGTTGAGACTGGGAGGCTGTAAAGCGTTTAGCGGGAAGATGAGATGCTGTTTCTCCAGTTTGGGTTGAACTTCAGTGGAATATTGCAGCAAGCCAAGGACAGATATAAAAATATGGGAGCAGGATGGTATGTTAAAATGGCAAGTGACGGGGAGTTCAGGGTCCTGATTGCAGACAGACTGAAGCAAAGTGATGGTACAATCTACATTTGGCCTATCCAATGTAGAGGAAACGTCAACTTCAATTGATTAGTTGTACCCCACCTCAATCCCTTTATTTTCATTTCATTTAATTTTTAACTGTTCTCTACCTTTTAGTTCCTTATTGTCTTTTATTTTTCTTTCTCATCACTCTTTCCCCCTATTTAATACCTCTTCTCCATACTTTTCTTCTCCTTTGCTTCCCTTTTTCTCAATTTTACCTCTATCCCACTCATCCTCTACATTTTCATCTGTCACAGCTTATGCTCTGATTTCAGCTCCTCTCTTTTGGCCATTCACAATTTCTATTTTCTCTATAGACTATCATTAGCAGCCCTTCCCCTTGTTTTTGTGGCTATGACTCTTCTTTCATTCCCTTACCATATATATAAATATCTCCTACTTTCTATGCCTTTTAGCTTTGAGAAAGGCTCATCTGGACTGGAAATGTCAGCTCTTCGTGCTCCTTACAGATGCTGCCAGACCCGCTGAGATTTTCCAGCTTTTCTCTTTCAGTTTCAGTTTCCGCAGTAATTTGCTTTTAGAAGAACCATTCATCCTACAGAGCTGTTTCACCCCCATTCCCAATCTCTATTCCACCTTTTTCAGATTTACCAGGATGTTGTCTGGTATGGAGGGCATTAGCTATGAGGAGAGGTTGGAGAAACTTAGTTTGTTCTCACCGTTTGAGGAAGTCCACAAAATTATAAAGAACATGGATAGAGTGAATAGCCAAACGCTTTCTCCTAGGGTGGATACTGGGTGGCGTAGGTTTAAATTAGAAAGGGCAAGGTTTAAAGGAGATGCACGAGGCAAGTTTTTACACTGAGGATGGCGAGTGCCTGGAACTTGCTGCTGGGGCACTATCCTTCTCAGATAGTGATGTTTGAAGGGCGTTTTGACAAACACATGGAAGAGTAAGGGGTTTTAGTTCAGTTGGGTAGCATAGTCGGTGCAGCTTGGAGCGCTGAAGAGCCTATCCTGTGCCATAATTTTTTTTGTTCTTTGTTCTAACTTTAGTGTGAAATTCTTTGCACCTTTACACATTAAAGTTAAACCTCATAATATGTCAAATTACTTTGATCCTGTGCTGTGGGGAAATATTTACATTTTCTAATTTCAGAATAAAATAAATTTTCACTTTTGCCTATGTTATTTTTCTGTCTGGGTGATTGGAGTATGATTGAGGTTATGAAGCAGCGACACTTTTCTCCTGGAACAGACCAGCGTGTATGCTGCTCTGGATGTTCACATTGTCGAAATTAAATGAGGTGTAATTAATTCAGCCTCATTGTGTTTATTTTGTACTGGGGAAAGGTCACCTGTTTACATGAGAGCCAGCACCAAATTATGAAAGGCAAACTTTAGTTGACAATTTTGTTTGAACTTGTTTTGAGGTTTGTAACTAACAGTATGAATGAAAAGAGTATCTTATCCAGTCCCATAGCTTGGTATGGTTCCTGTACTAACCAATACATCAAGAACCTGTAAAGGATCATGAATGAAGCCCAGTCCATCACGCAAACCAGCTTCCCATTCATTGACTCTGTTTACACTTCCCGCTGCCTCGGCAAAGCAGCCAGTATAATTAAGGACCCACACACCCTGGACATTTTGTCTTCCACCTTCTTCCATCAGGAGAAAGATACAAAAGTCTGAGAACAAGTACAAATCGACTCAAGAACAACTTCTTCTCTGCTGTCATTAGACTTTTGAATGGACCTACCCTGCATTAAGTTGATCTTTCTCGACACCCTAGCTATGTCTGCAACACTACATTCTGCACTCTCTCCTTACCTTCTCTATGAATGGTAAGCTCTGTCTGTATACTGCACAAGAAATGATACTTTTCATGTATGCTAATACATGTGACAATAATAAATCAATCGGAACGGTACGGTAAATTATGGCATTAGACGGTAGAATTATACATTAGTTGGTTTCTAACTGATAGCAAAGAGTGGGAGTAAATGGGTGTTTTTCTGGTTGGTGATCAGTGGTGTGCCTCAGGGATCAGTGTTCAGACTGCAGTTGTTTATGCTTTACAGAGATGATTTGGAGTTGGGGATCAAGTGTGTCAAAAAGTGTGTTAAAATGAGTCACAGAGCAAAGTGTGCAGAGGATGCTGAAAGTCTGCAATGGGATATAGATGGTCTAAGTGAATGGGTGAGGGGGTCTGGCAGATGGAGTACAATGTTAATAAATGTGAGGTCATCCATTTTTGTAGGAATAACAGCAAAATGGACTGCTATAAATGGTAAAAAAAAAATTGCAGCATGCTGCAGTGCAGAGGGACCTGAGTGCCCTTGTGCAGTTGGTTTGCAACAGGTCATTAAGAAGGCAAATGGAATTTTGTCCTTCATTGCTGGAGGGATGGAGTTTAAAAAAGTGAGATTATGTTGCAGCTGTATAAGGTGCTGGTGAGGCCACACCTGGAGTACTGTGTATAGTTTTGGTCTCCTTGTGAAAGGATATACTGGAACTGGAGGAAATGCAGAGGAGATTCACTAGGTTGATTCCAGAGTTGAGAGGATTAGCTTATGAGGACAGACTGAGTAGACTGAGGCGATACTCATTGGAATTCAGCAGAATGAAGGAAGATCTTATAGAAACGTATAAGATAATGAGGGGAATAGATAAGATAGAAGCAGGGAAGTTGTTTCCACTGGCGGGTGAAACGAGAAGTAGGGGGCATGGCCTCAAAATAAAGGGAAGCAGATTTAGGACTGGAGGGCCAAAGGTCTGTTCCTATGCTGGACGTTTCTTTATTCTTTGAGTCTGTATTGAGTCTCTGAAAGAGCATCTTATTTTTTATTCGTTCACAGTATGTGGGCATTGCTGAGCTGGCCCCAGCACTCATTACCCATCCCTAATTGCCCCTTGATCTGAGTGTCGCTCGGAGGGCCATTTTGGAGGGCAATTAAGATTCAGCCACATTGCTGTGGCTCTGGACTCACACAGAGACCAAACAAAGCAGATTTTCTTCCTGCAAAAGGGGCATCAGTGAACCAGATGGGTTTCTTCGACAATTGACAAAGGTTTCATGGCTATCGTTAGACTTTTAATTCCAGATTTTTAATGAATTCAAATTTTGCCATCTGCCGCAGCTGGATTTGAGTCCACATTCCCAGTTAGTGGTCGGAGCAGAAAGGTTGCTCGAAAACGAGTGGCAAATCCACGGCAGTTATTCTTGGATAAGGGAATTAAGTCCCAATTAGGCCCCAACTTCATTTGCGCCGGCCTTTACAGACCCTGTGAGATGGTTTTTCCCAGTGGCAGTTGTGGTGGGTGTGACGTCCTCCCTCTGGGAGTTGCTGGTCCTTTCAGCAACCCTTCAGCCTCACCAGGAGTGGTGGCCAATGACAATATGGAAGCTACAAAAAGAATCAATGATGAAAGCCTTCCCTGTCCTGGGAGTATTTGATGGGTTAAGTGTAAAGGGAACTTTAGTCTGTATCTAACCCCGTGCTGTACCTGTCCTGGGCGTGTTTGTTGGGGGGACAGTTTCAAGGGAGCTTTACTCTGTATCTAACCCCATGCTGTACCTGTCCTGGGAGTGTTTGAATGGGAGACAGTGTAGAGGGAACATTACTCTGTATCTAACCCCGTGCTTTACCTGTCCTGGGAGTGTTTGATGGGGGACAGTGTAGAGGGAGCTTTACACTGTATCTAACCCTGTGCAGTACCTGTCCTGGGAGTGTTTGATGGGGGACAGTGTAGAGGGAGCTTTACTCTGTATCTAACCCTGTGCTGTACCTGTCCTGGGAGTGTTTGATGGGGGACAGTGTAGAGGGAACTTTACTCTGTATCTAACCCCGTGCTGTACCTGTCCTGGGAGTGTTTGATGGGGACAGTGTAGGGGGAGCTTTACTCCGTATCTAACACTGTGCTGTACTTGTCCTGGGAGTGTTTGATGGGGGACAGTGTAGAGGGAACTTTACTCTGTATCTAACCCCGTGCTGTACCTGTCCTGGGAGTGTTTGATGGGGGACAGTGTAAAGGGAGCTTTACTCTGTATCTAACCCCGTGCTGTACCTGTCCTGGGAGTGTTTGATGAGGGACAGTGTAGAGGGAACTTTACTCTGTATCTAACCCCGTGCTGTACCTGTCCTGGGAGTGTTTGATGGGGACAGTGTAGAGGGAGCTTTACTCTGTATCTAACCCCGTGCTGTACCTGTCCTGGGAGTGTTTGATGAGGACATGGAGACTGAAATGGGAAGTGTTCATTTTCAGGAATGGCCCTCAGTATTTGCGGTAATTGTATTCACATAACATTTATTAAAATAGGAGTGAAATAAGTTGTGTGGAAACAACCGCTTCATCTCTCTCTCTCTCTCTCTCTCTCTATCTGCCTCCACCCAGGGTTTCTGTGAGATCGGACAGGAAGTTTCGCTGTTTCCTTCATCTCCGCTGCTGGCTTTGTCTTTGCTGCATGTGTCATTCTCCTCTTTATTCCAGGATTTTTTGGAAGCTCGGAGGTCCTACCTAATTTTGAGGACGCGGTCAGTGCTCCCAGCAGTAGCAGAATGAGTGAGGAGCACCTAACTCCCAGGAAGAAGGATCCAAAGTTCCTTATCCTTTCATGGAAGAGTCTGTCCTTGCCCTCACCTGAGAATTTGGAGACCAGCTTTTAGAATGGCCACTCCTCTCGATGTCTCTGAGGTGAGATGTAACCAACACACACACGCAACTTGGTCAATCCCAACATTACAGATTGGGATCCCCTTCATCTCCTCATCAGACCGCGGAACACAGTGCATCAGACCATTTGGTCCATGTCCAGTGCTAGCCCTTTGGTAGAGTCTGTCGATTTCTTCCCCCCCACCCCCCCAAGTATTTCTCCAATTGCTTTCAGAAAGTTACAATTTAGTGTGTTCCCCACCAGCCTCTCAGACTCCCAAACAACTCGATACTTCAAAAAACTACTTTTCCCCTGCCACCTTTTCGTTCTTCTCCAAAGGCCTGAAGTTTGTGTCCTAGTGTCCTGGCCCAGCCAGTGACACCCATGTCCCACGAATGAATGAATTAAGAAAAATAGTAAATCCTCTTGTGTTTAAGGTGAATGAATTCGTTATTTATTTGATTATTTGTGTGTAATTCGATCACAACTGCCAGTTTCACCGAAGGCAGTCCCTCTCGGCATTGTTTGTGCCGACGTCTGCAATCTCTCTCCCTCTCTTTGTTGGTGAATTTAGAAGCTGAGGTTTATGTTTGAAATGGACCATAGATGTACAATATCTGAATAATTCTGTCGTTTGCAAACGATCTGATTATTTAAATCAGTTGTCGGGTGTAAGAGCAGAGAAACTGACTCTGAGGAGTGGGAGAGACCGATAGAAATAGCAAGAGCAACCGAAAGGAATTTGAAAAGGAAGTTGGAACGGTTGTCAGGTCCGACGAGATTTGAACAATTACATAGAAGGAGAAATGTGAGAGTCGAGGGTGGCTTGGGACCTTCAAAAACAAATGTGGGCATTATTGTACATGGAGAAATGAATTGGCAGAACTTATGGAAGAATCATTTCCCTCAAAGCAGCTCAGAACTCTCTCCTCATGACCTGAAAGTCACTTGTGTCATTACTAGACACATCGGTTTTGGAAACTTGGGATTGAGTTGCTAAGTTTACCAAGGAAATTATAGCCAGTTTTCTCTCGGAACCCATTGCGCTGGCATTCCCTGGCCAAAAAGTGTAAGTAATGACCTGTTAACGTATCGTTGGCCTCAGTGCCACAGGAGGACATGGTGAGCACAGCAGTTGGCTTTGCTGCCTCACAGCACCAGGGAACAGGGATTGATCCTGGCCTCAGGTGACTGTCTGTCTTACATTCTCCCCGTGTCTCCTTGGGTTTCCTCTGGGTGCTCCACTTTCCTCCCACAGCCCTGAAAGTCTTATGTGTCATTACTTACACTTTTTGGAAAGTCTTCTTGGACTTTAAATTTAAACTCCTTCCAAGAGTTATACTTCACTGAGGCAAACAAGGACACAATGCAACTATTTATTTATTTAATAGGGCACCCTTAATTGACACGGGGAGTTTCTAATTGATGGAGAGGCACTCCTAATTGTCAGGGGGCACTCCTAATTGACAGGGGGCACTCCTAATTGACAGGGGGCACTCCTAATTGACAGGGGGCACTCCTAATTGACAGGGGGCACTTCTAATTGACAGGGGGCACTCCTAATTGACAACAGCGCTCCTATTTGACAAGGGGACACTCGTAATTGACAGGGGGACACTCCTAATTGACAAGGGGACACTCCTAATTGAGAGGGGACTCTCCTAATTGAGAGGGAACACTCCTAATTGACAGGGGGACACTCCTAATTGACAGGGGGACACTCCTAATTGACAGGGGGACACTCCGATTTGAGAGGGGGACACTCCGATTTGAGAGGGGGACACTCCAATTTGACAGGGGGACACTCCGATTTGACAGGGGGACACTCCGATTTGACAGGGGGCACTCCTAATTGACAAGGGGACTCTCCTAATTGAGAGGGGACACTCCGAATTGACAGGGGGACACTCCGAATTGACAGGGGAACACTCCGAATTGACAGGGGGACACTCCTAATTGACAGGGGGACACTCCTAATTGACAGGGGGCACTAATAATTGAGATCAATTCATTCATTCGTAGAGATCAGGCCAAGTGGGTCGTTGAGCCTGCTCTGCCATTTATTTTGACCTGGGCTGATGATCAAATTCAATATCCTGATTCAGTTGTTTGTAACAACTTTTCTGAAGAGACTTCTCCTGCTGCTGTACCCCTCCTGTCCACTAGGGGCCTGTGTTGCTTCTCTCCACACCTCCCACTCTGTCCCTGGTCCTCCGAGGGTGGCCTCTTGTCCAGTCGACCCAATCCCTGCTTTTTGTTGAGCTCCGAGCGGCGGCGGTATTGACTTGACGGACTACCGTCACCGTCTCCCGTTCATTTTAAATCCAATAAGCCTAAAGGAGAAGCGACTCTTCAGAATCAAGAGGGACCAGATAGTCTGACCGGTGAAAAGGTAAAAGATAATAAAGAAAAAGCGGCTGTTGTTGCGGAAGTTGCACATGTGCGAACCGGTGCGGCCCTGGTCAGTGATGGAGGCCTTTCCCAACCGCCGGGCATTATGGGAAACGGAGCCGCCATTGCTCCTTTACCAACCGAATCTAATGTAGGGCAGCCTTACGGCAGCAATACATACCATAAATGGGACACAAAAACAGGAAAATGCCAGCAGCCCCGTCAGCATCAGTGGGAAGAGCCAAAGTTTCAAGTCTAGATGACTCTCTGTCACCAGTGGCAGAATGAATGGGCCATTTGGTACATTTATCTTGATCCTGGCTGATCATCGAATTCAATATCCTACCTATCTCCCATATCCTCCAGGATCATCCTCAACACTGGTGCCCCACAAGGCTCTGTTTTCAGCTTCCTACCATACTCCTTATACATCTATGACCGTGTGGCTATTCAATGATGGCACAGAGTAGGGGAATGAGATAGGGAATCTGGTGAACTGGTGCAGCGACAATAATCTCTCTCTCAATGTCAACAAAATGAAGGAGATTGTCATCTACTTCAGGAAGCGTAGAGGCAAACATGCCCCTGTCTACATCAAAGTGAATGAAGTAGAAAGGGTCGAGAACTTCAAGTTTTTAGGTGTTCAACCTGTCCTGGTCCCCCCATGTCTACACAATATGCCAACACTTTAACTTGCTCAGAAGGCGAAATTAATTTGGCATGTTGGCGACGGCTCTCACCAATGTTTACAGATGCAGCATAGAAAGCATTCTTTCTGGTTGTATCACAGCTTGGTATGGCTTCTGTCTACCCAAGATTACAAGGAAGGTCATGAGTATAGCACAATCCATCACGCAAACCAGCCTCCCATCCATTGACTCTGTCTACATTTACTGCTGCCTCAGCAAACCAGCCAGCATATCATGCTACCTGGACATTCTCTCTTCCACCTTTTTCCATTGGGAAAAAGTTTGAGGTCATGTACCAATGGACTCAAGAACAGCTTCTTCCCTGCTGCTGTCAGACCTTTGAATGGACCTACCTCACATTAAGTTGATCTTTCTCTGCACCCTAGCTATGACTGTAACACTACATTCTGCATCCTGTCCTCCTTTATGAACAGTATGCTGTGGGAGTATAGTGTGCAAGAAACTGTATTTTTCACTAAGTGAATTCGTGGTACGATACTAAATCAAATAATATCAAACATCCCTTTTGCACGTTACAAAAATGCTAATTAGCAGGTTCTTTGGATTACGAGTGTTGGATTCCCACCGCACACCCCACAGTGGTCAATCTGCCAATAACACTCCCTCACAGTGACTGAATGTTTCCACTTAGACATGGTGATGCTTTTATGAAGCTTTGTTTGCAAATTACAAAAGCTGTAACTACCAGTTGCTTTAAAGTATGTGTGTTGGAGTTCATCCCCCACCTGCCTCCACCCCCTCCCTCCTCTGCAGCAACAACTCACTCCTCCCCAGCTATGGTCCATGTCTCCCCCCCAACCCCCTCCCCCAACCCCGTTTCTCAGTTTCTCAATTCCTGCTTGCAGTTTATTTAACGCGATGTCATGATGTCTGTTCTCTCTCTGACTAGACTTGTCCAAAAACATGTTTCAGGCTGATTGGCTCCCACTCATTTTTTGTCCAACGCAAGGACCAAGCTGCTGCCTACTTTCTTCACTGATGAGATCCTGCACCTTCCAATCGCTGTGACCTCTATCATCTAGAAGGACAAAGGTGACAGACTCACACCTGACAGATCCCCGCTGAGCCACTCAGCATCCTGACTTGGAAATATATTGACCATTTCTTCAGTGTCGTAGGGTCGAAATAAACACATGGAAAATAGAAGCAGGAGGAGGCCAATTAGTTCATCGAACCTGCTCCGCCATTTATTTTGACCTGGGCTGATCATCAATTTCAATATCCTGATCCTGCTTTCCCCCTATTTCCCTCAAAACCAAGCTCTATATCTAATCTCTTCTTGAAATCATACATTGTGGCCTTCAGCTACTTTCTGTGGGAGTGAATTCCACACATTTATCACCATATATGGGTGAAGAAATTTCTCCTTTCCTCAGTCCTGAAAGGTTTACCCTTTATCCTGAATCATAAGCCCTGCATCTGGAGACAGCTGAAGTATGAATATCATCAGGGATTAAAGTCTACAGTCAGATCCCATATGGTGCATTCACCATTTTTTCACCAGGTGTTTTAACTGAACTTTTACGCATTGGTTATTGAATTTACCACCATATATTGGTGAAGAAATTGGAAATTGAAGAGTCCTTTTTGGAACTTTCAACTCTGTCTCTCTCTGCACCTCTCACTATTTCTTTCATTCTCTCTACATGACTCTCTTGTTCTGTCTGTCTGTCTCTCTGCAAAGAGATATTGACTCTGAATGTACCCACCAATTCCTTTACTCTAGAACCCCAGGAGTTGGGGGATTGTAGCTGTCTAGGTGTGCCCTGGGACTTCACTTCGTCTCTGATCCCACCAACTTGACCCACTTGCCTCTGCTTTCCCACCATGCAATGTCCGAATTGCAGCCGCAGCTTCAATTTCCTCAGTGGCAGGAATGCGCCCACGCCCATTGGAAGTGTTAAATTCAATAGAGAAATATTTTGTAATTCTCAGTGATTCAGCTCTCCTCGTCTTTTAGTGAATTGAAGAATTGTAGCAAAGGGATACTTGAGCACTTTCTTGAACTGCTCTCTGAACTTAGTCTGGGTAATGGCGTAAATACCAGTGTTTGTACAGCAACTAAGGAGCTGTAGCATGAAGCCAATTTCCTGAACAATATCATCTAGAAATATAGATTCATACCCCAACTCATACATTCGTTTCCATATAGAAAAAATCATGAACAGTGACCATAACAAGATGAAATTGGCTGAGATAATAAACAGTAAAATAATGGATTTCTTTCGACTTTCCATCTCTGGGTCTTTGGGACTCTCCCTACTGCCGTGAGCCCGGAGTCGCCTGCGAGCCCTGCTGCTCACTATAATATGTTGGACTGTGAGAGCATTGAGCAGCAGAATGAGGACAAATGGGATACCTGGGGTTAGAATGTAATGGAGGAACTCGATCGCTACCCAGGCCTCTGATAGAGAAACATGCTCATTCAGAAAGCAAAATGCAGGTTGGTTCATCATCCAGTAATAAGGTCGGAATATAAAATACCAGATAATGTTTTTTACACAGCTGAGCGCAGCCACTGTTCCCAGAACCACACGGGCAGTTTTCTCACTGCAGTATTTGCTTTTCAGCTTTGTTCCACAAATGGCCACAAATCGATCGAAGGTGAAGGTGACGGTGAACCAGACGGAGCAGTCAGTGGCTGCATAAAGCAGGATGGCGTGGATGTTACACAGGGGTAATTTCCGCAGGAAAATAAACTGTTCCAAGAAAACAATTGGAATGTGTCTCAGTATCAGGTCGAGGATAATGACGAGTAGATCTGCCGTTGCCATGGACACCAGGTAAGTTGTGACACATTTGGAGAGACCACATTGTTTGCGAGCCAGGATGACGATTGTGATCATGTTCACTGTAAGGATAGGAATTAAATTATGAAAAGACACATCAGACTGCCAGGAAGATACAAGTCCCATTCTTTGATTAAGAATGAGGAGCAGTTGTGATTTCTAACATGTTGCTGTTTAGAGAGATCGGAAAGAACTGATAGGAACGGCTATGAACTTTTTAAAATTATTCAATCATAAGACATGGATGTCAGTGGCTGGCCAGCATTTATTGGCCATCTCTACTTACCTTGTAGGGTTATTGAGAGTCAATCATGTGGATATTCAGAAGCTTTTTCCCAGGATGGAAGAGTCAATTACTCGGGGAATAGATTTAAGGTACAAGGTGCAAGGGTTAAAGGAGATGCACGAGGCAAGTCTTTTACATAGTGGAAGCAGATATCACTGACTTTTAAGGGCGATCTGAACAAATATATTTATAGAATGGGAATAGAGAGATACGGTCCCCAGAAGTGGATGAATTTTAGTTTAGACAGGCAGCATGACTGGTGGTAGGTGGAAGGACTGATTCCCAAGCTGTAATTTTCTTTTATCTTTGTTCTTTACTGTTGTTCCAGAGTGACATGTAGGCCTGACCAGATGAGGACAGCAAATATCCTTCCACTGACGAATGTTAATGGTTTGATAGTCATCAGCAGATTCTTATTATCAGATATATTTTACTGAATTCAAATTCCACCAGCTGTTGTGGCGGGATTCGAACCTGTGTCCCCCAGCGTTAGCTGAGTTCCTATATTAATGGTCTAGTGACAATAGCACAAGGCCAATCTCCTCCCCTTATGGAGGGCTGATAGAGTAAATAACAACAACTGAAGGCAAGGAGGGAATGGACACAGCTTGACCGAGTGGATTCCAGCAATATGGCAGGGGAGGGATTCTGGGATAGGTTTTCTTTTTCCCACTTCTCTGCTGTTCCCAAGAATGCGTATTCCGGAGAAAGAGTGCTTTAACCTGTCCAGTGCCATGAGTTGTATGGGAAAAAGGATAAACATTTAATCATTGCAAAACCAAAATGTAAACCACAACAAACGTTCACTCTTCAAAGACACATGTAAGAAAAGATGATTTCCAGAGAATTGACTTGCACCTAGATTATTAGAGATTAAAATTTATAGAGATCACTTCCTTGCAGTCCATAGGATGGTGGCTGAAAGCATTGGAAACCTGAAGGATTCTCTCTGTTTTCCTTGCTACGATGACAATAATGTCTCCCTTGATGTCAGTAAAATGAAGGAAATAGCCATTAACTTCAGGAAGTGTAGTGGAGGACATCCCCACCTACATCAATGGGAATGAAGTGAAAATTGTCAAGAGCTTCCAGTTTCGAGGTGGCCAGATCACCAACAATCTGCCCTGGTTCCTCTGTACGGATGTTATAGTTAAGAAAACCCACTAACACCTCTCATTTCTCAGAAAGCTAGAGAAATTTGTCATGTCTACTACAATTATGAGCCATGTACCACGGAAAGCATCCTTTCTGGATGTGTCATAGCTTGGTATAACACCTATTATATCCAAACCAGGAAAAAACTACAGTGGGTGGTGGATATAACCCAGTTCATCATGCAAATCAACCTTCTACCCATTGACTCAGTCTGTGTTTATTAGCATTGTGAACGATGCCTCATTAAGTTAATTAAGATAATTGAGGAGGTGAGAGAAATGACTGATGAGGGAAGGATTGTGGATGTTGTCTACATGGGCTTTAGTAAAACAATTGACAAGGCCCGTACGGCGGGCTGGCACAAAAGATTAAATCAGACGGGATCAGGAGTGAACAAGCTTGACGGATTCAGAACTGGCTTGGCCATGGAAGCCAGAGGATAGTGATGGAAGTGCTTTTATGAATAGAGTCTATAACTAATGGTGTTCTGCAGGGATCATTGCTGGGACCTCTGCTTTTTGTAATATATATAAATGACTTGGAAGAAAATGTAGTGGCTTGATCAGCAGGTTTGTGGATGATACTGAGATAGCTAGATTTGTGGATAGTGACGAAGATTGTGAGGGAATACAGTAGGATGTAAATAGGCTGGAAATTTGAGGGACAAATAGCAAATGGAATTTAATCCAGACAACTGCGAGGTGATGCATTTTGGTAGGTCCAATTGAAGTGGGAGCTATAAAATGAATGGCAGAACCATCAGAAGCACAGACACACAGAAAGTTCTGGATAGGCAAGTCCATAGATCTTTAAATTGGAAAAGCAGGTAGAAAAGATTGTGAAGAAAGCATACTTGTCTTCATCAGACAAGGCATTGAGTATAAAAATTATATTAGACATGAAAAACATTATTCGGCCACATTTAGAATACTGTGTCCAGTTCTGGTCATCACACTATCAGAAGGATACGGACGTTTTGGGAAGAGTGCAGAAATGGTTTACCAGATTGTTCCTGATATGGAGGGTATTATTCATGAGGAAAGATTGGTTAAACATGGACTGTTCACCCTGGAATGACAGAGGCTGAGTGATGACCTGATAGATGTTTACAAAATTATGAAGGGTGTGGATAGGGTGAACAGTTGGAAGTTTTTTCCCAGGGCAGAAATGACAATCACATGAAGGCACAAGTTGAAGATAAGGGGAAAGTTTCAGTGGAGATGTACGGGGAAGGTTTTTACATAGAGGGTAGTGAGGGCCTCGAATGCATTGACAAGTGAGGCAGACGCGTCAGCATCATGTAAAACTTATCTGGAGAAACATATAAGCAGGTGGGGCTTAGAGGGATAGAGGCGATTGGTCTGGATAGGACAACCTGATTAGCACAGGCTTTTAGGGCCGAAGGGCCTGTTCTTGTACTGTACTTTTCTTTATTTTTTGTACAATTCCTGCTTCCTTGGGAAAAGCAGCCAACGTTATCAAGGACCACGTGTACCCCAGGCATTTTCTGTTCCATCTTTTTCTGTCATGAAAGATCTGGGTTCATGTACCAGCTGAGTCAATAACAGCTTCTTTCCTGCTGCACTCTATCAGGACCAGGAAACTTGTCTACCTTTATCCCCGTTAGCTTACTGAACGCTACCTCTTTCGTGATAATGTGAGTTTCTAGGTCATCACCTGCTATTATCTTCTTGTCACTAACTTTTGGCATGTTATTTGTCTTTTCCACTGTGAAAACCGACACAAAATATTTGTTCAATGCCTTGGCCGTTTCCTCATTTCCAGTTATTAAATCTCACTTCTCATCTTCTAATGGAGCCACTCTTTTTCATTTTACATATATTTGTAGAAATTTTTGCTATCTGTTTTTATATTCGGAGCTAGTTTACTCATAATTCATCTTACTTTTCTTGTAGCTTTTTGCCTTGATTTCTGGTAGACTTTTATAGAATGCCACTTTGTATGCATTTTCTTTCAATTTGATACCTTCCTCAATTTCCTTAGATATCTATGACTTATTATCTCTTTTTCTACAGTCCTTATCAAAGGTACACAGTGCTGAGCACTGTGAAAGATCACTTTGAAAGTCCTCCGCTGTTCCTCAGTTGTCCCACCGTGAAGTTTTCCTCCCAGTCTACCTTAGCCAACTCCTCCCTCATCCTACTGTAGTCTCCTTTGTTTAAGGACAAGACACCGGGATTGAGATTTTACCTTCTCATGCTCCATCTGGATTTTAAATTCAACTATACCTTAATCGCTTCTTCCAAGAGGATCCCTAACTGTGAGATCTTTAATTATTTCTGTCTCATTACACAGGACCAGATCTAGGATAGCTTGCTCCCTTGTCGGTTCCGTTACATGCTGTTCAAAGAAGCTATCGCGGATACATTCTGTGAACTCCTTTTCAAGGCTGCCTTGACCGATCTGATTTGACCAATTGATATGTAGATTAAAATTCCCCTGTGATAATTGCTGGATCATTTTTCCATGCATCAGTTATTTCTTTGTTTATTTCTCACCCCACTGCGATGTCATGACTTGGTGGTCTATAGATTACGCCTATAGATTTCTCCTTACTATTTCTAATTTTCACCCAAATGGATTCAGCCTTTTTTTTCCAGAGAACTAGGTCATCTCTCACTACTGCTCTGATGTCATCCTTAAATATCAGAGCTACAGCACCTCCGTTACCTTCCTGTTGGTCCCTCAGAACAGTTTAATACCCTTGGATATTCAACTCCCAGTCGTGACCATCCTGTAATCATGTCTCTGTAATGGCCACCAAATCATACTCATTCACAGTGCTGTCAAATCATTTGCCTTGTTTCGAATGCTACGGGCATTCAGATGACGTACCTTTATGCCAGTTGTATCTTTCTGAATTCTAACACGTCGATTAATAGCACCTCCTGATTTCTCCTTACTGAGCAGGTCAGTAAAGTGATGGAAGGGGTCATTGACAGTGCTATCAATCTACTCAGCAATAACCTGCTCAGTGATGCCCAGTTTGGGTTTCACCAGCGTCACTCAGCTTCCTACCTCATTACATCCTTGGTTCAAAGATGGAAAAAAGAGCTGAATTCCAGAGGTGAGGTGAGAGTGACAGCTCTTGACGTCAGTGCCGCATTCACTGAGTGTGGCGTCAAGGGACTTTGGCAAATCTGGTAAAGGTTATCCAGCAGCGGGGCTAAAGCAGAGGTGGCGTATGTATGTATGTGGTCTGATGGAGGGCGCAGTAGACAGGAATGGGTCTGGAGAGGATGTGGGGCGAGAAATGATGTCAGGGTGAAATGGACCTTGGAGTGTGTGAATAGTCCGATTCAGCTTCAGATAATCAGCAGAGTGGGGAATGGGGATGGATAGGAAATGGAGTTTGTGACTACAATGCCATCATTTTTCATAAATGGAAATTACAAAAAGAGTTAAAACATGCTTTGTAGGATTATTTGCTGGATGGAGACACTTACCAGGGACACCAACAACAGCCAGAAGGGGATAGTAAATCCCTTGGATAATTCGAAGTATGAAATAGATGCGATCTGCAAGCGTCCATCTTATATAATCTATATTAAGGTAGTAAATTGCTCCGGTTATACCCCTGTCCATTGCTGTAATGTTGCAATCCATTGTTCTGAGATTCTGATCCATTGTTGTAACATTCCGATCCATTGTTCTCAGATTCTGATCCATTGTTGTAACATTCTGATCCATTGTTCTGAGATTCTGATCCATTGTTGTAACATTCTGATCCATTGTTCTGAGATTCTGATCCATTGTTGTAACATTCTGATCCATTGTTCTCAGATTCTGATCCATTGTTGTAACATTCTGATCCATTGTTCTGAGATTCTGATCCATTGTTGTAACATTCCAGTCGATTGTTCTCTGATTCTGATCCGTTGTTGTAACATTCCAGTTGATTGTTCTCAGATTCTGATCCGTTGTTGTAACATTCTAATCGATTGACACATTTTTGGTTCTCTCTAATCCATTATTCTCAGACTCTGATCTCTCCAGCCCGTTCTCTGGAACTGCTAATCTCTGTTCTTGTTGGTAGCAAGCCTGCAGACATTTTATGGGATATCACATTGAAAGGAGTCTCTTACTAATAGGAGAAGGAAACCCTCCAGTGACACAATGAGAATCCACGGAGACTGACATTAATTACAGTCACTAAACAAACAGGTTCAGTTAACCCCTTTCAATCCAATACTTTTTATATCACAATGGTACCACTGCAGATGACATGAATGTTAAACAAGTCGGATCTCAGATTGAAATCTGTCTAATCTGCTGCTACCCTGCTTTCTTTGTGTCACAGAATGAAGTAAAGCTACTGAACATAAAAGCACATAACACCATTGGTAATTGTTGGAATTTTAAGAATTAGTAAGGGTATTAAAAGAAAAGATGAAACTTAAGCATGCAAAATAGAAGACACAGAAGAAGATCTGACAAAGCATTCTATCAAATATTCTATGAAAGAAACACAATAAAACTTTTCAGAGCTTCTTACTGGTTTGCCTCTCTGACCTTCAGATAGGTGTGGGCCTGAAGCCTCAGCCTCAAATTACCCTTTAACCCAACAGACCCTTCGGCCCCTCCAAGCCTGCACCAACCATGCCGCCCCGACTGAATTAAAACCCCCTACCCTTCCGGGGTCCGTATCCCTCTATTCCCATCCTACCTGTCCAGATGCCCCTGAGAAGTAATTGACTCTTCCATCCTGAGAAAAAGCTTCTCACTGTCCGTGCCTCTCATAATCTTGTAGATTTCTATCAGGTCTCCCCTCAAACCACATTTCTCCAACCTCTCTCATAACTAATGCCCTCCGTACCATAGGAATTTGAACATAGAGCATTTACAGCGCAGTACAGGCCCTTCAGCCCTCGATGTCGCGCAGACCATTGGAACCAATTTTATGACCCTCTGTCCTAAACTATTCCAATGCTATCCCTATGCCTGTCCACTGACCATTTGAACGCCCTTAAACTTGACGAGTCCACAACTGCTGCAGGCAGGGCATTCCACGCCCTTACTACCCTCTGAGTAAAGAAACCAGGCGTCATCCTGGTAAAAGAAGCCGCGTGAGCAGGAAAAAAATTTTTCTTTACCCCCTGAGTTGTTTGGATCTGAAATATCGCTGGGACTGTGCAGGAGGCAGATTCAACTAAAGTTTCAAAAACTAATTGGATTAAAACTGCAAACTGCAAACAAAATGTGTGGAAAAGGGGAGGAGATGCTTTGTCCATGCTGACCAGGTTTTCAAAACGGAACTGATCCCATTTGCCTGCATTTGACCCTCAATAGGTGGCACAGTGTTTAGCACTGCTGTCTCACAGTGCCAGGGATCCCAGTTCGATCCCCGGCTTATATCAGTGTCTGTGCAGAGTCTGAGAGAGAGAGAGCGTGTGTGTGTGTGTGCGTGTGTGCGTGCGCGTGTGTGTGTGTGAGAGAGAGAGAGTGTGTGTGTGTGCGCGTGTGAGAGAGTGTGTGTGCGCGTGTGAGTGTGTGTGCGCGTGTGGGAGAGTGTGTGTGCGCGTGTGGGAGAGTGTGTGTGCGCGTGTGGGAGAGTGTGTGCGCTTGCGTGTGGGAGAGTGTGTGTGCGCCTGTGGGAGAGTGTGTGTGTGTATACGAGAATGTGTGTGAATGGAGGTGGGTAAGGTGTCCTAGAGAGTGCATGAGGTACAACGGAGATTTGCTGATTTATGATAGACGTGGTTCAGAGAGGGTCAGGTCGACGTTAGCTGGTTTACTGATTATTGGGATGGGGCAGAGGTCAGGCCTGGTTATACCTTATAGCTGCTGGAAGAGTTAAAGATAACCTAACAGCTTGCAGTCAGCACAGAATATTTCTGGGAATCACTGGCAGTGAGTGTAGAACATCGAAGTTGCTCTCTCCTCACCCCAGGATGCTGCTGAACCCTTCGCCATTCACTCCCTGATCCACCAACTCAGCATCTCTTACTACCTGCTCAATATAGCCTGCGGAATTCTTTGTGTCTTTTGGTTATTTCTGGTAAACAAACATCAAATCTGTAAAGATGAGAAAGGCTACGTTTAGCTTTGCCTTGTTTTCTGGTGCCATGTGACAGTGTATCCCCTGGAACACGCAATGTTCCTCACTATTGACAGATATTCACAGGTAATGCAACAATATCAACATAATGCCACTATTGATGTAGCCCAATCCATCGCACAAACCAGCCTCCCATCCATTGACTCCACTTCCCACTGCCTCAGGGAAAGCAGCCGGCATAACATGCATCCCGGACATTCTGTCTTTTATCTTTTTCCTTCAGGATTTTCAGCACTCAACCCAGAAGACTGGATTCCTGTAACATATGAACCTACTATGCTTATTTGGAGGGTTATGTGTATTGGATGTTGCATTTGGTTGGAACACACTAGAGATATTCCTTAGGAGTTATACATTATCGTGATTGTTGTGTTTGTAGTTTGCAATTGTTACCAGTTCTTACTAATTGTCTTACTATACATGTTAATAATATTCTTAATTAAACTTTGTTTTTGATAAAGCTCCTCGTGGGTCAGTTGGATTACACCTGAAGTGAAACATCTCATACTCATCCTCGCCAAATTCAACGTGAAATGTTACAGGCCAGGTGAGCTTCACAAAACACCTTGAAATATCCAACGTGATTTGAACACTACTCATTTTTGGAGCTGAAGGGCAATTCAGCATAGCCAATTCTCCTAACCTGCACACCTTCAGGGGAATTGGGTGGCACGGTAGCACACTGGTTAGCACTGCTACCTCAAAGTGCCAGGAATCCGATTCAATTCCAGCCTTGGGTCACCATCCGTGCGGAGTTTGCACCTTTTTCCAGTGTCTGCATGGGTTTTCTCCAGGTGCTCTGGTTTCCTCCCACGGTCCAAAGACGTGAAGGTTAGGTTTCCCCTTTGTGTAAGGGGGATTAAATATCAGGGGTTATGGGGATGGATGGGATTGTGGTTGGTGCAGACGTGATGGGCCTCCTTCTGCACTGGGATTCTAGGATTTTTTAAAACCAGAGTACCTGGAGGAAACGGAGATGGGGAGAATGTGCAAACTCCACACAGACAGTGACCCGAGGCCAGACTTGAACCTGGGATCTTGGCGTTGTTGAGGCTAACCACTGTGCCATCAATTTCCAGACAATATTTGCAATGGGGAATGATTAACAGAGTGCAATGTTTGCTATTAAAACACCTGAGACCCCACTGCAAACTCCAATCCCTTACCATATTGTTTGACAGTCACATTGTCTACAAGCATAGCCACCTAGCGCCCGAACTTCCCTGAGGCTCAAAGACCAGCACTTTCATTGTGAGAAGTTTTGAGTACAGGAACAGGGATGTATTATTGCAATTATAGAGGGTCTTGGCGAGGCCACACCCAGAGTATTGTGTGCAGTTCTGATCTCCTTGTCTGAGGAAGGATGTTCTTGCTCTAGAGGGAGTGCAGCAAAGATTTACCAGGCTGATTCCGGGGATGGCGGACCTGATGAATGAGGAGAGATCGACCGGGTTAGGATTGTTTTCGCTGGAGTTCAGACAAATGAGACAAGAATCTCATAGAGTCGTGTAAAATTCTAACAGGACTAGACAGGATAGATGCAGGAAGGATGTTCCCGATGGTGGGGAGAGTCCAGAACCAGGGTTACAGCTTGAGGATTTGGAAAAGACCATTTTAGACGGAGATGAGACGATTCTTCACCCAAAGAGTGGTCGAGCCTGTGGAATTCATTCCCACAGAAAGTAGTTGATGCCAAAACGTTGAATATATTCAGGAGGTGGCTGGAGATAGCATTTGGGGATGAATGGGATCCAAGGTTATGGGGAGAAAGCGGGATGAGGCTATTGAGTTGGATGATTAACCGCGATAGTGAGGAATGGTGGAGCAGGCTGGATGGGCTGAATGGCCTCTTTCCTTCGATGTTTCTATCTGCAGTAGCTGTGATCTGCCAGCAGAAGGTGGAGTTTAATCACAAGATCGTGAAATGGATTTCAGGCAGAGAATATTTTTGACCTTTGTTCTCAGCCATTCATTCACCGGGAGATCACTCATTGTAGCAGCCTGCTGGTTCTAACGTGACTTTACCACTCCCAATGACAAATCCACTCATGTAATGATCACCCCTTCCTGTAATAATTTTCCCAGCTCAATTACCTGCAACATGCGCTCGGAACTCACTATACAAAGTTACTCCTGAGCCTGTGCGGACATTTCCACAGCTGCTTCCGGATTTCAAGCTCCTGCAGTGTGTTGTTTCTTTGAACAGGCTGGCTGAGTTCATCCAGGGGCAAAAGCATCTTTTTCAAAGAGAGCAGTGAGGAAATTCTTTTATTTGTTAGTGTCACAAGTTGGTTTACCTTAACACCACAATGAAGTTGCTGTGAAAATCACGACACTCCGGCGCCTGTCTGGGTTACACTGAGAGAGAATTTAGCATGGCCAATGCTCCTAACCAGCGTGTCTTTCAGAGTGTGGGAGGAAGGGGCAGCACAGTGGCGCAGTGACTTGCATTGCTGCCTCAAGGTGCCAGGGTCTTGGGTTCAAATCCGGCCTCGGGTCACTGTCTCTGTGGAGTTTGCACATTCTCTTTTCATGAGTAGGTTTAAAAGTCTAAAGTCATGTCTGCATGGATTTCTTCCCTCAGTCCAAAGATGTATGAGTTACATGTTGGCCATGCTACATTGACCGTAGTGTCAGGGGGAATGAGCAGAATAAACGTGTGGGATTGTGGTCGGTACAGACTCAATGGGCCGAATGACCTCCTTCTGTGCTGTAAGGATTCTATGAAACTGGAGGAAACCCATGCAGTCACAGGGAGAATGTGCAGACTTCACATAGACAGTGATCCAAGCTGGGAATCAAACCCGGCTCCCTGGCACTATGAGGCAGCAGTGCTAACCACTCTGTACCGTGCCATCAACCTGTACAAACTGACCTGGTCTGCCAGAGGCTCTGCAGATATATAAAATGGACAGGACAAGCTAAAGTTGGCTTTGGACTCTTTGAGAATGTGATTGGGGAATGAATAATGGGAAGTAAGGAAATGATTGAGACTTTGAAGAAGCATGTTTTAGCTGTCTTTACTGTAGAATACAGAAAAGGAATCCCAAAACTAATAAAGAAAATAGAGTCGTAGAGGTTTACAGCATGGAAACAGGCCCTTCAGCCCAACTTGTTCATGCAGGTTTTTTCTAAAACCTCATAGCTAATTTCAATTGCCCACATTTGGCCCATTTCCCTCTTTACCCATCATACCCATATAACTATCTAAATGCTTTTTGAAAGATAAAATTGTACCCACTTCTACTTCTCTCTGGTATTAATTAAAACAATCACTATCTTGTTATCAGTGATAAGGGACTTATTCAATGGTGAGAGATTGAGTAGAATGGGCTGATTTTCCTTACAGTTTGAGGATGGATCTATTGAAACTTTTTGATACGATCCCAGATAATGTTAATACTGAACAGACAGGTTCTAGAATGGAACCCTGGCTGAATAGGTTGCAACTTTTTGTTGCAGGGGTGATGAACAGAGTCACAAAAGTGGCATTTAACCTTAAATGACAGGATAAAATATTTATTAACCAGGAAAAGATGAACTATAATACCTTCACTTTCACAGATAAACCCAGATTTATAAGGATTGCACAAGTTACAGTATAATGTTCTCAGTAACTACACAGTCCCTGAAAACAAACAGGCTAACTGTAGTCAGATACATCACACTCTGCCACTCTGACAGATGCCACATAATATAATTTCTGTGGATTTCTCATCAAATCTTCCTCCCAATGTTTCTCACACTGAGCCAACTGGTGTGGCTGGAATCTGACTTCTGCCTGAGTGTTTCCAAACTTCACTGTTGGATAAGACATTTTGGAATCTACATCCAAACAACATTTTCTCTTGGATGCTTTCATCAGGGATCCACTTCCAGGATTTCAGTCTCTCCTTTCTGTATTCCTCTGTCTTGTGCTGCATTCAAAGTTCCACCCAATCTTGCACTTGCCCAGTCACGCCAACAGACCATCACTACTTCACAGAATGGTGAATGTTTGAAATTCCCAGCTGTGTCTGTTCATTTCTGAATATGTCCAAGACCACAATGCATTGAATTTTGAAGCAACGGGAATCAGAGATCAGGGATACAGCTCATGAAAATGGATTTGAGGTAGATCAGTCACAATCTATTGAATGGTGCTCCAAAGGCTAAATGTCCCACTCATGTGGCACACTGGTTAGTACTGCTGCTTCAGACCACCAAGGACGTGGTCCGATTCCTGGCTTGGGTCACTGTTTGTTCAGAATCTGCATGTTTCCGCCCCCCCCCCGCCCCCCCCGCCCCCAGTGTTTGTATGGGTTTCCCCTGGGTGCTCTGGGTTCCTTCTGCAGCCTGGAAGACGTGCTAGTTGGAGTGATTGGCCGAGCTAAATTCTCCCTTCGTGAACCCAAACAGGTGCTGAAGTGTGGCTACGAGGGGATTTTCACAGTAACTTCATTTCATTATTAATGTAAGCCACTTGTGACACTAACATACAAGTCTTATTTATTTATGATATTTGCTCCTCCTTCCTGACCGTCGACAGTGTTGGTAACGGAACAATGGCGGCTCTTTTTCCCATGGTGCCCCGCGGCTGGGAAAGGCCTCTATCAGCCTGCAGGGCCGCACTGCACTCTGGGAGGCAGAACTCGCTGCACATGCGCAGCTTCGCACCGCAATACTTATATTGTTTTTAACCTCCTCCCCTGTCCGACTGTATGTTTACCCTGGATTCTGTAGAGTCGCTGTTTCTTTTAATTTATTGGATTTATTTAAAATAAACAAGAAGCGGTGGTGAGGTTTTCAAGCCAACATGGCGGCCCCTCTAAGCTCGACAAAGAGCAACAGCCGGACAAGAAGCGACTCTCGGAGGACCAGAGTGAAGAGCAGCGCCTGAAGAGAGTGGGAGTGTGCCCTAGTGGACATGAGAGGAAGCAGCAGCAGGCACAGTCTCCCTTCCCAAAGGGTTTTTTTAGTTGTTAGAGACACTGGGAAATTAAATTCACCAACAATAAGAACCATTCACCAAAAGAGAAAATCTCAGCAGGTCTGCTAGTAAAGAGAGAAAAGGGCTGACGTTTTGAGTCCAGGCATAGAAAGTGGGGAGATATTGAAAGTGTAGAGTAAGGGAATGAAAGATTATAGGCACACAAAAAAGGGGAAAGGCTGCTAATGGCAGTCCAGAGAGAGAATAGAAGTTGCGAACGGCCAAACGGCAGAGAAGTGGAAATGACAGGCGAAGATATGGTGTCGGCTCAAGAGAGGTAAAACTGAGAAGGATAAGAAAAAGAGGAATAAAGGGAAAGAAAGGGGTTATAAAATAGAGAGAAAATAAAGAAAAATGGCAGAGAACAGTAAACAAAAGGGGTGGAGCAGAACTAATCAACTGAAGTTGTTGAATTCAGTGTTGAGACTGGGAGGCTGTAAAGCGTTTAGCGGGAAGATGAGATGCTGTTTCTCCAGTTTGGGTTGAGCTCCAGTGGAATATTGCAGCAAGCCAAGGACAGATATAAAAATATGGGAGCAGGATGGTATGTTAAAATGGCAAGTGACGGGGAGTTCAGGGTCCTGATTGCAGACAGACTGAAGCAAAGTGATGGTACAATCTACATTTGGCCTATCCAATGTAGAGGAAACGTCAACTTCAATTGATTAGTTGTACCCCACCTCAATCCCTTTATTTTCATTTCATTTAATTTTTAACTGTTCTCTACCTTTTAGTTCCTTATTGTCTTTTATTTTTCTTTCTCATCTCTCTTTCCCCCTATTTAATACCTCTTCTCCATACTTTTCTTCTCCTTTGCTTCCCTTTTTCTCAATTTTACCTCTATCCCACTCATCCTCCACATTTTCATCTGTCACAGCTTATGCTCTGATTTCAGCTCCTCTCTTTTGGCCATTCACAATTTCTATTTTCTCTATAGACTATCATTAGCAGCCCTTCCCCTTGTTTTTGTGGCTATGACTCTTCTTTCATTCCCTTACCATATATATAAATATCTCCTACTTTCTATGCCTTTTAGCTTTGACAAAGGCTCATCTGGACTGGAAATGTCAGCTCTTCGTGCTCCTTACAGATGCTGCCAGACCCGCTGAGATTTTCCAGCTTTTCTCTTTCAGTTTCAGATTCCAGCATCCGCAGTAATTTGCTTTTAGAAGAACCATTCATCCTATTTCACCCCCCATTCCCAATCTCTATTCCACCTTTTTCAGATTTACCAGGATGTTGTCTGGTATGGAGGGCATTAGCTATGAGGTGAGGTTGGAGAAACTTAGTTTGTTCTCACCGTTTGAGGAAGTCCACAAAATTATAAAGAACATGGATAGAGTGAATAGCCAAACGCTTTCTCCTAGGGTGGATACTAGGTGGCGTAGGTTTAAATTAGAAGGGGCAAGGTTTAAAGGAGATGTACGAGGCAAGTTTTTACACTGAGGATGGCGAGTGCCTGGAACTTGCTGCTGGGGCAGTATGCAGATCAGATAGTGATGTTTGAAGGGCGTTTTGACAAACACATGGAAGAGTAAGGGGTTTTAGTTCAGTTGGGTAGCATAGTCGGTGCAGCTTGGAGCGCTGAAGAGCCTATCCTGTGCCATAATTTTTTTTGTTCTTTGTTCTAACTTTAGTGTGAAATACTTTGCACCTTTACACATTAAAGTTAAACCTCATAATATGTCAAATTACTTTGATCCTGTGCTGTGGGGAAATATTTACATTTTCTAATTTCAGAATAAAATAAATTTTCACTTTTGCCTATGTTATTTTTGTCTCTGGGTGATTGGAGTATGATTGAGGTTATGAAGCAGCGACACTTTTCTCCTGGAACAGACCAGCGTGTATGCTGCTCTGGATGTTCACGTTGTCGAAATTAAATGAGGTGTAATTAATTCAGCCTCATTGTGTTTATTTTGTACTGGGGAAAGGTCACCTGTTTACATGAGAGCCAGCACCAAATTATGAAAGGCAAACTTTAGTTGACAATTTTGTTTGAACTTGTTTTGAGGTTTGTAACTAACAGTATGAATGAAAAGAGTATCTTATCCAGTCCCATAGCTTGGTATGGTTCCTGTACTAACCAATACATCAAGAACCTGTAAAGGATCATGAATGAAGCCCAGTCCATCACGCAAACCAGCTTCCCATTCATTGACTCTGTTTACACTTCCCGCTGCCTCGGCAAAGCAGCCAGTATAATTAAGGACCCACACACCCTGGACATTTTGTCTTCCACCTTCTTCCATCAGGAGAAAGATACAAAAGTCTGAGAACAAGTACAAATCGACTCAAGAACAACTTCTTCTCTGCTGTCATTAGACTTTTGAATGGACCTACCCTGCATTAAGTTGATCTTTCTCGACACCCTAGCTATGTCTGCAACACTACATTCTGCACTCTCTCCTTACCTTCTCTATGAATGGTAAGCTCTGTCTGTATACTGCACAAGAAATGATACTTTTCATGTATGCTAATACATGTGACAATAATAAATCAATCGGAACGGTACGGTAAATTATGGCATTAGACGGTAGAATTATACATTAGTTGGTTTCTAACTGATAGCAAAGAGTGGGAGTAAATGGGTGTTTTTCTGGTTGGTGATCAGTGGTGTGCCTCAGGGATCAGTGTTCAGACTGCAGTTGTTTATGCTTTACAGAGATGATTTGGAGTTGGGGATCAAGTGTGTCAAAAAGTGTGTTAAAATGAGTCACAGAGCAAAGTGTGCAGAGGATGCTGAAAGTCTGCAATGGGATATAGATGGTCTAAGTGAATGGGTGAGGGGGTCTGGCAGATGGAGTACAATGTTAATAAATGTGAGGTCATCCATTTTTGTAGGAATAACAGCAAAATGGACTGCTATAAATGGTAAAAAAAAATTGCAGCATGCTGCAGTGCAGAGGGACCTGAGTGCCCTTGTGCAGTTGGTTTGCAACAGGTCATTAAGAAGGCAAATGGAATTTTGTCCTTCATTGCTGGAGGGATGGAGTTTAAAAAAGTGAGATTATGTTGCAGCTGTATAAGGTGCTGGTGAGGCCACACCTGGAGTACTGTGTATAGTTTTGGTCTCCTTGTGAAAGGATATACTGGAACTGGAGGAAATGCAGAGGAGATTCACTAGGTTGATTCCAGAGTTGAGAGGATTAGCTTATGAGGACAGACTGAGTAGACTGAGGCGATACTCATTGGAATTCAGCAGAATGAGGGAAGATCTTATAGAAACGTATAAGATAATGAGGGGAATAGATAAGATAGAAGCAGGGAAGTTGTTTCCACTGGCGGGTGAAACGAGAAGTAGGGGGCATGGCCTCAAAATAAAGGGAAGCAGATTTAGGACTGGAGGGCCAAAGGTCTGTTCCTATGCTGGACGTTTCTTTATTCTTTGAGTCTGTATTGAGTCTCTGAAAGAGCATCTTATTTTTTATTCGTTCACAGTATGTGGGCATTGCTGAGCTGGCCCCAGCACTCATTACCCATCCCTAATTGCCCCTTGATCTGAGTGTCGCTCGGAGGGCCATTTTGGAGGGCAATTAAGATTCAGCCGCATCGCTGTGGCTCTGGACTCACACAGAGACCAAACAAAGCAGATTTCCTTCGCGCAAAAGGGGCATCAGTGAACCAGATGGGTTTCTTCGACAATTGACAAAGGTTTCATGGTTATCGTTAGACTTTTAATTCCAGATTTTTAATGAATTCAAATTTTGCCATCTGCCGCAGCTGGATTTGAGTCCACATTCCCAGTTAGTGGTCGGAGCAGAAAGGTTGCTCGAAAACGAGTGGCAAATCCATGGCAGTTATTCTTGGATAAGGGAATTAAGTCCCAATTAGGCCCCAACTTCATTTGCGCCGGCCTTTACAGACCCTGTGACATGGTTTTGCCCAGTGGCAGTTGTGGTGGGTGTGACGTCCTCCCTCTGGGAGTTGCTGGTCCTTTCAGCAACCCTTCAGCCTCACCAGGAGTGGTGGCCAATGACAATATGGAAGCTACAAAAAGAATCAATGATGAAAGCCTTCCCTGTCCTGGGAGTATTTGATGGGTTAAGTGTAAAGGGAACTTTAGTCTGTATCTAACCCCGTGCTGTACCTGTCCTGGGCGTGTTTGTTGGGGGGACAGTTTCGAGGGAGCTTTACTCTGTATCTAACCCCATGCTGTACCTGTCCTGGGAGTGTTTGAATGGGAGACAGTGTAGAGGGAACATTACTCTGTATCTAACCCCGTGCTTTACCTGTCCTGGGAGTGTTTGATGGGGGACAGTGTAGAGGGAGCTTTACACTGTATCTAACCATGTGCTGTACCTGTCCTGGGAGTGTTTGATGGGGCGACAGTGTAGAGGGAGCTTTACTCTGTATCTAACTCTGTGCTGTACCTGTCCTGGGAGTGTTTGATGGGGGACAGTGTAGAGGGAACTTTACTCTGTATCTAACCCCGTGCTGTACTTGTCCTGGGAGTGTTTGATGGGGACAGTGTAGGGGGAGCTTTACTCCGTATCTAACACTGTGCTGTATTTGTCCTGGGAGTGTTTGATGGGGGACAGTGTAGAGGGAACTTTACTCTGTATCTAACCCTGTGCTGTACCTGTCCTGGGAGTGTTTGATGGGGGACAGTGTAGAGGGAGCTTTACTCTGTATCTAACCCCGTGCTGTACCTGTCCTGGGAGTGTTTGATGGGGGACAGTGTAGAGGGAGCTTTACTCTGTATCTAACCCCGTGCTGTACCTGTCCTGGGAGTGTTTGATGGGGACAGTGTAGGGGGAGCTTTACTCTGTATCTAACCCCGTGCTGTACCTGTCCTGGGAGTGTTTGATGGGGGACAGTGTAGAGGGAACTTTACTCTGTATCTAACCCCGTGCTGTACCTGTCCTGGGAGTGTTTGATGGGGGACAGTGTAGAGGGAGCTTTACTCTGTATCTAACCCCGTGCTGTACCTGTCCTGGGAGTGTTTGATAGGGACAGTGTAGAGGGAGCTTTACTCTGTATCTAACCCCGTGCTGTACCTGTCCTGGGAGTGTTTGATGAGGACATGGAGACTGAAATGGGAAGTGTTCATTTACTGGAATGGCCCTCAGTATTTGCGGTAATTGTATTCACATAACATTTATTAAAATTGGAGTGAAATAAGTTGTGTGGAAACAACCGCTTCATCTCTCTCTCTCTCTCTATCTCTATCTGTCTCCACCCAGGGTTTCTGTGAGATCGGACAGGAAGTTTCGCTGTTTCCTTCATCTCCGCTGCTGGCTTTGTCTTTGCTGCATGTGTCATTCTCCTCTTTATTCCAGGATTTTTTGGAAGCTCGGAGGTCCTACCTAATTTTGAGGACGCGGTCAGTGCTCCCAGCAGTAGCAGAATGAGTGAGGAGCACCTAACTCCCAGGAAGAAGGATCCAAAGTTCCTTATCCTTTCATGGAAGAGTCTGTCCTTGCCCTCACCTGAGAATTTGGAGACCAGCTTTTAGAATGGCCACTCCTCTCGATGTCTCTGAGGTGAGATGTAACCAACACACACACGCAACTTGGTCAATCCCAACATTACAGATTGGGATCCCCTTCATCTCCTCATCAGGCCGCGGAACACAGTGCATCAGACCATTTGGTCCATGTCCAGTGCTAGCCCTTTGGTAGAGTCTGTCGATTTCTTCCCCCCCACCCCCCCAAGTATTTCTCCAATTGCTTTCGGAAAGTTACAATTTAGTGTGTTCCCCACCAGCCTCTCAGACTCCCAAACAACTCGATACTTCAAAAAAATACTTTTCCCCTGCCACCTTTTCGTTCTTCTCCAAAGGCCTGAAGTTTGTGTCCTAGTGTCCTGGCCCAGCCAGTGACACCCATGTCCCACGAATGAATGAATTAAGAAAAATAGTAACTCCTCTTGTGTTTAAGGTGAATGAATTCCTGATTTATTTGATTATTTGTGTGTAATTCGATCGCAAGTGCCAGTTTCACCGAAGGCAGTCCCTCTCGGCATTGTTTGTGCCGATGCCTGCAATCTCTCTCTCTCTCTTTGTTGGTGAATTTAGAAGCTGAGGTTTATGTTTGAAATGGACCATAGATGTACAATATCTGAATAATTCTGTCGCTTGCAAACGATCTGATTATTTAAATCAGTTGTCGGGTGTAAGAGCAGAGAAACTGACTCTGAGGAGTGGGACAGACCGATAGAAATAGCAAGAGCAACCGAAAGGAATTTGAAAAGGAAGTTGGAACGGTTGTCAGGTCCGACGAGATTTGAACAATTACATAGAAGGAGAAATGTGAGAGTCGAGGGTGGCTTGGGACCTTCAAAAACAAATGTGGGCGTTATTGTACATGGAGAAATGAATTGGCAGAACTTATGGAAGAATCATTTCCCTCAAAGCAGCTCAGAACTCTCTCCTCCTGACCTGAAAGTCACTTGTGTCATTACTGGACACATCGGTTTTGGAAACTTGGGATTGAGTTGCAAAGTTTACCAAGGAAATTATAGCCAGTTTTCTCTCGGAACCCATTGCGCTGGCATTCACTGGCCAAAAAGTGTAAGTAATGACCTGTTAAAGTATCGTTGGCCTCAGTGCCACAGGAGGACATGGTGAGCACAGCAGTTGGCTTTGCTGCCTCACAGCACCAGGGAACAGGGTTTGATCCTGGCCTCAGGTGACTGTCTGTCTTACATTCTCCCCGTGTCTCCTTGGGTTTCCTCCGGGTGCTCCACTTTCCTCCCACAGCCCTGAAAGTCTTATGTGTCATTACTTACACTTTTTGGAAAGTCTTCTTGGACTTTAAATTTAAACTCCTTCCAAGAGTTAAACTTTACTGAGGCAAACAAGGACAGAATGCAACTATTTATTTATTTAATAGGGCACCCTTAATTGACACGGGGAATTTCTAATTGATGGAGAGGCACTTCTAATTGACAGGGACACTCCTAATGGACAGGGGGGCACTCCTAATTGACAGGGGGACACTCCTAATTGACAGTGGACGCTCCTAATTGACAGCTCCTAATTGACAGGGGGTACTCCTAATTGACAGGGGGACACTCCTAATTTACAGGACGCTCCTAATTGACAGGGGGACACTCCTAATTGACAGGGGGACACTCCTAATGGGGGTACTCCCAATTGACAGGGGGACACTCCTAATTGACAGGGGGATACTCCTAATTGACAGGGGGACACTCCTAATTTTGGGTTTTGACAGGGGGACACTCCTAATTGACAGGGGGCACTCCTAATTGAAGGGGGCACTCCTAATTGACAAGGTTTGGGGGACACTCCGATTTGAGAGGGGGCACTCCTAATTGAGAGGACACTCCTAATTGAGAGGACACTCCTAATTGACAAGGGGACACTCTTAATTGAGAGGGGACACTCCTAATCGACAGGGGGTACTTCTAATTGACAGGGGGCACTAATAATTGAGATCAATTCATTCATTCGTAGAGATCAGGCCAAGTGGGTCGTTGAGCCTGCTCTGCCATTTATTTTGACCTGGGCTGATGATCAAATTCAATATCCTGATTCAGTTGTTTGTAACAACTTTTCTGAAGAGACTTCTCCTGCTGCTGTACCCCTCCTGTCCACTAGGGGCCTGTGTTGCTTCTCTCCACACCTCCCACTCTGTCCCTGGTCCTCCGAGGGTGGCCTCTTGTCCAGTCGAGCCCAATCCCTGCTTTTTGTTGAGCTCCGAGCGGCGGCGGTATTGACTTGACGGACTACCGTCACCGTCTCCCGTTCATTTTAAATCCAATAAGCCTAAAGGAGAAGCGACTCTTCAGAATCAAGAGGGACCAGATAGTCTGACCGGTGAAAAGGTAAAAGATAATAAATAAAAAGCGGCTGTTGTTGCGGAAGTTGCGCATGTGCGAACCGGTGCGACCCTGGTCAGTGATGGAGGCCTTTCCCAACCGCCGGGCATTATGGGAAAAGGAGCCGCCATTGCTCCATTACCAACCGAATCTAATGTAGGGCAGCCTTACGGCAGCAATACATGCCATAAATGGGACACAAAAACAGGAAAATGCCAGCAGCCCCGTCAGCATCAGTGGGAAGAGCCAAAGTTTCAAGTCTAGATGACTCTCTGTCACCAGTGGCAGAATGAATGGGCCATTTGGTCCATTTATCTTGATCCTGGCTCATCATCGAATTCAATATCCTACCTATCTCCCATATCCTCCATGATCATCCTCAACACTGGTGCCCCACAAGGCTCTGTTTTCAGCTTCCTACCATACTCCTTATACATCTATGACCGTGTGGCTATTCAATGATGAGACAGAGTAGGGGAATGAGATAGAGAATCTGGTGAACTGGTGCAGCGACAATAATCTCTCTCTCAATGTCAACAAAATGAAGGAGATTGTCATCTACTTCAGGAAGCGTAGAGGCAAACATGCCCCTGTCTACATCAAAGTGAATGAAGTAGAAAGGGTCGAGAACTTCAAGTTTTTAGGAGTTCAACCTGTCCTGGTCCCCCCATGTCTACACAATATGCCAACACTTTAACTTGCTCAGAAGGCGAAATTAATTTGGCATGTTGGCGACGGCTCTCATCAATGTTTCCAGATGCAGCATAGAAAGCATTCTTTCTGTTTGTATCACAGCTTGGTATGGCTTCTGTCTACCCAAGATTACAAGGAAGGTCATGAGTATAGCACAATCCATCACGCAAACCAGCCTCCCATCCATTGACTCTGTCTACATTTACTGCTGCCTCAGCAAACCAGCCAGCATATCATGCAACCTGGACATTCTCTCTTCCACCTTTTTCCATTGGGAAAAAGTTTGAGGTCATGTACCAACGGACTCAAGAACAGCTTCTTCCCTGCTGCTGTCAGACCTTTGAATGGACCTACCTCACATTAAGTTGATCTTTCTCTGCACCCTAGCTATGACTGTAACACTACATTCTGCATCCTGTCCTCCTTTATGAACAGTATGCTTTGGGAGTATAGTGTGCAAGAAACTGTATTTTTCACTAAGTGAATTCAAGGTACGATACTAAATCAAATAATATCAAACATCCCTTTTGCACGTTACAAAAATGCTAATTAAGAGGTTCTTTGGATTACGAGTGTTGGATTCCCCCCGCACACCCCACAGTGGTCAATCTGCCAATAACACTCCCTCACAGTGACTGAATGTTTCCACTTAGACATGGTGATGCTTTTATTAAGCTTTGTTTGCAAATTACAAAAGCTGTAACTACCAGTTGCTTTAAAGTATGTATGTTGGAGTTCATCCCCCACCTGCCTCCACCCCCTCCCTCCTCTGCAGCAACAACTCACTCCTCCCCAGCTATGGTCCATGTCTCCCCCCCACCCCCCTCCCCCAACCCCGTTTCTCAGTTTCTCAATTCCTGCTTGCAGTTCATTTAACGCGATGTCATGATGTCTGTTCTCTCTCTGACTAGACTTGTCCAAAAACATGTTTCAGGCTGATTGGCTCGCACTCATTTTTTGTCCATTGCAAGGACCAAGCTGCTGCCTACTTTCTTCACTGATGAGATCCTGCACCTTCCAATCGCTGTGACCTCTGTCATCTAGAAGGACAAAGGTGACAGACTCACACCTGACAGATCCCCGCTGAGCCACTCAGCATCCTGACTTGGAAATATATTGACCATTTCTTCAGTGTCGTAGGGTCGAAATAAACACATGGAAAATAGAAGCAGGAGGAGGCCAATTAGTTCATCGAACCTGCTCCGCCATTTATTTTGACCTGGGCTGATCATCAAATTCAATATCCTGCTCCTGCTTTCCCCCTATTTCCCTCAAAACCAAGCTCTATATCTAATCTCTTCTTGAAATCATACATTGTGGCCTTCAGCTACTTTCTGTGGGAGTGAATTCCACACATTTATCACCATATATGGGTGAAGAAATTTCTCCTTACCTCAGTCCTGAAAGGTTTACCCTTTATCCTGAATCATAAGCCCTGCATCTGGAGACAGCTGAAGTATGAATATCATCAGGGATTAAAGTCTACAGTCAGATCCCATATGGTGCATTCACCATTTTTTCACCAGGTGTTTTAACTGAACGTTTACTCATTGGTTATTGAATTTACCACCATATATGGGTGAAGAAATTGGAAATTGAAGAGTCCTTTTTGGAACTTGCAACTCTGTCTCTCTCTGCACCTCTCACTATTTCTTTCATTCTCTGTACATGACTCTCTTGTTCTGTCTGTCTGTCTCTCTGCAAAGAGATATTGACTCTGAATGCACCCACCAATTCCTTTACTCTAGAACCCCAGGAGTTGGGGGATTGTAGCTGTCTAGGTGTGCCCTGGGACTTCACTTCGTCTCTGATCCCACCAACTTGACCCACTTGCCTCTGCTTTCCCACCATGCAATGTCCGAATTGCAGCCGCAGCTTCAATTTCCTCAGTGGCAGGAATGCGCCCACGCCCATTGGAAGTGTTAAATTCAATAGAGAAATATTTTGTAATTCTCAGTGATTCAGCTCTCCTCATCTTTTAATGAATTGAAGAATTGTAGTAAAGGGATACTTGAGCACTTTCTTGAACTGCTCTCTGAACTTAGTCTGGGTAACGGCGTAAATAGCAGTGTTTGTACAGCAACTAAGGAGCTGTAGCATGAAGCCAATTTCCTGAACAATATCATCTAGAAATATAGATTCATACCCCAACTCATACATTCGTTTCCATATAGAAAACATCATGAACAGTGACCATAACAAGATGAAATTGGCTGAGATAATAAACAGTAAAATAATGGATTTCTTTCGACTCTCCATCTCTGGGTCTTTGGGACTCTCCTTACTGCCGTGAGCCCGGAGTCGCCTGCGAGCCCTGCTGCTCACTATAATATGTTGGACTGTGAGAGCATTGAGCAGCAGAATGAGGACAAATGGGATACCTGGGGTTAGAATGTAATGGAGGAACTCGATCGCTACCCAGGCCTCTGATAGAGAAACATGCTCATTCAGAAAGCAAAATGCAGGTTGGTTCATCATCCAGTAATAAGGTCGGAATATAAAATACCAGATAATGTTTTTTACACAGCTGAGCGCAGCCACTGTTCCCAGAACCACACGGGCAGTTTTCTCACTGCAGTATTTGCTTTTCAGCTTTGTTCCACAAATGGCCACAAATCGATCGAAGGTGAAGGTGACGGTGAACCAGACGGAGCAGTCAGTGGCTGCATAAAGCAGGATGGCGTGGATGTTACACACAGGGAATTTCCGCAGGAAAAGAAACTGTTCCAAGAAAACAATTGGAATGTGTCTCAGTATCAGGTCGAGGATAATGACGAGTAGATCTGCCGTTGCCATGGACACCAGGTAAGTTGTGACACATTTGGAGAGACCACATTGTTTGCGAGCCAGAATGACGATTGTGATCATGTTCACTGTAAGGATAGGAATTAAATTATGAAAAGACACATCAGACTGCCAGGAAGATACAAGTCCCATTCTTTGATTGAGAATGAGGAGCAGTTGTGATTTCTAACATGTTGCTGTTTAGAGAGATCGGAAAGAATTGATAGGAACGGCTATGAACTTTTTAAAATTATTCAATCATGAGAAATGGATGTCAGTGGCTGGCCAGCATTTATTGGCCATCTCTACTTACCTTGTAGGGTTATTGAAAGTCAATCATGTGGATATTCAGAAGCTTTTTCCCAGGATGGAAGAGTCAATTACTCGGGGAATAGGTTTAAGGTACAAGGTGCAAGGGTTAAAGGAGATGCACGAGGCAAGTCTTTTACATAGTGGAAGCAGATATCACTGACTTTTAAGGGCGATCTGAACAAATATATTTATAGAATGGGAATAGAGAGATACGGTCCCCAGAAGTGGATGAATTTCAGTTTAGACAGGCAGCATGACTGGTGGTAGGTGGAAGGACTGATTCCCAAGCTGTAATTTTCTTTTATCTTTGTTCTTTACTGTTGTTCCAGAGTGACATGTAGGCCTGACCAGATGAGGACAGCAAATATCCTTCCACTGATGAATGTTAATGGTTTGATAGTCATCAGCAGATTCTTATTATCAGATATATTTTACTGAATTCAAATTCCACCAGCTGTTGTGGCGGGATTCGAACCTGTCTCCCCCAGCGTTAGCTGAGTTCCTATATTAATGGTCTAGTGACAATAGCGCAAGGCCAATCTCCTCCCCTTATGGAGGGCTGATAGAGTAAATAACAACAACTGAAGGCAAGGAGGGAATGGACACAGCTTGACCGAGTGGATTCCAGCAATATGGCAGGGGAGGGATTCTGGGATAGGTTTTCTTTTTCCCACTTTTCTCTTTCTGCCAAGAATGCGTATTCCGGAGAAAGAGTGCTTTAACCTGTCCAGTGCCATGAGTTGTATGGGAAAAAGGATAAATATTTAATCATTGCAAAACCAAAATGTAAACCACAACAAACGTTCACTCTTCAAAGACACATGTAAGAAAAGATGATTTCCAGAGAATTGACTTGCACCTAGATTATTAGAGATTAAAATTTATAGAGATCACTTCCTTGCAGTCCATAGGATGGTGGCTGAAAGCATTGGAAACCTGAAGGATTCTCTCTGTTTTCCTTGCTACGATGACAATAATGTCTCCCTTAATGTCAGTAAAATGAAGGAAATAGCCATTAACTTCAGGAAGTGTAGTGGAGGACATCCCCACCTACATCAATGGGAATGAAGTGAAAATTGTGAAGAGCTTCCAGTTTCGAGGTGGCCAGATCACCAACAATCTGCCCTGGTTCCTCTATACGGATGTTATAGTTAAGAAAACCCACTAACACCTCTCATTTCTCAGAAAGCTAGAGAAATTTGTCATGTCTACTACAATTATGAGCCATGTACCACGGAAAGCATCCTTTCTGGATGTGTCATAGCTTGGTATAACACCTATTATATCCAAACCAGGAAAAAACTACAGTGGGTGGTGGATATAACCCA
>JAGIQG010000037.1:12621931-12659779 GCA_024679065.1 Sphyrna mokarran
CTGCAGAACGCTGGTTCTGGACTCTCCCCACCATCGGGAACATCCTTCCTGCATCTATCCTATCTAGTCCTCTTAGAATTTTACAAGTCTCTATGAGATTCTTGTCTCATTTGTCTGAACTCCAGCGAAAACAATCCTAACCTGGTCGATCTCTCCTCATACATCAGGTCCGCCATCCCCGGAATCAGCCTGGTAAATCTTTGCTGCACTCCCTCGAGAGCAAGAACATCCTTCCTCAGACAAGGAGATCAGAACTGCACACAATACTCTGGGTGTGGCCTTGCCAAGACCCTCTATAATTGCAATAACACATCCCTGCTCCTGTACTCAAAACTTCTCACAATGAAAGTGCTGGTCTTTGAGCCTCAGGGAAGTTCAGGCGCTAGGTGGCTATGCTTGTAGACAATGTGACTGTCAAACAATATGGTAAGGGATTGGAGTTTGTAGTGGGGTCTCAGGTGTTTTAATAGCAAACATTGCACTCTGTAAATCATTCCCCATTGCAGATATTGTCTGGAAATTGATGGCATAGTGGTTAGCCTCACAACGCCAAGATCCCAGGTTCAAGTCTGGCCTCGGGTCACTGTCTGTGTGGAGTTTGCACATTCTCCCCATCTCCGTTTCCTCCAGGTACTCTGGTTTTAAAAAATCCTAGAATCCCAGTGCAGAAGGAGGCCATTTGGCCCATCAAGTCTGCACCAACCACAATCCCATCCATCCCCATAACCCCTGATATTTAATCCCCCTTACACAAAGGGGAAACCTAACCTTCACGTCTTTGGACTGTGCGAGGAAACCAGAGCACCTGGAGAAAACCCATGCAGACACTGGAAAAAGGTGCAAACTCTGCACGGATGGTGACCCAAGGCTGGAATTGAATCGGATTCCTGGCACTTTGAGGTAGCAGTGCTAACCAGTGTGCTACCGTGCCACCCAGTTCCCCTGAAGATGTGCAGGTTAGGGGAATTGGCTATGCTGAATTGCCCTTAAGCTCCAAAAATGAGTAGTGTTCAAATCACGTTGGATATTTCAAGGTGTTCTGTGAAGCTCACCTGGCCTGTAACATTTCACGTTGAATTTGGCGAGGATGAGTATGAGATGTTTCACTTCAGGTGTAATCCAACTGACCCACGAGGAGCTTTATCAAAAACAAAGTTTAATTAAGAATATTATTAACATGTATAGTAAGACAATTAGTAAGAACTTGTAACAATTACAAACTACAAACACAACAATCACGATAATGTATAACTCCTAAGGAATATCTCTAATGTGTTCCAACCAAATGCAACATCCAATACACAAAACCCTCCAAATAAGCATAGTAGGTTCATATGTTACAGGAATCCAGTCTTCTGGGTTGAGTGCTGAAAATCCTGAAGGAAAAAGATAAAAGACAGAATGTCCGGGATGCATGTTATGCCGGCTGCTTTCCCTGAGGCAGTGGGAAGTGGAGTCAATAGATGGGAGGCTGGTTTGTGCGATGGATTGGGCTACATCAATAGCGGCATTATGTTGATATTGTTGCATTACCTGTGAATATCTGTCAATAGTGAGGAACATTGCGTGTTCCAGGGGATACACTTTCAGATGGCACCAGAAAACAAGGCAAAGTTAAACGTAGCCTTTCTGATCTTTACAGATTTGATGTTTGTTTACCAGAAATAACCAAAAGACACAAAGAATTCTGCAGGCTATATTGAGCAGGTAGTAAGAGATGCTGAGTTAGTGGATCAGGGAGTGAATGGCAAAGGGTTCAGCAGCATCCTGGGGTGAGGAGAGAGCAACTTCGATGTTCTACACTCACTGTCAGAGATTCCCGGGAATATTCTGGGCTGACTGCTAGCTGTTAGGTTATCTTTAACTCTTCCAGCAGCACCCGCTCTCTCACACGCACCCACACGCTCGCTCTCTAACACGCACCCACACGCTCGCTCTCTAACACGCACTCACACGTCGCTCTCTCACACGCACCCACACGCTCGCTCTCTCACACGCACCCACACGCTCGCTCTCTCTCACGCACACTCACGCTCGCTCTCTCTCACGCACACACGCGCTCGCTCTCTCTCACACACACACGCGCTCGCCCTCTCTCACGCGCGCACACGCTCGCTCTCTCTCACGCGCGCACACACTCGCTCTCTCTCACGCGCGCACGCGCTCGCTCTCTCTCACGCGCGCAGCGCTCGCTCTCTCTCACGCGCACACGCGCTCGCTCTCTCTCACGCGCACACGCGCTCGCTCTCTCACGCACACACGCGCTCGCTCACTCACACGCACCCACACGCTCGCTCTCTCACACGCAACACACGCTCGCTCTCTCTCACACACACACACACGCTCGCTCTCTCACACACACACACTCGCTCGCTCACACACACACACACGCACACGCCACACACACACACGCTCACACACACACACGCACACACACACACACGCACACACACACACACGCTCACACACACTCACTCTCAGACTCTCACACACACTTCACTCTCTCTCTCTCACACACACACACGCTCTCTCTCTCACACACACACGCACTCTCTCACTCACACGCACCCACACTCTCCTCTGTCACACACACTCACTCTCTCTCTCTCACACACACACACACTCTCTCTCTCTCACACACACACACTCTCTCTCTCTCACACACTCACTCTCTCTCTCTCTCACACACACACTCTCTCTCACACACACACACACACACAAACACGCACAAACACACACTCTCTCTCTCTCTCTCTCTCTCAGACTCTGCATAGACAGTGATCCAAACCAGGGATCGAACTGGGATCCCTGGCACTGTGAGACAGCAGTGCTAAACACTGTGCCACCTAATGAGGGTCAAATGCAGGCAAATGGGATCAGTTTGGTTTCGAAAACCTGGTCAGCATGGACAAAGCATCTCCTCCCCTTTTCCCAGATTTTGTTTGCAGTTTGTAGTTTTGATCCAATTAGTTTTTGAAACTTTGGTTGAATCATGCCTCCTGCACAGTCCCAGCGATATTTCAGATCCTAACAACTCAGGGGGTATAGAAAAGTTATTTTCCTGCTCACGCGGCTTCTTTTACCAGGATGACGCCTGGTTTCTTTACTCAGAGGGTAGTAAGGGCGTGGAATGCCCTGCCTGCAGCAGTTGTGGACTCGTCAAGTTTAAGGGCGTTCAAATGGTCAGTGGACAGGCATAGGGATAGCATTGGAATAGTTTAGGATAGAGGGTCATAAAATTGGTTCCAATGGTCTGCGCGACATCGAGGGCTGAAGGGCCTGTACTGCGCTGTAAATGTTCTATGTTCAAAGTTCTATGGTACGGAGGGCATTAGTTATGAGAGAGGTTGGAGAAATGTGGTTTGAGGGGAGACCTGATAGAAATCTACAAGATTACGAGAGGCACGGACAGTGAGAAGCTTTTTCTCAGGATGGAAGAGTCAACCACTTCTCAGGGGCATCTGGACAGGTAGGATGGGAATAGAGGGATACGGACCCCGGAAGGGTAGGGGGTTTTAATTCAGTCGGGGCAGCATGGTTGGTGCAGCCTTGGAGGGGCCGAAGGGTCTGTTGGGGTAAAGGGTAATTTGAGGCTGAGGCTTCAGGCCCACACCTATCTGAAGGTCAGAGAGGAAAACCAGTAAGAAGCTCTGAACAGTTTTATTGTGTTTCTTTGATAGAATATTTGATAGAATGCTTTGTCAGATCTTCTTCTGTGTCTTCTATATTGCATGCTTAAGTTTCATCTTTTGTTTTAATAACCTTTCTAATTCTTAAAATTCCAACAATTACCAATGGTGTTATGTGCTTTTATGTTCAGTAGCTTTACTTCATCCTGTGACACAAAGAAAGCAGGGTAGCAGCAGATTAGACACATTTCAATCTGAGATCCGACTTGTTTAACATTCATGTCATCTGCAGTGGTACCATTGTGATATAAAAAGTATTGGATTGAAAGGGGTTAACTGAGCCTGTTTGTTTAGTGACTGTAATTAATGTCAGTCTCCGTGGATTCTCATTCTGTCACTGAAGGGTTGCCTTCTCCTGTTAATAAGACAGTCCTTTCAATGTGATATCCCATAATGTCTGCAGGCTTGCTACCAACAAGAACAGAGATTAGCAGTTCCAGAGAAAGGGCTGGAGAGATCAGAGTCTGAGAACAATGGATTAGAGAGTTCCAAAAATGTGTCAATCGAATCAAATGTCACAACAACGGATCAGAATCTGAGAACAATCGACTGGAATGTTACAACAATGGATCAGAATCTGAGAACAATCGACTGGAATGTTACAACAATGGATCAGAATCTGAGAACAATCGACTGGAATGTTACAACAATGGATCAGAATCTGAGAACAATCGACTGGAATGTTACAACAATGGATCAGAATCTGAGAACAATGGATCGGAATGTTACAACAATGGATCAGAATCTCAGAACAATGGATCGGAATGTTACAACAATGGATCAGAATCTCAGAACAATGGATTGGAACATTACAGCAATGGACAGGGGTATTACCGGAGCAATTTACTGGCTTAATCTAGATTCGATAAGATTGACACTTGCTGATCGCAGCTATTACGTACTTCTAATTATCCAAGGGATTTACTATCCCCTTCTGGCTGTTGTTGGTGTCCCTAGTAAGTGTCTCCATCCAGCAAATAATCCTACAAAGCATGTTTTAACTCCTTTTGTAATTTCCATTTATGAAAAACGATGGCATTGTAGTCACAAACTCCATTTCCTATCCATCCCCATCTCCATTCCCCACTCTGCTGATTATCTGAAGCTGAATCGGACTATTCACACACTCCAAGGTCCATTTCACCCTGACATCATTTCTCGCTCCACATCCTCTCCAGACCCATTCCTGTCTACTGCGCCCTCCATCAGACCACATACATACATACAAAACCTCTGCTTTAGCCCCGCTGCTGGATAACCTTTACCAGATTCGCCAAAGTCCGTTGACGCCACACTCAGTGAATATGGCACTAATGTCAAGAGCTGTCACTCTCACCTCACCTCTGGAATTCACTCTCTCTCACACACACACACACACTCACTCTCTCTCACACACACTCACTCACTCACACACACACACACACTCACTCTCTCTCACACACACACAACACACACCACTCTCTCTCTCACACACACACACTCTCTTTCTCACACATACACTCTCTTCATACACACACACTCACTCTCACACACACACACTCACTCTCTCTCACACACACACAGACCACTCACTCTCTCTCACACACACACACACACTCAGTCTCACACACACACTCACACCCACTCTCTCTCTCACACACACTCACTCTCTCTCACACACAACACTCTCACCTTCTCTCACACACACACACACTCACCCTCTCTCACACACACACACTCACCCTCTCTCACACACACACACTCACCCTCTCCCTCACACACACACTCAACCTCTCTCTCACACACACACTCACCCTCTCTCACACACACACACACTCACCCTCTCTCACACACACACACACTCACTCTCTCTCACACACACACACACACTCACTCTCTCTCACACACACACACTCACTCTCTCTCACACACACACACAAACACTCTTTTTTCCATCTTTGAACCAAGGATGTAATGAGGTAGGAAGCTGAGTGACGCTGGTGAAACCCAAACTGGGCATCACTGAGCAGGTTATTGCTGAGCAGATTGATAGCACTGTCAATGACCCCTTCCATCACTTTACTGACCTGCTCAGTAAGGAGAACTCAGGAGATGCTATTAATAGACGTGTTAGAATTCAGAAAGATACAACTGGCGTAAAGGTACGTGATCTGAATGCCCGTAGCATTCGAAACAAGGCAAATGATTTGACAGCACTGTGAATGAGTATGATTTGGTGGCCATTACACAGACACGATTACAGGATGGTCAAGACTGGGAGTTGAATATCCAAGGGTATTAAACTGTTCAGAGGGACCAACAGGAAGGTAAGGGAGGTGCTGTAGCTCTGATATTTAAGGATGACATCAGAGCAGTAGTGAGAGATGACCTAGTTCTATGGAAAAAAAGGCTGAATTCATTTGGGTGAAAATTAGAAATAGTAAGGAGAAATCTATAGGCGTAATCTATAGACCACCAAATCATGACATCGCAGTGGGGTGAGAAATAAACAAAGAAATAACTGATGCATGGAAAAATGATCCAGCAATTATCACAGGGGAATTTTAATCTACATATCAATTGTCAAATCAGATTGGTCAAGGCAACCTTGAAAAGGAGTTCACAGAATGTATCCGCGATAGCTTCTTTGAACAGCATGTAACGGAACCGACAAGGGAGCAAGCTATCCTAGATCTGGTCCTGTGTAAGGAGACAGAAATACTTAAAGATCTCACAGTTAGGGATCCTCTTGGAAGAAGCGATTAAGGTATAGTTGAATTTAAAATCCAGATGGAGCATGAGAAGGTAAAATCTCAATCCCGGTGTCTTGTCCTTAAACAAAGGAGACTACAGTAGGATGAGGGAAGAGTTGGCTAAGGTAGACTGGGAGGAAAAACTTCATGGTGGGACAACTGAGGAACAGCGGAGGACTTTCAAAGTGATCTTTCACAGTGCTCAGCACTGTGTACCTTTGATAAGGACTGTAGAAAAAGAGATAATAAGTCATAGATATCTAAGGAAATTGAGGAAGGTATCAAATTGAAAGAAAATGCATACAAAGTGGCATTCTATAAAAGTCTACCAGAAGTCAAGGCAAAAAGCTACAAGAAAAGTAAGATGAATTATGAGTAAACTAGCTCCGAATATAAAAACAGATAGCAAAAGTTTCTACAAATATATGTAAAATGAAAAAGAGTGGCTCCATTAGAAGATGAGAAGTGAGATTTAATAACTGGAAATGAGGAAATGGCCAAGGCATTGAACAAATATTTTGTGTCGGTTTTCACAGTGGAAAAGACAAATAACATGCCAAAAGTTAATGACAAGAAGATAATAGCAGGTGATAACCTAGAAACTCACATTATCACGAAAGAGGTAGCGTTCAGTAAGCTAACGGGGATAAAGGTAGACAAGTTTCCTGGTCCTGATAGAGTGCAGCAGGAAAGAAGCTGTTCTTGATTCAGCTGGTACATGAACCCAGATCTTTCATGACAGAAAAAGATGGAAGAGAAAATGCCTGGGGTGCATGTGGTCCTTGATAATGTTGGCTGCTTTTACCAAGGAAGCAGGAATTGTACAAAAAATAAAGAAAAGTACAGTACAGGAACAGGCCCTTTGGCCCTCCAAGCCTGTGCCAATCAGGTTGTCCTATCCAGACCAATCGCCTCTATCCCTCTAAGCCCCACCTGCTCATATGTTTCTCCAGATAAGTTTTACATGATGCTAACGCGTCTGCCTCACTGGGCAATGCATTCGAGGCCCTCACTACCCTCTAAGTAAAAACCTTCCTCGTACATCTCCACTGAAACTTTCCCCTTATCTTCAACTTGTGCCTTCATGTGATTGTCATTTCTGACCTGGGAAAAAGCTTCCAACTGTTCACCCTATCCACACCCTTCATAATTTTATAAACATCTATCAGGTCATCACTCAGCCTCTGTCATTCCAGGAAGAACAATCCATGTTTAACCAATCTTTCCTCATGGATAATACCCTCCATATCAGGAACAATCTGGTAAACAATTTCTGCACTCTTCCCAAAGCGTCCGTATCCTTCTGATAGTGTGATGATCAGAACTGGATACAGTATTCTAAATGTGGCCAAATAATGTTTTTCATACCTAATATAATTTTTATACTCAATGCCCAGTCTGATGAAGACAAGTATGCTTTCTTCACCACCTTTTCTACCTGTTTTGTCAATTTAAAGATCTACGGACCTGCCTACCCAGAACTTTCTGTGTGTCTGTGCTTCTGATGGTTCTGCCATTCATTTTATAGCTCCCACTTCAATTGGACCTACCAAAATGCATCACCTCGCAGTTGTCTGGATTAAATTCCATTTGCTATTTCTCCCTCAGATTTCCAGCCTATTTACATCCTGCTGTATTTCTTGACAATCTTCGTCACTATCCACAAATCTAGCTATCTTAGTATCATTCACAAACCTGCTAATCAAACCACTACATTTTCTTCCAAGTCATTTGTATATATTACAAAAATATATATAATTTTTGTATATATTGATCCCTGCAGAACACCATTAGTTATAGACCGCTATTCATAAAAGCACCCTTCCATCACTATCCTCTGGCTTCCATGGCCAAGCCAGTTCTGAATCCGTCAAGCTTGTTCACCCCTGATCCCATATGATTTAATCTTTTGTGCCAGCCCGCCATACGGGCCTTGTCAATTGTTTTACTAAAGTCCATGTAGACAACATCCACAGTCCTTCCCTCATCAATCATTTCTGTCACCTCCTCAAAAATCTTAATTAACTTAATGAGGCGTCGTTCACAACGCTAATAAACATAGACTGCGTCAATGGGTAAAAGGTTGATTTGCATCATGAACTCGATTATATCCACCACCCACTGTAGTTCTTCCCTGGTTTGGATATAATAGGAGTTATACCAAGCTATGACACATCCAGAAAGGATGCTTTCTGTGGTACATGGCTCATAATTGTAGTAGACATGACAAATTTCTGTAGCTTTCTGAGAAATGAGAGGTGTTAGTGGGTTTTCTTAACTGTAACATCCGTATAGAGGAACCAGGGCAGATTGTTGGTGATCTGGCCACCTCGAAACTGGAAGCTCTTGACAATTTCCACTTCATTCCCATTGATGTACGTGGGGATGTCCTCCACTACACTTCCTGAAGTTAATGGCTATTTGCTTCATTTTACTGACATTAAGGGAGACATTATTGTCATCGTAGCAAGGAAAACAGAGAGAATCCTTCAGGTTTCCCATGCTTTCAGCCACCATCCTATGGACTGCAAGCAAGTGACCTCTTCAAATTTTAACCTCTAATAATCTAGGTGCAAGTCAATTCTCTAGAAATCATCTTTTCTTACATGTGTCTTTGAAGAGTGAACGTTTGTTGTGGTTTACATTTTGGGTTTTGCAATGAATAAATATTTATCCTTTTTCCTATACAACTCATGACACTGGACAGGTTAAAGCACTCTTTCTCCGGAATACGCATTCTTGGCAACAGGAGAGAAGTGGGAAAAAGAAAACTGATCCCAGAATCCCTCCCCTGCCATATTGCTGGAATCCACTCGGTCAAGCTGTGTCCATTCCCTCCTTGCCTTCAGTTGTTGTTATTTACTCTATCAGCCCTCCATCAGGAGAGGAGATTGGCCTTGTGCTATTGTCACTAGACCATTAATCTAGGAACTCAACTAACACTGGGGAACACAGGTTCGAATCCTGCCACAACAGCTGGTGGAATTTGAATTCAGTAAAATATATCTGATAATAAGAATCTGCTGATGACTATCAAACCATTAACATTCGTCAGTGGAAGGATATTTGCTGTCCTCATCTGGTCAGGCCTACATGTCACTCTGGAACAACAGTAAAGATCAAAGATAAAAGAAAATTACAGCTTGGGAATCAGTCGTTCCACCTACCACCAGTCATGCTGCCTGTCTAAACTGAAATTCATCCACTTCTGGGGACCATATCTCTCTGTTCCCATTCTATAAATATATTTGTCCAGATCGCCCTTAAAAGTCAGTGATATCTGCTTCCACTATGTAAAAGACTTGCCTCGTGCATCTCCTTTAACCCTTGCACCTTGTACCTTAAACCTATGCCCCTAGTAATTGACTCTTCCATCCTGGGAAAAAGCTTCTGAATATCCACATGATTGACTCTCAATAACCCTACAAGGTAAGTAGAGATGGCCAATAAATGCTGACCAGCCACCGACATCCATGTCTTATGATTGAATAATTTTAAAAAGTTCATAGCCGTTCCTATCAGTTCTTTCCGATCTCTCTAAACAGCAACATGTTAGAAATCACAACTGCTCCTCATTCTCAATCAAAGAATGGGACTTGTATCTTCCTGGCAGTCTGATGTGTCTTTTCATAATTTAATTCCTATCCTTACAGTGAACATGATCACAATCGTCATCCTGGCTCGCAAACAATGTGGTCTCTCCAAATGTGTCACAACTTACCTGGTGTCCATGGCAACGGCAGATCTACTCGTCATTATCCTCGACCTGATACTGAGACACATTCCAATTGTTTTCTTGGAACAGTTTACATTCCTGCGGAAATTACCTCTGTGTAACATCCACGCCATCCTGCTTTATGCAGCCACTGACTGCTCCGTCTGGTTCACCGTCACCTTCACCTTCGATCGATTTGTGGCCATTTGTGGAACAAAGCTGAAAAGCAAATACTGCAGTGAGAAAACTGCCCGTGTGGTTCTGGGAACAGTGGCTGTGCTCAGCTGTGTAAAGAACATTATCTGGTATTTTATATTCCGACCTTCTTACTGGTTGATGAACCAACCTGCATTTTGCATTCTGAATGAGCATGTTTTTCTATCAGTGGCCTGGGTAGCGATCGAGTTCCTCCATTACATTCTAACCCCAGGTATCCCATTTGTCCTCATTCTGCTGCTCAATGCTCTCACAGTCCAACATATTATAGTGAGCAGCAGGGCTCGCAGGCGACTCCGGGCTCACGGCAGTAAGGAGAGTCCCAAAGACCCAGAGATGGAGAGTCGAAAGAAATCCATTATTTTACTGTTTATTATCTCAGCCAATTTCATCTTGTTATGGTCACTGTTCATGATGTTTTCTATATGGAAACGAATGTATGAGTTGGGGTATGAATCTATATTTCTAGATGATATTGTTCAGGAAATTGGCTTCATGCTACAGCTCCTTAGTTGCTGTACAAACACTGGTATTTACGCCATTACCCAGACTAAGTTCAGAGAGCAGTTCAAGAAAGTGCTCAAGTATCCCTTTGCTACAATTCTTCAATTCACTAAAAGACGAGGAGAGCTGAATCACTGAGAATTACAAAATATTTCTCTATTGAATTTAACACTTCCAATGGGCGTGGGCGCATTCCTGCCACTGAGGAAATTGAAGCTGCGGCTGCAATTCTGACATTGCATGGTGGGAAAGCAGAGGCAAGTGGATCAAGTTGGTGGGATCAGAGACGAAGTGAAGTCCCAGGGCACACCTAGACAGCTACAATCCCCCAACTCCTGGGGTTCTAGACTAAAGGAATTGGTGGGTGCGTTCAGAGTCAATATCTCTTTGCAGAGAGACAGACAGACAGAACAAGAGAGTCATGTACAGAGAATGAAAGAAATAGTGAGAGGTGCAGAGAGAGACAGAGTTGAAAGTTCCAAAAAGGACTCTTCAATTTCCAATTTCTTCACCCGTTTATGGTGGTAAATTCAATAACCAATGAGTAAAAGTTCAGTTAAAACACCTGGTGAAAAAATGGTAAATGCACCATATGGGATCTGACTGTAGACTTTAATCCCTGATGATATTCATACTTCAGCTGTCTCCAGATGCAGGGCTTATGATTCAGGATAAAGGGTAAACCTTTCAGGACTGAGGTAAGGAGAAATTTCTTCACCCATATATGGTGATAAATGTGTGGAATTCACTCCCACAGAAAGTAGCTGAAGGCCACAATGTACGATTTCAAGAAGAGATTAGATATAGAGCTTGGGTTTGAGGGAAATAGGGGAAAGCAGGATCAGGATATTGAATTTGATGATCAGCCCAGGTCAAAATAAATGGCGGAGCAGGTTCGATGAACTAATTGGCCTCCTCCTGCTTCTATTTTCCATGTGTTTATTTCGACCCTATGACACTGAAGAAATGGTCAATATATTTCCAAGTCAGGATGCTGAGTGGCTCAGCGGGGATCTGTCAGGTGTGACTCTGTCACCTTTGTCCTTCTAGATGATAGAGGTCACAGCGATTGGAAGGTGCAGGATCTCATCAGTGAAGAAAGTAGGCAGCAGCTTGGTCCTTGCGATGGACAAAACATGAGTGGGAGCCAATCAGCCTGAAACATGTTTTTGGACAACTCTAGTCAGAGAGAGAACAGACATCATGACATCGCGTTAAATGAAATGCCAGCAGGAATTGAGAAACTGAGAAACGGGGTTGGGGAAGGGGAGTGGGGGGGAGACATGGACCATAGCTGGGGAGGAGTGAGTTGTTGCTGCAGAGGAGGGAGGGGGTGGAGGCAGGGGAGGGGGATGAACTCCAACACACATACTTTAAAGCAACTGGTAATTACAGCTTTTGTAATTTGCAAACAAAGCTTAATAAAAGCATCACCATGTGTAAGTGGAAACATTCAGTCACTGTGAGGAGGTGTTATTGACAGATTGACCACTGTGGGGTGTGCGGGGGGAATCCAACACTCGTAATCCGAAGAACCTGCTAATTAGCATTTTTGTAACGTACAAAAGGGACGTTTGATATTATTTCATTTAGTATCGTACCACGAATTCACTTACAGTGAAAAACACAGTTTCTTGCACGCTATACTCCCAAAGCATACGGTTCATAAAGAAGGACAGGATGCAGAATGTAGTGTTACAGTCATAGCTAGGGTGCAGAGAAAGATCAACTTAATGTGAGGTAGGTCCATTCAAAGGTCTGACAGCAGCAGGGAAGAAGCTGTTCTTGAGTCCGTTGGCACATGACCTCAAACTTTTTCCCAGTGGAAGAAGGTGGAAGAGAGAATGTCGAGGTTGCATGATATGCTGGCTGGTTTGCTGAGGCAGCAGTAAATGTAGACAGAGTCAATAGATGGGAGGCTGGTTTGCGTGATGGATTGTGCTATACTCATGACCTTCCTTGTAATCTTGGGTAGACAGAAGCCATACCAAGCTGTGATACAACCAGAAAGAATGCTTTCTATGCTGCATCTGTAAACATTGGTGAGAGCCATCGCAAACATGCCAAATTAATTCAGCCTGCTGAGCAAGTTAAACTGTTGGCATATTGTGTAGACATGCGGGGGGACCAGGACAGGTTGAACACCTAAAAACTTCAAGTTCTCGATCCTTTCTACTTCATTCACTTTGATGTAGACAGGAGCATGTTTGCCTCTACGCTTCCTGAAGTAGATGACAATCTCCTTCATTTTGTTGACATTGAGAGAGAGATTATTGTCGCTGCACCAGTTCACCAGATTCTCTATCTCATTCCCCTACTCTGTCTCATCATTGAATAGCCACACGGTCATAGATGTATAAGGAGTATGGTAGGAAGCTGAAAACAGAGCCTTGTGGAGCACCAGTGTTGAGGATGATCATGGAGGATATGGGAGATAGGTAGGATATTGAATTCGATGATCAGACGGGATCAAGATAAATGGACCAAATGGCCCATTCATTCTGCCACTGGTGACAGAGATTCATCTAGGCTTGAAACTTTGGCTCTTCCCATTGATGCTGACGGGGCTGCTGGCATTTTCCTGTTTTTGTGTCCCATTTATGGCATGTATTGCTGCCGTAAGGCTGCCCTACATTAGATTCGGTTGGTAATGGAGCAATGGCGGCTCCGTTTCCCATAATGCCCGGCGGTTGGGAAAGGCCTCCATCACTGACCAGGGCCGCACCGGTTCGCACATGCGCAACTTCCTCAACAACAGCCGCTTTTTCTTTATTATCTTTTACCTTTTCACCGGTCAGACTATCTGGTCCCTCTTGATTCTGAAGAGTCGCTTCTCCTTTAGGCTTATTGGATTTAAAATGAACGGGAGACGGTGACGGTAGTCCGTCAAGTCAATACCACCGCCGCTCGGAGCTCAACAAAAAGCAGGGATTGGGCTCGACTGGACAAGAGGCCACTCTCGGAGGACCAGGGACAGAGTGGGAGGTGTGGAGAGAAGCAACACAGGCCCCTAGTGGACAGGAGGGGTACAGCAGCAGGAGAAGTCTCTTCAGAAAAGTTGTTACAAACAACTGAATCAGGATATTGAATTTGATCATCAGCCCAGGTCAAAATAAATGGCAGAGCAGGCTCAACGACCCACTTGGCCTGATCTCTACAAATGAATGAATTGATCTCAATTATTAGTGCCCCCTGTCAATTAGGAGTGACCCCCTGTCAATTAGGAGAACCCCCTGTCAATTAGGAGTGTCCCCCTGTCAATTAGGAGTGTCCCCCTGTCAATTAGGAGTGTCCCCCTGTCAATTAGGAGTGTTCCCTCTCAATTCGGAGTGTCCCCTCTCAATTAGGAGAGTCCCCTCTCAATTAGGAGTGTCCCCTTGTCAGTTAGGAGTGTCCTCTTCAATTCGGAGTGCCCCCTGTCAAATCGGAGTGTCCCCCTGTCAATTAGGAGTGTCCCCCTGTCAATTAGGAGTGTTCCCTCTCAATTAGAAGTGTCCCCTGTCAATTAGGAGTGTCCCCTGTCCATTAGGAGTGCCCCCTGTCCATTAGGAGTGCCCCTGTCAATTAGAAGTGCCTCTCCATCAATTAGAAATTCCCCGTGTCAATTAAGGGTGCCCTATTAAATAAATAAATAGTTGCATTCTGTCCTTCTTTGTCTCAGTAAAGTTTAACTCTTGGAAGGAGTTTAAATTTAAAGTCCAAGAAGACTTTCCAAAAAGTGTAAGTAATGACGCATAAGACGTTCAGGGCTGTGGGAGGAAAGTGGAGCACCCGGAGGAAACCCAAGGAGACACGGGGAGAATGTAAGACAGACAGTCACCTGAGGCCAGGATCAAACCCTGTTCCCTGGTGCTGTGAGGCAGCAAAGCCAACTGCTGTGCTCACCATGTCCTCCTGTGGCACTGAGGCCAACGATACTTTAACAGGTCATTACTTACACTTTTTGGCCAGTGAATGCCAGCGCAATGGGTTCCAAGAGAAAACTGGCTATAATTTCCTTGGTAAACTTAGCAACTCAATCCCAAGTTTCCAAAACCGATGTGTCCAGTAATGACACAAGTGACTTTCAGGTCAGGAGGAGACAGTTCTGAGCTGCTTTGAGGGAAATGATTCTTCCATAAGTTCTGCCAATTCATTTCTCCATGTACAATAATGCCCACATTTGTTTTTGAAGGTCCCAAGCCACCCTCGACTCTCACATTTCTCCTTCTATGTAATTGTTCAAATCTCGTCGGACCTGACAACCGTTCCAACTTCCTTTTCAAATTCCTTTCGGTTGCTCTTGCTATTTCGATCGGTCTCTCCCACTCCTCAGAGTCAGTTTCTCTGCTCTTACACCTTACAACTGATTTAAATAATGAGATCTTTTGCAAGCGACAGAATTATTCAGATATTGTACATCTATGGTCCATTTCAAACATAAACCTCAGCTTCTAAATTCACCAACAAAGAGAGAGAGAGATTGCAGACATCGGCACAAACAATGCCGAGAGGGACTGCCTTCGGTGAAACTGGCACTTGCGATCGAATTACACACAAATAATCAAATAAATAAGGAATTCATTCACCTTAAACACAAGAGGAGTTACTATTTTTCTAATTCATTCATTCGTGGGACATGGGTGTCACTGGCTGGGCCAGGACACTAGGACACAAACTTCAGGCCTTTGGAGAAGAACGAAAAGGTGGCAGGGGAAAAGTAGTTTTTTTTGAAGTATCGAGTTGTTTGGGAGTCTGAGAGGCTGGTGGGGAACACACTAAATTGTAACTTTCCGAAAGCAATTGGAGAAATACTTGGGGGGGTGGGGGGGAAGAAATCGACAGACTCTACCAAAGGGCTAGCACTGGACATGGACCAAATGGTCTGATGCACTGTGTTCCGCGGCCTGATGAGGAGATGAAGGGGATCCCAATCTGTAATGTTGGGATTGACCAAGTTGCGTGTGTGTGTTGGTTACATCTCACCTCAGAGACATCGAGAGGAGTGGCCATTCTAAAAGCTGGTCTCCAAATTCTCAGGTGAGGGCAAGGACAGACTCTTCCATGAAAGGATAAGGAACTTTGGATCCTTCTTCCTGGGAGTTAGGTGCTCCTCACTCATTCTGCTACTGCTGGGAGCACTGACCGCGTCCTCAAAATTAGGTAGGACCTCCGAGCTTCCAAAAAATCCTGGAATAAAGAGGAGAATGACACATGCAGCAAAGACAAAGCCAGCAGCGGAGATGAAGGAAACAGCGAAACTTCCTGTCCGATCTCACAGAAATCCTGGGTGGAGGCAGATAGAGAGAGAGAGAGAGCGAGAGAGATGAAGCGGTTGTTTCCACACAATTTATTTCACTCCTATTTTAATAAATGTTATGTGAATACAATTACCGCAAATACTGAGGGCCATTCCTGAAAATGAACACTTCCCATTTCAGTCTCCATGTCCTCATCAAACACTCCCAGGACAGGTACAGCACGGGGTTAGATACAGAGTAAAGCTCCCTCTACACTGTCCCCCATCAAACACTCCCAGGACAGGTACAGCACGGGGTTAGATACAGAGTAAAGCTCCCTCTACACTGTCCCCATCAAACACTCCCAGGACAGGTACAGCACGGGGTTAGATACAGAGTAAAGCTCCCTCTACACTGTCCCCCCATCAAACACTCCCAGGACAGGTACAGCACGGGGTTAGATACAGAGTAAAGCTCCCTCTACACTGTCCCCCATCAAACACTCCCAGGACAGGTACAGCACGGGGTTAGATACAGAGTAAAGCTCCCTCTACACTGTCCCCATCAAAACTCCCAGGACAGGTACAGCACGGGGTTAGATACAGAGTAAAGCTCCCTCAACACTGTCCCCCATCAAACACTCCCAGGACATTTACAGCACAGGGTTAGATACAGAGTAAAGCTCCCTCTACACTGTCCCCCAACAAACACTCCCAGGACAGGGACAGCACGGGGTTAGGTACAGAGTAAAGCTCTCTCTACATTGTCCCCCCAACAAACACTCCCAGGACAGGGACAGCACAGGGATAGATACAGAATAAAGCTCCCTCTACACTGTCCCCCCCATCAAACACTCCCAGGACAGGTACAGCACAGGGTTAGATACAGACTAAAGTTCCCTTTACACTTAACCCATCAAACACTCCCAGGACAGGGAAGGCTTTCATCATTGATTCTTTTTGTAGCTTCCATATTGTCATTGGCCACCACTCCTGGTGAGGCTGAAGGGTTGCTGAAAGGACCAGCAACTCCCAGAGGGAGGACGTCACACCCACCACAACTGCCACTGGGAAAAACCATGTCACAGGGTCTGTAAAGGCCGGCGCAAATGAAGTTGGGGCCTAACTGGGACTTAATTCCTGGGACTTATCCAAGAATAACTGCCATGGATTTGCCACTCATTTTCCAGCAACCTTTCTGCTCGGACCACTACCTTCTCCCCATGGTTGTAAAGTGGGCTCCGCACAGACAGGCTTAATTCCCGGTTTGAGTCACTGCCTATTCGGAGTCTGCACATTCTCCCTGTGTCAACATGGGTTTCCTCTGGATACTCCGGTTTTCTCCCTCATTCCAAACATATTCAGGTTAGATGGATTGGTCACGCTAAATTGCCCCTTACTGTCCTACGATGTGTCGCTGCACAGGATTAGTGGGATAAATTTGTGAAGTTAAGGGGATAGGGTTAAGGTGATAGTGCAGTGTTATTGTCACTGGACGAGTAATCCAGAGACCCAGAGTAATCCTCTGGGAATGTGGATTCAAATCCAGCTGCGGCAGATGGCAAAATTTGAATTCATTAAAAATCTGGAATTAAAAGTCTCACGATAACCATGAAACCTTTGTCAATTGTCGAAGAAACCCATCTGGTTCACTGATGCCCCTTTTGCGGGAAGGAAATCTGCTTTGTTTGGTCTTTGTGTGAGTCCAGAGCCACAGCAATGTGGCTGAATCTTAATTGCCCTCTGAAATGGCCCTCCGAGCGAGGCTCAGATCAAGGGGCAATTAGGGATGGGTAATGAGTGCTGGGGCCAGCTCAGCAATGCCCACATACTGTGAATGAATAAAAAATAAGATGCTCTTTCAGAGACTCAATACAGACTCAAAGAATAAAGAAAAGTCCAGCATAGGAACAGACCTTTGGTCCTCCAGTCCTAAATCTGCTTCCCTTTTAAAAGCAAATTACTGCGGATGCTGGAATCTGAAACTGAAAGAGAAAAGCTGGAAAATCTCAGCGGGTCTGGCAGCATCTGTAAGGAGCACGAAGAACTGACATTTCCAGTCCAGATGAGCCTTTGTCAAAGCTAAAAGGCATAGAAAGTAGGAGATATTTACATATGTGGTAAGGGAATGAAAGAAGAGTCATAGCCACAAAAACAAGGGGAAGGGCTGCTAATGATAGTCTATAGAGAAAATAGAAATTGTGAATGGCCAAAAGAGAGGAGCTGAAATCAGAGCATAAGCTGTGACAGATGAAAATGTGGAGGATGAGTGGGATAGAGGTAAAATTGAGAAAAAGGGAAGCAAAGGAGAAGAAAAGTATGGAGAAGAGGTATTAAATAGGGGGAAAGAGTGATGAGAAAGAAAAATAAAAGACAATAAGGAACTAAAAGGTAGAGAACAGTTAAAAATTAAATGAAATGAAAATAAAGGGATTGAGGTGGGGTACAACTAATCAATTGAAGTTGACGTTTCCTCTACATTGGATAGGCCAAATGTAGATTGTACCATCACTTTGCTTCAGTCTGTCTGCAATCAGGACCCTGAACTCCCCGTCACTTGCCATTTTAACATACCATCCTGCTCCCATATTTTTATATCTGTCCTTGGCTTGCTGCAATATTCCACTGGAGCTCAACCCAAACTGGAGAAACAGCATCTCATCTTCCCGCTAAACGCTTTACAGCCTCCCAGTCTCAACACTGAATTCAACAACTTCAGTTGATTAGTTCTGCTCCACCCCTTTTGTTTACTGTTCTCTGCCATTTTTCTTTATTTTCTCTCTATTTTATAACCCCTTTCTTTCCCTTTATTCCTCTTTTGCTTATCCTTCTCAGTTTTACCTCTCTTGAGCCGACACCATATCTTCGCCTGTCATTTCCACTTCTCTGCCGTTTGGCCGTTCGCAACTTCTATTCTCTCTCTGGACTGCCATTAGCAGCCTTTCCCCTTTTTTGTGTGGCTATAATCTTTCATTCCCTTACTCTACACTTTCAATATCTCCCCACTTTCTATGCCTGGAATCAAAACGTCAGCCCTTTTCTCTCTTTACTAGCAGACCTGCTGAGATTTTCTCTTTTGGTGAATGGTTCTTATTGTTGGTGAATTTAATTTCCCACTGTCTCTAACAACTAAAAAAACCCTTTGGGAAGGGAGACTGTGCCTGCTGCTGATTCCTCTCATGTCCACTAGGGCACACTCCCACTCTCTTCAGGCGCTGCTCTTCACTCTGGTCCTCCGAGAGTCGCTTCTTGTCCGGCTGTTGCTCTTTGTCGAGCTTAGAGGGGCCGCCATGTTGGCTTGAAGACCTGACCACCGCTTCTTCTTTATTTTAAATAAATCCAATAAATTAAAAGAAACAGCGACTCTACAGAATCCTGCAGAACGCTGGTTCTGGACTCTCCCCACCATCGGGAACATCCTTCCTGCATCTATCCTATCTAGTCCTCTTAGAATTTTACAAGTCTCTATGAGATTCTTGTCTCATTTGTCTGAACTCCAGCGAAAACAATCCTAACCTGGTCGATCTCTCCTCATACATCAGGTCCGCCATCCCCGGAATCAGCCTGGTAAATCTTTGCTGCACTCCCTCGAGAGCAAGAACATCCTTCCTCAGACAAGGAGATCAGAACTGCACACAATACTCTGGGTGTGGCCTTGCCAAGACCCTCTATAATTGCAATAACACATCCCTGCTCCTGTACTCAAAACTTCTCACAATGAAAGTGCTGGTCTTTGAGCCTCAGGGAAGTTCAGGCGCTAGGTGGCTATGCTTGTAGACAATGTGACTGTCAAACAATATGGTAAGGGATTGGAGTTTGTAGTGGGGTCTCAGGTGTTTTAATAGCAAACATTGCACTCTGTAAATCATTCCCCATTGCAGATATTGTCTGGAAATTGATGGCATAGTGGTTAGCCTCACAACGCCAAGATCCCAGGTTCAAGTCTGGCCTCGGGTCACTGTCTGTGTGGAGTTTGCACATTCTCCCCATCTCCGTTTCCTCCAGGTACTCTGGTTTTAAAAAATCCTAGAATCCCAGTGCAGAAGGAGGCCATTTGGCCCATCAAGTCTGCACCAACCACAATCCCATCCATCCCCATAACCCCTGATATTTAATCCCCCTTACACAAAGGGGAAACCTAACCTTCACGTCTTTGGACTGTGCGAGGAAACCAGAGCACCTGGAGAAAACCCATGCAGACACTGGAAAAAGGTGCAAACTCCGCACGGATGGTGACCCAAGGCTGGAATTGAATCGGATTCCTGGCACTTTGAGGTAGCAGTGCTAACCAGTGTGCTACCGTGCCACCCAATTCCCCTGAAGATGTGCAGGTTAGGAGAATTGGCTATGCTGAATTGCCCTTAAGCTCCAAAAATGAGTAGTGTTCAAATCACGTTGGATATTTCAAGGTGTTCTGTGAAGCTCACCTGGCCTGTAACATTTCACGTTGAATTTGGCGAGGATGAGTATGAGATGTTTCACTTCAGGTGTAATCCAACTGACCCACGAGGAGCTTTATCAAAAACAAAGTTTAATTAAGAATATTATTAACATGTATAGTAAGACAATTAGTAAGAACTTGTAACAATTACAAACTACAAACACAACAATCACGATAATGTATAACTCCTAAGGAATATCTCTAATGTGTTCCAACCAAATGCAACATCCAATACACAAAACCCTCCAAATAAGCATAGTAGGTTCATATGTTACAGGAATCCAGTCTTCTGGGTTGAGTGCTGAAAATCCTGAAGGAAAAAGATAAAAGACAGAATGTCCGGGATGCATGTTATGCCGGCTGCTTTCCCTGAGGCAGTGGGAAGTGGAGTCAATAGATGGGAGGCTGGTTTGTGCGATGGATTGGGCTACATCAATAGCGGCATTATGTTGATATTGTTGCATTACCTGTGAATATCTGTCAATAGTGAGGAACATTGCGTGTTCCAGGGGATACACTTTCAGATGGCACCAGAAAACAAGGCAAAGTTAAACGTAGCCTTTCTGATCTTTACAGATTTGATGTTTGTTTACCAGAAATAACCAAAAGACACAAAGAATTCTGCAGGCTATATTGAGCAGGTAGTAAGAGATGCTGAGTTAGTGGATCAGGGAGTGAATGGCAAAGGGTTCAGCAGCATCCTGGGGTGAGGAGAGAGCAACTTCGATGTTCTACACTCACTGTCAGAGATTCCCGGGAATATTCTGGGCTGACTGCTAGCTGTTAGGTTATCTTTAACTCTTCCAGCAGCTATAAGGTATAACCACGCCTGACCTCCGCCCCCATCCCGATAATCAGTAAACCAGCTAACGTGGACCTGACCCTCTATGAATCACGTCTATCATAAATCAGCAAATCTCCGTTGCACCTCATGCACTCTCTTGAAACACCTTACCCACCTCCATTCACACACATTCTCGTATACACACACACACACACACACTCTCTCTCTCGCGCGCGCGCGCACACTCTCTCTCGCGCGCGCACGTGCGCGCACACTCTCTCGCGCGCGCGCGCACTCTATCTCTCTCGCGCGCGCGCGCACTCTCTCTCGCACACGCGCGCACTCTCTCTTGCACGCGCGCACACACTCTCTCTCTCCCGCGCGCGCACGCACACTCTCCCGCAGGCGCACACACACTCTCCCCACGCACACACACTCCCACACGCGCACACACACTCTCCACACGCGCACACACACTCTCCCACACGCGCACACACAACTCTCCCCACACGCGCACACACCACTCTCCCACACGCGCACACACACTCTCCCCCCGCACACATACACACTCTCACACGCGCACACACTCCATCACACACGCACACACACTCACACGCGCACACACACTCTCTCATGCGCACACACACTCTCTCACACGCGCACACACACACTCACTCTCTCTCTCACACACACACATGCGCACACACACACGCACACACACACGCACACGCGCACACACCATCTCTCACACACACACACACACACTCACTCTCTCCCACACACACATGCACACACGCACACACACACACACACTCTCTCTCTCTCAGACTCTGCACAGACACTGATATAAGCCGGGGATCGAACTGGGATCCCTGGCACTGTGAGACAGCAGTGCTAAACACTGTGCCACCTATTGAGGGTCAAATGCAGGCAAATGGGGTCAGTTCCGTTTCGAAAACCTGGTCAGCATGGACAAAGCATCTCCTCCCCTTTTCCTCACATTTTGTTTGCAGTTTGCAGTTTTAATCCAATTAGTTTTTGAAACTTTGGTTGAATCTTCCTCGTGCACATTCCCAGCAATATTTGAGATCCAAACAACTCAGGGGGTAAAGAAAATTGTTTTTCCTGCTCACACGGCTCCTTTTACCAGGATGACGCCTGGTTTCTTTACTCAGAGGGTAGTAAGGGCGTGGAATGCCCTGCCTGCAGCAGTTGTGGACTCGTCAAGTTTAAGGGCGTTCAAATGGTCAGTGGACAGGCACAGGGATAGCATTGGAATAGTTTAGGATAGAGGGTCATAAAAGTGGTTCCAATGGTCTGCGCGACATCGAGGGCTGAAGGGCCTGTACTGCGCTGTAAATGTTCTATGTTCAAAGCCCTATGGTACGGAGGGCATTAGTTATGAGAGAGGTTGGAGAAATGTGGTTTGAGGCGAGACCTGATAGAAATCTACAAGATTATGAGAGGCACGGACAGTGAGAAGCTTTTTCTCAGGATGGAAGAGTCAATTACTTCTCAGGGGCATCTGGACAGGTAGGATGGGAATACAGGGATACGGTCCCCAGAAGGGTAGGGGGTTTTAATTCAGTCGGGACAGCATGGTTGGTGCAGCCTTGGAGGGGCCGAAGGGTCTGTTGGGTTAAAGGGTAATTTGAGGCTGAGGCTTCAGGCCCACACCTATCTGAAGGTCAGAGAGGCAAACCAGTAAGAAGCTCTGAACAGTTTTATTGTGTTTCTTTCATAGAATGTTTGATAGAATGCTTTGTCAGATCTTCTTCTGTGTCTTCTATTTTCCATGCTTAAGTTTCATCTTTTGTTTTAATACGCTTACTAATTCTTAAAATTCCAACAATTACCAATGGTGTTATGTGCTTTTATGTTCAGTAGCTTTACTTCATTCTGTGACACAAAGAAAGCAGGGTAGCAGCAGATTAGACACATTTCAATCTGAGATCCGACTTGTTTAACATTCATGTCATCTGCAGTGGTACCATTGTGATATAAAAAGTATTGGATTGAAAGGGGTTAACTGAACCTGTTTGTTTAGTGACTGTAATTAATGTCAGTCTCCGTGGATTCCATTGTGTCACTGGAGGGTTTCCTTCTCCTATTAATAAGAGACTCCTTTCAATGTGATATCCCATAATGTCTGCAGGCTTGCGACCAACAAGAACAGAGATCAGCAGCTCCAGAGAAAGGGCTGGAGAGATCAGAGTCTGAGAACAATGGATTAGAGAGTTCCAAAAATGTGTCAATCGAATAAAGTGTCACAACAATCGATCAGAATCTGAGAACAATCGACTGGAATGTTACCACAATGGATCAGAATCAAACAACAATGGATCAGAATCTGAGAACAATGGATCAGAATGTTACAACAATGGATCAGAATCTGAGAACAATGGATCAGAATGTTACAACAATGGATCAGAATCTCAGAACAATGGATTGGAACATTACAGCAATGGACAGGGGAATGACCGGAGCAATTTACTGGCTTAACCTAGATTCGATAAGATTGACGCTTGCTCATCGCATCTATTACGTACTTCTAATTATCCAAGGGATTTACTATCCCCTTCTGGCTGTTGTTGGTGTCCCTAGTAAGTGTCTCCATCCAGCAAATAATCCTACAAAGCATGTTTTAACTCTTTTTGTAATTTCCATTTATGAAAAATGATGGCATTGTAGTCACAAACTCCATTTCCTATCCATCCCCATTCCCCACTCTGCTGATTATCTGAAACTGAATCGGACTATTCACACACTCCAAGGTCCATTTCACCCTGACATCATTTCTCGCTCCACATCCTCTCCAGACCCATTCCTGTCTACTGTGCCCTCCATCAGACCACATACATACGCCACCTCTGCTTTAGCCCCGCTGCTGGATAACCTTTACCAGATTCGCTAAAGTCCCTTGACGCCACACTCAGCGAATGCGGCACTGATGTCAAGAGCTGTCACTCTCACCTCACCTCTGGAATTCAGCTCTTTTTTCCATCTTTGAACCAAGGATGTAATGAGGTAGGAAGCTGAGTGACGCTGGTGAAACCCAAACTGGGCATCACTGAGCAGGTTATTGCTGAGCAGATTGATAGCACTGTCAATGACCCCTTCCATCACTTTCCTGACCTGCTCAGTAAGGAGAACTCAGGAGGTGCTATTAATAGACGTGTTAGAATTCAGAAAGATACAACTGGCCTAAAGGTACGTCATCTGAATGCCCGTAGCATTCGAAACAAGGCAAATGATTTGACAGCACTGTGAATGAGTATGATTTGGTGGCCATTACACAGACACGATTACAGGATGGTCACGACTGGGAGTTGAATATCCAAGGGTATTAAACTGTTCAGAGGGACCAACAGGAAGGTAAGGGAAGTGCTGTAGCTCTGATATTTAAGGATGACATCAGAGCAGTAGTGAGAGATGACCTAGTTCTATGGAAAAAAAGGATGAATTCATTTGGGTGAAAATTAGAAATAGTAAGGAGTAATCTATAGGCGTAATCTATAGACCACCAAATCATGACATCGCAGTGGGGAGAGAAATAAACAAAGAAATAACTGATGCATGGAAAAATGATCCAGCAATTATCATGGGGGATTTTAATCTACATATCAATTGGTCAAAACAGATCGGTCAAGGCAGCCTTGAAAAGGAGTTCACAGAATGTATCCGCGATAGCTTCTTTGAACAACATGTAATGGAACCGACAAGGGAGCAAGCTATCCTAGATCTGGTCCGGTCTAATGAGACAGAAATACTTAAAGATCTCACAGTTAGGGATCCTCTTGGAAGAAGCGATTAAGGTATAGTTGAATTTAAAATCCTGATGGAGCATGAGAAGGTAAAATCTCAATCCCGGTGTCTTGTCCTTAAACAAAGGAGACTACAGTAGGATGAGGGAGGAGTTGGCTAAGGTAGACTGGGAGGAAAAACTTCACGGTGGGACAACTGAGGAACAGCGGAGGACTTTCAAAGTGATCTTTCACAGTGCTCAGCACTGTGTACCTTTGATAAGGACTGTAGAAAAAGAGATAATAAGTCATAGATATCTAAGGAAATTGAGGAAGGTATCAAATTGAAAGAAAATGCATACAAAGTGGCATTCTATAAAAGTCTACCAGAAGTCAAGGCAAAAAGCTACAAGAAAAGTAAGATGAATTATGAGTAAACTAGCTCCGAATATAAAAACAGATAGCAAAAGTTTCTACAAATATATGTAAAATGAAAAAGAGTGGCTCCATTAGAAGATGAGAAGTGAGATTTAATAACTGGAAATGAGGAAATGGCCAAGGCATTGAACAAATATTTTGTGTCGGTTTTCAAAGTGGAAAAGACAAATAACATGCCAAACGTTAATGACAAGAAGATAATAGCAGGTGATGACCTAGAAACTCACATTATCACGAAAGAGGTAGCGTTCAGTAAGCTAACGGGGATAAAGGTAGACAAGTTTCCTGGTCCTGATAGAGTGCAGCAGGAAAGAAGCTGTTCTTGATTCAGCTGGTACATGAACCCAGATCTTTCATGACAGAAAAAGATGGAAGAGAAAATGCCTGGGGTGCATGTGGTCCTTGATAATGTTGGTTGCTTTTACCAAGGAAGCAGGAATTGTACAAAAAATAAAGAAAAGTACAGTACAGGAACAGGCCCTTTGGCCCTCCAAGTCTGTGCCAATCAGGTTGTCCTATCCAGACCAATCGCCTCTATCCCTCTAAGCCCCACCTGCTCATATGTTTCTCCAGATAAGTTTTAAATGATGCTAACGCGTCTGCCTCACTGGGCAATGCATTAGAGGCCCTCACTACCCTCCATGTAAAAACCTTCCCCCACACATCTCCACTGAAACTTTCCCCTATCTTCAACTTGTGCCTTCATGTGATTGTCATTTCTGCCCTGGGAAAAAGCTTCCAACTGTTCACCCTATCCACACCCTTCATAATTTTATAAACATCTATCAGGTCATCACTCAGCCTCTGTCCTTCCAGGGAGAACAATCCATGTTTAACCAATCTTTCCTCATGGATAATACCCTCCATATCAGGAACAATCTGGTAAACCATTTCTGCACTCTTCCCAAAGCGTCCGTATCCTTCTGATAGTGTGATGACCAGAACTGGACACAGTATTCTAAATGTGACCGAATAATGTTTTTCATATCTAATATAATTTTTATACTCAATGCCCAGTCTGATGAAGACAAGTATGCTTTCTTCACCACCTTTTCTACCTGTTTTCCCAATTTAAAGATCTATGGACCTGCCTACCCAGAACTTTCGGTGTGTCTGTGCTTCTGATGGTTCTGCCATTCATTTTATAGCTCCCACTTCAATTGGACCTACCAAAATGCATCACCTCGCAGTTGTCTGGATTAAATTCCATTTGCTATTGCTCCCTCAAATTTCCAGCCTATTTACATCCTACTGTATTCCCTCACAATCTTCATCACTATCCACAAATCTAGCTCTCTTAGTATCATCCACAAACCTGCTGATCAAACCACTACATTTTCTTCCAAGTCATTTATATATATTACAAAAAGCAGAGGTCCCAGCAATGATCCCTGCAGAACACCATTAGTTATAGACTCTATTCATAAAAGCACTTCCATCACTATCCTCTGGCTTCCATGGACAAGCCAGTTCTGAATCCGTCAAGCTTGTTCACTCCTGATCCCATATGACTTAATCTTTTGTGCCAGCCCGCCGTACGGGCCTTGTCAATTGTTTTACTAAAGTCCATGTAGACAACATCCACAGTCCTTCTCTCATCAATCATTTCTGTCACCTCCTCAAAAATCTTAATTAACTTAATGAGGCGTCGTTCACAATGCTAATAAACACAGACTGACTCAATGGGTAGAAGGTTGATTTGCATCATGAACTGGGTTATATCCACCACCCACTGTAGTTTTTTCCTGGTTTCGATATAATAGGTGTTATACCAAGCTATGACACATCCAGTAAGGATGCTTTCCGTGGTACATGGCTCATAATTGTAGTAGACATGACAAATTTCTCTAGCTTTCTGAGAAATGAGAGGTGTTAGTGGGTTTTCTTAACTATAACATCCGTATAGAGGAACCAGGGCAGATTGTTGGTGATCTGGCCACCTCGAAACTGGAAGCTCTTGACAATTTCCACTTCATTCCCATTGATGTAGGTGGGGATGTCCTCCACTACACTTCCTGAAGTTAATGGCTATTTGCTTCATTTTACTGACATTAAGGGAGACATTATTGTCATCGTAGCAAGGAAAGCAGAGAGAATCCTTCAGGTTTCCAATGCTTTCAGACACCATCCTATGGACTGCAAGGAAGTGATCTCTATAAATTTTCATCTCCAATAATCTAGGTGCAAGTCAATTCTCCGGAAATCATCTTTCCTTACATGTGTCTTTGAAGAGGGAACATTTGTTGTGGTTTACATTTTGGTTTTGCAATGATTAAATATTTCTCCTTTTTCCCATACAACTCATGGCACTGGACAGGGTAAAGCACTCTTTCTCTGGAATACGCATTCTTGGCAACAGGAGAGAAGTGGGAAGAAGAAAACCTATCCCAAGAATTCCTCCCCTGCCATCATTGCTAGAATCCACTCGGTCAAGCTGTGTCCATTCTCTCCTTGCCTTCAGTTGTTGTTATTTACTCTATCAGCCCTCCATAAGGGGAGGAGATTGGCCTTGTGCTATTGTCACTAGACCATTAATCTAGGAACTCAGCTAACGCTGGGGGACACAGGTTCGAATCCCGCCACAACAGCTGGTGGAATTTGAATTCAGTAAAATATATCTGATAATAAGAATCTGCTGATGACTATCAAACCATTAACATTCGTCAGTGGAAGGATATTTGCTGTCCTCATCTGGTCAGGCCTACATGTCACTCTGGAACAACAGTAAAGAACAAAGATGAAAGAAAATTACAGCTTGGGAATCAGTCCTTCCACCTACCACCAGTCATGCTGCCTGTCGAAACTAAAATTCATCCACTTCTGGGGACCGTATCTCTCTATTCACATTCTATAAATATGTTTGTTCAGATCGCCCTTAAAAGTCAGTGATATCTGCTTCCACTATGTAAAAGACTTGCCTCGTGCATCTCCTTTAACCCTTCCATCTTGTACCTTAAACCTATTCCCCGAGTAATTGACTCTTCCATCCTGCGAAAAAGCTTCTGAATATCCACATGATTGACTCTCAATAACCCTACAAGGTAAGTAGAGATGGCCAATAAATGCTGGCCAGCCACTGACATCCACGTCTTATGATTGAATAACTAAAAAAAGTTCATAGCCGTTCCTATCAGTTCTTTCCGATCTCTCTAAACAGCAACATGTTAGAAATCACAACTGCTCCTCATTCTCAATCAAAGAATGGGACTTGTATCTTCCTGGCAGTCTGATGTGTCTTTTCATAATTTAATTCCTATCCTTACAGTGAACATGATCACAATCGTCATCCTGGCTCGCAAACAATGTGGTCTCTCCAAATGTGTCACAACTTACCTGGTGTCCATGGCAACGGCAGATCTACTCGTCATTATCCTCGACCTGATACTGAGACACATTCCAATTGTTTTCTTGGAACAGTTTCTTTTCCTGCGGAAATTCCCCGTGTGTAACATCCACGCCATCCTGCTTTATGCAGCCACTGACTGCTCCGTCTGGTTCACCGTCACCTTCACCTTCGATCGATTTGTGGCCATTTGTGGAACAAAGCTGAAAAGCAAATACTGCAGTGAGAAAACTGCCCGTGTGGTTCTGGGAACAGTGGCTGTGCTCAGCTGTATAAAAAACATTATCTGGTATTTTATATTCCAACCTTATTACTGGATGATGAACCAACCTGCATTTTGCTTTCTGAATGAGCATGTTTCTCTATCAGAGGCCTGGGTAGCGATCGAGTTCCTCCATTACATTCTAACGCCAGGTATCCCATTTGTCCTCATTCTGCTGCTCAATGCTCTCACAGTCCAACATATTATAGTGAGCAGCAGGGCTCGCCGGCGACTCCGGGCTCACGGCAGTAGGGAGAGTCCCAAAGACCCAGAGATGGAGAGTCGAAAGAAATCCATTATTTTACTGTTTATTATCTCAGCCAATTTCATCTTGTTATGGTCACTGTTCATGATGTTTTCTATATGGAAACGAATGTATGAGTTGGGGTATGAATCTATATTTCTAGATGATATTGTTCAGGAAATTGGCTTCATGCTACAGCTCCTGAGTTGCTGTACAAACACTGCTATTTACGCCATTACCCAGACTAAGTTCAGAGAGCAGTTCAAGAAAGTGCTCAAATATCCCTTTACTACAATTCTTCAATTCATTAAAAGATGAGGAGAGCTGAATCACTGAGAATTACAAAATATTTCTCTATTGAATTTAACACTTCCAATGGGCGTGGGCGCATTCCTGCCACTGAGGAAATTGAAGCTGCGGCTGCAATTCGGACATTGCATGGTGGGAAAGCAGAGGCAAGTGGGTCAAGTTGGTGGGATCAGAGACGAAGTGAAGTCCCAGGGCACACCTAGACAGCTACAATCCCCCAACTCCTGGGGTTCTAGAGTAAAGGAATTGGTGGGTGCATTCAGAGTCAATATCTCTTTGCAGAGAGACAGACAGACAGAACAAGAGAGTCATGTACAGAGAATGAAAGAAATAGTGAGAGGTGCAGAGAGAGACAGAGTTGCAAGTTCCAAAAAGGACTCTTCAATTTCCAATTTCTTCACCCATATATGGTGGTAAATCCAATAACCAATCAGTAAAAAGTTCAGTTAAAACACCTGGTGAAAAAATGGTGAATGCACCATATGGGATCTGACTGTAGACTTTAATCCCTGATGATATTCACACTTCAGCTGTCTCCAGATGCAGGGCTTATGATTCAGGATAAAGGGTAAACCTTTCAGGACTGAGGAAAGGAGAAATTTCTTCACCCATATATGGTGATAAATGTGTGGAATTCACTCCCACAGAAAGTAGCTGAAGGCCACAATGTATGATTTCAAGAAGAGATTAGATATAGAGCTTGGTTTTGAGGGAAATAGGGGGAAAGCAGGAACAGGATATTGAATTTGATGATCAGCCCAGGTCAAAATAAATGGCGGAGCAGGTTCGATGAACTAATTGGCCTCCTCCTGCTTCTATTTTCCATGTGTTTATTTCGACCCAACGACACTGAAGAAATGGTCAATATATTTCCAAGTCAGGATGCTGAGTGGCTCAGTGGGGATCTGTCAGGTGTGAGTCTGTCACCTTTGTCCTTCTAGATGACAGAGGTCACAGCGATTGGAAGGTGCAGGATCTCATCAGTGAAGAAAGTAGGCAGCAGCTTGGTCTTTGCAATGGACAAAAAATGAGTGGGAGCCAATCAGCCTGAAACTTGTTTTTGGACAAGTCTAGTCAGAGAGAGAACAGACTTCATGACATCGCGTTAAATGAAATGCAAGCAGGAATTGAGAAACTGAGAAACGGGGTTGGGGGAGGCGGGTGGGGGGGAGACATGGACCATAGCTGGGGAGGAGTGAGTTGTTGCTGCAGAGGAGGGAGGGGGTGGAGGCAGGTGGGGGATGAACTCCAACACACATACTTTAAAGCAACTGGTAGTTACAGCTTTTGTAATTTGCAATCAAAGCTTAATAAAAGCATCATCATGTGTAAGTGGAAACATTCAGTCACTGTGAGGGAGTGTTATTGGCAGATTGACCACTGTGGGGTGTGCGGGGGGAATCCAACACTCGTAATCCAAAGAATCTGCTAATTAGCATTTTTGTAACGTGCAAAAGGGACGTTTGATATTATTTGATTTAGTATCGTACCTTGAATTCACTTAGTGAAAAATACAGTTTCTTGCACACTATACTCCCAAAGCATACTGTTCATAAAGGAGGACAGGATGCAGAATGTAGTGTTACAGTCATAGCTAGGATGCAGAGAAAGATCAACTTAATATGAGGTAGGTCCATTCAAAGGTCTGACAGCAGCAGGGAAGAAGCTGTCCTTGAGTCCGTTGGTACATGACCTCAAACTTTTTCCCAATGGAAGAAGGTGGAAGAGAGAATGTCCAGGTTGCATGATATGCTGGCTGGTTTGCTGAGGCAGCAGTAAATGTAGACAGAGTCAATAGATGGGAGGCCGGTTTGCGTGATGGATTGTGCTATACTCATGACCTTCCTTGTAATCTTGGGTAGACAGAAGCCATACCAAGCTGTGATACAACCAGAAAGAATGCTTTCTATGCTGCATCTGTAAACATTGGTGAGAGCCATCGCAAACATGCCAAATTAATTCAGCCTGCTGAGCAAGTTAAACTGTTGGCATATTGTGTAGACATGGGGGGGGGACCAGGACAGGTTGAACACCTAAAAACTTGAAGTTCTCGATCCTTTCTACTTCATTCACTTTGATGTAGACAGGAGCATGTTTGCCTCTACGCTTCCTGAAGTAGATGACAATCTACTTCATTTTGTTGACATTGAGAGAGAGATTATTGTCGCTGCACCAGTTCACCAGATTCTCTATCTCATTCCCCTACTCTGTCTCATCATTGAATAGCCACACGGTCATAGATGTATAAGGAGTATGGTAGGAAGCTGAAAACAGAGCCTTGTGGGGCACCAGTGTTGAGGATGATCCTGGAGGATATGGGAGATAGGTAGGATATTGAATTCGATGATCAGACGGGATCAAGATAAATGGACCAAATGGCCCATTCATTCTGCCACTGGTGACAGAGGATCATCTAGACTTGAAACTTTGGCTCTTCCCATTGATGCTGACGGGGCTGCTGGCATTTTCCTGTTTTTGTGTCCCATTTATGGTATGTATTGCTGCCGTAAGGCTGCCCTACATTAGATTCGGTTGGTAATGGAGCAATGGCGGCTGCTTTTCCCATAATGCCCGGCGGTTGGGAAAGGCCTCCATCACTGACCAGGGTCGCACCGGTTCGCACATGCGCAACTTCCGCAACAACAGCCGCTTTTTATTTATTATCTTTTACCTTTTCACCGGTCAGACTATCTGGTCCCTCTTGATTCTGAAGAGTCGCTTCTCCTTTAGGCTTATTGGATTTAAAATGAATGGGAGACGGTGACGGTAGTCCGTCAAGTCAATACCGCCGCCGCTCGGAGCTCAACAAAAAGCAGGGATTGGGCTCGACTGGACAAGAGGCCACCCTCGGAGGACCAGGGACAGAGTGGGAGGTGTGGAGAGAAGCAACACAGGCCCCTAGTGGACAGGAGGGGTACAGCAGCAGGAGAAGTCTCTTCAGAAAAGTTGTTACAAACAACTGAATCAGGATATTGAATTTGATCATCAGCCCAGGTCAAAATAAATGGCAGAGCAGGCTCAACGACCCACTTGGCCTGATCTCTACGAATGAATGAATTGATCTCAATTATTAGTGCCCCCTGTCAATTAGGAGTGTCCCCCTGTCAATTAGGAGTGTCCCCCTGTCAATTAGGAGTGTCCCCCTGTCAATTAGGAGTGTTCCCTCTCAATTCGGAGTGTCCCCTCTCAATTAGGAGAGTCCCCTCTCAATTAGGAGTGTCCCCTTGTCAATTAGGAGTGTCCTCTTCAATTAGGAGTGCCCCCTGTCAAATCGGAGTGTCCCCTTCAATTAGGAGGCCCTGTCAATTAGGAGGCCCTGTCAATTAGGAGTCCCCCTGTCAATAGGAGCCCCTGTCAATTAGGAGCCCCCTGTCAATTACGAGTGTCCCCCTGTCAATTACGAGTGTCCCCTTGTCAAATAGGAGCGCTCTTGTCAATTAGGAGTGACCCCCTGTCAATTAGGAGTGACCCCCTGTCAATTAGGAGTGTCCCCTGTCAATTAGGAGTGCCCCCCTGTCAATTAGGAGTACCCCCTGTCCATTAGGAGTGCCCCTGTCAATTAGAAGTGCCTCTCCATCAATTAGAAATTCCCCGTGTCAATTAAGGGTGCCCTATTAAATAAATAAATAGTTGCATTGTGTCCTTGTTTGCCTCAGTAAAGTTTAACTCTTGGAAGGAGTTTAAATTTAAAGTCCAAGAAGACTTTCCAAAAAGTGTAAGTAATGACACATAAGACTTTCAGGGCTGTGGGAGGAAAGTGGAGCACCCAGAGGAAACCCAAGGAGACACGGGGAGAATGTAAGACAGACAGTCACCTGAGGCCAGGATCAAACCCTGTTCCCTGGTGCTGTGAGGCAGCAAAGCCAACTGCTGTGCTCACCATGTCCTCCTGTGGCACTGAGGCCAACGATACTTTAACAGGTCATTACTTACACTTTTTGGCCAGTGAATGCCAGCGCAATGGGTTCCGAGAGAAAACTGGCTATAATTTCCTTGGTAAACTTTGCAACTCAATCCCAAGTTTCCAAAACCGATGTGTCCAGTAATGACACAAGTGACTTTCAGGTCAGGAGGAGAGAGTTCTGAGCTGCTTTGAGGGAAATGATTCTTCCATAAGTTCTGCCAATTCATTTCTCCATGTACAATAACGCCCACATTTGTTTTTGAAGGTCCCAAGCCACCCTCGACTCTCACATTTCTCCTTCTATATAATTATTCAAATCTCGTCGGACCTGACAACCGTTCCAACTTCCTTTTCAAATTCCTTTCGGTTGCTCTTGCTATTTCTATCGGTCTGTCCCACTCCTCAGAGTCAGTTTCTCTGCTCTTACACCCGACAACTGATTTAAATAATCAGATCGTTTGCAAGCGACAGAATTATTCAGATATTGTACATCTATGGTCCATTTCAAACATAAACCTCAGCTTCTAAATTCACCAACAAAGAGAGAGAGAGAGATTGCAGGCATCGGCACAAACAATGCCGAGAGGGACTGCCTTCGGTGAAACTGGCACTTGCGATCGAATTACACACAAATAATCAAATAAATCAGGAATTCATTCACCTTAAACACAAGAGGAGTTACTATTTTTCTTAATTCATTCATTCGTGGGACATGGGTGTCACTGGCTGGGCCAGGACACTAGGACACAAACTTCAGGCCTTTGGAGAAGAACGAAAAGGTGGAAGGGGAAAAGTAGTTTTTTGGAGTATCGAGTTGAATGGGAGTCTGAGAGGCTGGTGGGGAACACACTAAATTGTAACTTTCCCAAAGCAATTTGAGAAATACTTGGGGGGGTGGGGGGGAAGAAATCGACAGACTCTACCAAAGGGCTAGCACTGGACATGGACCAAATGGTCTGATGCACTGTGTTCCGCGGCCTGATGAGGAGATGAAGGGGATCCCAATCTGTAATGTTGGGATTAACCAAGTTGCGTGTGTGTGTTGGTTACATCTCACCTCAGAGACATCGAGAGGAGTGACCATTCTAAAAGCTGGTCTCCAAATTCTCAGGTGAGGGCAAGGACAGACTCTTCCATGAAAGGATAAGGAACTTTGGATCCTTCTTCCTGGGAGTTAGGTGCTCCTCACTCATTCTGCTACTGCTGGGAGCACTGACCGCGTCCTCAAAATTAGGTAGGACCTCCGAGCTTCCAAAAAATCCTGGAATAAAGAGGAGAATGACACATGCAGCAAAGACAAAGCCAGCAGCGGAGATGAAGGAAACAGCGAAACTTCCTGTCCGATCTCACAGAAACCCTGGGTGGAGACAGATAGAGATAGAGAGAGAGAGAGATGAAGCGGTTGTTTCCACACAACTTATTTCACTCCTATTTTAATAAATGTTATGTGAATACAATTACCGCAAATACTGAGGGCCATTCCAGTAAATGAACACTTCCCATTTCAGTCTCCATGTCCTCATCAAACACTCCCAGGACAGGTACAGCACGGGGTTAGATACATAGTAAAGCTCCCTCTACACTGTCCCCATCAAACACTCCCAGGACAGGTACAGCACGGGGTTAGATACAGAGTAAAGTTCCCTTTACACTTAACCCATCAAACACTCCCAGGACAGGGAAGGCTTTCATCATTGATTCTTTTCGTAGTTTCCATATTGTCATTGGCCACCACTCCTGGTGAGGCTGAAGGGTTGCTGAAAAGACCAGCAACTCCCAGAGGGAGGACGTCACACCCACCACAACTGCCACTGGGAAAAACCATGTCACAGGGTCTGTAAAGGCCGGCGCAAATGAAGTTGGGGCCTAACTGGGACTTAATTCCTGGGACTTATCCAAGAATAACTGCCATGGATTTGCCACTCATTTTCCAGCAACCTTTCTGCTCGGACCACTACCTTCTCCCCATGGTTGTAAAGTGGGCTCCGCACAGACAGGCTTAATTCCCGGTTTGAGTCACTGCCTATTCGGAGTCTGCACATTCTCCCTGTGTCAACATGGGTTTCCTCTGGATACTCCGGTTTTCTCCCTCATTCCAAACATATTCAGGTTAGATGGATTGGTCACGCTAAATTGCCCCTTACTGTCCTATGATGTGTCGCTGCACAGGATTAGTGGGATAAATTTGTGAAGTTAAGGGGATAGGGTTAAGGTGATAGTGCAGTGTTATTGTCACTGGACGAGTAATCCAGAGACCCAGAGTAATCCTCTGGGAATGTGGATTCAAATCCAGCTGCGGCAGATGGCAAAATTTGAATTCATTAAAAATCTGGAATTAAAAGTCTAACGATAACCATGAAACCTTTGTCAATTGTCGAAGAAACCCATCTGGTTCACTGATGCCCCTTTTGCGCGAAGGAAATCTGCTTTGTTTGGTCTCTGTGTGAGTCCAGAGCCACAGCAATGTGGCTCAATCTTAATTGCCCTCTGAAATGGCCCTCCGAGCGAGACTCAGATCAAGGGGCAATTAGGGATGGGTAATGAGTGCTGGGGCCAGCTCCCATATTTTTATATCTGTCCTTGGCTTGCTGCAATATTCCACCAGTTTGCAATATTCTCCAGTTTGGGCTCAACCCAAACTGGAGAAACAGCATCTCATCTTCCCGCTAAACGCTTTACAGCCTCCCAGTCTCAACACTGAATTCAACAACTTCAGTTGATTAGTTCTGCTCCACCCCTTTTGTTTACTGTTCTCTGCCATTTTTCTTTATTTTCTCTCTATTTTATAACCCCTTTCTTTCCCTTTATTCCTCTTTTGCTTATCCTTCTCAGTTTTACCTCTCTTGAGCCGACACCATATCTTCGCCTGTCATTTCCACTTCTCTGCCGTTTGGCCGTTCGCAACTTCTATTCTCCCTCTGGACTGCCATTAGCAGCCTTTCCCCTTTTTTGTGTGGCTATAATCTTTCATTCCCTTACTCTACACTTTAAATATCGCCCCACTTTCTATGCCTGGACTCAAAACGTCAGCCCTTTTCTCTCTTTACTAGCAGACCTGCTGAGATTTTCCCTTTGGTGAATGGTTCTTATTGTTGGTGAATTTAATTTCCCAGTGTCTCTAACAACTGAAAAAAACCCTTTGGGAAGGGAGACTGTGCCTGCTGCTGCTTCCTCTCATGTCCACTAGGGCACACTCCCACTCTCTTCAGGCGCTGATCTTCACTCTGGTTCCTCCGAGAGTCGCTTCTTGTCCGGCTGTTGCTCTTTGTCGAGCTTAGAGGAGCCGCCATGTTGGCTTGAAGACCTGACCACCGCTTCTTCTTTATTTTAAATAAATCCAATAAATTAAAAGAAACAGCAACTCTACAGAATCCAGGGTAAACATACAGTCTGACAGGGGAGGAAGTTAAAAAAAAATAAGTATTGCAGTGCGAAGCTCCGCATGTGCAGTGAGTTCTGCCTCCCAGAGTGCAGCGCGGCCCTGCAGGCTGATAGAGGCCTTTCCCAGCCGCGGGGCACCATGGGAAGAAGAGCCGCCATTGTTGCATTACCAACACTGTCGACGGTCTTGCAGCCTTTGAAGGAGGAGCAAATATCATAAATAAATAAGACTTGTTTGTTAGTGTCACAAGTGGCTTACATTAATACTGAAATGAAGTTACTGTGAAAATCCCCTCGTAGCCACACTTCAGCACCTGTTTGGGTTCACGAAGGGAGAATTTAGCTCGGCCAATCACTCTAACTAGCACGTCTTCCAGGCTGCAGAAGGAACCCAGAGCACCCAGGGGAAACCCATACAAACACTGGGGGTGGGGGTGGGGGGAAACATGCAGATTCTGAACAAACAGTGACCCAAGCCAGGAATCGGACCACGTCCTTGGTGGTCTGAAGCAGCAGTACTAACCACTGTGCCACATGAGTGGGACATTTAGCCTTTGGAGCACCATTCAATAGATTGTGACTGATCTACCTCAAATCCATTTTCATCAGCTGTATCCCTGGTCTCTGATTCCCTTTGCTTCTAAAATTCAATGCATCGTGGTCTTGGACATATTCAGAAATGAACAGCCACAGCTGGGAATTTCAAACATTCACCATTCTGTGAAGTAGTGATGGTCTGTTGGCATGACTGGGCAACTGCAAGATTGGGTGGAAGTTTGAATGCAGCCCAAGACAGAGGAATACAGAAAGGAGAGACTGAAATCCTGGAAGTGGATCCCTGATGAAAGCATCCAAGAGAAAATGTTGTTTGGATGTAGATTCCAAAATGTCTTCTCCAACAGTGAAGTTTGGAAACACTCAGGCA
>JAGIQG010000037.1:12667354-12771019 GCA_024679065.1 Sphyrna mokarran
CAGAATATTCCCGGGAATCTCTGACAGTGAGTGTAGAACATCGAAGTTGCTCTCTCCTCACCCCAGGATGCTGCTGAACCCTTCGCCATTCACTCCCTGATCCACCAACTCAGCATCTCTTACTACCTGCTCAATATAGCCTGCGGAATTCTTTGTGTCTTTTGGTTATTTCTGGTAAACAAACATCAAATCTGTAAAGATGAGAAAGGCTACGTTTAGCTTTGCCTTGTTTTCTGGTGCCATGTGAAAGTGTATCCCCTGGAACACGCAATGTTCCTCACTATTGACAGATATTCACAGGTAATGCAACAATATCAACATAATGCCACTATTGATGTAGCCCAATCCATCGCACAAACCAGCCTCCCATCCATTGACTCCACTTCCCACTGCCTCAGGAAAAGCAGCCGGCATAACATGCATCCCGGACATTCTGTCTTTTATCTTTTTCCTTCAGGATTTTCAGCACTCAACCCAGAAGACTGGATTCCTGTAACATATGAACCTACTATGCTTATTTGGAGGGTTTTGTGTATTGGATGTTGCATTTGGTTGGAACACATTAGAGATATTCCTTAGGAGTTATACATTATCGTGATTGTTGTGTTTGTAGTTTGCAATTGTTACCAGTTCTTACTAATTGTCTTACTATACATGTTAATAATATTCTTAATTAAACTTTGTTTTTGATAAAGCTCCTCGTGGGTCAGTTGGATTACACCTGAAGTGAAACATCTCATACTCATCCTCGCCAAATTCAACGTGAAATGTTACAGGCCAGGTGAGCTTCACAAAACACCTTGAAATATCCAACGTGATTTGAACACTACTCATTTTTGGAGCTGAAGGGCAATTCAGCATAGCCAATTCTCCTAACCTGCACATCTTCAGGGGAATTGGGTGGCACGGTAGCACACTGGTTAGCACTGCTACCTCAAAGTGCCAGGAATCCGATTCAATTCCAGCCTTGGGTCACCATCCGTGCGGAGTTTGCACCTTTTTCCAGTGTCTGCATGGGTTTTCTCCAGGTGCTCTGGTTTCCTCCCACGGTCCAAAGACGTGAAGGTTAGGTTTCCCCTTTGTGTAAGGGGGATTAAATATCAGGGGTTATGGGGATGGATGGGATTGTGGTTGGTGCAGACGTGATGGGCCAAATGGCCTCCTTCTGCACTGGGATTCTAGGATTTTTTAAAACCAGAGTACCTGGAGGAAACGGAGATGGGGAGAATGTGCAAACTCCACACAGACAGTGACCCGAGGCCAGACTTGAACCTGGGATCTTGGCGTTGTGAGGCTAACCACTGTGCCATCAATTTCCAGACAATATTTGCAATGGGGAATGATTAACAGAGTGCAATGTTTGCTATTAAAACACCTGAGACCCCACTGCAAACTCCAATCCCTTACCATATTGTTTGACAGTCACATTGTCTACAAGCATAGCCACCTAGCGCCCGAACTTCCCTGAGGCTCAAAGACCAGCACTTTCATTGTGAGAAGTTTTGAGTACAGGAACAGGGATGTATTATTGCAATTATAGAGGGTCTTGGCGAGGCCACACCCAGAGTATTGTGTGCAGTTCTGATCTCCTTGTCTGAGGAAGGATGTTCTTGCTCTCGAGGGAGTGCAGCAAAGATTTACCAGGCTGATTCCGGGGATGGCGGACCTGATGAATGAGGAGAGATCGACCGGGTTAGGATTGTTTTCGCTGGAGTTCAGACAAATGAGACAAGAATCTCATAGAGACTTGTAAAATTCTAACAGGACTAGACAGGATAGATGCAGGAAGGATGTTCCCGATGGTGGGGAGAGTCCAGAACCAGGGTTACAGCTTGAGGATTCGGAAAAGACCATTTTAGACGGAGATGAGACGTTTCTTCACCCAAAGAGTGGTCGAGCCTGTGGAATTCATTCCCACAGAAAGTAGTTGATGCCAAAACGTTGAATATATTCAAGAGGTGGCTGGAGATAGCATTTGGGGATGAATGGGATCCAAGGTTATGGGGAGAAAGCGGGATGAGGCTATTGAGTTGGATGATTAACCGCGATAGTGATGAATGGTGGAGCAGGCTGGATGGGCTGAATGGCCTCTTTCCTTCGATGTTTCTATCTGCAGTAGCTGTGATCTGCCAGCAGAAGGTGGAGTTTAATCACAAGATCGTGAAATGGATTTCAGGCAGAGAATATTTTTGACCTTTGTTCTCAGCCATTCATTCAACCGAGAGATCACTCATTGTAGCAGCCTGCTGGTTCTAACGTGACTTTACCACTCCCAATGACAAATCCACTCATGTAATGATCACCCCTTCCTGTAATAATTTTCCCAGCTCAATTACCTGTAACATGCGCTCGGAACTCACTATACAAAGTTACTCCTGAGCCTGTGCGGACATTTCCACAGCTGCTTCCGGATTTCAAGCTCCTGCAGTGTGTTGTTTCTTTGTACAGGCTGGCTGAGTTCATCCAGGGGCAAAAGCATCTTTTTCAAAGAGAGCAGTGAGGAAATTCTTTTATTTGTTAGTGTCACAAGTTGGTTTACCTTAACACCACAATGAAGTTGCTGTGAAAATCACGACACTCCGGCGCCTGTCTGGGTTACACTGAGAGAGAATTTAGCATGGCCAATGCTCCTAACCAGCGTGTCTTTCAGAGTGTGGGAGGAAGGGGCAGCACAGTGGCGCAGTGACTTGCATTGCTGCCTCAAGGTGCCAGGGTCTTGGGTTCAAATCCGGCCTCGGGTCACTGTCTCTGTGGAGTTTGCACATCCTCTTTTCATGAGTAGGTTTAAAAGTCTAAAGTCATGTCTGCATGGATTTCTTCCCTCAGTCCAAAGATGTATGAGTTACATGTTGGCCATGCTACATTGACCGTAGTGTCAGGGGGAATGAGCAGAATAAACGTGTGGGATTGTGGTCGGTACAGACTCAATGGGCCGAATGACCTCCTTCTGTGCTGTAAGGATTCTATGAAACTGGAGGAAACCCATGCAGTCACAGGGAGAATGTGCAGACTTCACATAGACAGTGATCCAAGCTGGGAATCAAACCCGGCTCCCTGGCACTATGAGGCAGCAGTGCTAACCACTCTGTACCGTGCCATCAACCTGTACAAACTGACCTGGTCTGCCAGAGGCTCTGCAGATATATAAAATGGACCCATGCTACATTGACCGTAGTGTCAGGGGGAATGAGCAGAATAAACGTGTGGGATTGTGGTCGGTACAGACTCAATGGGCCGAATGACCTCCTTCTGTGCTGTAAGGATTCTATGAAACTGGAGGAAAGCCATGCAGTCACAGGGAGAATGTGCAGACTTCACACAGACAGTGATCCAAGCTGGGAATCAAGCCCGGCTCCTGGCACTATGAGGCAGCAGTGCTAACCACTCTGTACCGTGCCATCAACCTGTACAAACTGACCTGGTCTGCCAGAGGCACTGCAGATATATAAAATGGACAGGACAAGCTAAAGTTGGCTTTGGACTCTTTGAGAATGTGATTGGGGAATGAATAATGGGAAGTAAGGAAATGATTGAGACTTTGAAGAAGCATGTTTTTGCTGTCTTTACTGTAGAATACAGAAAAGGAATCCCAAAATTAAGAAAGAAAATAGAGTGATAGAGGTTTACAGCATGGAAACAGGCCCTTCAGTCCAACTTGTTCATGCAGGTTTTTTTTAAAACCTCATAGCTAATTTTAATTGCTCACATTTGGCCCATTTCCGTCTTTACCCATCATACCCATATAACTATCTAAATGCTTTTTGAAAGATAAAATTGTACCCACTTCTACTTCTCTCTGGTATTAATTAAAACAATCACTATCTTGTTATCAGTGATAAGGGACTTATTCAATGGTGAGAGATTGAGTAGTATGGGCTGATTTTCCTTACAGTTTGAGGATGGATCTATTGAAACTTTTTGATACGATCCCAGATAATGTTAATACTGAACAGACAGGTTCTAGAATGGAACCCTGGCTGAATAGATTGCAACTTTTTGTTGCAGGGGTGATGAACAGAGTCACAAAAGTGGCATTTAACCTTAAATGACAGGATAAAATATTTATTAACCAGGAAAAGATGAACTATAATACCTTCACTTTCACAGATACACACAGATTTATAAGGATTGCACAAGTTACAGTATAATGTTCTCAGTAACTACACAGTCCCTGAAAACAAACAGGCTAACTGTGGTCAGATACATCAGACTCTGCCACTCTGACAGATGCCACATAATATAATTTCTGTGGATTTCTCATCAAATTTCCCTCCAAATGTTTCTCACACTGAGCCAACTGGTGTGGCTGGAATCTGACTTCTGCCTGAGTGTTTCCAAACTTCACTGTTGGATAAGACATTTTGGAATCTACACCCAAACAACATTTTCTCTTGGATGCTTTCATCAGGGATCCACTTCCAGGATGTCAGTCTCTCCTTTCTGTATTCCTCTGTCTTGGGCTGCATTCAAACTTCCACCCAATCTCGCAGGTGCCCAGTCATGCCAACAGACCATCACTACTTCACAGAATGGTGAATGTTTGGAATTCCCAGCTGTGGCTGTTCATTTCTGAATATGTCCAAGACCACGATGCATTGAATTTTGGAAGCAAAGGGAATCAGAGACCAGGGATACAGCTGATGAAAATGGATTTGAGCTAGATCAGTCACAATGTATTGAATGGTGCTCCAAAGGCTAAATATCCCACTCATGTGGCACAATGGTTAGTACTGCTGCTTCAGACCACCAAGGACTTGGTCAATTCCTGGCTTGGGTCACAGTCTGTGCAGAATCTGCATGTCCCCCCCCACCCCAGTGTTTGTATGGGGAGTGCTCTGGGTTCCTTCTGCAGCCTGGAAGACGTGCTAGTTAGAGTGATTGGCCGAGCTAAATTCTCCCTTTGTGAACCCAAACAGGTGCTGAAGTGTGGCTACGAGGGGATTTTCACAGTAACTTCATTTCAGTATTAGTGTAAGCCACTTGTGACACTAATAAACAAGTCTTATTTATTTATGATATTTGCTCCTCCTTCAAAGGCTCCAAGACCGTCGACAGTGTTGGTAACGGAACAATGGCGGCTCTTTTTCCCATGATGCCCCGCGGCTGGGAAAGGCCTCTATCAGCCTGCAGGGCCGCACTGCACTCTGGGAGGCAGAACTCGTCGCACATGTGCAGCTTTGCACCGCAATACTTATTTTTTTTAACTTCCTCCCTTGTCAGACTGTTTGTTTACCCTGGATTCTGTAGAGTCGCTGTTTCTTTTAATTTATTGGATTTATTTAAAATAAAGAAGAAGCGGTGGTCAGGTCTTCAAGCCAACATGGCGGCCCCTCTAAGCTCGACAAAGAGCAACAGCCGGACAAGAAGCGACTCTCGGAGGACCAGAGTGAAGAGCAGCGCCTGAAGAGAGTGGGAGTGTGCCCTAGTGGACATGAGAGGAAGCAGCAGCAGGCACAGTCTCCCTTCCCAAAGGGTTTTTTTAGTTGTTAGAGACACTGGGAAATTAAATTCACCAACAATGAGAACCATTCACCAAAAGAGAAAACCTCAGCAGGTCTGCTAGTAAAGAGAGAAAAGGGATAAAAGAGAGTCCAGGCATAGAAAGTGGGGAGATATTGAAAGTGTAGAGTAAGGGAATGAAAGATTATAGCCACACAAAAAAGGGGAAAGGCTGCTAATGGCAGTCCAGAGAGAGAATAGAAGTTGCGAACGGCCAAACGGCAGAGAAGGGGAAATGACAGGCGAAGATATGGTGTCGGCTCAAGAGAGGTAAAACTGAGAAGGATAAGCAAAAGAGGAATAAAGGGAAAGAAAGGGGTTATAAAATAGAGAGAAAATAAAGAAAAATGGCAGAGAACAGTAAACAAAAGGGGTGGAGCAGAACTAATCAACTGAAGTTGTTGAATTCAGTGTTGAGACTGGGAGGCTGTAAAGCGTTTAGCGGGAAGATGAGATGCTGTTTCTCCAGTTTGGGTTGAGCTCCAGTGGAATATTGCAGCAAGCCAAGGACAGATATAAAAATATGGGAGCAGGATGGTATGTTAAAATGGCAAGTGACGGGGAGTTCAGGGTCCTGATTGCAGACAGACTGAAGCAAAGTGATGGTACAATCTACATTTGGCCTATCCAATGTAGAGGAAACGTCAACTTCAATTGATTAGTTGTACCCCACCTCAATCCCTTTATTTTCATTTCATTTAATTTTTAACAGTTCTCTACCTTTTAGTTCCTTATTGTCTTTTATTTTTCTTTCTCATCACTCTTTCCCCCTATTTAATACCTCTTCTCCATACTTTTCTTCTCCTTTGCTTCCCTTTTTCTCAATTTTACCTCTATCCCACTCATCCTCCCCATTTTCATCTGTCACAGCTTATGCTCTGATTTCAGCTCCTCTCTTTTGGCCATTCACAATTTCTATTTTCTCTATAGACTATCATTAGCAGCCCTTCCCCTTGTTTTTGTGGCTATGACTCTTCTTTCATTCCCTTACCATATATATAAATATCTCCTACTTTCTATGCCTTTTAGCTTTGAGAAAGGCTCATCTGGACTGGAAATGTCAGCTCTTCGTGCTCCTTACAGATGCTGCCAGACCCGCTGAGATTTTCCAGCTTTTCTCTTTCAGTTTCAGATTCCAGTTTCCGCAGTAATTTGCTTTTAGAAGAACCATTCATCCTACAGAGCTGTTTCACCCCCATTCCCAATCTCTATTCCACCTTTTTCAGATTTACCAGGATGTTGTCTGGTATGGAGGGCATTAGCTATGAGGAGAGGTTGGAGAAACTTAGTTTGTTCTCACCGTTTGAGGAAGTCCACAAAATTATAAAGAACATGGATAGAGTGAATAGCCAAACGCTTTCTCCTAGGGTGGATACTGGGTGGCGTAGGTTTAAATTAGAAAGGGCAAGGTTTAAAGGAGATGCACGAGGCAAGTTTTTACACTGAGGATGGCGAGTGCCTGGAACTTGCTGCTGGGGCACTATCCTTCTCAGATAGTGATGTTTGAAGGGCGTTTTGACAAACACATGGAAGAGTAAGGGGTTTTAGTTCAGTTGGGTAGCATAGTCGGTGCAGCTTGGAGCGCTGAAGAGCCTATCCTGTGCCATAATTTTTTTTGTTCTTTGTTCTAACTTTAGTGTGAAATACTTTGCACCTTTACACATTAAAGTTAAACCTCATAATATGTCAAATTACTTTGATCCTGTGCTGTGGGGAAATATTTACATTTTCTAATTTCAGAATAAAATAAATTTTCACTTTTGCCTATGTTATTTTTGTCTCTGGGTGATTGGAGTATGATTGAGGTTATGAAGCAGCGACACTTTTCTCCTGGAACAGACCAGCGTGTATGCTGCTCTGGATGTTCACGTTGTCGAAATTAAATGAGGTGTAATTAATTCAGCCTCATTGTGTTTATTTTGTACTGGGGAAAGGTCACCTGTTTACATGAGAGCCAGCACCAAATTATGAAAGGCAAACTTTAGTTGACAATTTTGTTTGAACTTGTTTTGAGGTTTGTAACTAACAGTATGAATGAAAAGAGTATCTTATCCAGTCCCATAGCTTGGTATGGTTCCTGTACTAACCAATACATCAAGAACCTGTAAAGGATCATGAATGAAGCCCAGTCCATCACGCAAACCAGCTTCCCATTCATTGACTCTGTTTACACTTCCCGCTGCCTCGGCAAAGCAGCCAGTATAATTAAGGACCCACACACCCTGGACATTTTGTCTTCCACCTTCTTCCATCAGGAGAAAGATACAAAAGTCTGAGAACAAGTACAAATCGACTCAAGAACAACTTCTTCTCTGCTGTCATTAGACTTTTGAATGGACCTACCCTGCATTAAGTTGATCTTTCTCGACACCCTAGCTATGTCTGCAACACTACATTCTGCACTCTCTCCTTACCTTCTCTATGAATGGTAAGCTCTGTCTGTATACTGCACAAGAAATGATACTTTTCATGTATGCTAATACATGTGACAATAATAAATCAATCGGAACGGTACGGTAAATTATGGCATTAGACGGTAGAATTATACATTAGTTGGTTTCTAACTGATAGCAAAGAGTGGGAGTAAATGGGTGTTTTTCTGGTTGGTGATCAGTGGTGTGCCTCAGGGATCAGTGTTCAGACTGCAGTTGTTTATGCTTTACAGAGATGATTTGGAGTTGGGGATCAAGTGTGTCAAAAAGTGTGTTAAAATGAGTCACAGAGCAAAGTGTGCAGAGGATGCTGAAAGCCTGCAATGGGATATAGATGGTCTAAGTGAATGGGTGAGGGGGTCTGGCAGATGGAGTACAATGTTAATAAATGTGAGGTCATCCATTTTTGTAGGAATAACAGCAAAATGGACTGCTATAAATGGTAAAAAAAAAATTGCAGCATGCTGCAGTGCAGAGGGACCTGAGTGCCCTTGTGCAGTTGGTTTGCAACAGGTCATTAAGAAGGCAAATGGAATTTTGTCCTTCATTGCTGGAGGGATGGAGTTTAAAAAAGTGAGATTATGTTGCAGCTGTATAAGGTGCTGGTGAGGCCACACCTGGAGTACTGTGTATAGTTTTGGTCTCCTTGTGAAAGGATATACTGGAACTGGAGGAAATGCAGAGGAGATTCACTAGGTTGATTCCAGAGTTGAGAGGATTAGCTTATGAGGACAGACTGAGTAGACTGAGGCGATACTCATTGGAATTCAGCAGAATGAAGGAAGATCTTATAGAAACGTATAAGATAATGAGGGGAATAGATAAGATAGAAGCAGGGAAGTTGTTTCCACTGGCGGGTGAAACGAGAAGTAGGGGGCATGGCCTCAAAATAAAGGGAAGCAGATTTAGGACTGGAGGGCCAAAGGTCTGTTCCTATGCTGGACGTTTCTTTATTCTTTGAGTCTGTATTGAGTCTCTGAAAGAGCATCTTATTTTTTATTCGTTCACAGTATGTGGGCATTGCTGAGCTGGCCCCAGCACTCATTACCCATCCCTAATTGCCCCTTGATCTGAGTGTCGCTCGGAGGGCCATTTTGGAGGGCAATTAAGATTCAGCCACATTGCTGTGGCTCTGGACTCACACAGAGACCAAACAAAGCAGATTTCCTTCCTGCAAAAGGGGCATCAGTGAACCAGATGGGTTTCTTCGACAATTGACAAAGGTTTCATGGCTATCGTTAGACTTTTAATTCCAGATTATTAATGAATTCAAATTTTGCCATCTGCCGCAGCTGGATTTGAGTCCACATTCCCAGTTAGTGGTCGGAGCAGAAAGGTTGCTCGAAAACGAGTGGCAAATCCACGGCAGTTATTCTTGGATAAGGGAATTAAGTCCCAATTAGGCCCCAACTTCATTTGCGCCGGCCTTTACAGACCCTGTGAGATGGTTTTTCCCAGTGGCAGTTGTGGTGGGTGTGACGTCCTCCCTCTGGGAGTTGCTGGTCCTTTCAGCAACCCTTCAGCCTCACCAGGAGTGGTGGCCAATGACAATATGGAAGCTACAAAAAGAATCAATGATGAAAGCCTTCCCTGTCCTGGGAGTATTTGATGGGTTAAGTGTAAAGGGAACTTTAGTCTGTATCTAACCCCGTGCTGTACCTGTCCTGGGCGTGTTTGTTGGGGGGACAGTTTCAAGGGAGCTTTACTCTGTATCTAACCCCATGCTGTACCTGTCCTGGGAGTGTTTGAATGGGAGACAGTGTAGAGGGAACATTACTCTGTATCTAACCCCGTGCTTTACCTGTCCTGGGAGTGTTTGATGGGGGACAGTGTAGAGGGAGCTTTACACTGTATCTAACCATGTGCTGTACCTGTCCTGGGAGTGTTTGATGGGGCGACAGTGTAGAGGGAGCTTTACTCTGTATCTAACTCTGTGCTGTACCTGTCCTGGGAGTGTTTGATGGGGGACAGTGTAGAGGGAACTTTACTCTGTATCTAACCCCGTGCTGTACTTGTCCTGGGAGTGTTTGATGGGGACAGTGTAGGGGGAGCTTTACTCCGTATCTAACACTGTGCTGTACTTGTCCTGGGAGTGTTTGATGGGGGACAGTGTAGAGGGAACTTTACTCTGTATCTAACCCTGTGCTGTACTTGTCCTGGGAGTGTTTGATGGGGGACAGTGTAAAGGGAGCTTTACTCTGTATCTAACCCCGTGCTGTATCTGTCCTGGGAGTGTTTGATAGGGACAGTGTAGAGGGAACTTTACTCTGTATCTAACCCCGTGCTGTACCTGTCCTGGGAGTGTTTGATGGGGACAGTGTAGAGGGAGCTTTACTATGTATCTAACCCCGTGCTGTACCTGTCCTGGGAGTGTTTGATGAGGACATGGAGACTGAAATGGGAAGTGTTCATTTACTGGAATGGCCCTCAGTATTTGCGGTAATTGTATTCACATAACATTTATTAAAATTGGAGTGAAATAAGTTGTGTGGAAACAACCGCTTCATCTCTCTCTCTCTCTCTATCTGCCTCCACCCAGGGTTTCTGTGAGATCGGACAGGAAGTTTCGCTGTTTCCTTCATCTCCGCTGCTGGCTTTGTCTTTGCTGCATGTGTCATTCTCCTCTTTATTCCAGGATTTTTTGGAAGCTCGGAGGTCCTACCTAATTTTGAGGACGCGGTCAGTGCTCCCAGCAGTAGCAGAATGAGTGAGGAGCACCTAACTCCCAGGAAGAAGGATCCAAAGTTCCTTATCCTTTCATGGAAGAGTCTGTCCTTGCCCTCACCTGGGAATTTGGAGACCAGCTTTTAGAATGGCCACTCCTCTCGATGTCTCTGAGGTGAGATGTAACCAACACACACACGCAACTTGGTCAATCCCAACATTACAGATTGGGATCCCCTTCATCTCCTCATCAGGCCGCGGAACACAGTGCATCAGACCATTTGGTCCATGTCCAGTGCTAGCCCTTTGGTAGAGTCTGTCGATTTCTTCCCCCCCACCCCCCCAAGTATTTCTCCAATTGCTTTCGGAAAGTTACAATTTAGTGTGTTCCCCACCAGCCTCTCAGACTCCCATTCAACTCGATACTTCAAAAAACTACTTTTCCCCTTCCACCTTTTCATTCTTCGCCAAAGGCCTGAAGTTTGTGTCCTAGTGTCCTGGCCCAGCCAGTGACACCCATGTCCCACGAATGAATGAATTAAATAGTAACTCCTCTTGTGTTTCAGGTGAATGAATTCCTGATTTATTTGATTATTTGTGTGTAATTCGATCGCAAGTGCCAGTTTCACCGAAGGCAGTCCCTCTCGGCATTGTTTGTGCCGACGCCTGCAATCTCTCTCCCTCTCTTTGTTGGTGAATTTCGAAGCTGAGGTTTATGTTTGAAATGGACCATAGATGTACAATATCTGAATAATTCTGTCGCTTGCAAACGATCTGATTATTTAAATCAGTTGTCGGGTGTAAGAGCAGAGAAACTGACTCTGAGGAGTGGGAGAGACCGATAGAAATAGCAAGAGCAACCGAAAGGAATTCGAAAAGGAAGTTGGAACGGTTGTCAGGTCCGACGAGATTTGAACAATTACATAGAAGGAGAAATGTGAGAGTCAAGGGTGGTTTGGGACCTTCAAAAACAAATGTGGGCATTATTGTACATGGAGAAATGAATTGGCAGAACTTATGGAAGAATCATTTCCCTCAAAGCAGCTCAGAACTCTCTCCTCCTGACCTGAAAGTCACTTGTGTCATTACTGGACATATCGGTTTTGGAAACTTGGGATTGAGTTGCAAAGTTTACCAAGGAAATTATAGCCAGTTTTCTCTCGGAACCCATTGCGCTGGCATTCACTGGCCAAAAAGTGTAAGTAATGACCTGTTAAAGTATCGTTGGCCTCAGTGCCACAGGAGGACATGGTGAGCACAGCAGTTGGCTTTGCTGCCTCACAGCACCAGGGAACAGGGTTTGATCCTGGCCTCAGGTGACTGTCTGTCTTACATTCTCCCCGTGTCTCCTTGGGTTTCCTCCGGGTGCTCCACTTTCCTCCCACAGCCCTGAATGTCTTATGTGTCATTACTTACACTTTTTGGAAAGTCTTCTTGGACTTTAAATTTAAACTCCTTCCAAGAGTTAAACTTTACTGAGGCAAACAAGGACACAATGCAACTATTTATTTATTTAATAGGGCACCCTTAATTGACACGGGGAATTTCTAATTGATGGAGAGGCACTTCTAATTGACAGGGACACTCCTAATGGACAGGGGGCACTTCTAATTGACAGGGGACACTCCTAGTTGACAGGGGGACACTCCTAATTGACAGGGGACACTCTTAATTGACAGGGGGACACTCCTAATTGACAGTCGGCAGTAATAATTGAGATCAATTCATTCATTCATAGAGATCAGGCCAAGTGGGTCGTTGAGCCTGCTCTGCCATTTATTTTGACCTGGGCTGATGATCAAATTCAATATCCTGATTCAGTTGTTTGTAACAACTTTTCTGAAGAGACTTCTCCTGCTGCTGTACCCCTCCTGTCCACTAGGGGCCTGTGTTGCTTCTTCCACACCTCCCACTCTGTCCCTGGTCCTCCGAGGGTGGCCTCTTGTCCAGTCGACCCAATCCCTGCTTTTTGTTGAGCTCCGAGCGGCGGCGGTATTGACTTGACGGACTACCGTCAACGTCTCCCATTCATTTTAAATCCAATAATCCTAAAGGAGAAGCGACTCTTCAGAATCAAGTGGGACCAGATAGTCTGACCGGTGAAAAGGTAAAAGATTATAAAGAAAAAGCGGCTGTTGTTGCGGAAGTTGCGCATGTGCGAACCGGTGCGGCCCTGGTCAGTGATGGAGGCCTTTCCCAACCGCCAGGCATTATGGGAAACAGAGCCGCCATTGCTCCATTACCAACCGAATCTAATGTAGGGCAGCCTTATGGCAGCTATACATACCATGAATGGGATACAAAAACAGAGAAATGCCAGCAGCCCCGTCGGCATCAGTGGGAAGCGCCAAAGTTTCAAGTCTAGATGACCCTCTGTCACCAGTGGCAGAATGAATGGGCCATTTGGTACATTTATCTTGATCCTGGCTGATCATCGATTTCAATATCCTACCTATCTCCCATATCCTCCATGATCATCCTCAACACTGGTGCCCCACAAGGCTCTGTTTTCAGCTTCCTACCATACTCCTTATACATCTATGACCGTGTGGCTATTCAATGATGAGACAGAGTAGGGGAATGAGATAGAGAATCTGGTGAACTGGTGCAGCGACAATAATCTCTCTCTCAACGTCAACAAAATGAAGGAGATTGTCATCTACTTCAGGAAGCATAGAGGCAAACATGCCCCTGTCTACATCAAAGTGAATGAAGTAGAAAGGGTTGAGAATTTCAAGTTTTTAGGTGTTCAACCTGTCCTGGTCCCCCCCATGTCTACACAATATGCCAACACTTTAACTTACTCAGCAGGCTGAATTAATTTGGCATGTTTGCGATGGCTCTCACCAATGTTTACAGTTGCACCATGGAAAGCATTCTTTCTGTTTGTATCACAGCTTGGTATGGCTTCTGTCACCCAAGATTACAAGGAATGTCATGAGTATAGCACAATCCATCACGCAAACCAGCCTCCCATCTATTGACTCTGTCTACATTTACTGCTGCCTCAGCAAACCAGCCAGCATATCATGCAACCTGGACATTATCTCTTCCACCTTCTTCCATTGGGAAAAAGTTTGAGGTCATGTACGAATGGACTCAAGGACAGCTTCTTCCCTGCTGCTGTCAGACCTTCGAATGGACCTACCTCACATTAAGTTGATCTTTCTCTGCACCCTAGCTATGAGTGTAACACGACATTCTGCATCCTGTCCTTCTTTACGAACAGTATGCTTTGGGAATATAGCGTGCAAGAAACTGTATTTTTCACTAAGTGAATTCATGGTATGATACTAAATCAAATAATATCAAACATCCCTTTGCACGTTAAAAAATGCTAATTAGCAGGTTCTTTGAATTACGAGTGTTGGATTCCCCCCGCACACCCCACAGTGGTCAATCTGCCAATAACACCCCCTCACAGTGACTGAGTGTTTCCACTTACACATGGTGATGCTTTTATTAAGCTTTGTTTGCAAATTACAAAAGCTGTAACTACCAGTTGCTTTAAAGTATGTATGTTGGAGTTCATCCCCCACCTCCCTCCCCTGCCTCCACCCCCTCCCTCCTCTGCAGCAACAACTCACTCCTCCCCAGCTATGGTCCATGTCTCCCCCCCACCCCCCTCCCCCAACCCCATTTCTCGGTTTCTCAATTCCTGCCTGCATTTCATTTAGCGCAATGTCATGATGTCTGTTCTCTCTCTGACTAGACTTGTCCAAAAACAAGTTTCAGGCTGATTTGCTCCCTCTCATTTTTTGTCTATCACAAGGACCAAGCTGCTGCCTACTTTCTTCACTGATGAGATCCTGCACCTTCCAATCGCTGTGACCTCTATCATCTAGAAGGACAAAGGTGACAGAGTCACACCTGACAGATCCCCGCTGAGCCACTCAACATCCTGACTTGGAAATATATTGACCGTCATAGGGTCTTAATAAACACATGGAAAATAGAAGCAGGAGGAGGCCAATTAGTTCATCGAACCTGCTCCGCCATTTACTTTGACCTGGGCTGATCATCAAATTCAATATCCTGATCCTGCTTTCCCCCTATTTCCCTCAAACCTAAGCTCTATATCTAATCTCTTCTTGAAATCATACATTGTGGCCTTCAGCTACTTTCTGTGGGAGTGAATTCCACACATTTACGACCATATGTGGGTGAAGAAATTTTTCCTTACCTCAGTCCTAAAAGGTTTACCCCTTATCCTGAATCATAAGCCTGCATCTGGAGACAGCTGAAGAATGAATATCATCAGGGATTAAAGTCTACAGTCAGATCCCATATGGTGCATTCACCTTTTTTTCACCAGGTGTTTTAACTGAACTCTTTTACTCATTGGTTATTGGATTTACCACCATATATGGGTGAAGAAATTGGAAATTGAAGAGTCCTTTTTTGAACTTTCAACTCTCTCTCTCTCTGCACCTCTCACTATTTCTTTCATTCTCTCTACATGACTCTCTTGTTCTCTCTGTCTCTCTGCAAGAGAGATCTAGTTTGAATGTGAATATTGACTCTGAATGCACCCACCAATTCCTTTACTCTAGAACCCGAGGAGTTGGGGGATTGTACCTGTTTGGGTGTGCCCTGGGACTTCACTTCCTCTCTGATCCCACCAACTTGACCCACTTGCCTCTGCTTTCCCACCATGCAATGTCAGAATTGCAGCCGCAGCTTCAATTTCCTCAGTGGCAGAAATGTGCCCATGCCCATTGGAAGTGTTAAATTCAAGAGAGAAATACTTTGTAATTCTCAGTGATTCAGCTCTCATCTTTTAATGAATTGAAGAATTGTAGTAAAGGGATATTTGAGCACTTTCTTGAACTGCTCTCTGAACTTAGTCTGGGTAATGGCGTAAATACCAGTGTTTGTGCAGCAACTAAGGAGCTGTAGCATGAAGCCAATTTCCTGAACAATATCATCTAGAAATATAGATTCATACCCCAACTCATACATTCGTTTCCATATAGAAAACATCATGAACAATGACCATAACAAGATGAAATTGGCTGAGATAATAAACAGTAAAATAATGGATTTCTTTCGACTCTCCATCTCTGGGTCTTTGGGACTCTCCCTACTGCCGTGAGCCCGGAGTCGCCTGCGAGCCCTGCTGCTCACTATAATATGTTGGACTGTGAGAGCATTGAGCAGCAGAATGAGGACAAATGGGATACATGGGGTTAGAATGTAATGGAGGAACTCGATCGCTACCCAGGCCACTGATCGAAAAACATGCTCATTCAGAATGCAAAATGCAGGTTGGTTCATCATCCAGTAAGATGGTAGGAATATAAAATACCAGATAATGTTCTTTACACAGCTGAGCACAGCCACTGTTCCCAGAACCACACGGGCAGTTTTCTCACTGCAGTATTTGCTTTTCAGCTTTGTTCCACAAATGGCCACAAATCGATCGAAGGTGAAGGTGACGGTGAACCAGACGGAGCAGTCAGTGGCTGCATAAAGCAGGATGGCGTGGATGTTACACAGGGGTAATTTCCGCAGGAAAAGAAACTGTTCCAAGAAAACAATTGGAATGTGTCTCAGTATCAGGTCGAGGATAATGACGAGTAGATCTGCCGTTGCCATGGACACCAGGTAAGTTGTGACACATTTGGAGAGACCACATTGTTTGCGAGCCAGGACGACGATTGTGATCATGTTCACTGTAAGGATAGGAATTAAATTATGAAAAGACACATCAGACTGCCAGGAAGATACAAGTCCCATTCTTTGATTGAGAATGAGGAGCAGGTGTGATTTCTAACATGTTGCTGTTTAGAGAGATCGGAAAGAACTGATAGGAACGGCTATGAACTTTTTTTAATTATTCAATCATAAGACATGGATGTCGGTGGCTGGCCAGCATTTATTGGCCATCTCTACTTGCCTTGTAGGGTTATTGAAAGTCAATCATGTGGATATTCAGAAGCTTTTTCGCAGGATGGAAGAGCGAATTACTCGGGGATTAGGTTTAAGGTACACGGTGCAAGGGTTAAAGGAGATGCACGAGGCAAGTCTTTTACATAGTGGAAGCAGATATCACTGACTTTTAAGGGCGATCTGAACAAATATATTTATGGAATGGGAATAGAGAGATATGGTCCCCAGAAGTGGATGGATTTTAGTTTAGACAGGCAGCATGACTGGTGGTAGGTGGAAGGACTGATTCCCAAGCTGTAATTTTCTTTTATCTTTGTTCTTTACTGTTGTTCCAGAGTGACATGTCAGCCTGACCAGATGAGGACAGCCAATATCCTTCCACTGACGAATGTTAATGGTTTGATAGTCATCAGCAGATTCTTATTATCAGATATATTTTACTGAATTCAAATTCCACCAGCTGTTGTGGCGGGATTCGAACCTGTGTCCCCCAGCGTTAGCTGAGTTCCTATATTAATGGTCTAGTGACAATAGCACAAGGCCAATCTCCTCCCCTTATGGAGGGCTGATAGAGTAAATAACAACAACTGAAGGCAAGGAGGGAATGGACACAGCTTGACCGAGTGGATTCCAGCAATATGGCAGGGGAGGGATTCTGGGATAGGTTTTCTTTTTCCCACTTTTCTATTTTTTCCAAGAATGCGTATTCCGGAGAAAGAGTGCTTTACCCTGTCCAGTGCCATGAGTTGTATGGGAAAAAGGATAAATATTTAATCATTGCAAAACCAAAATGTAAACCACAACAAACGTTCACTCTTCAAAGACACATGTAAGAAAAGATGATTTCCAGAGAATTGACTTGCACCTAGATTATTAGAGATTAAAATTTATAGAGATCCCTTCCTTGCAGTCCATAGGATGGTGGCTGAAAGCATTGGAAACCTGAAGGATTCTCTCTGTTTTCCTTGCTACGATGACAATAATGTCTCCCTTAATGTCAGTAAAATGAAGCAAGTAGCCATTAACTTCAGGAAGTGTAGTGGAGGACATCCCCACCTACATCAATGGGAATGAAGTGAAAATTGTGAAGAGCTTCCAGTTTCGAGGTGGCCAGATCACCAACAATCTGCCCTGGTTCCTCTATATGGATGTCATAGTTAAGAAAACCCACTAACACCTCTCATTTCTCAGAAAGCTAGAGAAATTTGTCATGTCTACTACAATTATGAGCCATGTACCACGGAAAGCATCCTTTCTGGATGTGTCATAGCTTGGTATAACTCCTATTATATCCAAACCAGGAAAAAACTACAGTGGGTGGTGGATATAACCCAGTTCATGATGCAAATCAACCTTCTACCCATTGACTCAGTCTGTGTTTATTAGCATTGTGAACGACGCCTCATTAAGTTAATTAAGATTTTTGAGGAGGTGAGAGAAATGATTGATGAGGGAAGGAGTGTGGATGTTGTCTACATGGACTTTAGTAAAACAATTGACAAGGCCCGTATGGCGGGCTGGCACAAAAGATTAAATCAGACGGGATCAGGAGTGAACAAGCTTGACGGATTCAGAACTGGCTTGGCCATGGAAGCCAGAGGATAGTGATGGAAGTGCTTTTATGAACAGAGTCTATAACTAATGGTGTTCTGCAGGGATCATTGCTGGGACCTCTGCTTTTTGTAATATATATAAATGACTTGGAAGAAAATGTACTGGCTTGATCAGCAGGTTTGTGGATGATACTAAGAGAGCTAGATTTGTGGATAGTGACGAAGATTGTCAAGGAATACAGTAGGATGTAAATAGCCTGGAAATTTGAGGGAGCAATGCCAAATGGAATTTAATCCAGACAACTGCGAGGTGATGCATTTTGGTAGGACCAATTGAAGTGGGAGCTATAAAATGAATGGCAGAACCATCAGAAGCACAGACACACAGAAAGTTCTGGGTAGGCAGGTCCATCGATGTCTAAATTGGGAAAACAGGTAGAAAAGGTGGTGAAGAAAGCATACTTGTCTTCATCAGACTGGGCATTGAGTATAAAAATTATATTAGATATGAAAAACATTATTCGGCCACATTTAGAATACTGTGTCGAGTTCTGGTCATCACACTATCAGAAGGATACGGACGCTTTGGGAAGAGTGCAGAAATGATTTACCAGATTGTTCCTGATATGGAGGGTATTATCTATGAGGAAACATTGGTTAAACATGGACTGTTCACCCTGGAACAACAGAGGCTGAGTGATGACCTGATAGATGTTTACAAAATTATGAAGGGTGTGGATAGGGTGAAAAGTTGGAAGCTTTTTCCCAGGGCAGAAATGACAATCACATGAAGGCACAAGTTGAAGATAGGGGAAAGTTTCAGTGGAGATGTGTGGGGGAAGGTTTTTACATGGAGGGTAGTGAGGGCCTCTGATGCATTGCCCAGTGAGGCAGACACGTTAGCATCATTTAAAACTTATCTGGAGAAACGTATGAGCAGGTGGGGCTAAGAGGGATAGAGGCGATTGGTCTGGATAGGACAACCTGATTGGCACAGACTTGGAGGGCCAAAGGGCCTGTTCCTGTACTGTACTTTTCTTTATTTTTTGTACAATTCCTGCTTCCTTGGGAAAAGCAACCAACATTATCAAGGACCACGTGCACCCCAGGCATTTTCTCTTCCATGTTTTTCTGTCATGAAAGATCTGGGTTCATGTACCAGCTGAATCAAGAACAGCTTCTTTCCTGCTGCACTCTATCAGGACCAGGAAACTTGTCTACCTTTATCCCCGTTAGCTTACTGAACGCTACCTCTTTCGTGATAATGTGAGTTTCTAGGTTATCACCTGCTATTATCTTCTTGTCATTAACTTTTGGCGTGTTATTTGTCTTTTCCACTGTGAAAACCGACACAAAATATTTGTTCAATGCCTTGGCCGTTTCCTCATTTCCAGTTATTAAATCTCACTTCTCATCTTCTAATGGAGCCACTCTTTTTCATTTTACATATATTTGTAGAAACTTTTGCTATCTGTTTTTATATTCGGAGCTAGTTTACTCATAATTCATCTTACTTTTCTTGTAGCTTTTTGCCTTGACTTCTGGTAGACTTTTATAGAATGCCACTTTGTATGCATTTTCTTTCAATTTGATACCTTCCTCAATTTCCTTAGATATCTATGACTTATTATCTCTTTTTTTACAGTCCTTATCAAAGGTACACAGTGCTGAGCACTGTGAAAGATCACTTTGAAAGTCCTCCGCTGTTCCTCAGTTGTCCCACCGTGAAGTTTTTCCTCCCAGTCTACCTTAGCCGACTCCTCCCTCATCCTACTGTAGTCTCCTTTGTTTAAGGACAAGACACCGGGATTGAGATTTTACCTTCTCATGCTCCATCTGGATTTTAAATTCAACTATACCTTAATCGCTTCTTCCAAGAGGATCCCTAACTGTGAGATCTTTAATTATTTCTGTCTCATTACACAGGACCAGATCTAGGATAGCTTGCTCCCTTGTCGGTTCCATTACATGCTGTTCAAAGAAGCTATCGCGGATACATTCTGTGAACTCCTTTTCAAGGTTGCCTTGACCGATCTGTTTTGACCAATTGATATGTAGATTAAAATCCCCCGTGATAATTGCTGGATCATTTTTCCATGCATCAGTTATTTCTTTGTTTATTTCTCACCCCAGTGCGATGTCATGATTTGGTGGTCTATAGATTACGCCTATAGATTTCTCCTTACTATTTCTAATTTTCACCCAAATGAATTCAGCCTTTTTTTCCATAGAACTAGGTCATCTCTCACTACTGCTCTGATGTCATCCTTAAATATCAGAGCTACAGCACTTCCCTTACCTTCCTGTTGGTCCCTCTGAACAGTTTAATACCCTTGGATATTCAACTCCCAGTCGTGACCATCCTTTAATCGTGTCTGTGTAATGGCCACCAAATCATACTCATTCACAGTGCTGTCAAATCATTTGCCTTGTTTCGAATGCTACGGGCATTCAGATGACGTACCTTTATGCCAGTTATATCTTTCTGAATTCTTACACGTCTATTAATAGCACCTCCTGATTTCTCCTTACTGTGCAGGTCAGTAAAGTGATGGAAGGGGTCATTGACAGTGCTATCAATCTGCTAGGCAATAACCTGCTCAGTGATGCCCAGTTTGGGTTTCACCAGCGTCACTCAGCTTCCTACCTCATTACATCCTTGGTTCAAAGATGGAAAAAAGAGCTGAATTCCAGAGGTGAGGTGAGAGTGACAGCTCTTGACATCGGTGCCGCATTCACTGAGTGTGGCGTCAAGGGACTTTAGCGAATCTGGTAAAGGTTATCCAGCAGCGGGGCTAAAGCAGAGGTGGCGTATGTATGTGGTCTGATGGAGGGCACAGTAGACAGGAATGGGTCTGGAGAGGATGTGGAGCGAGAAATGATGTCAGGGTGAAATGGACCTTGGAGTGTGTGAATAGTCCGATTCAGCTTCAGATAATCAGCAGAGTGGGGAATGGGGATGATAGGAAATGGAGTTTGTGACTACAATGCCATCATTTTTCATAAATGGAAATTACCAAATGAGTTAAAACATGCTTTATAGGATTATTTGCTAGATGGAGACACTTACTAGGGACACCAACAACAGCCAGAAGAGGATAGTAAATCCCTTGGATAATTCGAAGTACGTAATAGATGCGATCAGCAAGCGTCAATCTTATCGAATCTAGATTAAGCCAGTAAATTGCTCCGGTCATACCCCTGTCCATTGCTGTAATGTTCCAATCCATTGTTCTGAGATTCTGATCCATTGTTGTAACATTCTGATCCATTGTTCTCTGATTCTGATCCATTGTTGTAACATTCCAGTCGATTGTTCTGAGATTCTGATCCGTTGTTGTAACATTCCAGTCGATTGTTCTCAGATTCTGATCCATTGTTGTAACATTCTAATCGATTGACACATTTTTGGAACTCTCTAATCCATTATTCTCAGACTCTGATCTCTCCAGCCCTTTCTCTGGAACTGCTAATCTCTGTTCTTGTTGGTAGCAAGCCTGCAGACATTATGGGATATCACATTGAAAGGACTCTCTTATTAACATGAGAAGGAAACCCTCCAGTGACACAATGGGGATCCACGGAGACTGACATTAATTACACTCACTAAACAAACAGGTTCAGTTAACCCCTTTCAATCCAATACTTTTTATATCACAATGGTACCACTGCAGATGACATGAATGTTAAACAAGTCGGATCTCAGATTGAAATGTGTCTAATCTGCTGCTCCCTGCTTTCTTTGTGTCACAGAATGAAGTAAAGCTACTGAACATAAAAGCACATAACACCATTGGTAATTGTTGGAATTTTAAGAATTAGTAAGGGTATTAAAACAAAAGATGAAACTTAAGCATGCAAAATAGAAGACACAGAAGAATATCTGACAAAGCATTCTATCAAATATTCTATCAAAGAAACACAATAAAACTGTTCAGAGCTTCTTACTGGTTTGCCTCTCTGACCTTCAGATAGGTGTGGGCCTGAAGCCTCAGCCTCAAATTACCCTTTAACCCAACAGACCCTTCGGCCCCTCCAAGGCTGCACCAACCATGCTGCCCCGACTGAATTAAAACCCCCTACCCTTCCGGGGTCCGTATCCCTCTATTCCCATCCTACCTGTCCAGGTGCCCCGAGAAGTAATTGACTCTTCCATCCTGAGAAAAAGCTTCTCACTGTCCGTGCCTCTCATAATCTTGTAGATTTCCATCAGGTCTCCCCTCAAACCACATTTCTCCAACCTCTCTCATAACTAATGCCCTCCGTACCATAGGACTTTGAACATAGAACATTTACAGCGCAGGACAGGCCCTTCAGCCCTCGATGTCGCGCAGACCATTGGAACCAATTTTATGACCCTCTATCCTAAACTATTCCAATGCTATCCCTATGCCTGTCCACTGACCATGTGAACGCCCTTAAACTTGACGAGTCCACAACTGCTGCAGGCAGGGCATTCCACGCCCTTACTACCCTCTGAGTAAAGAAACCAGGCGTCATCCTGGTAAAAGGAGCCGCGTGAGAAGGAAAAAATTTTTTCTTTACCCCCTGAGTTGTTTGGATCTGAAATATCGCTGGGACTGTGCAGGAGGCAGATTCAACCAAAGTTTCAAAAACTAATTGGATCAGAAACTGCAAAGAAAATGTGAGGAAAAGGGGAGGAGATGCTTTGTCCATGCTGACCAGGTTTTCGAAACGGAACTGATCCCATTTGGCTGCATTTGACCCTCAATAGGTGGCACAGTGTTCAGCTGTCTCACAGTGCCAGGGTTCCCAGTTCGATCCCCGGCTTGGATCACTGTCTGTGCAGAGTCTGAGAGTGTGTGTGCGTGTGCGTGTGTGTGTGTGCGTGTGTGTGTGTGCGTGTGTGTGTGTGCGTGTGTGTGTGTGCGTGTGCGTGTGTGTGTGTGCGTGTGTGTGTGTGCGTGTGTGTGTGTGCGTGTGTGTGTGTGCGTGTGCGTGTGTGTGTGTGTGCGAGTGAGTGTGTGTGTGTGAGAGAGCGAGTGTGTGTGTGTGTGAGAGAGAGCGAGCGTGTGTTTGCGTGTGAGAGAGCGAGCGTGTGGGTGCGTGTGAGTGAGCGAGCGCGTGTGTGCGTGAGAGAGCGAGCGCGTGTGTGCGTGAGAGAGAGCGAGTGCCAGGGATCCCAGTTCGATCCCCGGCTTGGATCACTGTCTGTGCAGAGTCTGAGAGTGCGTGTGTGTGTGCGTGTGTGTGTGTGTGCGTGTGTGTGTGTGTGCGTGTGTGTGTGTGCGCGTGTGTGTGTGTGCGCGTGTGCGTGTGTGTGTGTGTGAGCGAGCGAGTGTGTGTGTGTGAGAGAGCGAGCGTGTGTGTGTGTGTGAGAGAGAGCGAGCGTGTGTTTGCGTGTGAGAGAGCGAGCGTGTGGGTGCGTGTGAGTGAGCGAGCGCGTGTGTGCGTGAGAGAGCGAGCGCGTGTGCGCGTGAGAGAGAGCGAGCGCGTGTGCGCGTGAGAGAGAGCGAGCGCATGCGCGCGTGAGAGAGAGCGAGCGCGTGCGCGCGTGAGAGAGAGCGAGCGCGTGCGCGCGTGAGAGAGAGCGAGCGCGTGCGCGCGTGAGAGAGGGCGAGCGCGTGCGCGTGTGAGAGAGAGCGAGCGCGTGCGTGCGTGAGAGAGAGCGAGCGTGAGTTTGCGTGAGAGAGAGCGAGCGTGTGGGTGCGTGTGAGAGAGCGAGCGTGTGGGTGCGTGTGAGAGAGCGAGCGTGTGAGTGCGTGTTAGAGAGCGAGCGTGTGGGTGCGTGTGAGAGAGCGAGCGTGTGGGTGCGTGTGAGAGAGCGGGTGCTGCTGATGGGTTAAAGATAACCTAACAGCTCGCAGTCAGTCCAGAATATTCCCGGGAATCTCTGACAGTGAGTGTCGCACATCGAAGTTGCTCTCTCCTCACCCCAGGGTGCTGCTGAACCCTTCGCCATTCACTCCTGATCCATCAACTCAGCATCTCTTACTACCTGCTCAATATAGCCTGTGGAATTCTTTGTGTCTTTTGGTTATTTCTGGTAAACAAACATCAAATCTGTAAAGATCAGAAAGGCTACGTTTAGCTTTGCCTTGTTTTCTGGTGCCATGTGAAAGTATATCCCCTGGAACACGCAATGTTCCTCACTATTGACAGATATTCACAGGTAATGCAACAATATCAACATAATGCCACTATTGATGTAGCCCAATCCATCGCACAAACCAGCCTCCCATCTATTGACTCCACTTCCCACTGCCTCAGGAAAAGCAGCCGGCATAACATGCATCCCGGACATTCTGTCTTTTATCTTTTTCCTTCAGGATTTTCAGCACTCAACCCAGAAGACTGGATTCCTGTAACATATGAACCTACTATGCTTATTTGGAGGGTTTTGTGTATTGGATGTTGCATTTGGTTGGAACACATTAGAGATATTCCTTAGGAGTTGTACATTATCGTGATTGTTGTGTTTGTAGTTTGTAATTGTTACCAGTTCTTACTAATTGTCTTACTATACATGTTAATAATATTCTTAATTAAACTTTGTTTTTGATAAAGCTCCTCGTGGGTCAGTTGGATTACACCTGAAGTGAAACATCTCATACTCATCCTCGCCAAATTCAACGTGAAATGTTACATGCCAGGTGAGCTTCACAGAACACCTTGAAATATCCAACGTGATTTGAACACTACTCATTTTTGGAGCTGAAGGGCAATTCAGCATAGCCAATTCTCCTAACCTGCACATCTTCAGGGGAATTGGGTGGCACGGTAGCACACTGGTTAGCACTGCTACCTCAAAGTGCCAGGAATCCGATTCAATTCCAGCCTTGGGTCACCATCCGTGCGGAGTTTGCACCTTTTTCCAGTGTCTGCATGGGTTTTCTCCAGGTGCTCTGGTTTCCTCCCACAGTCCAAAGACGTGAAGGTTAGGTTTCCCCTTTGTGTAAGGGGGATTAAATATCAGGGGTTATGGGGATGGATGGGATTGTGGTTGGTGCAGACGTGATGGGCCAAATGGCCTCCTTCTGCACTGGGATTGTAGGATTTTTTAAAACCAGAGTACCTGGAGGAAACGGAGATGGGGAGAATGTGCAAACTCCACACAGACAGTGACCCGAGGCCAGACTTGAACCTGGGATCTTGGCGTTGTGAGGCTAACCACTGTGCCATCAATTTCCAGACAATATTTGCAATGGGGAATGATTATCAGAGTGCAATGTTTGCTATTAAAACACCTGAGACCGCACTGCAAACTCCAATCCCTTACCATATTGTTTGACAGTCACATTGTCTACAAGCATAGCCACCTAGCGCCCGAACTTCCCTGAGGCTCAAAGACCAGCACTTTCATTGTGAGAAGTTTTGAGTACAGGAACAGGGATGTATTATTGCAATTATAGAGGGTCTTGGCGAGGCCACACCCAGAGTATTGTGTGCAGTTCTGATCTCGTTGTCTGAGGAAGGATGTTCTTGCTCTCGAGGGAGTGCAGCAAAGATTTACCAGGCTGATTCTGGGGATGGCGGACCTGATGTATGAGGAGAGATCGACCAGTTTAGGATTGTTTTCGCTGGAGTTCAGACAAATGAGACAAGAATCTCATAGAGACTTGTAAAATTCTAACAGGACTAGATAGGATAGATGCAGGAAGGATGTTCCCGATTGTGGGGAGAGTCCAGAACCAGGGTTACAGCTTGAGGATTCAGAAAAGACCATTTTAGACGGAGATGAGATATTTCTTCACCCAAAGAGTGGTCGAGCCTGTGGAATTCATTCCCACAGAAAGTAGTTGATGCCAAAATGTTGAATATATTCAAGAGGTGGCTGGAGATAGCATTTGGGGATGAATGGGATCCAAGGTTATGGGGAGAAAGCGGGATGAGGCTATTGAGTTGGATGATTAACCACGATAGTGAGGAATGGTGGAGCAGGCTGGATGGGCTGAATGGCCTCTTTCCTTCGATGTTTCTATCTGCAGTAGCTGTGATCTGCCAGCAGAAGGTGGAGTTTAATCACAAGATCGTGAAATGGATTTCAGGCAGAGAATATTTTTGACCTTTTTTCTCAACCATTCATTCACTGAGAGATCACTCATTGTAGCAGCCTGCTGGTTCTAACGTGACTTTACCATTCCCAATGTCAAATCCACTCATGTAATGATCCCCCTTCCTGTAATAATTTTCCCAGCTCAATTACCTGTAACATGCGCTCGGAACTCACTATACAAAGTTACTCCTGAGCCTGTGCGGACATTTCCACAGCTGCTTCCGGATTTCAAGCTCCTGCAGTGTATTGTTTCTTTGTACAGGCTGGCTGAGTTCATCCAGCGGCAAAAGCATCTCTTTTCAAAGAGAGCAATGAGGAAATTCTTTTATTTGTTAGTGTCACAAGTTGGTTTACCTTAACACCACAATGAAGTTGCTGTGAAAATCACGACACTCCGGCGCCTGTCTGGGTTACACTGAGAGAGAATTTAGCATGGCCAATGCTCCTAACCAGCGTGTCTTTCAGACTGCAGGGGGAACGGGCGGCACAGTGGCGCAGTGACTTGCGTTGCTGCCTCACAGTGCCAGGGTCCTGGGTTCAAATCCTGCCTCGGGTCACTGTCTCTGTGGAGTTTGCACATTCTCTTTTCATGAGTAGGTTTAAAAGTCTAAAGTCATGTCTGCATGGATTTCTTCCCTCAGTCCAAAGATGTATGAGTTACATGTTGGCCATGCTACATTGACCGTAGTGTCAGGGGGAATGAGCAGAATAAACGTGTGGGATTGTGGTCGGTACAGACTCAATGGGCCGAATGACCTCCTTCTGTGCTGTAAGGATTCTATGAAACTGGAGGAAAGCCATGCAGTCACAGGGAGAATGTGCAGACTTCACACAGACAGTGATCCAAGCTGGGAATCAAGCCCGGCTCCTGGCACTATGAGGCAGCAGTGCTAACCACTCTGTACCGTGCCATCAACCTGTACAAACTGACCTGGTCTGCCAGAGGCACTGCAGATATATAAAATGGACAGGACAAGCTAAAGTTGGCTTTGGACTCTTTGAGAATGTGATTGGGGAATGAATAATGGGAAGTAAGGAAATGATTGAGACTTTGAAGAAGCATGTTTTAGCTGTCTTTACTGTAGAATACAGAAAAGGAATCCCAAAACTAATAAAGAAAATAGAGTCATAGAGGTTTACAGCATGGAAACAGGCTCTTCAGCCCAACTTGTTCATGCAGGTTTTTTTTAAAACCTCATAGCTAATTTCAATTGCCCACATTTGGCCCATTTCCGTCTTTACCCATCATACCCATATAACTATCTAAATGCTTTTTGAAAGATAAAATTGTACCCACTTCTACTCTCTGGTATTAATTAAAACAATCACTATCTTGTTGTTGGTGCATTGGCCTTCATTACAAAGAGGTTAGAATAGCAGAATAAAGAAGCCTTACAGCAATTAAGTTGGGCCATGTTCAGACATTCAGGGCACTTTTCATTAGTCAGAGAAATTACAATCCCAGGCACAGCCTCAGAGGAATAAGATGAAGAATTTTTACCGGGGATTTTTGCAGTAACTTCATTGCGGTGTTAATCACAAACCTACTTGTGATTAATAAATATATAAATATTTTCAACCAGAGGATGTGAATCTGTGAGAATTCATTACCACAAAAGGCTCTGGAGACCGAGTCATTGAGTATATGTGAGATGGATAGATTCTTGATTGGTAAGGAGATCAAAGGTTTTAGGGAAAAGGCAGGAGAATTGAGCTGAGAAGCTTATTAACCATGGTGGAGCAGACTTGATGGGCCAAATGGCCTAATTCTGATCCAATAGCTTATGGTCTTATCATGCATAGCTTTGGCCCCCTCCTTACCTAGGGAAGAGCACAGGAATAGGGATGTTTTACTGCAATTGTACAGGACATTGGTGAGGACACATCTGGAGTAATTTTGGTGTCCTTAACTGAGAAAAGATGTCCTTGTGAGAGGGAGTGCAGCAAAGATTTCCCAGGCTGATTCCTGGGATGGCAAAACTTATCATGTGAAGAGAAACTAAATTGGTGAGGATTATACTCATTGGAGTTTAGAAGACTGAGAGGGGATCTGATAGAAACTTATAAAATTCTAGCAGGGCTCAACAGGGTAGATTCAGAAAGAATGTTCCTAATGCTGAAAGAATCCAGACTGAAGTGAGGAGAAATTTCTTCACCCAGAGGATGGTGAATGTGTGGAATTCAGTCCCACAGAAATTAGTTGAGGCCAAAATGTTGTGTGATTTCAAGAAGAAATTAGATATAGCTCTTGGCGCTAAAAGGATGAAGGGATATAGAGGGAGGAGAGGGATAAGTGGGATCTTGATATTAAATTTGATGATCAATTGTCATGAAAATGAAGCACCAAGGGCCAAATAGTCTATTCTTTCTCTGTTTCTCTAGCTACCTAAGAGGGAGTGTTACAAAAGTTCATTATACAGATTCCAGTGATAAGGGACTTATTCAATGGTGAGAGATTGAGTAGAATGGACTGATTTTCCTTACAGTTTGAGGATGGATCTATTGAAACTTTTTGATATGATCCCAGATATTGTTAATTCTGAACAGACAGGTTCTAGAATGGAACCCTGGCTCAATAGATTGCAACTTTTTGTTGCAGGGGTGATGAACAGAGTCACAAAAGTGCCATTTAACCTTAAATGACAGGATAAAATATTTATTAACCAGGAAAAGATGAACTATAATACCTTCACTTTCACAGATACACCCAGATTTATAAGGATTGCACAAGTTACAGTATAATGCTCTCAGTAACTACACAGTCCCTGAAAACAAACAGGCTAACTGTGGTCAGATACATCACACTCTGCCACTCTGACAGATGCCACATAATATAATTTCTGTGGATTTCTCATCAAATCTGCCTCCCAATGTTTCTCACACTGAGCCAACTGGTGTGGCTGGAATCTGACTTCTGCCTGAGTGTTTCCAAACTTCACTGTTGGATAAGACATTTTGGAATCTACATCCAAACAACATTTTCTCTTGGATGCTTTCATCAGGGATCCACTTCCAGGATTTCAGTCTCTCCTTTCTGTATTCCTCTGTCTTGGGCTGCATTCAAACTTCCACCCAATCTTGCAGTTGCCCAGTCATGCCAACAGACCATCACTACTTCACAGAATGGTGAATGTTTGAAATTCCCAGCTGTGGCTGTTCATTTCTGAATATGTCCAAGACCACAATGCATTGAATTTTAGAAGCAAAGGGAATCAGAGATCAGGGGGGATACAGCTGATGAAAATGGATTTGAGGTAGATCAGTCACAATCTATTGAATGGTGCTCCAAAGGCTAAATGTCACTCATGTTGCACACTGGTTAGTACTGCTGCTTCGGACCACCAAGGACGTGGTCCGATTCCTGGCTTGGGTCACTGTTTGTTCAGAATCTGCATGTTTCCCCCCCCCGCCCCGCCCCCAGTGTTTGTATGGGTTTCCCCTGGGTGCTCTGGGTTCCTTCTGCAGCCTGGAAGACGTGCTAGTTAGAGTGATTGGCCGAGCTAAATTCTCCCTTCGTGAACCCAAACAGGTGATGAAGTGTGGCTACGAGGGGATTTTCACAGTAACTTCATTTCATTATTAATGAAAGCCACTTGTGACACGAACAAACAAGTCTTATTTATTTATGATATTTGCTCCTCCTTCCTGACCGTCGACAGTGTTGGTAACGGAACAATGGCGGCTCTTTTTCCCATGGTGCCCCGCGGCTGGGAAAGGCCTCTATCAGCCTGCAGGGCCGCACTGCACTCTGGGAGGCAGAACTCGCTGCACATGCGCAGCTTCGCACCGCAATACTTATATTGTTTTTAACCTCCTCCCCTGTCAGACTGTATGTTTACCCTGGATTCTGTAGAGTCGCTGTTTCTTTTAATTTATTGGATTTATTTAAAATAAAGAAGAAGCGGTGGTCAGGTCTTCAAGCCAACATGGCGGCCCCTCTAAGCTCGACAAAGAGCAACAGCCGGACAAGAAGCGACTCTCGGAGGACCAGAGTGAAGAGCAGCGCCTGAAGAGAGTGGGAGTGTGCCCTAGTGGACATGAGAGGAAGCAGCAGCAGGCACAGTCTCCCTTCCCAAAGGGTTTTTTTTAGTTGTTAGAGACATTGGGAAATTAAATTCACCAACAATAAGAACCATTCACCAAAAGAGAAAACCTCAGCAGGTCTGCTAGTAAAGAGAGAAAAGGGCTGACGTTTTGAGTCCAGGCATAGAAAGTGGGGAGATATTGAAAGTGTAGAGTAAGGGAATGAAAGATTATAGCCACACAAAAAAGGGGAAAGGCTGCTAATGGCAGGCCAGAGAGAGAATAGAAGTTGCGAACGGCCAAACGGCAGAGAAGTGGAAATGACAGGCGAAGATATGGTGTCGGCTCAAGAGAGGTAAAACTGAGAAGGATAAGCAAAAGAGGAATAAAGGGAAAGAAAGGGGTTATAAAATAGAGAGAAAAAAAAGAAAAATGGCAGAGAACAGTAAACAAAAGGGGTGGAGCAGAACTAATCAACTGAAGTTGTTGAATTCAGTGTTGAGACTGGGAGGCTGTAAAGCGTTTAGCGGGAAGATGAGATGCTGTTTCTCCAGTTTGGGTTGAGCTCCAGTGGAATATTGCAGCAAGCCAAGGACAGATATAAAAATATGGGAGCAGGATGGTATGTTAAAATGGCAAGTGACGGGGAGTTCAGGGTCCTGATTGCAGACAGACTGAAGCAAAGTGATGGTACAATCTACATTTGGCCTATCCAATGTAGAGGAAACGTCAACTTCAATTGATTAGTTGTACCCCACCTCAATCCCTTTATTTTCATTTCATTTAATTTTTAACAGTTCTCTACCTTTTAGTTCCTTATTGTCTTTTATTTTTCTTTCTCATCACTCTTTCCCCCTATTTAATACCTCTTCTCCATACTTTTCTTCTCCTTTGCTTCCCTTTTTCTCAATTTTACCTCTATCCCACTCATCCTCCACATTTTCATCTGTCACAGCTTATGCTCTGATTTCAGCTCCTCTCTTTTGGCCATTCACAATTTCTATTTTCTCTATAGACTATCATTAGCAGCCCTTCCCCTTGTTTTTGTGGCTATGACTCTTCTTTCATTCCCTTACCACATATGTAAATATCTCCTACTTTCTATGCCTTTTAGCTTTGACAAAGGCTCATCTGGACTGGAAATGTCAGTTCTTCGTGCTCCTTACAGATGCTGCCAGACCCGCTGAGATTTTCCAGCTTTTCTCTTTCAGTTTCAGATTCCAGCATCATCCGCAGTAATTTGATTTTAAAAGAACCATCATCCTACAGAGCTGTTTCACCCCCATTCCCAATCTCTATTCCACCTTTTTCAGATTTACCAGGATGTTGTCTGGTATGGAGGGCATTAGGTATGAGGAGAGGTTGGAGAAACTTAGTTTGTTCTCACCGTTTGACTCCTAATTGACAGGGGGACACTCCTAATTGACAGGGGGACACTCCTAATTGACAGGGGGTCGCTCCGAATCGGCAGGGGGTCGCTCCGAATCGGCAGGGGGTCGCTTCGAATTGGCAGGGGGTCACTCCGAATCGGCAGGGGGGGCACTCCTAATTGACAGGGGGACAACACTCCTAATTGACAGGGGGACACTCCTAATTGACAGGGGGACACTCTTAATCAATAGGGGGTACTCCTAATTGACAGGGGGCACTAATAATTGAGATCAATTCATTCATTCGTAGAGATCAGGCCAAGTGGGTCGTTGAGCCTGCTCTGCCATTTATTTTGACCTGGGCTGATGATCAAATTCAATATCCTGATTCAGTTGTTTGTAACAACTTTTCTGAAGAGACTTCTCCTGCTGCTGTACCCCTCCTGTCCACTAGGGGCCTGTGTTGCTTCTTCCACACCTCCCACTCTGTCCCTGGTCCTCCGAGGGTGGCCTCTTGTCCAGTCGACCCAATCCCTGCTTTTTGTTGAGCTCCGAGCGGCGGCGGTATTGACTTGACGGACTACCGTCACCGTCTCCCGTTCATTTTAAATCCAATAAGCCTAAAGGAGAAGCGACTCTTCAGAATCAAGAGGGACCAGATAGTCTGACCGGTGAAAAGGTAAAAGATAATAAAGAAAAAGCGGCTGTTGTTGAGGAAGTTGCGCATGTGCGAACCAGTGCGGCCCTGGTCAGTGATGGAGGCCTTTCCCAACCGCCGGGCATTATGGGAAACGGAGCCGCCATTGCTCCATTACCAACCGAATCTAATGTAGGGCAGCCTTACGGCAGCAATACATGCCATAAATGGGACACAAAAACAGGAAAATGCCAGCAGCCCCGTCAGCATCAGTGGGAAGAGCCAAAGTTTCAAGTCTAGATGACCCTCTGTCACCAGTGGCAGAATGAATGGGACATTTGGTCCATTTATCTTGATCCTGGCTGATCATCGAATTCAATATCCTACCTAGCTCCCATATCCTCCATGATCATCCTCAACACCGGTGCCTCACAAGGCTCTGTTCTCAGCTTCCTACGATACTCCTAATATATCTATGACCGTGTGGGTATTCAATGATGAGACAGTGTAGGGGAATGAGATAGAGAATCTGGTGAACTGGTGCAGCGACAATAATCTCTCTCTCAATGTCAACAAAATGAAGGAGATTGTCATCTACTTCAGGAAGCGTAGAGGCAAACATGCCCCTGCCTACATCAAAGTGAATGAAGTAGAAAGGGTCGAGAACTTCAAGTTTTTAGGTGTTCAACCTGTCCTGCTCCCCCCCATGTCTGCACAATATGCCAACACTTTAACTTGCTCAGAAGGTGAAATTAATTTGGCATGTTGGCGACGGCACTCACCAATGTTTACAGATGCAGCATAGAAAGCATTCTTTCTGGTTGTATCACAGCTTGGTATGGCTTCTGTCTACCCAAGATTACAAGGAAGGTCATGAGTATAGCACAATCCATCACGCAAACCGGCCTCCCATCTATTGACTCTGTCTACATTTACTGCTGCCTCAGCAAACCAGCCAGCATATCATGCAACCTGGACATTCTCTCTTCCACCTTCTTCCATTGGGAAAAAGTTTGAAGTCATGTACCAACGGACTCAAGAACAGGTTCTTCCCTGCTGCTGTCAGAGTTTTGAATGGACCTACCTCACATTAAGTTGATCTTTTTCTGCAGCCTAGCTATGACTGTAACACTACATTCTGCATCCTGTCCTTTGTGAACCGTATGCTTTGGGAATATAGCATGCAAGAAACTGAACTTTTCATTGTAAGTGAATTCAAGGTACGATACTAAATCAAATAATATTAAACATCCCTTTTGCACATTACAAAAATGCTAATTAGCAGGTTCTTTGGATTACGAGTGTTGGATTTCCCCCCGCACACCCCACAGTGGTCAATCTGCCAATAACACTCCCTCACAGTGACTGAATGTTTCCACTTAGACATGGTGATGCTTTTATTAAGCTTTGTTTGCAAATTACAAAAGTTGTAATTACCAGTTGCTTTAAAGTATGTATGTTGGAGTTCATCCCCCACCTCCCTCCTCTGCAACAACAACTCACTTCTCCGCAGCTATAGACCATGTCTTCCCCCCCACCGCCCCACACCCGTTTCTCAGTTTTCAATTCCTGCTTGCAATTCATTTAGCGTGATATCATGATGTCTGTTCTCTCTCTGACTAGACTTGTCCAAAAACAAGTTTCAGGCTGACTGGCTCCCACTCGTTTTTTGTCCATCGCAAGGACCAATCTGCTGCCTACTTTCTTCACTGATGAGATCCTGCACCTTCCAATCGCTGTGACCTCTATCATCTAGAAGGACAAAGGTGACAGACTCACACCTGACAGATCCCCGCTGAGCCACTCAGCATCCGGACTTGGAAATATATTGACCATTTCTTCACTGTCATATGGTCGAAATAAACACATGGAATATAGAAGCAGGAGGAGGCCAATTAGTTCATCGAACCTGCTCGCCATTTATTTTGACCTGGGCTGCTCATCAAATTCAATATCCTGACCCTGCTTTCCCCCTATTTCCCTCAAACCTAAGCTCTATATCTAATCTCTTCTTGAAATTATACATTGTGGCCTTCAGCTACTTTCTGTGGGAGTGAATTCCACACATTTACCACTATATATGGGTGAAGAAATTTCTCCTTACCTCAGTCCTAAAAGGTTTACCCCTTATCCTGAATCATAAGCCCTGCATCTGGAGACAGCTGAAGTATGAATATCATCAGGGATTAAAGTCTACTGTCAGAGTCCATATGGTGCATTCACCTTTTTTTCACCAGGTGTTTTAACTGAACTCTTCTCCTCATTGGATGTTGGATTTACCACCATATATGGGTGAAGAAATTGAAAAGTCCTTTTTGGAACTTTCAACTCTCTCTCTGCACCTCTCACTATTTCTTTCATTCTCTCTACATGACTTTCTTGTTCTCTCTGTCTGTCTCTCTGCAAGAGAGATCTAGTTTGAATGTGAATATTGACTCTGAATGCACCCACCAACTCCTTTACTCTAGAACCCGAGGAGTTGGGGGATTGTACCTGTCTAGGTGTGCCCTGGGACTTCACTTCCTCTCTGATCCCACCAACTTGACCCACTTGCCTCTGCTTTCCCACCATGCAATGTCAGAATTGCAGCCTCAGCTTCCTGCCTCAGTGGCAGGAATGCGCTCACGCCCATTGGAAGTGTTAAATTCAATAGAGAAACATTTTGTAATTCTCAGTGATTCAGCTCGCCTCATCTTTTAATGAATTGAAGAATTGTAGTAAAGGGATATTTGAGCACTTTCTTGAACTGCTCTCTGAACTTAGTCTGGGTAACGGCGTAAATAGCAGTGTTTGTACAGCAACTTAGGAGCTGTAGCATGAAGCCAATTTCCTGAACAATATCATCTAGAAATATAGATTCATACCCCAACTCATACATTCGTTTCCATATAGAAAACATCATGAACAGTGACCATAACAAGATGAAATTGGCTGAGATAATAAACAGTAAAATAATGGATTTCTTTCGACTCTCCATCTCTGGGTCTTTGGGACTCTCCCTACTGCCATGAGCCCGGAGTCGCCTGCGAGCCCTGCTGCTCACTATAATATGTTGGACTGTGAGAGCATTGAGCAGCAGAATGAGGACAAATGGGATACATGGGGTTAGAATGTAGTGGAGGAACTCGATCGCTACCCAGGCCACTGATCGAAAAACATGCTCATTCAGAATGCAAAATGCAGGTTGGTTCATCATCCAGTAATAAGGTCGGAATATAAAATACCAGATAACGTTCTTTACACAGCTGAGCACAGCCACTGTTCCCAGAACCACACGGGCAGTTTTCTCACTGCAGTATTTGCTTTTCAGCTTTGTTCCACAAATGGCCACAAATCGATCGAAGGTGAAGGTGACGGTGAACCAGACGGAGCAGTCAGTGGCTGCATAAAGCAGGATGGCGTGGATGTTACACATGGGGAATTTCCCCAGGAAAAGAAACTGTTCCAAGAAAACAATTGGAATGTGTCTCAGTATCAGGTCGAGGATAATGACGAGTAGATCTGCTGTTGCCATGGACACCAGGTAAGTTGTGACACATTTGGAGAGACCACATTGTTTGCGAGCCAGGACGACGATTGTGATCATGTTCACTGTAAGGATAGGAATTAAATTATAAAAAGACACATCAGACTGCCAGGAAGATACAAGTCCCATTCTTTGATTGAGAATGAGGAGCAGTTGTGATTTCTAACATGTTGCTGTTTAGAGAGATCGGAAAGAACTGATAGGAACGGCTATGAACTTTTTAAAATTATTCAATCATAAGACATGGATGTCAGTGGCTGGCCAGCATTTATTGGCCATCTCTACTTACCTTGTAGGGTTATTGAAAGTCAATCATGTGGATATTCAGAAGCTTTTTCGCAGGATGGAAGAGCCAATTATTAGGGGCATAGGTTTAAGGTACAAGGTGCGTGGGTTAAAGGAGATGCACGAGACAAGTCTTTTACATAGTGGAAGCAGATATCACTGACTTTTAAGGGCGATCTGGACAAATATATTTATAGAATGGGAATAGAGAGATATGGTCCCCAGAAGTGGATGGATTTTACTTTAGACAGGCAGCATGACTGGTGGTAGGTGGAAGGACTGATTCCCAAGCTGTAATTTTCTTTTATCTTTGTTCTTTACTGTTGTTCCAGAGTGACATGTAGGCCTGACCAGATGAGGACAGCAAATACCCTTCCACTGACGAATGTTAATTGTTTCATAGTCATCAGCAGATTCCTATTGTCAGATATATTTTACTGAATTCAAATTCCACCAGCTGTTGTGGCGGGTTTCGAACCTGTGTCCCCCAGTGTTAGTTGAGTTCCTAGATTAATGGTCTAGTGACAATAGCGCAAGGCCAATCTCCTCCCCTTATGGAGGGCTGATAGAGTAAATAACAACAACTGAAGGCAAGGAGGGAATGGACACAGCTTGACCGAGTGGATTCCAGCAATGATGGCAGGGGAGGGATTCTGGGATAAGTTTTCTTTTTCCCACTTCTCTCTTTTTGCCAAGAATGCGTATTCCGGAGAAAGAGTGCTTTACCCTGTCCAGTGCCATGAGTTGTATGGGAAAAAGGATAAATATTTAATCATTGCAAAACCAAAATGTAAACCACAACAAACATTCACTCTTCAAAGACACACGTAAGAAAAGATGATTTCCAGAGAATTGACTTGCACCTAGATTGTTAGAGATTAAAATTTATAGAGATCCCTTCCTTGCAGTCCATAGGATGGTGGCTGAAAGCATTGGAAACCTGAACGATTCTCTCTGTTTTCCTTGCTACGATGACAATAATGTCTCCCTTAATGTCAGTAAAATGAAGCAAATAGCCAATAACTTCAGGAAGTGTAGTGGAGGACATCCCCACCTACATCAATGGGAATGAAGTGGAAATTGTCAAGAGCTTCCAGTTTCTAGGTGGCCAGATCACCAACAATCTGCCCTGGTTCCTCTATATGGATGTCATAGTTAAGAAAACCCACTAACACCTCTCATTTCTCAGAAAGCTAGAGAAATTTGTCATGTCTACTACAATTATGAGCCATGTACCACAGAAAGCATCCTTTCTGGATGTATCTTTGCTTGGCATAACACCTATTATATCGAAACCAGGAAAAAAATTACACTGGGTGGTGGATATAATCCAGTTCATGATGCAAATCTACCTTCTACCCATTGACGCAGTCTATGTTTATTAGCGTTGTGAACGATGCCTCATTAAGTTAATTAAGATTTTTGAGGAGGTGACAGAAATGATTGATGAGGGAAGGATTGTGGATGTTGTCTACATGGACTTTAGTAAAACAATTGACAAGGCCCGTATGGCGGGCTGGCACAAAAGATTAAATCAGACGGGATCAGGAGTGAACAAGCTTGACGGATTCAGAACTGGCTTGTCCATGGAAGCCAGAGGATAGTAATGGAAGGGTGCTTTTTTGAATATACTCTATAACTAATGGTGTTCTGCAGGGATCATTGCTGGGACCTTGCTTTTTGTAATATATATAAGTGACTTGGAAGAAAATGTAATGGTTTGATTAGCAGGTTTGTGGATGATACTAAGATAGCTAGATTTGTGAATAGTGACGAAGATTGTCAGGGAATACAGCAGGATGTAAATAGGCTGGAAGTTTGAGGGAGAAATAGCAAATGGAATTTAATCCAGACAACTGCGAGGTGATGCATTTTGGTAGGTCCAATTGAAGTGGGAGCGAAAAATGAATGGCAGAACCATCAGAAGCACAGACACACAGAAAGTTTTGGGTAGGCAGGTCCATCGATCTTTAAATTGGGAAAACAGGTAGAAAAGGTGGTGAAGAAAGCATACTTGTCTTCATCAGACTGGGCATTGAGTATAAAATTTATATTAGATATGAAAAACATTATTCGGCCACATTTAGAATACTGTGTCCAGTTCTGGTCATCACACTATCAGAAGGATACGGATGCTTTGGGAAGAGTGCAGAAATGGTTTACCAGATTGTTCCTGATATGGAGGGTATTATCCATGAGGAAACATTGGTTAAACATCGATTGTTCTCCCTGGAAGGACAGAGGCTGAGTGATGACCTGATAGATGTTTATAAAATTATGAAGGGTGTGGATAGGGTGAACAGTTGGAAGCTTTTTCCCAGGGCAGAAATGACAATCACATGAAGGCACAAGTTCAAGAAAGGGGAAAGTTTCAGTGGAGATGTGTGGGGGAAGGTTTTTACATAGAGGGTAGTGAGGGCCTCTAATGCATTGCCCAGTGAGGCAGACGCGTTAGCATCATTTAAAACTTATCTGAGAAACATGTGAGCAGGTGGGGCTTAGAGGGATAGAGGCGATTGGTCTGGATAGGACAACCTGATTGGCACAGGCTTGGAGGCCCAAAGGGCCTGTTCCTGTACTGTACTTTTCTTTATTTTTTTGTACAATTCCTGCTTCCTTGGGAAAAGCAGCCAACATTATCAAGGACCACGCGCACCCCAGGCATTTTCTCTTCCATCTTTTTCTGTCATGAAAGATCTGGGTTCATGTACCAGCTGAATCAAGAACAGCTTCTTTCCTGCTGCACTGTATCAGGACCAGGAAACTTGTCTACCTTTATCCCCGTTAGCTTACTGAACGCTACCTCTTTCGTGATAATGTGAGTTTCTAGGTCATCACCTGCTATTATCTTCTTGTCATTAACTTTTGGCATGTTATTTGTCTTTTCCACTGTGAAAACCGACACAAAATATTTGTTCAATGCCTTGGCCATTTCCTCATTTCCAGTTATTAAATCTCACTTCTCATCTTCTAATGGAGCCACTCTTTTTCATTTTACATATATTTGTAGAAACTTTTGCTATCTGTTTTTATATTCTGAGCTAGTTTACTCATAATTCATCTTACTTTTCTTATAGCTTTTTGCCTTGACTTCTGGTAGACTTATATAGAATGCCACTTAGTATGCATTTTCTTTCAATTTGATACCTTCCTCAGTTTTCTTAGATATCTATGACTTATTATCTCTTTTTCTACAGTCCTTATCAAAGGTACACAGTGCTGAGCACTGTGAAAGATCACTTTGAAAGTCCTCCGCTGTTCCTCAGTTGTCCCACCGTGAAGTTTTTCCTCCCAGTCTACCTTAGCCAACTCCTCCCTCATCCTACTGTAGTCTCCTTTGTTTAAGGACAAGACACCGGGATTGAGATTTTACCTTCTCATGCTCCATCTGGATTTTAAATTCAACTATACCTTAATCGCTTCTTCCAAGAGGATCCCTAACTGTGAGATCTTTAAGTATTTCTGTCTCATTACACAGGACCAGATCTAGGATAGCTTGCTCCCTTGTCGGTTCCATTACATGCTGTTCAAAGAAGCTATCGCGGATACATTCTGTGAACTCCTTTTCAAGGTTGCCTTGACCGATCTGATTTGACCAATTGATATGTAGATTAAAATCCCCCGTGATAATTGCTGGATCATTTTTCCATGCATCAGGTATTTCTTTGTTTATTTCTCACCCCACTGCGATGTCATGATTTTGTGTTCTATAGATTACGCCTATAGATTTCTCCTTACTATTTCTAATTTTCACCCAAATGAATTCAGCCTTTTTTTCCATAGAACGAGGTCATCTCTCACTACTGCTCTGATGTCATCCTTAAATATCAGAGCTACAGCACCTCCCTTACCTTCCTGTTGGTCCCTCTGAACAGTTTAATACCCTTGGATATTCAACTCCCAGTCGTGACCATCCTGTAATCATGTCTCTGTTATGGCCACCAAATCATACTCATTCACAGTGCTGTCAAATCATTTGCCTTGTTTCGAATGCTACGGGCATTCAGATGATGTACCTTTATGCCAGTTGTACCTTTCTGAATTCTAACATGTCTATTAATAGCACCTCCTGATTTCTCCTTACTGAGCAGGTCAGTAAAGTGATGGAAGGGGTCATTGACAGTGCTCTCAATCTGCTCAGCAATAACCTGCTCAGTGATGCCCAGTTTGGGTTTCACCAGCGTCACTCAGCTTCCTACCTCATTACATCCTTGGTTCAAAGATGGAAAAAAGAGCTGAATTCTAGAGGTGAGGTGAGAGCGACAGCTCTTGACATCAGTGCCGCATTCATTGAGTGTGGCGTCAAGGGACTTTGGCGTATCCGGAGTCAGTGAATCAGGGGCAACCTCTCCGCTGGTTGAAGTCATACCTGGTACATAGAATGATGGCAGGGTCACTCACCTGTTCCCTGGGACACCCAGGTGCCCCCCTCAGGGGAGTGTCCCAACAATCTTCAGTTGCTTCATCAATAACCTTCCGTCCATCATAAGGTCAGAAGTTCACCGATGATTACGCAATGTTTAACATCATTTGTGACTCCTCTGATACTGAAGCAGTCTGTGTTTAAATGCAATAAGATCCGGACGATATCCAGGCTTGTGCTGACAAATGGCAAGTAACATTCACACCACACAAATCCAGGCAATGACCATTGCCAATAAGAGACACTCTAACCAGAGCGCCTTGACATTCAATGGTGTACCCATCACTGAATTCCCCCACTGTCAATATCCTTTGGGTTACTATTGACCAGAAACTCAATTGGACTTCTGGTCAATAGACCAGTGGCTACAAGAGGAAGTCAGAGGCAACGACTACTGCAGTGAGGAACTCATCTCCTGACTCCCCAAAGTCTGTCCACCATCTACAAGGCACAAGTCAGGAGTTTGTGGTCAAATACTCTCCACTTGCCTGGATGGGTGCAGCTACGATAATGCTCAAGAAACTTGACACCATCCAGGACAAAGCAACTGCTTGATTGGCACCACATCTACAAACATTCAATCCTTCCACTGATGCTCTGAAGCAGCCGTGTGTACCATCTACAAGATGCACTGCACCAAAGATCCTTAGACAGCACCTCCCAAACTCATGAACACTTCCATCTAGAAGGACAAGGGCAGCAGATAGCACTACCACCTTCAAGTTCCTCTCCAAACCAAACTCCATCCTGACTTGGAAATACATTGCCATTCCTTCACAGTCACTGGGTCAAAATCCTGGAATTCCCTCCCTTACAGCATTCTGGGTCAATCCACAGAATGTGAACTGTAGCGATTCAAGAAGGCAGCTCACCATCACCTTCTCAAGGGGCAGCTGGGATGGGCAATAAATGCTGGCTAGCCAGCAATGACCATGTCTCATGAATGAATAAAACAAAATTCTTTGCAACTGGGAAGAGGATGAGGGAAAGAGGGCAGGAGAGAAATGAAATAGTTAAGGTAGAATTTAATAAAGACATAGGTAAAGGTTATCCAGCAGCGGGGCTAAAGCAGAGGTGGTGTATGTGTGTGGTCCGATGGAGGGCGCAGTAGACAGGGATGGGTCTGGAGAGGATGTGGAGCGAGAAATCATGTCAGGGTCAAAGGGACCTTGGAGTGTGTGAATAGTCCGATTCAGCTTCAGATAATCAGCAGAGTGGGGAATGGGGATGGGGATGATAGGAAATGGAGTTTGTGACTACAATGCCATCACTTTTCATAAATGGAAATTACAAAAAGAGTTAAAACATGCTTTATAGGATTATTTGCTGGATGGAGACACTTACTAGGGACACCAACAACAGCCAGTAGGGGATAGTAAATCCCTTGGATAATTAGAAGTATGTAATAGATGCGATCAGCAAGCATCAATCTTATCGAATCTAGATTAAGCCAGTAAATTGCTCCAGTTATACCCCTGTCCATTGCTGTAATGTTCCAATCCATTGTTCTGAGATTCTGATCCATTGTTGTAACATTCTGATCCATTGTTCTGAGATTCTGATCCATTGTTGTAACATTCTGATCCATTGTTCTCAGATTCTGATCCATTGTTGTAACATTCTGATCCATTGTTCTGAGATTCTGATCCATTGTTGTAACATTCTGATCCATTGTTCTCAGATTCTGATCAGTTGTTGTGACATTCTAATCGATTGACACATTTTTGGAACTCTCTAATCCATTGTTCTCAGACTCTGATCTCTCCAGCCCTTTCTCTGGAGCTGCTGATCTCTGTTCTTGTTGGTAGCAAGCCTGCAGACATTATGGGATATCACATTGAAAGGAGTCTCTTATTAATAGGAGAAGGAAACCCTCCAGTGACACAATGAGGATCCACGGAGACTGACATTAATTACAGTCACTAAACAAACAGGTTCAGTTAACCCCTTTCAATCCAATACTTTTTATATCACAATGGTACCACTGCAGATGACATGAATGTTAAACAAGTCGGATCTCAGATTGAAATGTGTCTAATCTGCTGCTACCCTGCTTTCTTTGTGTCACAGAATGAAGTAAAGCTACTGAACATAAAAGCACATAACACCATTGGTAATTGTTGGAATTTTAAGAATTATTAAGCGTGTTAAAACAAAAGATGAAACTTAAGCATGGAAAATAGAAGACACAGAAGAAGATCTGACAAAGCATTCTATCAAATATTCTATCAAAGAAACACAATAAAACTGTTCAGAGCTTCTTACTGGTTTTCCTCTCTGACCTTCAGATAGGTGTGGGCCTGAAGCCTCAGCCTCAATTTATTATGCCCCTCACCAAGTCACACCCAAACAGTTCTGTTGCCTCTCCCACTCCCAGCTGCTGTGGTACGATCTGGACTCCATATTTCCAGTACATTAACATTGGATTCAGTAGTCCACTGATATTGTCACTGTACCTCACTATGGTCCGAGGAAGAAGGAGAGCTTGAAAAAAGTCACACCATAAAAGGCAGTTGAAGAAATATTTTGAAGTGTGGCACTTTAAGATTATGGGAAATGGGCAATGCACATGATTATTTTACATTTCTGTGAGGGTTTTGACAGCATACAGGCAGTCACAGAGCTAACAGTATGGAGTAACATTCCTCACAGCAGCATGTTAACATCCAACAGGTTTATTTGGTATCACGAGCTATTGGAGCTCTGCTGCTTCATCAGGTGAGTGAGTCAATAATCTTGATCTCCTTGGAGATCCTCTTCACTTCGAGCTAACAGTGTCGATGGTAGCCATGATGTGGGCATGTTGGTGTTTGACTGGGATGGGCACAGTAAAATGTTCACACAAACCAGATTAAAGTCCAATAGGTTTATTTGGAATCACGGCCTTGATGAAGGAGCAGCACTCCGAAAGCTAGTGATTCCAAATAACCCTGTGGACTTTAACCTGGTGTTGTGAGATTTCTTATCTTGCCCACCCCAATCCTACAATGGCATCTGTACCTCACAGTAAAAAAAAACTTACACACGTGTAAATGCAGCAAGAAAATCAAGCAAGTAACTACGAATTTAAGACATGAAAGCCAATATTCTAAATGTATTTTAAGTATTTTACTGTGATTGTTGACTTTGGCCAATGTAAGTTACTGAAAGGTGAGTTGGGAAAGGTAAATTCTACAGCCGTTTTGAGGGAGAGATCTGAGAGAGCATGCCCTCCACCCTGGAAGAACCTGTATCTGGGGTCTCCATTGCAGATGCCTTAGCAGCTTCCTTGAAGGTCAGCCCTGGGAAAGCTACTGGGCTGGATGGAGTACCCAGATGTGCTCTCAGATGCTTTATGGATCATCTGGCGGAGGTATTCAGAGACATCTTCAATCTCGATACAATCTGAGGTCTCTATCTGCTTCAAGAAAATGACCTAAGAATGACCTAAAATGATACCTAAGAAAAACTAAGCAGCGCACCTTAATGACTATTGGCCAGTGGCTCTAATATCCATCATTATGAAGTGCTTCAAATTCAACAATTGATTTGTCATGGCACAAATCAATTCCAGCCTCCTGGACTACCTAGTCCAATACAATGTGTCTCCTGTCACTACAGATCCACAGCAGACTCCTTTTCCCTGGCCTTGCACTCAACCCTGGAACACCGAGATAACAAGGATACCTATCAGACTCCTATTTATTGACTACAGCTCAGCCTTCAACACCATTATTCCCATGAAATACATCTCCAAACTCCGAGGCCTCGAGCTCGGCTCCTCCCTCTGCGACTGGATCCTAAACTTCCTAACTCACAGACCAGAATCAGTAGGATAGGCAATAACAAACTCCTTCACCATCATCCTCAACACCGGTTCCCGACAGGGCTGTGTCCTCAGCCCCTACTCCTTGTGCGGCCATATTCTCCTCCAATTTGATTTTCAAGTTCGCTGACAACACTACCATAGTAGGTTGGATATCAAACAATGAAAAGACAGAGAACAGGAATAAGATAGAGAATCTGGTGACCTGGTGCAGTGACAATAATCTCTTCTTCAATGTCAGCAAAATAAAAGAGATTGTTATTGACTTCAGGAAGTGTAAAGCAGAATCGCCCCTCTCTACAGAAGGGGTCGAGAGCTTCAAGTTTTTAGATGTCCAGATCAGTAACATAAGAACTTAAGAACATAAGAAATAGGAGCAGGAGTAGGCCATACAGCCCCTTGAGCCTGCCCCATCATTCAATAAGATCATGGCTGCTCTGTAGTGGTTCAGTACCACTTTCCCACTTTCTCCCCGTAACCCTTAATTCCCTTGTCAATTAAAAACCTATCCACTCTTGACTTGAACATATTCAGCGAAGAAGCCTCCACCACCCCATCAGGCAGAGAATTCCAAAGATTCACTACCCTTTGCGTGAAGAAACTCCGCAACTCTGATCTGAATCAATCCCCCTCCCCCAACAATCTTGAGGCTGTGCCCTCTAGTCCTGCTATCTTTGCTAAGCGGGAAGAGTCTCTCAATCTCTACCCTATCCATCCCCTTCATTATCTTATATCTCTCTACAAGATCCCCTTTCAGCCTTCTAAACTCCGAAGAGTACAAACCTAGCTTATTCAGTCTCTCTGCATAATCCAATGCCCTCATCTGCGGTATCAGCCTAGTAAACTTTCTCTGCACCCCCTTCCAAGGCCAATATATCCTTCCTCAAATGCAGGGACCAAAACTGCACACAGTACTCCAGCTGCGGCCTCACCAGTACCCTATACAGCTGCAACAGAACCTCCCTACTTTTATATTCTATCCCCTCGCTATAAAGGCCAACATTGCATTCGCCTTCTTAATCACCCGCTTCACCTGCAGACTGGGTTTTTGTGATTCGTGCAGAAGGACCCACTGTCGCACGCTGCAGCTTTTCTCCATTTAAATAGTAATCCTTCCTACCATTATTCTTACCAAAGTAGATAACCTCACACTTTCTAACATTATACTCCATCTGCCTGATCCTCGCCCACTCACAACCTATCCAGATCCCTCTGCAGGCTTTCCACACCTTCCACGCAATTTGCTTTTCCACTCATCTTTGTGTTATCAGCAAATTTCGTCATCCTGCACTCAGCCCCTTCCTCCAGATCATCTATGTAAATGGTAAATAGTTGAGGTTCCAGCACCGATCGCTGGGGCATTCCACTAGTCACCAGCTGCCAATCAGAATAGCACCCATTAATACCTACCCTCTGCTTCCTATTAGACAACCAATCCTCTATCCAGTCTAACATCCTACCCTCAACTCCCTGCACCCTAACCTTCTGCAGCAATCTTTTGTGAGGCAACCTTTCTGTTCCCCCCCCCCCCCCCAAGCTGACACTATAGTTTAACAAGCCCACCAAAGTAGTTTAGCTACTTTGGAAATTTGGCATGTCAGTTTTCAGACTGAGGTGTCACCACGATGGGAGCCAACATTTGTGAGTGAACACGGGTGGACAGAATGTGGCCCCTGGTTCTGGACTCATCACCAATGGGAACATCATTCCAGCTCTATCCTGTCTAGTCCTGTTTCTCTTAACCTCATTTGTCTGAAGTCAGTGAAAGAGGGAGGACACAGCACAGTGGTTAGCACTGCTGCCTCACAGCGCCAGGGACCTGGGTCCAATTCCCAGCTTGGGTCACTGTCTGTATGGAGTTTACACGTTCTCTATGTGTCTGCATGGGTTTCCTCCCATAGTCCGTACTACGTGTTGGTTAGGTATTTCTCCTTCTGTGTACCCAATCAAGCACTGGAGTGTGGCACTTAGTGCACTTTCACAGTAACTTGATTGCAGTGTTAATGTGACATTCTAATGACTAAACTAAAGCAGTGTACAATAATCACAAAAAAATGCTGACTTACACCTCAATTAGTTCTGAAAATCATGGAATTGTAGAATCCATACACTGCAGAAGGAGGCCATTTAGCCAATCAAGTCAGCACTGGTAACAACCCCACCTAGGCCCTATCCGTGTAATCCCACATATTTACCCTGCTATTCCCCCCAAGTGACAATTACCAGGATATTGCCTAGTGTAGAGGAAAGATTAAATAAACTGGGGTTGTTCTTCCTCGAAAGAGGTTTGACCATAGAAGTTTATAAAATTATGATGGGCATAGATAAAGTGAAAGTTGGAGGCTTTTTCCCAGGGAAGAAATGAAAATCACAAGGGGGCAGATGTTCAAATTTGAGGGGGGATAGAAATGTGCAGGGAAATTTTTTTTACGCAGAGGATGATGGTGGCCTAGAATGCATTGCCAGTTGAGGTGGTTGAGGCAGATAGAAGAATGACATTTAAGATTTATCTGGATAGGCACGTGAACAAGCAGGGTATAGAGGGATAAAATTAGTCTCTGTAGAACAACGTGACCAAGCACCAATTTTGTATGTTGAATGGTTTGTTCTTGTGTTGTAATCTTCTTTCTTTTCTTTGCAATTTAGCATTGCCGATCAAACTAACTTTCATGTCTTTGGGCATCAGTTCCCTCATCTCAGAACCCAGCCGGGTAACCTTCATTATACTCTGGATCATTTATATTAAAAGGAGATAGAAACTAAATATACTCTGATCCACTATGCTCCTTGACGTTATCTCAACATGGCTGTATATAATTGCAATCAGACTTCTTTACTCTTATATTTGAATCCCTTTACTCTCAGCCTTAGTCTGGCTAATGGTGTAAACAGCAGTGTTTGTGAAGAAACTTAGGAGCTGTAGCGTGAAGGAAGTTTCTTGAACAATATCAAGAAAAACAGAATCATACTGCAACTCACACATCTGGCTCCATATAGAATAGATAATGAATGTTGACCTTAACATTATGTAATTCATTATCAAACAGTACAATTATGGATTTCTCTAGGGTCTCGATCTCTGATGGTGAAAACATTAAACAGCAGAATCAGGATGAATGAGGCACAGGGGGTCCGAATGTGAGGGAAGAACTTGGTTGATATCCAGAATGGGGATGGCCAAGCATTGAGTATCAGAAAGTAAACCTTGGACTCATAAAATAATGGGCATATAAAATACCAAATAATGTTATTTCAACAAGCTTAGCACAGTCAGTGTTCCTAATCACAGCCACTGCTTTAGAACATAGAACGTAGAACACTACAGTACAGGCCCTTCGGCCCACAAGTTGTGCCAATCATATCTATACTTACCAGGCCATAGACCTATCTGTAACTCCCAATCCCATTAAACCTCATGTACTCATCGAGGAGTCTCTTAAAAAGACCCCAGCGAGTTTGCTTCTACCACCACTGACAGCAACTGATTCCATTCACTCACCACCTTCTGAGTGAAAAACTTACTTCTAACATCTCCTCTGTACTTGCCCCCCAGCACTTTAAACCTGTGTCCTCTCGTAGTGACCATTTCAGCCCTGGGAAATAGCCTCCGAGAATCCACTCTATCTATTCCTCTCAACATCTTATAAACCTCTATCAAGCCCCCTTGAACCTTCGTCTCTCCAGGGAGAAGAGCCCTAGCTCTCTCAACCTATATTCATAAGGCATGCCCCCCCAGTCCAGGCAACATCCTCGTAAATCTCCTCTGCATCCTCTCAATAGCTTCCACATCCTTCCTATAGTGAGGCGACCAGAACTGCACACAGTACTCCAAGTGGGATCTGATAAGGGTCTTATAAAGCCGACTCCTAAACTCAATTCCTGTATTAATGAAGGCCAGTACACCATATGTCTTCTTGACCACATCCTCCACTTGCGGGGCAGATTTAAGAGACCTATGGACCCGGACCCCAAGATTCTTCTGCTTCTCAACACTGCCAAGACTCCTCCCTTGATATTATACTGCTTCATCCCATTGGTCCTGCCAAAATGGACCACCACACATTTATTTGCATTGAAATCCATCTGCCACGTCTCTGCCCAGTCTTATAGAACATAGAACATTACAGTGCAGAACAGGCCCTTTGGCCTTCGATGTTGCGCTGACCGTTATGAAAAAGCAATGACCCTCCAAACTAAACCATTCCCTTCTCTTCCATAAACTTATCAACTAACCTCTTAAACGCCACCAAACTTGGCGCATCTAGAACTGCCGCAGGCAGGGCATTCCACTCCCTAACCACCCTCTGGGTAAAGAACCTGCCTCTGATATCCGTCCTATAACTATCACCCCTTAATTTAAAGCTGTGTATATATACATTTATATCCTATTTATATCTCGCTGCAACTTCAGACATCCCTCCAGACTATCCACAACACCATCAACCTTTGTATCATCAGAGAACTTACTAACCCATCCCTCCACTTCCTCATCCAGGTCATTTATTTTCTTGCTGCAATATTTACATTTCAGTCACTAGCAATAAGTCGATCAAAGGACTTATGAATCGGACAGAACAGTCAGAGGTGCATAAAGCGGGTCGACCTGGATATTATACACAAACTTGCTTAAAATGTATTTATTAGTGACAAGGAGGCTTACATTTACATTGCAATGAAGTTACTGTGAAAATCCTATCATCTGTTTGGATATACTGAGGGAGTTTAGCATGGCCAATGCACCTAACCAGCACATCTTTTGGACTGTGGGGAGAAACAGGAGCACCCAGAGAAACCCACGCAGAAATGGGGGGAACAGGCAGATTCTGCAGATTCAGTGACCCGAGCCAGGAATTGAACCCAGGTGCTGTCAGGCAGCAATGCCAACTAATGAAGGTTTGGTGAAAATCCTCTAAACGCTATGCTCCGGCACAGTTTGGGTTCACTGATGGTGAATTTAGCACAGCCAATGCAACTAACCAGCACATCATTCTGATTATGGGAGGAAACTGGAGCACTCGGAGGGAAACATGAGGCAGAACGTGCAGCCTCTGCACAGATAGTGACCCAAGCTGGGAAAGGAATTCTGGTGCTGTGAGGCAGCAGTGCTAACCACTGCATGTAATGCACAATATGAAACTGCTCCTGATAAACAATTGAATTGCGTGTTAACATCTGGTCAAAGTTAACAACTAATAGATCCACCACATTAAACCTCCCCCCCCTTCTGCATGTTGTCTATTGACCCATACTATTTAATCCTTGCACCCTAACACCGAGCAGCTGGTGAGCAACTCTACCTGCACTGTGACCTCACTCCCTCTCTGACCACACCACATGTGCACTCTGGCTATTGTAGACTGGGTTTCCAATCTGAGGAACAATGAGGGGTTGGACAGGTGAACAAGCCATTCATAGGGAAGAGATGTCAAATTAACTCTATTGTCTCAGTGACAAGCCACTACCACCACTAGAAATATTCAATTCAATGAGAATGTTGGGGAATTTCTTAGTGATTCAGTTCTTCTCATCTTTTAATGAATTGAAGAATTGTAGTAAAGGGATATTTGAGCATCTTCTTGAGCTGCTCTCTGAACTTAGTCTGGGTAATGGCATAAATAGCAGTGTTTGTGCAGCAGCTCAGGAGTTGCAGCATGAAGGCAATTTCCTGAACAATATCATCTAGAAATATAGATTCATACCCCAATTCATACATTCGACTCCATATAGAAAACAGCAATAACAGTGACCATAACAAGATGAAATTGGCAGAGATAATAAACAGTAAAATGATGGATTTTTTTCGACTCTCCATCTCTGGGTCTTTGGGACTTTCCCCACTGCTTTGAGCTCGGAGTCGCCTGCGAGCCCTGCTGCTGACTAAAATATGTTGGACAGTGAGAGCATTGAGCAGCAGAATGAGGACAAAAGGGACACATGGGGTTAGAATGTAATGTAGGAACTCGATCGATACCCAGACTGGAGATTGCCAAGCATCGAAGGCTAGAAAACAAAATGCAGGTTCACTTGCCAGCCAGTACAGAGATTCAAATATAAAATACCAGATAATGTTCTTTAAACAGCTGAGCACAATCACTGTTCCCAGAACCACACGGGCAGTTTTCTCACTGCAGTATTTGTCTTTTATCTTCGCTCCACAAATGGCCACAAATCGATCGAAGGTGAAGGTGACGGTGAACCAGACAGAGCAGTCAGTGGCTGCATAAAGCAGGATGGCGTGGATGTTACACACGGGGACTTTCCGCAGGAAAATAAACTGTTCCAAGAAAACAATTGGAATGTGTCTCAGTATCAGGTCGAGGACAATGACGAGTAGATCTGCCGTTGCCATGGACACCAGGTAAGTTGTGACACATTTGGAGAGACCACATTGTTTGCGAACCAGAATGACGATTGTGATCATGTTCACTGTAAGGATAGGAATTAAATTATGAAAAGACACATCAGACTGCCAGGAAGATACAAGTCCCATTCTTTGATTGAGAATGAGGAGCAGTTGTGATTTCTAACATGTTGCTGTTTAGAGAGATCGGAAAGAACTGATGGGAACGGCTATGAACTTTTTAAAATTATTCAATCATAAGACATGGATGTCAGTGGCTGGCCAGCATTTATTGGCCATCTCTACTTACCTTGTAGGGTTATTGAGAGTCAATCATGTGGATATTCAGAAGCTTTTTCGCAGGATGGAAGAGTCAATTACTCGGGGAATAGATTTAAGGTACAAGGTGCAAGGGTTAAAGGAGATGCACGAGGCAAGTCTTTTACATAGTGGAAGCAGATATCACTGACTTTTAAGGGCGATCTGAACAAATATATTTATAGAATGGGAATAGAGAGATACGGTCCCCAGAAGTGGATGAATTTTAGTTTAGACAGGCAGCATGACTGGTGGTAGGTGGAAGGACTGATTCCCAAGCTGTAATTTTCTTTTATCTTTGTTCTTTACTGTTGTTCCAGAGTGACATGTAGGCCTGACCAGATGAGGACAGCAAATATCCTTCCACTGACGAATGTTAATGGTTTGATAGTCATCAGCAGATTCTTATTATCAGATGTATTTTACTGAATTCAAATTCCACCAGCTGTTGTGGCGGGATTCGAACCTGTGTCCCCCAGCGTTAGCTGAGTTCCTATATTAATGGTCTAGTGACAATAGCACAAGGCCAATCTCCTCCCCTTATGGAGGGCTGATAGAGTAAATAACAACAACTGAAGGCAAGGAGGGAATGGACACAGCTTGACCGAGTGGATTCCAGCAATATGGCAGGGGAGGGATTCTGGGATAGGTTTTCTTTTTCCCACTTCTCTCCTGTTCCCAAGAATGCGTATTCCGGAGAAAGAGTGCTTTAACCTGTCCAGTGCCATGAGTTGTATGGGAAAAAGGATAAACATTTAATCATTGCAAAACCAAAATGTAAACCACAACAAACGTTCACTCTTCAAAGACACATGTAAGAAAAGATGATTTCCAGAGAATTGACTTGCACCTAGATTATTAGAGATTAAAATTTATAGAGATCACTTCCTTGCAGTCCATAGGATGGTGGCTGAAAGCATTGGAAACCTGAAGGATTCTCTCTGTTTTCCTTGCTACGATGACAATAATGTCTCCCTTAATGTCAGTAAAATGAAGGAAATAGCCATTAACTTCAGGAAGTGTAGTGGAGGACATCCCCACCTACATCAATGGGAATGAAGTGAAAATTGTCAAGAGCTTCCAGTTTCGAGGTGGCCAGATCACCAACAATCTGCCCTGGTTCCTCTATATGGATGTTATAGTTAAGAAAACCCACTAACACCTCTCATTTCTCAGAAAGCTAGAGAAATTTGTCATGTCTACTACAATTATGAGCCATGTACCACGGAAAGCATCCTTTCTGGATGTGTCATAGCTTGGTATAACACCTATTATATCCAAACCAGGAAAAAACTACAGTGGGTGGTGGATATAACCCAGTTCATCATGCAAATCAACCTTCTACCCATTGACTCAGTCTGTGTTTATTAGCATTGTGAACGATGCCTCATTAAGTTAATTAAGATAATTGAGGAGGTGAGAGAAATGACTGATGAGGGAAGGATTGTGGATGTTGTCTACATGGGCTTTAGTAAAACAATTGACAAGGCCCGTACGGCGGGCTGGCACAAAAGATTAAATCAGACGGGATCAGGAGTGAACAAGCTTGACGGATTCAGAACTGGCTTGGCCATGGAAGCCAGAGGATAGTGATGGAAGTGCTTTTATGAATAGAGTCTATAACTAATGGTGTTCTGCAGGGATCATTGCTGGGACCTCTGCTTTTTGTAATATATATAAATGACTTGGAAGAAAATGTAGTGGCTTGATCAGCAGGTTTGTGGATGATACTGAGATAGCTAGATTTGTGGATAGTGACGAAGATTGTCAGGGAATACAGTAGGATGTAAATAGGCTGGAAATTTGAGGGACAAATAGCAAATGGAATTTAATCCAGACAACTGCGAGGTGATGCATTTTGGTAGGTCCAATTGAAGTGGGAGCTATAAAATGAATGGCAGAACCATCAGAAGCACAGACACACAGAAAGTTCTGGATAGGCAAGTCCATAGATCTTTAAATTGGAAAAGCAGGTAGAAAAGGTGGTGAAGAAAGCATACTTGTCTTCATCAGACAAGGCATTGAGTATAAAAATTATATTAGACATGAAAAACATTATTCGGCCACATTTAGAATACTGTGTCCAGTTCTGGTCATCACACTATCAGAAGGATACGGACGTTTTGGGAACAGTGCAGAAATGGTTTACCAGATTGTTCCTGATATGGAGGGTATTATTCATGAGGAAAGATTGGTTAAACATGGACTGTTCACCCTGGAATGACAGAGGCTGAGTGATGACCTGATAGATGTTTACAAAATTATGAAGGGTGTGGATAGGGTGAACAGTTGGAAGCTTTTTCCCAGGGCAGAAATGACAATCACATGAAGGCACAAGTTGAAGATAAGGGGAAAGTTTCAGTGGAGATGTACGGGGAAGGTTTTTACATAGAGGGTAGTGAGGGCCTCGAATGCATTGACAAGTGAGGCAGACGCGTTAGCATCATGTAAAACTTATCTGGAGAAACATATAAGCAGGTGGGGCTTAGAGGGATAGAGGCGATTGGTCTGGATAGGACAACCTGATTAGCACAGGCTTTTAGGGCCGAAGGGCCTGTTCCTGTACTGTACTTTTCTTTATTTTTTGTACAATTCCTGCTTCCTTGGGAAAAGCAGCCAACGTTATCAAGGACCACGTGTACCCCAGGCATTTTCTGTTCCATCTTTTTCTGTCATGAAAGATCTGGGTTCATGTACCAGCTGAGTCAATAACAGCTTCTTTCCTGCTGCACTCTATCAGGACCAGGAAACTTGTCTACCTTTATCCCCGTTAGCTTACTGAACGCTACCTCTTTCGTGATAATGTGAGTTTCTAGGTCATCACCTGCTATTATCTTCTTGTCATTAACTTTTGGCATGTTATTTGTCTTTTCCACTGTGAAAACCGACACAAAATATTTGTTCAATGCCTTGGCCGTTTCCTCATTTCCAGTTATTAAATCTCACTTCTCATCTTCTAATGGAGCCACTCTTTTTCATTTTACATATATTTGTAGAAACTTTTGCTATCTGTTTTTATATTCGGAGCTAGTTTACTCATAATTCATCTTACTTTTCTTGTAGCTTTTTGCCTTGACTTCTGGTAGACTTTTATAGAATGCCACTTTGTATGCATTTTCTTTCAATTTGATACCTTCCTCAATTTCCTTAGATATCTATGACTTATTATCTCTTTTTCTACAGTCCTTATCAAAGGTACACAGTGCTGAGCACTGTGAAAGATCACTTTGAAAGTCCTCCACTGTTCCTCAGTTGTCCCACCGTGAAGTTTTTCCTCCCAGTCTACCTTAGCCAACTCCTCCCTCATCCTACTGTAGTCTCCTTTGTTTAAGGACAAGACACCGGGATTGAGATTTTACCTTCTCATGCTCCATCTGGATTTTAAATTCAACTATACCTTAATCGCTTCTTCCAAGAGGATCCCTAACTGTGAGATCTTTAATTATTTCTGTCTCATTACACAGGACCAGATCTAGGATAGCTTGCTCCCTTGTCGGTTCCGTTACATGCTGTTCAAAGAAGCTATCGCGGATACATTCTGTGAACTCCTTTTCAAGGCTGCCTTGACCGATCTGATTTGACCAATTGATATGTAGATTAAAATTCCCCTGTGATAATTGCTGGATCATTTTTCCATGCATCAGTTATTTCTTTGTTTATTTCTCACCCCACTGCGATGTCATGACTTGGTGGTCTATAGATTACGCCTATAGATTTCTCCTTACTATTTCTAATTTTCACCCAAATGGATTCAGCCTTTTTTTTCCATAGAACTAGGTCATCTCTCACTACTGCTCTGATGTCATCCTTAAATATCAGAGCTACAGCACCTCCGTTACCTTCCTGTTGGTCCCTCAGAACAGTTTAATACCCTTGGATATTCAACTCCCAGTCGTGACCATCCTGTAATCATGTCTCTGTAATGGCCACCAAATCATACTCATTCACAGTGCTGTCAAATCATTTGCCTTGTTTCGAATGCTACGGGCATTCAGATGACGTACCTTTATGCCAGTTGTATCTTTCTGAATTCTAACACGTCGATTAATAGCACCTCCTGATTTCTCCTTACTGAGCAGGTCAGTAAAGTGATGGAAGGGGTCATTGACAGTGCTATCAATCTACTCAGCAATAACCTGCTCAGTGATGCCCAGTTTGGGTTTCACCAGCGTCACTCAGCTTCCTACCTCATTACATCCTTGGTTCAAAGATGGAAAAAAGAGCTGAATTCCAGAGGTGAGGTGAGAGTGACAGCTCTTGACGTCAGTGCCGCATTCACTGAGTGTGGCGTCAAGGGACTTTGGCAAATCTGGTAAAGGTTATCCAGCAGCGGGGCTAAAGCAGAGGTGGCGTATGTATGTATGTGGTCTGATGGAGGGCGCAGTAGACAGGAATGGGTCTGGAGAGGATGTGGAGCGAGAAATGATGTCAGGGTGAAATGGACCTTGGAGTGTGTGAATAGTCCGATTCAGCTTCAGATAATCAGCAGAGTGGGGAATGGGGATGGATAGGAAATGGAGTTTGTGACTACAATGCCATCATTTTTCATAAATGGAAATTACAAAAAGAGTTAAAACATGCTTTGTAGGATTATTTGCTGGATGGAGACACTTACCAGGGACACCAACAACAGCCAGAAGGGGATAGTAAATCCCTTGGATAATTCGAAGTACGAAATAGATGCGATCAGCAAGCGTCCATCTTATATAATCTATATTAAGGTAGTAAATTGCTCCGGTTATACCCCTGTCCATTGCTGTAATGTTGCAATCCATTGTTCTGAGATTCTGATCCATTGTTGTAACATTCCGATCCATTGTTCTCAGATTCTGATCCATTGTTGTAACATTCTGATCCATTGTTCTGAGATTCTGATCCATTGTTGTAACATTCTGATCCATTGTTCTGAGATTCTGATCCATTGTTGTAACATTCTGATCCATTGTTCTCAGATTCTGATCCATTGTTGTAACATTCTGATCCATTGTTCTGAGATTCTGATCCATTGTTGTAACATTCCAGTCGATTGTTCTCTGATTCTGATCCGTTGTTGTAACATTCCAGTTGATTGTTCTCAGATTCTGATCCGTTGTTGTAACATTCTAATCGATTGACACATTTTTGGAACTCTCTAATCCATTATTCTCAGACTCTGATCTCTCCAGCCCGTTCTCTGGAACTGCTAATCTCTGTTCTTGTTGGTAGCAAGCCTGCAGACATTTTATGGGATATCACATTGAAAGGAGTCTCTTACTAATAGGAGAAGGAAACCCTCCAGTGACACAATGAGAATCCACGGAGACTGACATTAATTACAGTCACTAAACAAACAGGTTCAGTTAACCCCTTTCAATCCAATACTTTTTATATCACAATGGTACCACTGCAGATGACATGAATGTTAAACAAGTCGGATCTCAGATTGAAATGTGTCTAATCTGCTGCTACCCTGCTTTCTTTGTGTCACAGAATGAAGTAAAGCTACTGAACATAAAAGCACATAACACCATTGGTAATTGTTGGAATTTTAAGAATTAGTAAGGGTATTAAAAGAAAAGATGAAACTTAAGCATGCAAAATAGAAGACACAGAAGAAGATCTGACAAAGCATTCTATCAAATATTCTATGAAAGAAACACAATAAAACTTTTCAGAGCTTCTTACTGGTTTGCCTCTCTGACCTTCAGATAGGTGTGGGCCTGAAGCCTCAGCCTCAAATTACCCTTTAACCCAACAGACCCTTCGGCCCCTCCAAGCCTGCACCAACCATGCTGCCCCGACTGAATTAAAACCCCCTACCCTTCCGGGGTCCGTATCCCTCTATTCCCATCCTACCTGTCCAGATGCCCCTGAGAAGTAATTGACTCTTCCATCCTGAGAAAAAGCTTCTCACTGTCCGTGCCTCTCATAATCTTGTAGATTTCTATCAGGTCTCCCCTCAAACCACATTTCTCCAACCTCTCTCATAACTAATGCCCTCCGTACCATAGGAATTTGAACATAGAGCATTTACAGCGCAGTACAGGCCCTTCAGCCCTCGATGTCGCGCAGACCATTGGAACCAATTTTATGACCCTCTGTCCTAAACTATTCCAATGCTATCCCTATGCCTGTCCACTGACCATTTGAACGCCCTTAAACTTGACGAGTCCACAACTGCTGCAGGCAGGGCATTCCACGCCCTTACTACCCTCTGAGTAAAGAAACCAGGCGTCATCCTGGTAAAAGAAGCCGCGTGAGCAGGAAAAAAATTTTTCTTTACCCCCTGAGTTGTTTGGATCTGAAATATCGCTGGGACTGTGCAGGAGGCAGATTCAACTAAAGTTTCAAAAACTAATTGGATTAAAACTGCAAACTGCAAACAAAATGTGTGGAAAAGGGGAGGAGATGCTTTGTCCATGCTGACCAGGTTTTCAAAACGGAACTGATCCCATTTGCCTGCATTTGACCCTCAATAGGTGGCACAGTGTTTAGCACTGCTGTCTCACAGTGCCAGGGATCCCAGTTCGATCCCCGGCTTATATCAGTGTCTGTGCAGAGTCTGAGAGAGAGAGAGCGTGTGTGTGTGTGTGTGCGTGTGTGCGTGCGCGTGTGTGTGTGTGAGAGAGAGAGAGTGTGTGTGTGTGCACGTGTGAGAGAGTGTGTGTGCGCGTGTGAGTGTGTGTGCGCGTGTGGGAGAGTGTGTGTGCGCGTGTGGGAGAGTGTGTGTGCGCGTGTGGGAGAGTGTGTGCGCTTGCGTGTGGGAGAGTGTGTGTGCGCCTGTGGGAGAGTGTGTGTGTGTATACGAGAATGTGTGTGAATGGAGGTGGGTAAGGTGTCCTAGAGAGTGCATGAGGTACAACGGAGATTTGCTGATTTATGATAGACGTGGTTCAGAGAGGGTCAGGTCGACGTTAGCTGGTTTACTGATTATTGGGATGGGGCAGAGGTCAGGCCTGGTTATACCTTATAGCTGCTGGAAGAGTTAAAGATAACCTAACAGCTTGCAGTCAGCACAGAATATTTCTGGGAATCACTGACAGTGAGTGTAGAACATCGAAGTTGCTCTCTCCTCACCCCAGGATGCTGCTGAACCCTTCGCCATTCACTCCCTGATCCACCAACTCAGCATCTCTTACTACCTGCTCAATATAGCCTGCGGAATTCTTTGTGTCTTTTGGTTATTTCTGGTAAACAAACATCAAATCTGTAAAGATGAGAAAGGCTACGTTTAGCTTTGCCTTGTTTTCTGGTGCCATGTGACAGTGTATCCCCTGGAACACGCAATGTTCCTCACTATTGACAGATATTCACAGGTAATGCAACAATATCAACATAATGCCACTATTGATGTAGCCCAATCCATCGCACAAACCAGCCTCCCATCCATTGACTCCACTTCCCACTGCCTCAGGAAAAGCAGCCGGCATAACATGCATCCCGGACATTCTGTCTTTTATCTTTTTCCTTCAGGATTTTCAGCACTCAACCCAGAAGACTGGATTCCTGTAACATATGAACCTACTATGCTTATTTGGAGGGTTTTGTGTATTGGATGTTGCATTTGGTTGGAACACACTAGAGATATTCCTTAGGAGTTATACATTATCGTGATTGTTGTGTTTGTAGTTTGCAATTGTTACCAGTTCTTACTAATTGTCTTACTATACATGTTAATAATATTCTTAATTAAACTTTGTTTTTGATAAAGCTCCTCGTGGGTCAGTTGGATTACACCTGAAGTGAAACATCTCATACTCATCCTCGCCAAATTCAACGTGAAATGTTACAGGCCAGGTGAGCTTCACAAAACACCTTGAAATATCCAACGTGATTTGAACACTACTCATTTTTGGAGCTGAAGGGCAATTCAGCATAGCCAATTCTCCTAACCTGCACACCTTCAGGGGAATTGGGTGGCACGGTAGCACACTGGTTAGCACTGCTACCTCAAAGTGCCAGGAATCCGATTCAATTCCAGCCTTGGGTCACCATCCGTGCGGAGTTTGCACCTTTTTCCAGTGTCTGCATGGGTTTTCTCCAGGTGCTCTGGTTTCCTCCCACGGTCCAAAGACGTGAAGGTTAGGTTTCCCCTTTGTGTAAGGGGGATTAAATATCAGGGGTTATGGGGATGGATGGGATTGTGGTTGGTGCAGACGTGATGGGCCTCCTTCTGCACTGGGATTCTAGGATTTTTTAAAACCAGAGTACCTGGAGGAAACGGAGATGGGGAGAATGTGCAAACTCCACACAGACAGTGACCCGAGGCCAGACTTGAACCTGGGATCTTGGCGTTGTTGAGGCTAACCACTGTGCCATCAATTTCCAGACAATATTTGCAATGGGGAATGATTAACAGAGTGCAATGTTTGCTATTAAAACACCTGAGACCCCACTGCAAACTCCAATCCCTTACCATATTGTTTGACAGTCACATTGTCTACAAGCATAGCCACCTAGCGCCCGAACTTCCCTGAGGCTCAAAGACCAGCACTTTCATTGTGAGAAGTTTTGAGTACAGGAACAGGGATGTATTATTGCAATTATAGAGGGTCTTGGCGAGGCCACACCCAGAGTATTGTGTGCAGTTCTGATCTCCTTGTCTGAGGAAGGATGTTCTTGCTCTAGAGGGAGTGCAGCAAAGATTTACCAGGCTGATTCCGGGGATGGCGGACCTGATGAATGAGGAGAGATCGACCGGGTTAGGATTGTTTTCGCTGGAGTTCAGACAAATGAGACAAGAATCTCATAGAGTCGTGTAAAATTCTAACAGGACTAGACAGGATAGATGCAGGAAGGATGTTCCCGATGGTGGGGAGAGTCCAGAACCAGGGTTACAGCTTGAGGATTTGGAAAAGACCATTTTAGACGGAGATGAGACGATTCTTCACCCAAAGAGTGGTCGAGCCTGTGGAATTCATTCCCACAGAAAGTAGTTGATGCCAAAACGTTGAATATATTCAGGAGGTGGCTGGAGATAGCATTTGGGGATGAATGGGATCCAAGGTTATGGGGAGAAAGCGGGATGAGGCTATTGAGTTGGATGATTAACCGCGATAGTGAGGAATGGTGGAGCAGGCTGGATGGGCTGAATGGCCTCTTTCCTTCGATGTTTCTATCTGCAGTAGCTGTGATCTGCCAGCAGAAGGTGGAGTTTAATCACAAGATCGTGAAATGGATTTCAGGCAGAGAATATTTTTGACCTTTGTTCTCAGCCATTCATTCACCGAGAGATCACTCATTGTAGCAGCCTGCTGGTTCTAACGTGACTTTACCACTCCCAATGACAAATCCACTCATGTAATGATCACCCCTTCCTGTAATAATTTTCCCAGCTCAATTACCTGCAACATGCGCTCGGAACTCACTATACAAAGTTACTCCTGAGCCTGTGCGGACATTTCCACAGCTGCTTCCGGATTTCAAGCTCCTGCAGTGTGTTGTTTCTTTGAACAGGCTGGCTGAGTTCATCCAGGGGCAAAAGCATCTTTTTCAAAGAGAGCAGTGAGGAAATTCTTTTATTTGTTAGTGTCACAAGTTGGTTTACCTTAACACCACAATGAAGTTGCTGTGAAAATCACGACACTCCGGCGCCTGTCTGGGTTACACTGAGAGAGAATTTAGCATGGCCAATGCTCCTAACCAGCGTGTCTTTCAGAGTGTGGGAGGAAGGGGCAGCACAGTGGCGCAGTGACTTGCATTGCTGCCTCAAGGTGCCAGGGTCTTGGGTTCAAATCCGGCCTCGGGTCACTGTCTCTGTGGAGTTTGCACATCCTCTTTTCATGAGTAGGTTTAAAAGTCTAAAGTCATGTCTGCATGGATTTCTTCCCTCAGTCCAAAGATGTATGAGTTACATGTTGGCCATGCTACATTGACCGTAGTGTCAGGGGGAATGAGCAGAATAAACGTGTGGGATTGTGGTCGGTACAGACTCAATGGGCCGAATGACCTCCTTCTGTGCTGTAAGGATTCTATGAAACTGGAGGAAACCCTTGCAGTCACAGGGAGAATGTGCAGACTTCACATAGACAGTGATCCAAGCTGGGAATCAAACCCGGCTCCCTGGCACTATGAGGCAGCAGTGCTAACCACTCTGTACCGTGCCATCAACCTGTACAAACTGACCTGGTCTGCCAGAGGCTCTGCAGATATATAAAATAGACAGGACAAGCTAAAGTTGGCTTTGGACTCTTTGAGAATGTGATTGGGGAATGAATAATGGGAAGTAAGGAAATGATTGAGACTTTGAAGAAGCATGTTTTAGCTGTCTTTACTGTAGAATACAGAAAAGGAATCCCAAAACTAATAAAGAAAATAGAGTCATAGAGGTTTACAGCATGGAAACAGGCTCTTCAGCCCAACTTGTTCATGCAGGTTTTTTTTAAAACCTCATAGCTAATTTCAATTGCCCACATTTGGCCCATTTCCGTCTTTACCCATCATACCCATATAACTATCTAAATGCTTTTTGAAAGATAAAATTGTACCCACTTCTACTTCTCTCTGGTATTAATTAAAACAATCACTATCTTGTTATCAGTGATAAGGGACTTATTCAATGGTGAGAGATTGAGTAGAATGGGCTGATTTTCCTTACAGTTTGAGGATGGATCTATTGAAACTTTTTGATACGATCCCAGATAATGTTAATACTGAAGAGACAGGTTCTAGAATGGAACCCTGGCTGAATAGGTTGCAACTTTTTGTTGCAGGGGTGATGAACAGAGTCACAAAAGTGGCATTTAACCTTAAATGACAGGATAAAATATTTATTAACCAGGAAAAGATGAACTATAATACCTTCACTTTCACAGATAAACCCAGATTTATAAGGATTGCACAAGTTACAGTATAATGTTCTCAGTAACTACACAGTCCCTGAAAACAAACAGGCTAACTGTAGTCAGATACATCACACTCTGCCACTCTGACAGATGCCACATAATATAATTTCTGTGGATTTCTCATCAAATCTTCCTCCCAATGTTTCTCACACTGAGCCAACTGGTGTGGCTGGAATCTGACTTCTGCCTGAGTGTTTCCAAACTTCACTGTTGGATAAGACATTTTGGAATCTACATCCAAACAACATTTTCTCTTGGATGCTTTCATCAGGGATCCACTTCCAGGATTTCAGTCTCTCCTTTCTGTATTCCTCTGTCTTGTGCTGCATTCAAAGTTCCACCCAATCTTGCACTTGCCCAGTCACGCCAACAGACCATCACTACTTCACAGAATGGTGAATGTTTGAAATTCCCAGCTGTGTCTGTTCATTTCTGAATATGTCCAAGACCACAATGCATTGAATTTTGAAGCAACGGGAATCAGAGATCAGGGATACAGCTCATGAAAATGGATTTGAGGTAGATCAGTCACAATCTATTGAATGGTGCTCCAAAGGCTAAATGTCCCACTCATGTGGCACACTGGTTAGTACTGCTGCTTCAGACCACCAAGGACGTGGTCCGATTCCTGGCTTGGGTCACTGTTTGTTCAGAATCTGCATGTTTCCGCCCCCCCCCCGCCCCCCCCGCCCCCAGTGTTTGTATGGGTTTCCCCTGGGTGCTCTGGGTTCCTTCTGCAGCCTGGAAGACGTGCTAGTTGGAGTGATTGGCCGAGCTAAATTCTCCCTTCGTGAACCCAAACAGGTGCTGAAGTGTGGCTACGAGGGGATTTTCACAGTAACTTCATTTCATTATTAATGTAAGCCACTTGTGACACTAACATACAAGTCTTATTTATTTATGATATTTGCTCCTCCTTCCTGACCGTCGACAGTGTTGGTAACGGAACAATGGCGGCTCTTTTTCCCTGGGTGCCCCGCGGCTGGGAAAGGCCTCTATCAGCCTGCAGGGCCGCGCTGCACTCTGGGAGGCAGAACTCGCTGCACATGCGCAGCTTCGCACCACAATACTTATATTGTTTTTAACCTCCTCCCCTGTCAGACTGTATGTTTACCCTGGATTCTGTAGAGTCGCTGTTTCTTTTAATTTATTGGATTTATTTAAAATAAACAAGAAGCGGTGGTGAGGTCTTCAAGCCAACATGGCGGCCCCTCTATGCTCGACAAAGAGCAACAGCCGGACAAGAAGCGACTCTCGGAGGACCAGAGTGAAGAGCAGCGCCTGAAGAGAGTGGGAGTGTGCCCTAGTGGACATGAGAGGAAGCAGCAGCAGGCACAGTCTCCCTTCCCAAAGGGTTTTTTTAGTTGTTAGAGACAGTGGGAAATTAAATTCACCAACAATAAGAACCATTCACCAAAAGAGAAAACCTCAGCAGGTCTGCTAGTAAAGAGAGAAAAGGGCTGACGTTTTGAGTCCAGGCATAGAAAGTGGGGAGATATTGAAAGTGTAGAGTAAGGGAATGAAAGATTATAGCCACACAAAAAAGGGGAAAGGCTGCTAATGGCAGTCCAGAGAGAGAATAGAAGTTGCGAATGGCCAAACGGCAGAGAAGTGGAAATGACAGGCGAAGATATGGTGTCGGCTCAAGAGAGGTAAAACTGAGAAGGATAAGCAAAAGAGGAATAAAGGGAAAGAAAGGGGTTATAAAATAGAGAGAAAATAAAGAAAAATGGCAGAGAACAGTAAACAAAAGGGGTGGAGCAGAACTAATCAACTGAAGTTGTTGAATTCAGTGTTGAGACTGGGAGGCTGTAAAGCGTTTAGCGGGAAGATGAGATGCTGTTTCTCCAGTTTGGGTTGAGCTCCAGTGGAATATTGCAGCAAGCCAAGGACAGATATAAAAATATGGGAGCAGGATGGTATGTTAAAATGGCAAGTGACGGGGAGTTCAGGGTCCTGATTGCAGACAGACTGAAGCAAAGTGATGGTACAATCTACATTTGGCCTATCCAATGTAGAGGAAACGTCAACTTCAATTGATTAGTTGTACCCCACCTCAATCCCTTTATTTTCATTTCATTTAATTTTTAACTGTTCTCTACCTTTTAGTTCCTTATTGTCTTTTATTTTTCTTTCTCATCACTCTTTCCCCCTATTTAATACCTCTTCTCCATACTTTTCTTCTCCTTTGCTTCCCTTTTTCTCAATTTTACCTCTATCCCACTCATCCTCCACATTTTCATCTGTCACAGCTTATGCTCTGATTTCAGCTCCTCTCTTTTGGCCATTCACAATTTCTATTTTCTCTATAGACTATCATTAGCAGCCCTTCCCCTTGTTTTTGTGGCTATGACTCTTCTTTCATTCCCTTACCATATATATAAATATCTCCTACTTTCTATGCCTTTTAGCTTTGAGAAAGGCTCATCTGGACTGGAAATGTCAGCTCTTCGTGCTCCTTACAGATGCTGCCAGACCCGCTGAGATTTTCCAGCTTTTCTCTTTCAGTTTCAGATTCCAGTTTCCGCAGTAATTTGCTTTTAGAAGAACCATTCATCCTACAGAGCTGTTTCACCCCCATTCCCAATCTCTATTCCACCTTTTTCAGATTTACCAGGATGTTGTCTGGTATGGAGGGCATTAGCTATGAGGAGAGGTTGGAGAAACTTAGTTTGTTCTCACCGTTTGAGGAAGTCCACAAAATTATAAAGAACATGGATAGAGTGAATAGCCAAACGCTTTCTCCTAGGGTGGATACTGGGTGGCGTAGGTTTAAATTAGAAAGGGCAAGGTTTAAAGGAGATGCACGAGGCAAGTTTTTACACTGAGGATGGCGAGTGCCTGGAACTTGCTGCTGGGGCACTATCCTTCTCAGATAGTGATGTTTGAAGGGCGTTTTGACAAACACATGGAAGAGTAAGGGGTTTTAGTTCAGTTGGGTAGCATAGTCGGTGCAGCTTGGAGCGCTGAAGAGCCTATCCTGTGCCATAATTTTTTTTGTTCTTTGTTCTAACTTTAGTGTGAAATTCTTTGCACCTTTACACATTAAAGTTAAACTTCATAATATGTCAAATTACTTTGATCCTGTGCTGTGGGGAAATATTTACATTTTCTAATTTCAGAATAAAATAAATTTTCACTTTTGCCTATGTTATTTTTCTGTCTGGGTGATTGGAGTATGATTGAGGTTATGAAGCAGCGACACTTTTCTCCTGGAACAGACCAGCGTGTATGCTGCTCTGGATGTTCACATTGTCGAAATTAAATGAGGTGTAATTAATTCAGCCTCATTGTGTTTATTTTGTACTGGGGAAAGGTCACCTGTTTACATGAGAGCCAGCACCAAATTATGAAAGGCAAACTTTAGTTGACAATTTTGTTTGAACTTGTTTTGAGGTTTGTAACTAACAGTATGAATGAAAAGAGTATCTTATCCAGTCCCATAGCTTGGTATGGTTCCTGTACTAACCAATACATCAAGAACCTGTAAAGGATCATGAATGAAGCCCAGTCCATCACGCAAACCAGCTTCCCATTCATTGACTCTGTTTACACTTCCCGCTGCCTCGGCAAAGCAGCCAGTATAATTAAGGACCCACACACCCTGGACATTTTGTCTTCCACCTTCTTCCATCAGGAGAAAGATACAAAAGTCTGAGAACAAGTACAAATCGACTCAAGAACAACTTCTTCTCTGCTGTCATTAGACTTTTGAATGGACCTACCCTGCATTAAGTTGATCTTTCTCGACACCCTAGCTATGTCTGCAACACTACATTCTGCACTCTCTCCTTACCTTCTCTATGAATGGTAAGCTCTGTCTGTATACTGCACAAGAAATGATACTTTTCATGTATGCTAATACATGTGACAATAATAAATCAATCGGAACGGTACGGTAAATTATGGCATTAGACGGTAGAATTATACATTAGTTGGTTTCTAACTGATAGCAAAGAGTGGGAGTAAATGGGTGTTTTTCTGGTTGGTGATCAGTGGTGTGCCTCAGGGATCAGTGTTCAGACTGCAGTTGTTTATGCTTTACAGAGATGATTTGGAGTTGGGGATCAAGTGTGTCAAAAAGTGTGTTAAAATGAGTCACAGAGCAAAGTGTGCAGAGGATGCTGAAAGTCTGCAATGGGATATAGATGGTCTAAGTGAATGGGTGAGGGGGTCTGGCAGATGGAGTACAATGTTAATAAATGTGAGGTCATCCATTTTTGTAGGAATAACAGCAAAATGGACTGCTATAAATGGTAAAAAAAAAATTGCAGCATGCTGCAGTGCAGAGGGACCTGAGTGCCCTTGTGCAGTTGGTTTGCAACAGGTCATTAAGAAGGCAAATGGAATTTTGTCCTTCATTGCTGGAGGGATGGAGTTTAAAAAAGTGAGATTATGTTGCAGCTGTATAAGGTGCTGGTGAGGCCACACCTGGAGTACTGTGTATAGTTTTGGTCTCCTTGTGAAAGGATATACTGGAACTGGAGGAAATGCAGAGGAGATTCACTAGGTTGATTCCAGAGTTGAGAGGATTAGCTTATGAGGACAGACTGAGTAGACTGAGGCGATACTCATTGGAATTCAGCAGAATGAGGGAAGATCTTATAGAAACGTATAAGATAATGAGGGGAATAGATAAGATAGAAGCAGGGAAGTTGTTTCCACTGGCGGGTGAAACGAGAAGTAGGGGGCATGGCCTCAAAATAAAGGGAAGCAGATTTAGGACTGGAGGGCCAAAGGTCTGTTCCTATGCTGGACGTTTCTTTATTCTTTGAGTCTGTATTGAGTCTCTGAAAGAGCATCTTATTTTTTATTCGTTCACAGTATGTGGGCATTGCTGAGCTGGCCCCAGCACTCATTACCCATCCCTAATTGCCCCTTGATCTGAGTGTCGCTCGGAGGGCCATTTTGGAGGGCAATTAAGATTCAGCCGCATCGCTGTGGCTCTGGACTCACACAGAGACCAAACAAAGCAGATTTCCTTCGCGCAAAAGGGGCATCAGTGAACCAGATGGGTTTCTTCGACAATTGACAAAGGTTTCATGGTTATCGTTAGACTTTTAATTCCAGATTTTTAATGAATTCAAATTTTGCCATCTGCCGTAGCTGGATTTGAGTCCACATTCCCAGTTAGTGGTCGGAGCAGAAAGGTTGCTCGAAAACGAGTGGCAAATCCACGGCAGTTATTCTTGGATAAGGGAATTAAGTCCCAATTAGGCCCCAACTTCATTTGCGCCGGCCTTTACAGACCCTGTGAGATGGTTTTTCCCAGTGGCAGTTGTGGTGGGTGTGACGTCCTCCCTCTGGGAGTTGCTGGTCCTTTCAGCAACCCTTCAGCCTCACCAGGAGTGGTGGCCAATGACAATATGGAAGCTACAAAAAGAATCAATGATGAAAGCCTTCCCTGTCCTGGGAGTATTTGATGGGTTAAGTGTAAAGGGAACTTTAGTCTGTATCTAACCCCGTGCTGTACCTGTCCTGGGCGTGTTTGTTGGGGGGACAGTTTCGAGGGAGCTTTACTCTGTATCTAACCCCATGCTGTACCTGTCCTGGGAGTGTTTGAATGGGAGACAGTGTAGAGGGAACATTACTCTGTATCTAACCCCGTGCTTTACCTGTCCTGGGAGTGTTTGATGGGGGACAGTGTAGAGGGAGCTTTACACTGTATCTAACCATGTGCTGTACCTGTCCTGGGAGTGTTTGATGGGGCGACAGTGTAGAGGGAGCTTTACTCTGTATCTAACTCTGTGCTGTACCTGTCCTGGGAGTGTTTGATGGGGGACAGTGTAGAGGGAACTTTACTCTGTATCTAACCCCGTGCTGTACTTGTCCTGGGAGTGTTTGATGGGGACAGTGTAGGGGGAGCTTTACTCCGTATCTAACACTGTGCTGTATTTGTCCTGGGAGTGTTTGATGGGGGACAGTGTAGAGGGAACTTTACTCTGTATCTAACCCTGTGCTGTACTTGTCCTGGGAGTGTTTGATGGGGGACAGTGTAGAGGGAGCTTTACTCTGTATCTAACTCAGTGCTGTACCTGTCCTGGGAGTGTTTGATGGGGGACAGTGTAGAGGGAACTTTACTCTGTATCTAACCCCGTGCTGTACTTGTCCTGGGAGTGTTTGATGGGGACAGTGTAGGGGGAGCTTTACTCCGTATCTAACACTGTGCTGTATTTGTCCTGGGAGTGTTTGATGGGGGACAGTGTAGAGGGAACTTTACTCTGTATCTAACCCTGTGCTGTACTTGTCCTGGGAGTGTTTGATGGGGGACAGTGTAAAGGGAGCTTTACTCTGTATCTAACCCCGTGCTGTATCTGTCCTGGGAGTGTTTGATAGGGACAGTGTAGAGGGAACTTTACTCTGTATCTAACCCCGTGCTGTACCTGTCCTGGGAGTGTTTTGATGAGGACATGGAGACTGAAATGTGAATTGTTCATATTTCTGTAATGGCCCTCAGTATTTGCGGTTTTGTATTCACATAACATTTAATTAAAATTGGAGTGAATAAGTTTGTGTGGAAACAACCGCTTCATCTTCTCTCTCTCTCTAATCTGTCTCCCCCAGGGTTTCTGTGAGATCGGACAGGAAGTTTCGCTGGTTTCCTTCATCTCGCTGCTGGCTTTGGCTTTGCTGCATGTGTCATTCTCCTCTTTATTCCGATTTTTTTGGAATCTCGAGGTCCCTACCTAATTTTGAGGACGCCGTCAGTGCTCCCGCAGTAGCAGAATGAGTGGGAGCACCTAACTCCCAGAATAAGATCCAAAGTTCCTTATCCTTTTCATGAATAGTCTTCCTTGCCCTCACCTGAGAATTTTGGAGACCAGCTTTTAGAATGGCCACTCCTCCCGATCTCTCTGAGTTGAGATGTAACCACCACACACACGCAACTTGGTCATCCCAACATTACAGATTTGTATCCCCTTCATCGCCTCATCAGGCCGCGGAACACAGTGCAAATCAGACCATTTGGTCCCTGTCCGTTCTAGCCCTTTGGTAGAGTCTGTCGATTTCTTCCCCCCCACCCCCCCCCACCCCCAACTCCCCCCCCCCCACCCCCCCCGCCACCACCCCCCCCCCCCACACCCACCACCCCCCCCCCCACCCCGCCCCCCCCCCGGCCCCGCCCACCCCCCCCCACCCCCCCCAACACCCACACACCCCACCCCCCAACCCCACCGCTCACGCCCCCCAAGTATTTCTCCAATTGCTTTCGGAAAGTTACAATTTAGTGTGTTCCCCACCAGCCTCTCAGACTCCCAAACAACTCGATACTTCAAAAAAATACTTTTCCCCTGCCACCTTTTCGTTCTTCTCCAAAGGCCTGAAGTTTGTGTCCTAGTGTCCTGGCCCAGCCAGTGACACCCATGTCCCACGAATGAATGAATGAAGAAAAATAGTAACTCCTCTTGTGTTTAAGGTGAATGAATTCCTGATTTATTTGATTATTTGTGTGTAATTCGATCGCAAGTGCCAGTTTCACCGAAGGCAGTCCCTCTCGGCATTGTTTGTGCCGACGCCTGCAATCTCTCTCCCTCTCTTTGTTGGTGAATTTAGAAGCTGAGGTTTATGTTTGAAATGGACCATAGATGTACAATGTCTGAATAATTCTGTCGCTTGCAAACGATCTGATTATTTAAATCAGTTGTCGGGTGTAAGAGCAGAGAAACTGACTCTGAGGAGTGGGAGAGACCGATAGAAATAGCAAGAGCAACCGAAAGGAATTTGAAAAGGAAGTTGGAACGGTTGTCAGGTCCGACGAGATTTGAACAATTACATAGAAGGAGAAATGTGAGAGTCGAGGGTGGCTTGGGAACTTCAAAAACAAATGTGGGCATTATTGTACATGGAGAAATGAATTGGCAGAACTTATGGAAGAATCATTTCCCTCAAAGCAGCTCAGAACTGTCTCCTCCTGACCTGAAAGTCACTTGTGTCATTACTGGACACATCGGTTTTGGAAACTTGGGATTGAGTTGCTAAGTTTACCAAGGAAATTATAGCCAGTTTTCTCTTGGAACCCATTGCGCTGGCATTCACTGGCCAAAAAGTGTAAGTAATGACCTGTTAAAGTATCGTTGGCCTCAGTGCCACAGGAGGACATGGTGAGCACAGCAGTTGGCTTTGCTGCCTCACAGCACCAGGGAACAGGGTTTGATCCTGGCCTCAGGTGACTGTCTGTCTTACATTCTCCCCGTGTCTCCTTGGGTTTCCTCCGGGTGCTCCACTTTCCTCCCACAGCCCTGAAAGTCTTATGTGTCATTACTTACACTTTTTGGAAAGTCTTCCTGGGCTTTAAATTTAAACTCCTTCCAAGAGTTAAACTTTACTGAGACAAACAAGGACAGAATGCAACTATTTATTTATTTAATAGGGCACCCTTAATTGACACGGGCAATTTCTAATTGATGGAGAGGCACTTCTAATTGACAGGGGCACTCCTAATTGACAGGGGGGCACTCCTAATTGACAGGGGGACACTCCTAATTGACAGTGGACGCTCCTAATTGACAGTGGACGCTCCTAATTGACAGGGGGTACTCCTAATTGACAGGGGGACACTCCTAATTTACAGTGGACGCTCCTAATTGACAGGGGGACACTCCTAATTGACAGGGGGACACTCCTAATGGACAGTGGACGCTCCTAATTGACAGTGGACGCTCCTAATTGACAGGGGGTACTCCCAATTGACAGGGGGACACTCCTAATTGACAGGGGGATACTCCTAATTGACAGGGGGACACTCCTAATGGACAGTGGACGCTACTAATTGACAGTGGACGCTCCTAATTGACAGTGTGTACTCCTAATTGACAGGGGGACACTCCTAATTGACAGGGGGCACTCCTAATTGACAGGGGGTCACTCCTAATTGACAAGAGCGCGCCTAATTGACAGGGGGACACTCCGATTTGAGAGGGGGCACTCCTAATTGAAGAGGACACTCCTAATTGAAGAGGACACTCCTAATTGACAAGGGGACACTCTTAATTGAGAGGGGACACTCCTAATCGACAGGGGGTACTTCTAATTGACAGGGGGCACTAATAATTGAGATCAATTCATTCATTCGTAGAGATCAGGCCAAGTGGGTCGTTGAGCCTGCTCTGCCATTTATTTTAACCTGGGCTGATGATCAAATTCAATATCCTGATTCAGTTGTTTGTAACAACTTTTCTGAAGAGACTTCTCCTGCTGCTGTATCCCTCCTGTCCACTAGGGGCCTGTGTTGCTTCTCTCCACACCTCCCACTCTGTCCCTGGTCCTCCGAGAGTGGCCTCTTGTCCAGTCGAGCCCAATCCCTGCTTTTTGTTGAGCTCCGAGCGGCGGCAGTATTGACTTGACGGACTACCGTCACCGTCTCCCGTTCATTTTAAATCCAATAAGCCTAAAGGAGAAGCGACTCTTCAGAATCAAGAGGGACCAGATAGTCTGACCGGTGAAAAGGTAAAAGATATTACCTTCTTTTGTCAATTAGGAGTGACCCCCTGTCAATTAGGCGCGCTCTTGTCAATTAGGAGTGACCCCCTGTCAATTAGGAGTGCCCCCTGTCAATTAGGAGTGTCCCCCTGTCAATTAGGAGTGACCCCCTGTCAATTAGGAGTGTCCCCCTGTCAATTAGGAGTGTCCCCCTGTCAATTGTTGCGGAAGTTGCGCATGTGCGAACCGGTGCGACCCCGGTCAGTGATGGAGGCCTTTCCCAACCGCCGGGCATTATGGGAAAAGGAGCCGCCATTGCTCCATTACCAACCGAATCTAATGTAGGGCAGCCTTACGGCAGCAATACATGCCATAAATGGGACACAAAAACAGGAAAATGCCAGCAGCCCCGTCAGCATCAGTGGGAAGAGCCAAAGTTTCAAGTTTAGATGACTCTCTGTCACCAGTGGCAGAATGAATGGGCCATTTGGTCCATTTATCTTGATCCTGGCTCATCATCGAATTCAATATCCTACCTATCTCCCATATCCTCCATGATCATCCTCAACACTGGTGCCCCACAAGGCTCTGTTTTCAGCTTCCTACCATACTCCTTATACATCTATGACCGTGTGGCTTTTCAATGATGGGACAGAGTAGGGGAATAAGATAGGGAATCTGGTGAACTGGTGCAGCGACAATAATCTCTCTCTCAATGTCAACAAAATGAAGGAGATTGTCATCTACTTCAGGAAGCGTAGAGGCAAACATGCCCCTGTCTACATCAAAGTGAATGAAGTAGAAAGGGTCGAGAACTTCAAGTTTTTAGGAGTTCAACCTGTCCTGGTCCCCCCATGTCTACACAATATGCCAACACTTTAACTTGCTCAGAAGGCGAAATTAATTTGGCATGTTGGCGACGGCTCTCATCAATGTTTCCAGATGCAGCATAGAAAGCATTCTTTCTGTTTGTATCACAGCTTGGTATGGCTTCTGTCTACCCAAGATTACAAGGAAGGTCATGAGTATAGCACAATCCATCACGCAAACCAGCCTCCCATCCATTGACTCTGTCTACATTTACTGCTGCCTCAGCAAACCAGCCAGCATATCATGCAACCTGGACATTCTCTCTTCCACCTTTTTCCATTGGGAAACAGTTTGAGGTCATGTACCAACGGACTCAAGAACAGCTTCTTCGCTGCTGCTGTCAGACCTTTGAATGGACCTACCTCACATTAAGTTGATCTTTCTCTGCACCCTAGCTATGACTGTAACACTACATTCTGCATCCTGTCCTCCTTTATGAACAGTATGCTTTGGGAGTATAGTGTGCAAGAAACTGTATTTTTCACTAAGTGAATTCAAGGTATGATACTAAATCAAATAATATCAAACATCCCTTTACGTTACGTTACGTTACAAAAATGCTAATTAAGAGGTTCTTTGGATTACGAGTGTTGGATTCCCCCCGCACACCCCACAGTGGTCAATCTGCCAATAACACTCCGTCACAGTGACTGAATGTTTCCACTTAGACATGGTGATGCTTTTATTAAGCTTTGTTTGCAAATTACAAAAGCTGTAACTACCAGTTGCTTTAAAGTATGTATGTTGGAGTTCATCCCCCACCTGCCTCCACCCCCTCCCTCCTCTGCAGCAACAACTCACTCCTCCCCAGCTATGGTCCATGTCTCCCCCCCACCCGCCTCCCCCAACCCCGTTTCTCAGTTTCTCAATTCCTGCTTGCAGTTCATTTAACGCGATGTCATGATGTCTGTTCTCTCTCTGACTAGACTTGTCCAAAAACATGTTTCAGGCTGATTGGCTCGCACTCATTTTTTGTCCAATGCAAGGACCAAGCTGCTGCCTACTTTCTTCACTGATGAGATCCTGCACCTTCCAATCGCTGTGACCTCTGTCATCTAGAAGGACAAAGGTGACAGACTCACACCTGACAGATCCCCGCTGAGCCAATCAGCATCCTGACTTGGAAATATATTGACCATTTCTTCAGTGTCGTAGGGTCGAAATAAACACATAGGAAATAGAAGCAGGAGGAGGCCAATTAGTTCATCGAACCTGCTCCGCCATTTATTTTGACCTGGGCTGATCATCAAATTCAATATCCTGCTCCTGCTTTCCCACTATTTCCCTCAAAACCAAGCTCTATATCTAATCACTTCTTGAAATCATACATTGTGGCCTTCAGCTACTTTCTGTGGGAGTGAATTCCACACATTTATCACCATATATGGGTGAAGAAATTTCTCCTTACCTCAGTCCTGAAAGGTTTACCCTTTATCCTGAATCATAAGCCCTGCATCTGGAGACAGCTGAAGTATGAATATCATCAGGGATTAAAGTCTACAGTCAGATCCCATATGGTGCATTCACCATTTTTTCACCAGGTGTTTTAACTGAACGTTTACTCATTGGTTATTGAATTTACCACCATATATGGGTGAAGAAATTGGAAATTGAAGAGTCCTTTTTGGAACTTTCAACTCTGTCTCTCTCTGCACCTCTCACTATTTCTTTCATTCTCTGTACATGACTCTCTTGTTCTGTCTGTCTGTCTCTCTGCAAAGAGATATTGACTCTGAATGCACCCACCAATTCCTTTAGTCTAGAACCCCAGGAGTTGGGGGATTGTAGCTGTCTAGGTGTGCCCTGGGACTTCACTTCGTCTCTGATCCCACCAACTTGACCCACTTGCCTCTGCTTTCCCACCATGCAATGTCCGAGTTGCAGCCGCAGCTTCAATTTCCTCAGTGGCAGGAATGCGCCCACGCCCATTGGAAGTGTTAAATTCAATAGAGAAATATTTTGTAATTCTCAGTGATTCAGCTCTCCTCATCTTTTAATGAATTGAAGAATTGTAGTAAAGGGATACTTGAGCACTTTCTTGAACTGCTGTCTGAACTTAGTCTGGGTAACGGCGTAAATACCAGTGTTTGTACAGCAACTAAGGAGCTGTAGCATGAAGCCAATTTCCTGAACAATATCATCTAGAAATATAGATTCATACCCCAACTCATACATTCGTTTCCATATAGAAAACATCATGAACAGTGACCATAACAAGATGAAATTGGCTGAAATAATAAACAGTAAAATAATGGATTTCTTTCGACTCTCCATCTCTGGGTCTTTGGGACTCTCCTTACTGCCGTGAGCCCGGAGTCGCCTGCGAGCCCTACTGCTCACTATAATATGTTGGACTGTGAGAGCATTGAGCAGCAGAATGAGGACAAATGGGATACCTGGGGTTAGAATGTAATGGAGGAACTCGATCGCTACCCAGGCCTCTGATAGAGAAACATGCTCATTCAGAAAGCAAAATGCAGGTTGGTTCATCATCCAGTAATAAGGTCGGAATATAACATACCAGATAATGTTTTTTACACAGCTGAGTGCAGCCACTGTTCCCAGAACCACACGGGCAGTTTTCTCACTGCAGTATTTGCTTTTCAGCTTTGTTCCACAAATGGCCACAAATCGATCGAAGGTGAAGGTGACGGTGAACCAGACGGAGCAGTCAGTGGCTGCGTAAAGCAGGATGGCGTGGATGTTACACACAGGGAATTTCCGCAGGAAAAGAAACTGTTCCAAGAAAACAATTGGAATGTGTCTCAGTATCAGGTCGAGGATAATGACGAGTAGATCTGCCGTTGCCATGGACACCAGGTAAGTTGTGACACATTTGGAGAGACCACATTGTTTGCGAGCCAGGATGACGATTGTGATCATGTTCACTGTAAGGATAGGAATTAAATTAGGAAAAGACACATCAGACTGCCAGGAAGATACAAGTCCCATTCTTTGATTGAGAATGAGGAGCAGTTGTGATTTCTAACATGTTGCTGTTTAGAGAGATCGGAAAGAATTGATAGGAACGGCTATGAACTTTTTAAAATTATTCAATCATGAGAAATGGATGTCAGTGGCTGGCCAGCATTTATTGGCCATCTCTACTTACCTTGTAGGGTTATTGAAAGTCAATCATGTGGATATTCAGAAGCTTTTTCCCAGGCTGGAAGAGTCAATTACTCGGGGAATAGATTTAAGGTACAAGGTGCAAGGGTTAAAGGAGATGCACGAGGCAAGTCTTTTACATAGTGGAAGCAGATATCACTGACTTTTAAGGGCGATCTGGACAAATATATTTATAGAATGGGAATAGAGAGATATGGTCCCCAGAAGTGGATGAATTTCAGTTTAGACAGGCAGCATGACTGGTGGTAGGTGGAAGGACTGATTCCCAAGCTGTAATTTTCTTTTATCTTTGTTCTTTACTGTTGTTCCAGAGTGAAATGTAGGCCTGACCAGATGAGGACAGCAAATATCCTTCCACTGATGAATGTTAATGGTTTGATAGTCATCAGCAGATTCTTATTATCAGATATATTTTACTGAATTCAAATTCCACCAGCTGTTGTGGCGGGATTCGAACCTGTCTCCCCCAGCATTAGCTGAGTTCCTATATTAATGGTCTAGTGACAATAGCGCAAGGCCAATCTCCTCCCCTTATGGAGGGCTGATAGAGTAAATAACAACAACTGAAGGCAAGGAGGGAATGGACACAGCTTGACCGAGTGGATTCCAGCAATATGGCAGGGGAGGGATTCTGGGATAGGTTTTCTTTTTCCCACTTTTCTCTTTCTGCCAAGAATGCGTATTCCAGAGAAAGAGTGCTTTAACCTGTCCAGTGCCATGAGTTGTATGGGAAAAAGGATAAATATTTAATCATTGCAAAACCAAACTGTAAACCACAACAAACGTTCACTCTTCAAAGACACATGTAAGAAAAGATGATTTCCAGAGAATTGACTTGCACCTAGATTATTAGAGATTAAAATTTATAGAGATCCCTTCCTTGCAGTCCATAGGATGGTGGCTGAAAGCATTGGAAACCTGAAGGATTCTCTCTGTTTTCCTTGCTACGATGACAATAATGTCTCCCTTAATGTCAGTAAAATGAAGCAAGTAGCCATTAACTTCAGGAAGTGTAGTGGAGGACATCCCCACCTACATCAATGGGAATGAAGTGAAAATTGTGAAGAGCTTCCAGTTTCGAGGTGGCCAGATCACCAACAATCTGCCCTGGTTCCTCTATATGGATGTCATAGTTAAGAAAACCCACTAACACCTCTCATTTCTCAGAAAGCTAGAGAAATTTGTCATGTCTACTACAATTATGAGCCATGTACCACGGAAAGCATCCTTTCTGGATGTGTCATAGCTTGGTATAACACCTATTATATCCAAACCAGGAAAAAACTACAGTGGGTGGTGGATATAACCCAGTTCATGATGCAAATCAACCTTCTACCCATTGACTCAGTCTGTGTTTATTAGCATTGTGAACGACGCCTCATTAAGTTAATTAAGATAATTGAGGAGGTGAGAGAAATGATTGATGAGGGAAGGATTGTGGATGTTGTCTACATGGACTTTAGTAAAACAATTGACAAGGCCCGTACGGCGGGCTGGCACAAAAGATTAAATCAGACGGGATCAGGAGTGAACAAGCTTGACGGATTCAGAACTGGCTTGGCCATGGAAACTAGAGGATAGTGATGGAAGCGCTTTTATGAATAGAGTCTATAACTAATGGTGTTCTGCAGGGATCATTGCTGGGACCTCTGCTTTTTGTAATATATATAAATGACTTGGAAGAAAATGTAGTGGCTTGATCAGCATGTTTGTGGATGATACTAAGATAGCTAGATTTGTGGATAGTGACGAAGATTGTGAGGGAATACAGTAGGATGTAAATAGGCTGGAAATTTGAGGGAGAAATAGCAAATGGAATTTAATCCAGACAACTGCGAGGTGATGCATTTTGGTAGGTCCAATTGAAGTGGGAGCTATAAAATGAATGGCAGAACCATCAGAAGCACAGACACACAGAAAGTTCTGGATAGGCAAGTCCATAGATCTTTAAATTGGAAAAGCAGGTAGAAAAGGTGGTGAAGAAAGCATACTTGTCTTCATCAGACAAGGCATTGAGTATAAAAATTATATTAGACATGAAAAACATTATTCGGCCACATTTAGAATACTGTGTCCAGTTCTGGTCATCACACTATCAGAAGGATACGGACGTTTTGGGAACAGTGCAGAAATGGTTTACCAGATTGTTCCTGATATGGAGGGTATTATTCATGAGGAAAGATTGGTTAAACATGGACTGTTCACCCTGGAATGACAGAGGCTGAGTGATGACCTGATAGATGTTTACAAAATTATGAAGGGTGTGGATAGGGTGAACAGTTGGAAGTTTTTTCCCAGGGCAGAAATGACAATCACATGAAGGCACAAGTTGAAGATAAGGGGAAAGTTTCAGTGGAGATGTACGGGGAAGGTTTTTACATAGAGGGTAGTGAGGGCCTCGAATGCATTGACAATTGAGGCAGACGCGTTAGCATCATGTAAAACTTATCTGGAGAAACATATAAGCAGGTGGTGCTTAGAGGGATAGAGGCGATTGGTCTGGATAGGACAACCTGATTAGCACAGGCTTTTAGGGCCGAAGGGCCTGTTCCTGTACTGTACTTTTCTTTATTTTTTGTACAATTCCTGCTTCCTTGGGAAAAGCAGCCAACATTATCAAGGACCACGTGCACCCCAGGCATTTTCTGTTCCATCTTTTTCTGTCATGAAAGATCTGGGTTCATGTACCAGCTGAATCAAGAACAGCTTCTTTCCTGCTGCACTCTATCAGGACCAGGAAATTTGTCTACCTTTATCCCCGTTAGCTTACTGAACGCTACCTCTTTCGTGATAATGTGAGTTTCTAGGTCATCACCTGGTATTATCTTCTTGTCATTAACTTTTGGCATGTTATTTGTCTTTTCCACTGTGAAAACGGACACAAAATATTTGTTCAATGCCTTGGCCATTTCCTCATTTCCAGTTATTAAATCTCACTTCTCATCTTCTAATGGAGCCACTCTTTTTCATTTTACATATATTTGTAGAAACTTTTGCTATCTGTTTTTATATTTGGAGCTAGTTTACTCATAATTCATCTTACTTTTCTTGTAGCTTTTTGCCTTGACTTCTGGTAGACTTTTATAGAATGCCACTTTGTATGCATTTTCTTTCAATTTGATACCTTCCTCAATTTCCTTAGATATCTATGACTTATTATCTCTTTTTCTACAGTCCTTATCAAAGGTACACAGTGCTGAGCACTGTGAAAGATCACTTTGAAAGTCCTCCGCTGTTCCTCATTTGTCCCACCGTGAAGTTTTTCCTCCCAGTCTACCTTAGCCAACTCCTCCCTCATCCTACTGTAGTCTCCTTTGTTTAAGGACAAGACACTGGGATTGAGATTTTACCTTCTCATGCTCCATCTGGATTTTAAATTCAACTATACCTTAATCGCTTCTTCCAAGAGGATCCCTAACTGTGAGATCTTTAATTATTTCTGTCTCATTACACAGGACCAGATCTAGGACAGCTTGCTCCCTTGTCGGTTCCATTACATGCTGTTCAAAGAAGCTATCGTGGATACATTCTGTGAACTCCTTTTCAAGGTTGCCTTGACCGATCTGATTTGACCAATTGATATGTAGATTAAAATCCCCCGTGATAATTGCTGGATCATTTTTCCATGCATCAGTTATTTCTTTGTTTATTTCTCACCCCACTGCGATGTCATGATTTGGTGGTCGATAGATTACGCCTATAGATTTCTCCTTACTATTTCTAATTTTCACCCTAATGAATTCAGCCTTTTTTCCATAGAACGAGGTCATCTCTCACTACTGCTCTGATGTCATCCTTAAATATCAGAGCTACAGCACCTCCCTTACCTTCCTGTTGGTCCCTCTGAACAGTTTGATACTCCTGGATATTCAACTCCCAGTCGTGACCATCCTGTAATCGTGTCTGTGTAATGGCCACCAAATTATACTCATTCACAGTGCTGTCAAATCATTTGCCTTGTTTCGAATGCTACGGGCGTTCAGATGACGTACCTTTACGCCGGTTGTATCTTTCTGAATTCTAACACGTCTATTAATAGCACCTCCTGAGTTCTCCTTACTGAGCAGGTCAGTAAAGTGATGGAAGGGGTCATTGACAGTGCTATCAATCTGCTCAGCAATAACCTGCTCAGTGATGCCCAGTTTGGGTTTCACCAGCGTCACTCAGCTTCCTACCTCATTACATCCTTGGTTCAAAGATGGAAAAAAGGAGCTGAATTCCAGAGGTGAGGTGAGAGTGAGAGCTCTTGACGTCAGTGCCGCATTCACTGAGTGTGGCGTCAAGGGACTTTGGCAAATCTGGTAAAGGTTATCCAGCAGCGGGGCTAAAGCAGAGGTGGCGTATGTATGTATGTGGTCTGATGGAGGGCGCAGTAGACAGGAATGGGTCTGGAGAGGATGTGGAGCGAGAAATGATGTCAGGGTGAAATGGACCTTGGAGTGTGTGAATAGTCCGATTCAGCTTCAGATAATCAGCAGAGTGGGGAATGGGGATGGATAGGAAATGGAGTTTGTGACTACAATGCCATCATTTTTCATAAATGGAAATTACAAAAAGAGTTAAAACATGCTTTGTAGGATTATTTGCTGGATGGAGACACTTACTAGGGACACCAACAACAGCCAGAAGGGGATAGTAAATCCCTTGGATAATTCGAAGTACGTAATAGATGCGATCAGCAAGCGTCAATCTTATCGAATCTAGATTAAGCCAATAAATTGCTCCGGTCATACCCCTGTCCATTGCTGTAATGTTCCAATCCATTGTTCTGAGATTCTGATCCATTGTTGTAACATTCTGATCCATTGTTCTCAGATTCTGATCCATTGTTGTAACATTCTGATCCATTGTTCTCAGATTTTGATCCATTGTTGTAACATTCTGATCCATTGTTCTGAGATTCTGATCCATTGTTGTAACATTCCAGTCGATTGTTCTCAGATTCTGATCCACTGTTGTAACATTCCAGTCGATTGTTCTCAGATTCTGATCCGTTGTTGTAACAGTCCAGTCGATTGTTCTCAGATTCTGATCCATTGTTGTAACATTCCAGTCGATTGTTCTCAGATTCTGATCCGTTGTTGTGACATTCTAATCGATTGTTCTCAGATTCTGATCCGTTGTTGTAACAGTCCAGTCGATTGTTCTCAGATTCTGATCCATTGTTGTAACATTCTGATCCATTGTTCTCAGATTTTGATCCATTGTTGTAACATTCTGATCCATTGTTCTGAGATTCTGATCCATTGTTGTAACATTCCAGTCGATTGTTCTCAGATTCTGATCCACTGTTGTAACATTCCAGTCGATTGTTCTCAGATTCTGATCCGTTGTTGTAACAGTCCAGTCGATTGTTCTCAGATTCTGATCCATTGTTGTAACATTCCAGTCGATTGTTCTCAGATTCTGATCCACTGTTGTAACATTCCAGTCGATTGTTCTCAGATTCTGATCCGTTGTTGTAACAGTCCAGTCGATTGTTCTCAGATTCTGATCCATTGTTGTAACATTCCAGTCGATTGTTCTCAGATTCTGATCCATTGTTGTAACATTCCAGTCGATTGTTCTCAGATTCTGATCCGTTGTTGTGACATTCTAATCGATTGACACATTTTTGGAACTCTCTAATCCATTGTTCTCAGACTCTGATCTCTCCAGCCCTTTCTCTGGAGCTGCTGATCTCTGTTCTTGTTGGTAGCAAGCCTGCAGACATTATGGGATATCACATTGAAAGGAGTCTCTTATTAATAGGAGAAGGAAACCCTCCAGTGACACAATGAGAATCCACGGAGACTGACATTAATTACAGTCACTAAACAAACAGGTTCAGTTAACCCCTTTCAATCCAATACTTTTTATATCACAATGGTACCACTGCAGATGACATGAATGTTAAACAAGTCGGATCTCAGATTGAAATGTGTCTAATCTGCTGCTACCTGCTTTCTTTGTGTCACAGAATGAAGTAAAGCTACTGAACATAAAAGCACATAACACCATTGGTAATTGTTGGAATTTTAAGAATTAGTAAGGGTATTAAAACAAAAGATGAAACTTAAGCATGCAAAATAGAAGACACAGAAGAAGATCTGACAAAGCATTCTATCAAATATTCTATCAAAGAAACACAATAAAACTGTTCAGAGCTTCTTACTGGTTTGCCTCTCTGACCTTCAGATAGGTGTGGGCCTGAAGCCTCAGCCTCAAATTACCCTTTAACCCAACAGACCCTTCGGCCCCTCCAAGGCTGCACCAACCATGCTGCCCCGACTGAATTAAAACCCCCTACCCTTCCGGGGTCCGTATCCCTCTATTCCCATCCTACCTGTCCAGATGCCCCTGAGAAGTAATTGACTCTTCCATCCTGAGAAAAAGCTTCTCACTGTCCGTGCCTCTCATAATCTTGTAGATTTCTATCAGGTCTCCCCTCAAACCACATTTCTCCAACCTCTCTCATAACTAATGCCCTCCGTACCATAGAACTTTGAACATAGAACATTTACAGCGCAGTACAGGCCCTTCAGCCCTCGATGTCGCGCAGACCATTGGAACCAATTTTATGACCCTCTATCCTAAACTATTCCAATGCTATCCCTGTGCCTGTCCACTGACCATTTGAACGCCCTTAAACTTGACGAGTCCACAACTGCTGCAGGCAGGGCATTCCACGCCCTTACTACCCTCTGAGTAAAGAAACCAGGCGTCATCCTGGTAAAAGGAGCCGCGTGAGCAGGAAAAAAATTTTTCTTTACCCCCTGAGTTGTTTGGATCTGAAATATCGCTGGGACTGTGCAGGAGGCAGATTCAACCAAAGTTTCAAAAACTAATTGGATCAGAAACTGCAAACAAAATGTGAGGAAAAGGGGAGGAGATGCTTTGTCCATGCTGACCAGGTTTTCGAAACGGAACTGATCCCATTTGGCTGCATTTGACCCTCAATAGGTGGCACAGTGTTTAGCACTGCTGTCTCACAGTGCCAGGGATCCCAGTTCGATCCCCGGCTTGGATCACTGTCTGTGCAGAGTCTGAGAGTGTGTGTGTGTGTGTGTGTGTGTGTGTGTGTGTGTGTGTGTGTGAGAGAGAGTGAGTGTGTGTGTGTGCGTGTGAGAGAGGCGTGCGTGTGTGCGCGTGTGAGAGAGCGAGCGTGTGTGCGCGTGTGAGAGAGCGAGCGTGTGTGTGCGTGAGAGAGAGCGAGCGTGTGTGCGCGTGTGAGAGAGCGAGCGTGTGTGCGCGTGAGAGAGAGCGAGCGTGTGTGCGCGTGAGAGAGAGCGAGCGTGTGTGCGCGTGAGAGAGAGCGAGCGTGTGTGCGCCTGAGAGAGAGCGAGCGCGTGTGCGCGTGAGAGAGAGCGAGCGCGTGTGCGCGTGAGAGAGAGCGGGCGCGTGCGCGCGTGAGAGAGAGCGAGCGCGTGCGCGCGTGAGAGAGAGCGAGCGCGTGCGCGCGTGAGAGAGAGCGGCGTGTGTGCGCTGAGAGGAGCGGGCGTGTGGCGTGAGAGAGAGCGGGCGTGTGTGCGCCTGAGAGAGAGCGAGCGTGAGTTTGCGTGAGAGAGAGCGAGCGTGTGGGTGCGTGTGAGAGAGCGAGCGTGTGGGTGCGTGTGAGAGAGCGAGCGTGTGAGTGCGTGTTAGAGAGCGAGCGTGTGGGTGCGTGTGAGAGAGCGAGCGTGTGGGTGCGTGTGAGAGAGCGGGTGCTGCTGGAAGAGTTAAAGATAACCTAACAGCTCGCAGTCAGCCCAGAATATTCCCGGGAATCTCTGACAGTGAGTGTAGAACATCGAAGTTGCTCTCTCCTCACCCCAGGATGCTGCTGAACCCTTCGCCATTCACTCCCTGATCCACCAACTCAGCATCTCTTACTACCTGCTCAATATAGCCTGCGGAATTCTTTGTGTCTTTTGGTTATTTCTGGTAAACAAACATCAAATCTGTAAAGATGAGAAAGGCTACGTTTAGCTTTGCCTTGTTTTCTGGTGCCATGTGAAAGTGTATCCCCTGGAACACGCAATGTTCCTCACTATTGACAGATATTCACAGGTAATGCAACAATATCAACATAATGCCACTATTGATGTAGCCCAATCCATCGCACAAACCAGCCTCCCATCCATTGACTCCACTTCCCACTGCCTCAGGAAAAGCAGCCGGCATAACATGCATCCCGGACATTCTGTCTTTTATCTTTTTCCTTCAGGATTTTCAGCACTCAACCCAGAAGACTGGATTCCTGTAACATATGAACCTACTATGCTTATTTGGAGGGTTTTGTGTATTGGATGTTGCATTTGGTTGGAACACATTAGAGATATTCCTTAGGAGTTATACATTATCGTGATTGTTGTGTTTGTAGTTTGTAATTGTTACCAGTTCTTACTAATTGTCTTACTATACATGTTAATAATATTCTTAATTAAACTTTGTTTTTGATAAAGCTCCTCGTGGGTCAGTTGGATTACACCTGAAGTGAAACATCTCATACTCATCCTCGCCAAATTCAACGTGAAATGTTACAGGCCAGGTGAGCTTCACAGAACACCTTGAAATATCCAACGTGATTTGAACACTACTCATTTTTGGAGCTGAAGGGCAATTCAGCATAGCCAATTCTCCTAACCTGCACATCTTCAGGGGAATTGGGTGGCACGGTAGCACACTGGTTAGCACTGCTACCTCAAAGTGCCAGGAATCCGATTCAATTCCAGCCTTGGGTCACCATCCGTGCGGAGTTTGCACCTTTTTCCAGTGTCTGCATGGGTTTTCTCCAGGTGCTCTGGTTTCCTCGCACGGTCCAAAGACGTGAAGGTTAGGTTTCCCCTTTGTGTAAGGGGGATTAAATATCAGGGGTTATGGGGATGGATGGGATTGTGGTTGGTGCAGACGTGATGGGCCAAATGGCCTCCTTCTGCACTGGGATTCTAGGATTTTTTAAAACCAGAGTACCTGGAGGAAACGGAGATGGGGAGAATGTGCAAACTCCACACAGACAGTGACCCGAGGCCAGACTTGAACCTGGGATCTTGGCGTTGTGAGGCTAACCACTGTGCCATCAATTTCCAGACAATATCTGCAATGGGGAATGATTAACAGAGTGCAATGTTTGCTATTAAAACACCTGAGACCCCACTGCAAACTCCAATCCCTTACCATATTGTTTGACAGTCACATTGTCTACAAGCATAGCCACCTAGCGCCCGAACTTCCCTGAGGCTCAAAGACCAGCACTTTCATTGTGAGAAGTTTTGAGTACAGGAGCAGGGATGTATTATTGCAATTATAGAGGGTCTTGGCGAGGCCACACCCAGAGTATTGTGTGCAGTTCTGATCTCCTTGTCTGAGGAAGGATGTTCTTGCTCTCGAGGGAGTGCAGCAAAGATTTACCAGGCTGATTCCGGGGATGGCGGACCTGATGTATGAGGAGAGATCGACCAGGTTAGGATTGTTTTCGCTGGAGTTCAGACAAATGAGACAAGAATCTCATAGAGACTTGTAAAATTCTAACAGGACTAGACAGGATAGATGCAGGAAGGATGTTCCCGATGGTGGGGAGAGTCCAGAACCAGGGTTACAGCTTGAGGATTCAGAAAAGACCATTTTAGACGGAGATGAGACGTTTCTTCACCCAAAGAGTGGTTGAGCCTGTGGAATTCATTCCCACAGAAAGTAGTTGATGCCAAAATGTTGAATATATTCAAGAGGTGGCTGGAGATAGCATTTGGGGATGAATGGGATCCAAGGTTATGGGGAGAAAGCGGGATGAGGCTATTGAGTTGGATGATTAACCATGATGGTGAGAATGGTGGAGCAGGCTGGATGGGCTGAATGGCCTCTTTCCTTCGATGTTTCTATCTGCAGTAGCTGTGATCTGCCAGCAGAGGGTGGAGTTTAATCACAAGATCGTGAAATGGATTTCAGGCAGAGAATATTTTTGACCTTTGTTCTCAGCCATTCATTCACCGAGAGATCACTCATTGTAGCAGCCTGCTGGTTCTAACGTGACTTTACCACTCCCAATGACAAATCCACTCATGTAATGATCACCCCTTCCTGTAATAATTTTCCCAGCTCAATTACCTGTAACATGCGCTCGGAACTCACTATACAAAGTTACTCCTGAGCCTGTGCGGACATTTCCACAGCTGCTTCCGGATTTCAAGCTCCTGCAGTGTGTTGTTTCTTTGTACAGGCTGGCTGAGTTCATCCAGGGGCAAAAGCATCTTTTTCAAAGAGAGCAGTGAGGAAATTCTTTTATTTGTTAGTGTCACAAGTTGGTTTACCTTAACACCACAATGAAGTTGCTGTGAAAATCACGACACTCCGGCGCCTGTCTGGGTTACACTGAGAGAGAATTTAGCATGGCCAATGCTCCTAACCAGCGTGTCTTTCAGAGTGTGGGAGGAAGGGGCAGCACAGTGGCGCAGTGACTTGCATTGCTGCCTCAAGGTGCCAGGGTCTTGGGTTCAAATCCGGCCTCGGGTCACTGTCTCTGTGGAGTTTGCACATCCTCTTTTCATGAGTAGGTTTAAAAGTCTAAAGTCATGTCTGCATGGATTTCTTCCCTCAGTCCAAAGATGTATGAGTTACATGTTGGCCATGCTACATTGACCGTAGTGTCAGGGGGAATGAGCAGAATAAACGTGTGGGATTGTGGTCGGTACAGACTCAATGGGCCGAATGACCTCCTTCTGTGCTGTAAGGATTCTATGAAACTGGAGGAAACCCATGCAGTCACAGGGAGAATGTGCAGACTTCACATAGACAGTGATCCAAGCTGGGAATCAAACCCGGCTCCCTGGCACTATGAGGCAGCAGTGCTAACCACTCTGTACCGTGCCATCAACCTGTACAAACTGACCTGGTCTGCCAGAGGCTCTGCAGATATATAAAATAGACAGGACAAGCTAAAGTTGGCTTTGGACTCTTTGAGAATGTGATTGGGGAATGAATAATGGGAAGTAAGGAAATGATTGAGACTTTGAAGAAGCATGTTTTAGCTGTCTTTACTGTAGAATACAGAAAAGGAATCCCAAAACTAATAAAGAAAATAGAGTCGTAGAGGTTTACAGCATGGAAACAGGCCCTTCAGCCCAACTTGTTCATGCAGGTTTTTTCTAAAACCTCATAGCTAATTTCAATTGCCCACATTTGGCCCATTTCCCTCTTTACCCATCATACCCATATAACTATCTAAATGCTTTTTGAAAGATAAAATTGTACCCACTTCTACTTCTCTCTGGTATTAATTAAAACAATCACTATCTTGTTATCAGTGATAAGGGACTTATTCAATGGTGAGAGATTGAGTAGAATGGGCTGATTTTCCTTACAGTTTGAGGATGGATCTATTGAAACTTTTTGATACGATCCCAGATAATGTTAATACTGAACAGACAGGTTCTAGAATGGAACCCTGGCTGAATAGATTGCAACTTTTTGTTGCAGGGGTGATGAACAGAGTCACAAAAGTGGCATTTAACCTTAAATGACAGGATAAAATATTTATTAACCAGGAAAAGATGAACTATAATACCTTCACTTTCACAGATACACACAGATTTATAAGGATTGCACAAGTTACAGTATAATGTTCTCAGTAACTACACAGTCCCTGAAAACAAACAGGCTAACTGTGGTCAGATACATCACACTCTGCCACTCTGACAGATGCCACATAATATAATTTCTGTGGATTTCTCATCAAATCTTCCTCCCAATGTTTCTCACACTGAGCCAACTGGTGTGGCTGGAATCTGACTTCTGCCTGAGTGTTTCCAAACTTCACTGTTGGATAAGACATTTTGGAATCTACATCCAAACAACATTTTCTCTTGGATGCTTTCATCAGGGATCCACTTCCAGGATTTCAGTCTCTCCTTTCTGTATTCCTCTGTCTTGTGCTGCATTCAAACTTCCACCCAATCTTGCAGTTGCCCAGTCACGCCAACAGACCATCACTACTTCACAGAATGGTGAATGTTTGAAATTCCCAGCTGTGGCTGTTCATTTCTGAATATGTCCAAGACCACAATGCATTGAATTTTAGAAGCAAAGGGAATCAGAGACCAGGGATACAGCTGATGAAAATGGATTTGAGGTAGATCAGTCACAATCTATTGAATGGTGCTCCAAAGGCTAAATGTCCCACTCATGTGGCACACTGGTTAGTACTGCTGCTTCAGACCACCAAGGACGTGGTCCGATTCCTGGCTTGGGTCACTGTTTGTTCAGAATCTGCATGTTTCCGCCCACCCCGCCCCCCCCGCCCCCAGTGTTTGTATGGGTTTCCCCTGGGTGCTCTGGGTTCCTTCTGCAGCCTGGAAGACGTGCTAGTTAGAGTGATTGGCCGAGCTAAATTCTCCCTTGGTGAACCCAAACAGGTGCTGAAGTGTGGCTACGAGGGGATTTTCACAGTAACTTCATTTCATTATTAATGTAAGCCACTTGTGACACTAACATACAAGTCTTATTTATTTATGATATTTGCTCCTCCTTCCTGACCGTCGACAGTGTTGGTAACGGAACAATGGCGGCTCTTTTTCCCATGGTGCCCCGCGGCTGGGAAAGGCCTCTATCAGCCTGCAGGGCCGCACTGCACTCTGGGAGGCAGAACTCGCTGCACATGCGCAGCTTCGCACCGCAATACTTATATTGTTTTTAACCTCCTCCCCTGTCAGACTGTATGTTTACCCTGGATTCTGTAGAGTCGCTGTTTCTTTTAATTTATTGGATTTATTTAAAATAAACAAGAAGCGGTGGTGAGGTCTTCAAGCCAACATGGCGGCCCCTCTAAGCTCGACAAAGAGCAACAGCCGGACAAGAAGCGACTCTCGGAGGACCAGAGTGAAGAGCAGCGCCTGAAGAGAGTGGGAGTGTGCCCTAGTGGACATGAGAGGAAGCAGCAGCAGGCACAGTCTCCCTTCCCAAAGGGTTTTTTTAGTTGTTAGAGACACTGGGAAATTAAATTCACCAACAATAAGAACCATTCACCAAAAGAGAAAACCTCAGCAGGTCTGCTAGTAAAGAGAGAAAAGGGCTGACGTTTTGAGTCCAGGCATAGAAAGTGGGGAGATATTGAAAGTGTAGAGTAAGGGAATGAAAGATTATAGGCACACAAAAAAGGGGAAAGGCTGCTAATGGCAGTCCAGAGAGAGAATAGAAGTTGCGAACGGCCAAACGGCAGAGAAGTGGAAATGACAGGCGAAGATATGGTGTCGGCTCAAGAGAGGTAAAACTGAGAAGGATAAGCAAAAGAGGAATAAAGGGAAAGAAAGGGGTTATAAAATAGAGAGAAAATAAAGAAAAATGGCAGAGAACAGTAAACAAAAGGGGTGGAGCAGAACTAATCAACTGAAGTTGTTGAATTCAGTGTTGAGACTGGGAGGCTGTAAAGCGTTTAGCGGGAAGATGAGATGCTGTTTCTCCAGTTTGGGTTGAACTCCAGTGGAATATTGCAGCAAGCCAAGGACAGATATAAAAATATGGGAGCAGGATGGTATGTTAAAATGGCAAGTGACGGGGAGTTCAGGGTCCTGATTGCAGACAGACTGAAGCAAAGTGATGGTACAATCTACATTTGGCCTATCCAATGTAGAGGAAACGTCAACTTCAATTGATTAGTTGTACCCCACCTCAATCCCTTTATTTTCATTTCATTTAATTTTTAACTGTTCTCTACCTTTTAGTTCCTTATTGTCTTTTATTTTTCTTTCTCATCACTCTTTCCCCCTATTTAATACCTCTTCTCCATACTTTTCTTCTCCTTTGCTTCCCTTTTTCTCAATTTTACCTCTATCCCACTCATCCTCCACATTTTCATCTGTCACAGCTTATGCTCTGATTTCAGCTCCTCTCTTTTGGCCATTCACAATTTCTATTTTCTCTATAGACTATCATTAGCAGCCCTTCCCCTTGTTTTTGTGGCTATGACTCTTCTTTCATTCCCTTACCATATATATAAATATCTCCTACTTTCTATGCCTTTTAGCTTTGACAAAGGCTCATCTGGACTGGAAATGTCAGCTCTTCGTGCTCCTTACAGATGCTGCCAGACCCGCTGAGATTTTCCAGCTTTTCTCTTTCAGTTTCAGATTCCAGCATCCGCAGTAATTTGCTTTTAAAAGGGAAGCAGATTTAGGACTGGAGGACCAAAGGTCTGTTCCTATGCTGGACTTTTCTTTATTCTTTGAGTCTGTATTGAGTCTCTGAAAGAGCATCTTATTTTTTATTCATTCACAGTATGTGGGCATTGCTGAGCTGGCCCCAGCACTCATTACCCATCCCTAATTGCCCCTTGATCTGAGTCTCGCTCGGAGGGCCATTTCAGAGGGCAATTAAGATTCAGCCACATTGCTGTGGCTCTGGACTCACACAGAGACCAAACAAAGCAGATTTCCTTCGCGCAAAAGGGGCATCAGTGAACCAGATGGGTTTCTTCGACAATTGACAAAGGTTTCATGGTTATCGTTAGACTTTTAATTCCAGATTTTTAATGAATTCAAATTTTGCCATCTGCCGCAGCTGGATTTGAATCCACATTCCCAGAGGATTACTCTGGGTCTCTGGATTACTCGTCCAGTGACAATAACACTGCACTATCACCTTAACCCTATCCCCTTAACTTCACAAATTTATCCCACTAATCCTGTGCACCTACACATCGTAGGACAGTAAGGGGCAATTTAGCATGACCAATCCATCTAATCTGAATATCTTTGGAATGAGGGAGAAAACCGGAGTATCCAGAGGAAACCCATGTAGACACAGGGAGAATGTGCAGACTCCGAATAGACAGTGACTCAAACCGGGAATTAAACCTGTCTGTGCGGAGCCCACTTTACAACCATGGGCAGAAGGTAGTGGTCCGAGCAGAAAGGTTGCTGGAAAATGAGTGGCAAATCCATGGCAGTTATTCTTGGATAAGGGAATTAAGTCCCAGTTAGGCCCCAACTTCATTTGCGCCGGCCTTTACAGACCCTGTGACATGGTTTTTCCCAGTGGCAGTTGTGGTGGGTGTGACGTCCTCCCTCTGGGAGTTGCTGGTCCTTTCAGCAACCCTTCAGCCTCAGCAGGAGTGGTGGCCAATGACAATATGGAAGCTACAAAAAGAATCAATGATGAAAGCCTTCCCTGTCCTGGGAGTGTTTGATGGGTTAAGTGTAAAGGGAACTTTAGTCTGTATCTAACCCTGTGCTGTACCTGTCCTGGGAGTGTTTGATGGGGACAGTGTAGAGGGAGCTTTACTCTGTATCTAACCCCGTGCTGTACCTGTCCTGGGAGTGTTTGATGGGGGACAGTGTAGAGGGAGCTTTACTCTGTATCTAACCCCGTGCTGTACCTGTCCTGGGAGTGTTTGATGGGGGGACAGTGTAGAGGGAGCTTTACTCTGTATCTAACCCCGTGCTGTACCTGTCCTGGGAGTGTTTGATGGGGACAGTGTAGAGGGAGCTTTACTCTGTATCTAACCCCGTGCTGTACCTGTCCTGGGAGTGTTTGATGGGGGACAGTGTAGAGGGAGCTTTACTCTGTATCTAACCCCGTGCTGTACCTGTCCTGGGAGTGTTTGATGGGGACAGTGTAGAGGGAGCTTTACTCTGTATCTAACCCCGTGCTGTACCTGTCCTGGGAGTGTTTGATGGGGGACAGTGTAGAGGGAGCTTTACTCTGTATCTAACCCCGTGCTGTACCTGTCCTGGGAGTGTTTGATGAGGACATGGAGACTGAAATGGGAAGTGTTCATTTACTGGAATGGCCCTCAGTATTTGCGGTAATTGTATTCACATAACATTTATTAAAATTGGAGTGAAATAAGTTGTTTGGAAACAACCGCTTCATCTCTCTCTCTCTCTCTCTCTCTATCTGTCTCCACCCAGGGTTTCTGTGAGATCGGACAGGAAGTTTTGCTGTTTCCTTCATCTCCGCTGCTGGCTTTGTCTTTGCTGCATGTGTCATTCTCCTCTTTATTCCAGGATTTTTTGGAAGCTCGGAGGTCCTACCTAATTTTGAGGACGCGGTCAGTGCTCCCAGCAGTAGCAGAATGAGTGAGGAGCACCTAACTCCCAGGAAGAAGGATCCAAAGTTCCTTATCCTTTCATGGAAGAGTCTGTCCTTGCCCTCACCTGAGAATTTGGAGACCAGCTTTTAGAATGGCCACTCCTCTCGATGTCTCTGAGGTGAGATGTAACCAACACACACACGCAACTTGGTCAATCCCAACATTACAGATTGGGATCCCCTTCATCTCCTCATCAGGCCGCGGAACACAGTGCATCAGACCATTTGGTCCATGTCCAGTGCTAGCCCTTTGGTAGAGTCTGTCGATTTCTTCCCCCCCACCCCCCCAAGTATTTCTCCAATTGCTTTCGGAAAGTTACAATTTAGTGTGTTCCCCACCAGCCTCTCAGACTCCCAAACAACTCGATACTTCAAAAAAATACTTTTCCCCTGCCACCTTTTCGTTCTTCTCCAAAGGCCTGAAGTTTGTGTCCTAGTGTCCTGGCCCAGCCAGTGACACCCATGTCCCACGAATGAATGAATTAAGAAAAATAGTAACTCCTCTTGTGTTTAAGGTGAATGAATTCCTGATTTATTTGATTATTTGTGTGTAATTCGATCGCAAGTGCCAGTTTCACCGAAGGCAGTCCCGCTCGGCATTGTTTGTGCCGATGTCTGCAATCTCTCTCTCTCTCTTTGTTGGTGAATTTAGAAGCTGAGGTTTATGTTTGAAATGGACCATAGATGTACAATATCTGAATAATTCTGTCACTTGCAAACGATCTGATTATTTAAATCAGTTGTCGGGTGTAAGAGCAGAGAAACTGACTCTGAGGAGTGGGACAGACCGATAGAAATAGCAAGAGCAACCGAAAGGAATTTGAAAAGGAAGTTGGAACGGTTGTCAGGTCCGACGAGATTTGAACAATTACATAGAAGGAGAAATGTGAGAGTCGAGGGTGGCTTGGGACCTTCAAAAACAAATGTGGGCGTTATTGTACATGGAGAAATGAATTGGCAGAACTTATGGAAGAATCATTTCCCTCAAAGCAGCTCAGAACTGTCTCCTCCTGACCTGAAAGTCACTTGTGTCATTACTGGACACATCGGTTTTGGAAACTTGGGATTGAGTTGCAAAGTTTACCAAGGAAATTATAGCCAGTTTTCTCTCGGAACCCATTGCGCTGGCATTCACTGGCCAAAAAGTGTAAGTAATGACCTCGAACATAGAACATTACAGCACAGAACAGGCCCTTTGGCCTTCGATGTTGTGCCGACCAAAATAAAAAGCAATGCCCCTCCAAACTAAACCATTCCCTTGTCTTCCACATACTTATCAATTAACCTCTTAAACGCCACCAAACTTGGCGCATCTACAACAGCTGCAGGCAGGGCATTCCACTCCCTAATCACTCTTTGAGTAAAGAACCTACCTCTGATATCCGTCCTATAACTCATACCCCTTAATTTAAAGCTGTGTCCCCTCGTGCTAGCTTTCTCCATCCTAGGAAAAAGGCTATCACTGTCCACCCTATCTAAACCTCTAATCATCTTATATGCTTCAATAAGATCCCCTCTTAGCCGCCTCCTTTCTAACGAAAACAACCTCAAATCCTTCAACCTCTCTTCATAGGACCTGCCCTCCATACCAGGCAACATCCTGGTAAACCTCCTCTGTACCCTCTCCAATGCCTCCACATCTTTCTTATAATGTGGGGACCAGAACTGCACACAATACTCCAAGTGCGGCCGCACTAGAGTTTTGTACAGTTGCAACATGATGCTGCGGCTCCTAAATTCAATCCCCCTACCAATAAAAGCTAAGACTCCATATGCCTTCTTAACAACTTTATCCACTTGACTGCCTACTTTCAGGGATCTATTGACACATACACCAAGATCCTTCTGTTCCTCAACACTATTAAGAGCCCTACCATTAGCCCTATACTCTACACATTTATTGTTCCTGCCAAAGTGCATTACCTCACACTTTTCCACATTAAACTCCATTTGCCACCTCTCGGCCCAGCTCTGCAACTTGTCCAAGTCACTCTGTAAACTATAACACCCCTCTTCACTATCTACCACTCCACCAACTTTAGTGTCATCTGCAAATTTACTGATCCATCCCTCAATACCCTCATCCAGATCATTTATAAAAATTACAAACAGCAGGGGCCCCAAAACAGACCCCTGAGGCACACCACTTGTCACCGAACTCCACGATGAATATCTCCCATCAACCACCACCCTCTGTCTTCTATCTGCCAGCCAATTCCTAATCCAATTAGCTAAATCACCCTCTATTCCACACATCTGCATTTTCTGTAGAAGTCTTCCATGGGCCACCTTATCAAACGCCTTACTAAAGTCCATAAAGACCTGTTAAAGTATCGTTGGCCTCAGTGCCACAGGAGGACATGGTGAGCACAGCAGTTGGCTTTGCTGCCTCACAGCACCAGGGAACAGGGTTTGATCCTGGCCTCAGGTGACTGTCTGTCTTACATTCTCCCCGTGTCTCCTTGGGTTTCCTCCGGGTGCTCCACTTTCCTCCCACAGCCCTGAATGTCTTATGTGTCATTACTTACACTTTTTGGAAAGTCTTCTTGGACTTTAAATTTAAACTCCTTCCAAGAGTTAAACTTTACTGAGGCAAACAAGGACACAATGCAACTATTTATTTATTTAATAGGGCACCCTTAATTGACACGGGGAATTTCTAATTGATGGAGAGGCACTTCTAATTGACAGGGACACTCCTAATGGACAGGGGGCACTCCTAATTGACAGGGGGAGACTCCTAATTGATAGTGGACGCTCCTAATTGACAGGGGGACACTCCTAATTGACAGGGGGACACTGCTAATTGACAGGGGGACACTGCTAATTGACAGGGGGACACTCCTAATTGACAGGGGGCACTAATAATTGAGATCAATTCATTCATTCGTAGAGATCAGGCCAAGTGGGTCGTTGAGCCTGCTCTGCCATTTATTTTGACCTGGGCTGATGATCAAATTCAATATCCTGATTCAGTTGTTTGTAACAACTTTTCTGAAGAGACTTCTCCTGCTGCTGTACCCCTCCTGTCCACTAGGGGCCTGTGTTGCTTCTCTCCACATCTCCCACTCTGTCCCTGGTCCTCCGAGGGTGGCCTCTTGTCCAGTCGAGCCCAATCCCTGCTTTTTGTTGAGCTCCGAGCGGCGGCGGTATTGACTTGACGGACTACCGTCACCGTCTCCCGTTCATTTTAAATCCAATAAGCCTAAAGGAGAAGCGACTCTTTAGAATCAAGAGGGACCAGATAGTCTGACCGGTGAAAAGGTAAAAGATAATAAAGAAAAAGCGGCTGTTGTTGCGGAAGTTGCGCATGTGCGAACCGGTGCGGCCCTGGTCAGTGATGGAGGCCTTTCCCAACCGCCGGGCATTATGGGAAACGGAGCCGCCATTGCTCCAGTACCAACCGAATCTAATGTAGGGCAGCCTTACGGCAGCAATACATGCCTTAAATGGGATACAAAAACAGGAAAATGCCAGCAGCCCCGTCAGCATCAGTGGGAAGAGCCAAAGTTTCAAGTCTAGATGACTCTCTGTCACCAGTGGCAGAATGAATGGGCCATTTGGTACATTTATCTTGATCCTGGCTCATCATCGAATTCAATATCTTATCTATCTCCCATATCCTCCATGATCATCCTCAACACTGGTGCCCCACAAGGCTCTGTTTTCAGCTTCCTACCATACTCCTTATATATTTATGACCGTGTGGCTATTCAATGATGAGACAGAGTCGGGGAATGAGATAGAGAATCTGGTGAACTGGTGCAGCGACAATAATCTCTCTCTCAATGTCAACAAAATGAAGGAGATTGTCATCTACTTCAGGAAGCGTAGAGGCAAACATGCCCCTGTCTACATCAAAGTGAATGAAGTAGAAAGGGTCGAGAACTTCAAGTTTTTAGGTGTTCAACCTGTCCTGGTCCCCCCATGTCTACACAATATGCCAACACTTTAACTTGCTCAGAAGGCAAAATTAATTTGGCATGTTGGCGACGGCTCTCACCAATGTTTACAGATGCAGCATAGAAAGCATTCTTTCTGGTTGTATCACAGCTTGGTATGGCTTTGTCTACCCAAGATTACAAGGAAGGTCATGAGTATAGCACAATCCATCACGCAAACCAACCTCCCATCCATTGACTCTGTCTACATTTACTGCTGCCTCAGCAAACCAGCCAGCATATCATGCAACCTGGACATTCTCTCTTCCACCTTTTTCCATTGGGAAAAAGTTTGAGGTCATGTACCAACAGACTCAAGAACAGCTTCTTCCCTGCTGCTGTCAGACCTTTGAATGGACCTGCCTCACATTAAGTTGATCTTTCTCTGCACCCTAGCTATGACTGTAACACTACATTCTGCATCCTGTCCTCCTTTATGAACAGTATGCTGTGGGAGTATAGTGTGGAAGAAACTGTATTTTTCACTAAGTGAATTCAAGGTACGATACTAAATGAAATAATATCAAACATCCCTTTTGCACGTTACAAAAATGCTAATTAGCAGGTTCTTTGGATTACGAGTGTTGGATTCCCCCCGCACACCCAACAGTGGTCAATCTGCCAATAACACTCCCTCACAGTGACTGAATGTTTCCACTTAGACATGGTGATGCTTTTATTAAGCTTTGTTTGCAAATTACAAAAGCTGTAACTACCAGTTGCTTTAAAGTATGTATGTTGGAGTTCATCCCCCACCTGCCTCCACCCCCTCCCTCCTCTGCAGCAACAACTCACTCCTCCCCAGCTATGGTCCATGTCTCCCCCCCACCCCCCTCCCCCAACCCCGTTTCTCAGTTTCTCAATTCCTGCTTGCAGTTCATTTAACGCGATGTCATGATGTCTGTTCTCTCTCTGACTAGACTTGTCCAAAAACATGTTTCAGGCTGATTGGCTCCCACTCATTTTTTGTCCATTGCAAGGACCAAGCTGCTGCCTACTTTCTTCACTGATGAGATCCTGCACCTTCCAATCGCTGTGACCTCTATCATCTAGAAGGACAAAGGTGACAGAGTCACACCTGACAGATCCCCGCTGAGCCACTCAGCATCCTGACTTGGAAATATATTGACCATTTCTTCAGTGTCGTAGGGTCGAAATAAACACATGGAAAATAGAAGCAGGAGGAGGCCAATTAGTTCATCGAACCTGCTCCGCCATTTATTTTGACCTGGGCTGATCATCAAATTCAATATCCTGTTCCTGCTTTCCCCCTATTTCCCTCAAAACCAAGCTCTATATCTAATCTCTTCTTGAAATCATACATTGTGGCCTTCAGCTACTTTCTGTGGGAGTGAATTCCACACATTTATCACCATATATGGGTGAAGAAATTTCTCCTTTCCTCAGTCCTGAAAGGTTTACCCTTTATCCTGAATCATAAGCCCTGCATCTGGAGACAGCTGAAGTATGAATATCATCAGGGATTAAAGTCTACAGTCAGATCCCATATGGTGCATTCACCATTTTTTCACCAGGTGTTTTAACTGAACTTTTACTCATTGGTTATTGAATTTACCACCATATATGGGTGAAGAAATTGGAAATTGAAGAGTCCTTCTTGGAACTTGCAACTCTGTCTCTCTCTGCACCTCTCACTATTTCTTTCATTCTCTGTACATGACTCTCTTGTTCTGTCTGTCTGTCTCTCTGCAAAGAGATATTGACTCTGAATGCACCCACCAATTCCTTTACTCTAGAACCCCAGGAGTTGGGGGATTGTAGCTGTCTAGGTGTGCCCTGGGACTTCACTTCGTCTCTGATCCCACCAACTTGACCCACTTGCCTCTGCTTTCCCACCATGCAATGTCCGAATTGCAGCCGCAGCTTCAATTTCCTCAGTGGCAGGAATGCGCCCACGCCCATTGGAAGTGTTAAATTCAATAGAGAAATATTTTGTAATTCTCAGTGATTCAGCTCTCCTCATCTTTTAATGAATTGAAGAATTGTAGTAAAGGGATACTTGAGCACTTTCTTGAACTGCTCTCTGAACTTAGTCTGGGTAACGGCGTAAATAGCAGTGTTTGTACAGCAACTCAGGAGCTGTAGCATGAAGCCAATTTCCTGAACAATATCATCTAGAAATATAGATTCATACCCCAACTCATACATTCGTTTCCATATAGAAAACATCATGAACAGTGACCATAACAAGATGAAATTGGCTGAGATAATAAACAGTAAAATAATGGATTTCTTTCGACTCTCCATCTCTGGGTCTTTGGGACTCTCCCTACTGCCGTGAGCCCGGAGTCGCCGGCGAGCCCTGCTGCTCACTATAATATGTTGGACTGTGAGAGCATTGAGCAGCAGAATGAGGACAAATGGGATACCTGGCGTTAGAATGTAATGGAGGAACTCGATCGCTACCCAGGCCTCTGATAGAGAAACATGCTCATTCAGAAAGCAAAATGCAGGTTGGTTCATCATCCAGTAATAAGGTTGGAATATAAAATACCAGATAATGTTTTTTATACAGCTGAGCACAGCCACTGTTCCCAGAACCACACGGGCAGTTTTCTCACTGCAGTATTTGCTTTTCAGCTTTGTTCCACAAATGGCCACAAATCGATCGAAGGTGAAGGTGACGGTGAACCAGACGGAGCAGTCAGTGGCTGCATAAAGCAGGATGGCGTGGATGTTACACACGGGGAATTTCCGCAGGAAAAGAAACTGTTCCAAGAAAACAATTGGAATGTGTCTCAGTATCAGGTCGAGGATAATGACGAGTAGATCTGCCGTTGCCATGGACACCAGGTAAGTTGTGACACATTTGGAGAGACCACATTGTTTGCGAGCCAGGATGACGATTGTGATCATGTTCACTGTAAGGATAGGAATTAAATTATGAAAAGACACATCAGACTGCCAGGAAGATACAAGTCCCATTCTTTGATTGAGAATGAGGAGCAGTTGTGATTTCTAACATGTTGCTGTTTAGAGAGATCGGAAAGAACTGATAGGAACGGCTATGAACTTTTTAAAATTATTCAATCATAAGACATGGATGTCAGTGGCTGGCCAGCATTTATTGGCCATCTCTACTTACCTTGTAGGGTTATTGAGAGTCAATCATGTGGATATTCAGAAGCTTTTTCCCAGGATGGAAGAGTCAATTACTCGGGGAATAGGTTTAAGGTACAAGGTGCAAGGGTTAAAGGAGATGCACGAGGCAAGTCTTTTACATAGTGGAAGCAGATATCACTGACTTTTAAGGGCGATCTGAACAAATATATTTATAGAATGGGAATAGAGAGATACGGTCCCCAGAAGTGGATGAATTTCAGTTTAGACAGGCAGCATGACTGGTGGTAGGTGGAAGGACTGATTCCCAAGCTGTAATTTTCTTTTATCTTTGTTCTTTACTGTTGTTCCAGAGTGACATGTAGGCCTGACCAGATGAGGACAGCAAATATCCTTCCACTGACGAATGTTAATGGTTTGATAGTCATCAGCAGATTCTTATTATCAGATATATTTTACTGAATTCAAATTCCACCAGCTGTTGTGGCGGGATTCGAACCTGTGTCCCCCAGCGTTAGCTGAGTTCCTAGATTAATGGTCTAGTGACAATAGCACAAGGCCAATCTCCTCCCCTTATGGAGGGCTGATAGAGTAAATAACAACAACTGAAGGCAAGGAGGGAATGGACACAGCTTGACCGAGTGGATTCCAGCAATATGGCAGGGGAGGGATTCTGGGATAGGTTTTCTTTTTCCCACTTCTCTCCTGTTGCCAAGAATGCGTATTCCAGAGAAAGAGTGCTTTAACCTGTCCAGTGCCATGAGTTGTATGGGAAAAAGGATAAATATTTAATCATTGCAAAACCAAAATGTAAACCACAACAAACGTTCACTCTTCAAAGACACATGTAAGAAAAGATGATTTCCAGAGAATTGACTTGCACCTAGATTATTAGAGATTAAAATTTATAGAGATCACTTCCTTGCAGTCCATAGGATGGTGGCTGAAAGCATTGGAAACCTGAAGGATTCTCTCTGTTTTCCTTGCTACGATGACAATAATGTCTCCCTTAATGTCAGTAAAATGAAGCAAATAGCCATTAACTTCAGGAAGTGTAGTGGAGGACATCCCCACCTACATCAATGGGAATGAAGTGGAAATTGTCAAGAGCTTCCAGTTTCGAGGTGGCCAGATCACCAACAATCTGCCCTGGTTCCTCTATACGGATGTTATAGTTAAGAAAACCCACTAACACCTCTCATTTCTCAGAAAGCTAGAGAAATTTGTCATGTCTACTACAATTATGAGCCATGTACCACGGAAAGCATCCTTACTGGATGTGTCATAGCTTGGTATAACACCTATTATATCGAACAGGAAAAACTACAGTGGGTGGTGGATATACCCAGTTCATGATTGCAAATCAACCTTCTACCCATTTGGTCGTCTGTGTTTATTTAGCATTGTGAACGACGCCTCATTAAGTTTAATTAAGATTTTTGAGGAGGTGATAACTCATACATCTTTGGACTGAGGGAAGAAATCCATGCAGACATGACTTTAGACTTTTAAACCTAATCATGAAAAGAGGATGTGCAAACTCCACAGAGACAGTGACCCGAGGCCAGATTTGAACCCAAGACCCTGGCACCTTGAGGCAGCAATGCAAGTCACTGCGCCACTATGCTGCCCCTTCCTCCCACACTCTGAAAGACACGCTGGTCAGGAGCATTGGCCATGCTAAATTCTCTCTCAGTGTAACCCAGACAGGCGCCGGAGTGTCGTGATTTTCACAGCAACTTCATTGTGGTGTTAAGGTAAACCAACTTGTGACACTAACAAATAAAAGAATTTCCTCACTGCTCTCTTTGAAAAAGATGCTTTTGCCCCTGGATGAACTCAGCCAGCCTGTACAAAGAAACAACACACTGCAGGAGCTTGAAATCCGGAAGCAGCTGTGGAAATGTCCGCACAGGCTCAGGAGTAACTTTGTATAGTGAGTTCCGAGCGCATGTTACAGGTAATTGAGCTGGGAAAATTATTACAGGAAGGGGTGATCATTACATGAGTGGATTTGTCATTGGGAGTGGTAAAGTCACGTTACAACCAGCAGGCTGCTACAATGAGTGATCTCTCGGTGAATGAATGGCTGAGAACAAAGGTCAAAAATATTCTCTGCCTGAAATCCATTTCACGATCTTGTGATTAAACTCCACCCTCTGCTGGCAGATCACAGCTACTGCAGATAGAAACATCGAAGGAAAGAGACCATTCAGCCCATCCAGCCTGCTCCACCATTCACCATCATGGTTAATCATCCAACTCAACAGCCTCATCCCACTTTCTCCCCATAACCTTGGATCCCATTCATCCCCAAATGCTATCTCCAGCCACCTCTTGAATATATTCAACATTTTGGCATCAACTACTTTCTGTGGGAATGAATTCCACAGGCTCAACCACTCTTTGGGTGAAGAAACGTCTCATCTCCGTCTAAAATGGTCTATTCTGAATCCTCAAGCTGTAACCCTGGTTCTGGACTCTCCCCACCATCGGGAACATCCTTCCTGCATCTATCCTGCCCAGTCCTGTTAGAATTTTACAAGTCTCTATGAGATTCTTGTCTCATTTGTCTCAACTCCAGCGAAAACAATCCTAACCTGGTCGATCTCTCCTCATACATCAGGTCCGCCATCCCCGGAATCAGCCTGGTAAATCTTTGCTGCACTCCCTCGAGAGCAAGAACATCCTTCCTCAAACAAGGAGATCAGAACTGCACACAATACTCTGGGTGTGGCCTCACCAAGACCCTCTATAATTGCAATAATACATCCCTGCTCCTGTACTCAAAACTTCTCACAATGAAAGTGCTGGTCTTTGAGCCTCAGGGAAGTTCGGGCGCTAGGTGGCTATGCTTGTAGACAATGTGACTGTCAAACAATATGGTAAGGCATTGGAGTTTGCAGTGGGGTCTCAGGTGTTTTAATAGCAAACATTGCACTCTGATAATCATTCCCCATTGCAAATATTGTCTAGAAATTGATGGCACAGTGGTTAGCCTCACAACGCCAAGATCCCAGGTTCAAGTCTGGCCTCGGGTCACTGTCTGTGTGGAGTTTGCACATTCTCCCCATCTCCGTTTCCTCCAGGTACTCTGGTTTTAAAAAATCCTACAATCCCAGTGCAGAAGGAGGCCATTTGGCCCATCAAGTCTGCACCAACCACAATCCCATCCATCCCCATAACCCCTGATATTTAATACCCCTTACACAAAGGGGAAACCTAACCTTCACGTCTTTGGACCGTGGGAGGAAACCAGAGCACCTGGAGAAAACCCATGCAGACACTGGAAAAAGGTGCAAACTCCGCACGGATGGTGACCCAAGGCTGGAATTGAATCGGATTCCTGGCACTTTGAGGTAGCAGTGCTAACCAGTGTGCTACCGTGCCACCCAATTCCCCTGAAGATGTGCAGGTTAGGAGAATTGGCTATGCTGAATTGCCCTTCAGCTCCAAAAATGAGTAGTGTTCAAATCACATTGGATATTTCAAGGTGTTCTGTGAAGCTCACCTGGCCTGTAACATTTCACGTTGAATTTGGCGAGGATGAGTATGAGATGTTTCACTTCAGGTGTAATCCAACTGACCCACGAGATCTTTATCAAAAACAAAGTTTAATTAAGAATATTATTAACATGTATAGTAAGACAATTAGTAAGAACTGGTAACAATTACAAACTACAAACACAACAATCACGATAATGTATAACTCCTAAGGAATATCTCTAGTGTGTTCCAACCAAATGCAACATCCAATACACAAAACCCTCCAAATAAGCATAGTAGGTTCATATGTTACAGGAATCCAGTCTTCTGGGTTGAGTGCTGAAAATCCTGAAGGAAAAAGATAAAAGACAGAATGTCCGGGATGCATGTTACGCTGGCTGCTTTTCCTGAGGCAGTGGGAAGTGGAGTCAATGGATGGGAGGCTGGTTTGTGCGATGGATTGGGCTACATCAATAGTGGCATTATGTTGATATTGTTGCATTACCTGTGAATATCTGTCAATAGTGAGGAACATTGCGTGTTCCAGGGGATATACTTTCACATGGCACCAGAAAACAAGGCAAAGCTAAACATAGCCTTTCTCATCTTTACAGATTTGATGTTTGTTTACCAGAAATAACCAAAAGACACAAAGAATTCCACAGGCTATATTGAGCAGGTAGTAAGAGATGCTGAGTTGGTGGATCAGGGAGTGAATGGCGAAGGGTTCAGCAGCATCCTGGGGTGAGGAGAGAGCAACTTCGATGTTCTACACTCACTGTCAGAGATTCCCGGGAATATTCTGGGCTGACTGCAAGCTGTTAGATTATCTTTAACTCTTCCAGCAGCGCCCGCTCTCTCACACGCACCCACACGCCCCCGCTCTCTCACACGCACCCACACGCCCGCGCTCTCTCTGGCGCACACACGCCGCGCTCTCTCTGGCGCACACACGCCCGCGCTCTCTCTGGCGCACACACGCCCGCGCTCTCTCTGGCGCACACACGCCCAGTCGCATCTCTCTGTGCGCACACACACACGCCCGCTCGCTCTCAGGCGCACACACGCCCGCTCGCTCTCACGCGCACACACGCCCGCTCTCTCTCACGCGCACACACGCCCGCTCTCTCTCACGCGCACACACGCTCGCTCTCTCTCACGCGCACACACGCTCGCTCTCTCTCACGCGCACACACGCTCGCTCTCTCTCACGCGCACACACGCTCGCTCTCTCTCACGCGCACACACGCTCGCTCTCTCTCTCACGCACACACACTCCCTCACTCTCTCTCTCTCTCTCTCTCTCTCACACAGACACACACACACACACACACCCTCTCAGACTCTGCACAGACAGTGATCCAAGCCGGGGATCGAACTGGGATCCCTGGCACTGTGAGACAGCAGTGCTAAACACTGTGCCACCTATTGAGGGTCAGATGCAGCCAAATGGGATCAGTTTGGTTTCGAAAACCTGGTCAGCATGGACAAAGCATCTCCTCCCCTTTTCCACACATTTTGTTTGCAGTTTTTGATGCAATTAGTTTTTGAAACTTTGGTTGAATCTTCCTCCTGCACATTCCCAGTGATATTTCAGATCCTAACAACTCAGGGGGTAAAGAAAAATTTTTTTCGTGCTCACGCGGCTTCTTTTACCAGGATGACGCCTGGTTTCTTTACTCAGAGGGTAGTAAGGGCGTGGAATGCCCTGCCTGCAGCAGTTGTGGACTCGTCAAGTTTAAGGGCGTTAAAATGGTCAGTGGACAGGCACAGGGATAGCATTGGAATAGTTTAGGATAGAGGGTCATAAAATTGGTTCCAATGGTCTGCGCGACATCGAGGGCTGAAGGGCCTGTACTGCGCTGTAAATGTTCTACGACTGGAATGTTACAACAATGGATCAGAATCTGAGAACAATCGACTGGAATGTTACAACAATGGATTTTTCCCAGAAATCTGAGAAAAAACAATTGTGTTGGATCCAGACAGATGTTACCCAACAACAATGGATCAGAATCTCAGAACAATGGATCAGAATGTTACAACAATGGATCAGAATCTCAGAACAATCGACTGGAATGTTACAACAATGG
>JAGIQG010000037.1:12771119-12865495 GCA_024679065.1 Sphyrna mokarran
CAGAAATATTCTGGGCTGACTGCAAGCTGTTAGGTTATCTTTAACTCTTCCAGCAGCTATAAGGTATAACCAGGCCTGACCTCTGCCCCATCCCAATAATCAGTAAACCAGCTAACGTCGACCTGACCCTCTCTGAACCACGTCTATCATAAATCAGCAAATCTCCGTTGTACCTCATGCACTCTCTAGGACACCTTACCCACCTCCATTCACACACATTCTCGTATACACACACACACTCTCCCACACGCGCACACACACTCTCCCACACGCAAGCGCACACACACTCTCCCACACGCGCACACACACTCTCCCACACGCGCACACACACTCACACGCGCACACACACTCTCTCACACGTGCACACACACACACTCTCTCTCTCTCTCACACACACACACGCGCACGCACACACGCACACACACACACACGCTCTCTCTCTCTCAGACTCTGCACAGACACTGATATAAGCCGGGGATCGAACTGGGATCCCTGGCACTGTGAGACAGCAGTGCTAAACACTGTGCCACCTATTGAGGGTCAAATGCAGCCAAATGGGATCAGTTCCGTTTCGAAAACCTGGTCAGCATGGACAAAGCATCTCCTCCCCTTTTCCTCACATTTTCTTTGCAGTTTCTGATCCAATTAGTTTTTGAAACTTTGGTTGAATCTGCCTCCTGCACAGTCCCAGCGATATTTCAGATCCAAACAACTCAGGGGGTAAAGAAAAATTTTTTTCCTTCTCACGCGGCTCCTTTTACCAGGATGACGCCTGGTTTCTTTACTCAGAGGGTAGTAAGGGCGTGGAATGCCCTGCCTGCAGCAGTTGTGGACTCGTCAAGTTTAAGGGCGTTCAAATGGTCAGTGGACAGGCATAGGGATAGCATTGGAATAGTTTAGGATAGAGGGTCATAAAATTGGTTCCAATGGTCTGCGCGACATCGAGGGCTGAAGGGCCTGTACTGCGCTGTAAATGTTCTATGTTCAAAGTCCTATGGTACGGAGGGCATTAGTTATGAGAGAGGTTGGAGAAATGTGGTTTGAGGGGAGACCTGATAGAAATCTACAAGATTATGAGAGGCACGGACAGTGAGAAGCTTTTTCTCAGGATGGAAGAGTCAATTACTTCTCAGGGGCATCTGGACAGGTAGGATGGGAATAGAGGGATACGGACCCCGGAAGGGTAGGGGGTTTTAATTCAGTCGGGGCAGCATGGTTGGTGCAGGCTTGGAGGGGCCGAAGGGTCTGTTGGGTTAAAGGGTAATTTGAGGCTGAGGCTTCAGGCCCACACCTATCTGAAGGTCAGAGAGGCAAACCAGTAAGAAGCTCTGAACAGTTTTATTGTGTTTCTTTCATAGAATATTTGATAGAATGCTTTGTCAGATCTTCTTCTGTGTCTTCTATTTTGCATGCTTAAGTTTCATCTTTTGTTTTAATACCCTTACTAATTCTTAAAATTCCAACAATTACCAATGGTGTTATGTGCTTTTATGTTCAGTAGCTTTACTTCATTCTGTGACACAAAGAAAGCAGGGTAGCAGCAGATTAGACACATTTCAATCTGAGATCCGACTTGTTTAACATTCATGTCATCTGCAGTGGTACCATTGTGATATAAAAAGTATTGGATTGAAAGGGGTTAACTGAACCTGTTTGTTTAGTGACTGTAATTAATGTCAGTCTCCGTGGATTCTCATTGTGTCACTGGAGGGTTTCCTTCTCCTATTAATAAGAGACTCCTTTCAATGTGATATCCCATAATGTCTGCAGGCTTGCTACCAACAAGAACAGAGATTAGCAGTTCCAGAGAAAGGGCTGGAGAGATCAGAGTCTGAGAATAATGGATTAGAGAGTTCCAAAAATGTGTCAATCGATTAGAATGTTACAACAACGGATCAGAATCTGAGAACAATCGACTGGAATGTTACAACAATGGATCAGAATCTGAGAACAATCGACTGGAATGTTACAACAATGGATCAGAATCTGAGAACAATGGATCGGAATGTTACAACAATGGATCAGAATCTCAGAACAATGGATCAGAATGTTACAACAATGGATCAGAATCTCAGAACAATGGATTGGAACATTACAGCAATGGACAGGGGTATAACCGGAGCAATTTACTGGCTTAATCTAGATTCGATAAGATTGACGCTTGCTGATCGCATCTATTTCGTACTTCTAATTATCCAAGGGATTTACTATCCCCTTCTGGCTGTTGTTGGTGTCCCTAGTAAGTGTCTCCATCCAGCAAATAATCCTACAAAGCATGTTTTAACTCTTTTTGTAATTTCCATTTATGAAAAATGATGGCATTGTAGTCACAAACTCCATTTCCTATCCATCCCCACCCATTCCCCACTCTGCTGATTATCTGAAGCTGAATCGGACTATTCACACACTCCAAGGTCCATTTCACCCTGACATCATTTCTCGCTCCACATCCTCTCCAGACCCATTCCTGTCTACTGCGCCCTCCATCAGACCACATACATACATATGCCACCTCTGCTTTAGCCCCGCTGCTGGATAACGTTTACCAGATTTGCCAAAGTCCCTTGACGCCACACTCAGTGAATGCGGCACTGATGTCAAGAGCTGTCACTCTCACCTCACCTCTGGAATTCAGCTCTTTTTTCCATCTTTGAACCAAGGATGTAATGAGGTAGGAAGCTGAGTGACGCTGGTGAAACCCAAACTGGGCATCACTGAGCAGGGTATTGCTGAGCAGATTGATAGCACTGTCAATGACCCCTTCCATCATCTTAAGACCTTTAAGATCCAGCAATTATCACGGGGGATTTTAATCTACATATCAATTGGTCAAAACAGATCGGTCAAGGCAACCTTGAAAAGGAGTTCACAGAATGTATCCGCGATAGCTTCTTTGAACAGCATGTAATGGAACCGACAAGGGAGCAAGCTATCCTAGATCTGGTCCTGTGTAATGAGACAGAAAAAATTAAAGATCTCACAGTTAGGGATCCTCTTGGAAGAAGCGATTAAGGTATAGTTGAATTTAAAATCCACATGGAGCATGAGAAGGTAAAATCTCAATCCCGGTGTCTTGTCCTTAAACAAAGGAGACTACAGTAGGATGAGGGAGGAGTTGGCTAAGGTAGACTGGGAGGAAAAACTTCACGGTGGGACAACTGAGGAACAGCGGAGGACTTTCAAAGTGATCTTTCACAGTGCTCAGCACTGTGTACCTTTGATAAGGACTGTAGAAAAAGAGATAATAAGTCATAGATATCTAAGGAAATTGAGGAAGGTATCAAATTGAAAGAAAATGCATACAAAGTGGCATTCTATAAAAGTCTACCAGAAGTCAAGGCAAAAAGCTACAAGAAAAGTAAGATGAATTATGAGTAAACTAGCTCCGAATATAAAAACAGATAGCAAAAGTTTCTACAAATATATGTAAAATGAAAAAGAGTGGCTCCATTAGAAGATGAGAAGTGAGATTTAATAACTGGAAATGAGGAAACGGCCAAGGCATTGAACAAATATTTTGTGTCGGTTTTCACAGTGGAAAAGACAAATAACATGCCAAAAGTTAATGACAAGAAGATAATAGCAGGTGATGACCTAGAAACTCACATTATCACGAAAGAGGTAGCGTTCAGTAAGCTAACGGGGATAAAGGTAGACAAGTTTCCTGGTCCTGATAGAGTGCAGCAGGAAAGAAGCTGTTCTTGATTCAGCTGGTACATGAACCCAGATCTTTCATGACAGAAAAAGATGGAACAGAAAATGCCTGGGGTGCACGTGGTCCTTGATAATGTTGGCTGCTTTTCCCAAGGAAGCAGGAATTGTACAAAAAATAAAGAAAAGTACAGTACAGGAACAGGCCCTTCGGCCCTAAAAGCCTGTGCTAATCAGGTTGTCCTATCCAGACCAATCGCCTCTATCCCTCTAAGCCCCACCTGCTTATATGTTTCTCCAGATAAGTTTTACATGATGCTAACGCGTCTGCCTCACTTGTCAATGCATTCGAGGCCCTCACTACCCTCTATGTAAAAACCTTCCCCGTACATCTCCACTGAAACTTTCCCCTTATCTTCAACTTGTGCCTTCATGTGATTGTCATTTCTGCCCTGGGAAAAAGCTTCCAACTGTTCACCCTATCCACACCCTTCATAATTTTATAAACATCTATCAGGTCATCACTCAGCCTCTGTCATTCCAGGGAGAACAATCCACGTTTAACCAATCTTTCCTCATGGATAATACCCTCCATATCAGGAACAATCTGGTAAACCATTTCTGCACTCTTCCCAAAGCGTCCGTATCCTTCTGATAGTGTGATGACCAGAACTGGACACAGTATTCTAAATGTGGCCGAATAATGTTTTTCATATCTAATATAATTTTTATACTCAATGCCTTGTCTGATGAAGACAAGTATGCTTTCTTCACCACCTTTTCTACCTGTTTTGCCAATTTAAAGATCTATGGACCTGCCTACCCAGAACTTTCTGTGTGTCTGTGCTTCTGATGGTTCTGCCATTCATTTTATAGCTCCCACTTCAATTGGACCTACCAAAATGCATCACCTCGCAGTTGTCTGGATTAAATTCCATTTGCTATTTCTCCCTCAAATTTCCAGCCTATTTACATCCTACTGTATTCCCTGACAATCTTCATCACTATCCACAAATCTAGCTATCTTAGTATCATCCACAAACCTGCTGATCAAACCACTACATTTTCTTCCAAGTCATTTATATATATTACAAAAAGCAGAGGTCCCAGCAATGATCCCTGCAGAACACCATTAGTTATAGACTCTATTCATAAAAGCACTTCTATCACTATCCTCTGGCTTCCATGGCCAAGCCAGTTCTGAATCCGTCAAGCTTGTTCACTCCTGATCCCGTCTGATTTAATCTTTTGTGCCAGCCCGCCATACGGGCCTTGTCAATTGTTTTACTAAAGTCCATGTAGACAACATCCACAATCCTTCCCTCATCAATCATTTCTGTCACCTCCTCAAAAATCTTAATTAACTTAATGAGGCGTCATTCACAATGCTAATAAACATAGACTGAGTCAATGGGTAGAAGGTGGATTTGCATCATGAACTGGATTATATCCACCACCCAGTGTAATTTTTTTCCTGGTTTGGATATAATAGGTGTTATGCCAAGCTAAGATACATCCAGAAAGGATGTTTTCTGTGATACATGGCTCATAATTGTAGTAGACATGACAAATTTCTCTAGCTTTCTGAGAAATGAGAGGTGTTAGTGGGTTTTCTTAACTATAACATCCGTATAGAGGAACCAGGGCAGATTGTTGGTGATCTGGCCACCTAGAAACTGGAAGCTCTTGACAATTTCCACTTCATTCCCACTGATGTAGGTGGGGATGTCCTACACCACACTTCCTGAAGTTATTGGCTATTTGCTTCATTTTACTGACATTAAGGGAGACACTATTGTCATCGCAGCAAAGAAAACAGAGAGAATACTTCAGGTTCCCAATAATTTCAGACACCACCATGGACTGCAAGGAAGTGACCTCTATAAATTTTAATCTCTAATAATCTAGGTGCAAGTCAATTCTCTGGAAATCATCTTTCCTTACATGTGTCTTTGAAGAGTGAATGTTTGTTGTGGTTTACATTTTGGGTTTTGCAATGAATAAATATTTAACCTTTTTCCCATACAACTCATGGCACTGGACAGGGTAAAGCACTCTTTCTCCGGAATACGCATTCTTGGAAGCAGGAGAGAAGTGGGAAGAAGAAAACCTATCCCAGAATCCCTCCCCTGCCATATTGCTGGAATCCACTCGGTCAAGCTGTGTCCATTCCCTCCTTGCCTTCAGTTGTTGTTATTTACTCTATCAGCCCTCCATAAGGGGAGGAGATTGGCCTTGTGCTATTGTCACTAGACCATTAATATAGGAACTCAACTAACACTGGGGGACACAGGTTCGAATCCCGCCACAACAGCTGGTGGAATTTGAATTCAGTAAAATATATCTGATAATAAGAATCTGCTGATGACTATCAAACCATTAACATTCGTCAGTGGAAGGATATTTGCTGTCCTCATCTGGTCAGGCCTACATGTCACTCTGGAACAACAGTAAAGAACAAAGAGATAAAAGAAAATTACAGCTTGGGAATCAGTCCTTCCACCTACCACCAGTCATGCTGCCTGTCTAAACTAAAATCCATCCACTTCTGGGGACCATATCTCTCTATTCCCATTCTATAAATATATTTGTTCAGATCGCCCTTAAAAGTCAGTGATATCTGCTTCCACTATGTAAAAGACTTGCCTCGTGCATCTCCTTTAACCCACGCACCTTGTACCTTAAACCTATGCCCCTAATAATTGACTCTTCCATCCTGGGAAAAAGTTCTAAATATCCACATGATTGACTCTCAATATTACTACCAGGTAAGTAGAGATGACCAATAAATGGTGGCCAGCCACCGACATCCATGTCTTATGATTGAATAATTAAAAGAAGCTCATAGCCGTTCCCATCAGTTCTTTCCGATCTCTCTAAACACCAACATGTTAGAAATCACAACTGCTCCTCATTCTTAATCAAAGAATGGGACTTGTATCTTCCTGGCAGTCTGATGTGTCTTTTCATAATTTAATTCCTATCCTTACAGTGAACATGATCACAATCGTCATCCTGGCTCGCAAACAATGTGGTCTCTCCAAATGTGTCACAACTTACCTGGTGTCCATGGCAACGGCAGATCTACTCGTCATTATCCTCGACCTGATACTGAGACACATTCCAATTGTTTTCTTGGAACAGTTTCTTTTCCTGCGGAAATTCCCCGTGTGTAACATCCACGCCATCCTGCTTTATGCAGCCACTGACTGCTCCGTCTGGTTCACCGTCACCTTCACCTTCGATCGATTTGTGGCCATTTGTGGAACAAAGCTGAAAAGCAAATACTGCAGTGAGAAAACTGCCCGTGTGGTTCTGGGAACAGTGGCTGCGCTCAGCTGTGTAAAGAACATTATCTGGTATTTTATATTCCGACCTTCTTACTGGATGATGAACCAACCTGCATTTTGCATTCTGAATGAGCATGTTTTTCTATCAGTGGCCTGGGTAGCGATCGAGTTCCTCCATTACATTCTAACCCCATGTATCCCATTTGTCCTCATTCTGCTGCTCAATGCTCTCACAGTCCAACATATTATAGTGAGCAGCAGGGCTCGCAGGCGACTCCGGGCTCACAGCAGTAGGGAGAGTCCCAAAGACCCAGAGATGGAGAGTCGAAAGAAATCCATTATTTTACTGTTTATTATCTCAGCCAATTTCATCTTGTTATGGTCACTGTTCATGATGTTTTCTATATGGAAACGAATGTATGAGTTGGGGTATGAATCTATATTTCTAGATGATATTGTTCAGGAAATTGGCTTCATGCTACAGCTCCTGAGTTGCTGTACAAACACTGCTATTTACGCCATTACCCAGACTAAGTTCAGAGAGCAGTTCAAGAAAGTGCTCAAATATCCCTTTACTACAATTCTTCAATTCATTAAAAGATGAGGAGAGCTGAATCACTGAGAATTACAAAATGTTTCTCTATTGAATTTAACACTTCCAATGGGCGTGGGCGCATTCCTGCCACTGAGGAAATAGAAGCTGAGGCTGCAATTCTGACATTGCATGGAGGAAAGCAGAGGCAAGTGGGTCACGTTAGTGGGATCAGAGAGGAAGTGAAGTCCCAGGGCACACCCTGACAGGTACAATCTGTTCTAATCCCCCAACTTCTGGGGTTCTAGAGTAAAGGAATTGGTGGGTGCATTCAGAGTCAATATCTCTCTTGCAGAGAGTCAGACAGAGAGAACAAGAGAGTTGTGTAGAGAGAATAAAAGAAATTGTGAGAGGTGCAGAGAGAGACAGAGTTGCAAGTTCCAAAAAGGACTCTTCAATTTCCAATTTCTTCACCCATATATGGTGGTAAATCCAATAACCATTGAGTAAAAGAGTTCAGTTAAAACACCTGGTGAAAAAATGGTGAATGCACCATATGGGATCTGACTGTTGACTTTAATCCCTGATGATATTCATACTTCAGCTGTCTCCAGATGCAGGGCTTATGATTCAGGATAGAGGGTAAACCTTTCAGGACTGAGGTAAGGAGAAATTTCTTCACCCATATATGGTGATAAATGTGTGGAATTCACTCCCACAGAAAGTAGCTGAAGGCCACAATGTATGATTTCAAGAAGAGATTAGATATAGAGCTTGGGTTTGAGGGAAATAGGGGGAAAGCAGGATCAGGATATTGAATTTGATGTCAGCCCAGGTCAAAATAAATGGCAGAGCAGGTTCGATGAACTAATTGGCCTCCTCCTGCTTCTATTTTCCATGTGTTTATTTCGACCCTACGACACTGAAGAAATGGTCAATATATTTCCAAGTCAGGATGCTGAGTGGCTCAGCGGGGATCTGTCAGGTGTGAGTCTGTCACCTTTGTCCTTCTAGATGATAGAGGTCACAGCGATTGGAAGGTGCAGGATCTGATCAGTGAAGAAAGTAGGCAGCAGCTTGGTCCTTGCGATGGACAAAAAATGAGTGGGAGCCAATCAGCCTGAAACTTGTTTTTGGACAAGTCTAGTCAGAGAGAGAACAGACTTCATGACATCGCGTTAAATGAAACACAAGCAGGAATTGAGAAACTGAGAAACGGGGTTGGGGGAGAGGGGTAGGGGGGAGACATGGACCATAGCTGGGGAGGAGTGAGTTGTTGCTGCAGAGGAGGGAGGGGGTGGAGGCAGGGGAGGGAGGTGGGGGATGAACTCCAACATACATACTTTAAAGCAACTGGTAGTTACAGCTTTTGTAATTTGCAAACAAAGCTTAATAAAAGCATCACCATGTGTAAGTGGAAACATTCAGTCACTGTGAGGGAGTGTTATTGGCAGATTGACCACTGTGGGGTGTGCGGGGGGAATCCAACACTCATAATCCAAAGAACCTCTTAATTAGCATTTTTGTAACGTGCAAAAGGGATGTTTGATATTATTTGATTTAGTATCGTACCTTGAATTCACTTAGTGAAAAATACAGTTTCTTGCACACTATACTCCCAAAGCATACTGTTCAAAAAGGACAGGATGCAGAATGTAGTGTTACAGTCATAGCTAGGGTGCAGAGAAAGATCAACTTAATGTGAGGTAGGTCCATTCAAAGGTCTGACAGCAGCAGGGAAGAAGCCGTTCTTGTGTCCGTTGGTACATGACCTCAAACCTTTTCCCAATGGAAGAAGGTGGAAGAGAGAATGTCCAGGTTGCATGATATGCTGGCTGGTTTGCTGAGGCAGCAGTAAATGTAGACAGAGTCAATAGATGGGAGGCTGGATTGCGTGATGGATTGTGCTATACTCATGACCTTCCTTGTAATCTTGGGTGACAGAAGCCATACCAAGCTGTGATACAACCAGAAAGAATGCTTTCTATGGTGCATCTGTAAACATTGGTGAGAGCCATCGCAAACATGCCAAATTAATTTCGCCTTCTGAGCAAGTTAAAGTGTTGGCATATTGTGTAGACATGGGGGGTCCAGGACAGGTTGAACACCTAAAAACTTGAAGTTCTCGACCCTTTCTACTTCATTCACTTTGATGTAGACAGGGGCATGTTTGCCTCTACGCTTCCTGAAGTAGATGACAATCTCCTTCATTTTGTTGACATTGAGGGAGAGATTATTGTCGCTGCACCAGTTCACCAGATTCTCTATCTCATTCCCCTACTCTGTCTCATCAGTGAATAGCCACACGGTCATAGATGTATAAGGAGTATGGTAGGAAGCTGAAAACAGAGCCTTGTGAGGCACCAGTGTTGAGGATGATCCTGGAGGATATGGGAGCTAGGTAGGATATTGAATTCGATGGTCAGCCAGGATCAAGATAAATGGACCAAATGGCCCATTCATTCTGCCACTGGTGACAGAGGGTCATCTAGACTTGAAACTTTGGCTCTTCCCATTGATGCTGACGGGGCTGCTGGCATTTTCCTGTTTTTGTGTCCCATTTATGGCATGTATTGCTGCCGTAAGGCTGCCCTACATTAGATTCAGTTGGTAATGGAGCAATGGCGGCTCCTTTTCCCATAATGCCCGGCGGTTGGGAAAGGCCTCCATCACTGACCAGGGTCGCACCGGTTCGCACATGCGCAACTTCCGCAACAACAGCCGCTTTTTATTTAATATCTTTTACCTTTTCACCGGTCAGACTATCTGGTCCCTCTTGATTCTGAAGAGTCGCTTCTCCTTTACGCTTATTGGATTTAAAATGAACGGGAGACGGTGACGGTAGTCCGTCAAGTCAATACCGCCGCCGCTCAGAGCTCAACAAAAAGCAGGGATTGGGCTCGACTGGACAAGAGGCCACCCTCGGAGGACCAGGGACAGAGTGGGAGGTGTGGAGAGAAGCAACACACGCCTCTAGTGGACAGGAGGGGTACAGCAGCAGGAGAAGTCTCTTCAGAAAAGTTGTCACAAACAACTGAATCAGGATATTGAATTTGATCATCAGCCCAGGTCAAAATAAATGGAAGAGCAGGCTCAACGACACACTTGGCCTGATCTCTACGAATGAATTGATCTCAATTATTAGTGCCCCCTGTCAATTAAGAGTGCCCCGTGTCAATTAGGAGTGACCCCCTGTCAATTCAGAGCGTTCCTGTGAATTACAAGGGCTCCCTGTCAATTAGGAGCGCCCCTTGTCAATTGGGAGCGCCCCTTCTCAATTAGGAGTGTCCCCCTGTAAATTAGGAGTGTCCCCCTTGTCAATTAGGAGTGTCCGCTGTAAATTAGGAGTGTCCCCCTGTCAATTAGGAGTGACCCCTATCAATTAGGAGCGTCCACTGTCAATTAGGAGAGACCTCCTGTCAATTAGGAGTGCCCCCTGTCAATTAGGAGAACCCCCTGTCAATTAGGAGCACCCCCTGTCAATTAGGAGCACCCCCTGTCAATTAGGAGTGCCCCTGTCAATTAGGAGTGTCCCCCTGTCAATTAGGAGTGTCCCCTGTCAATTAGGAGTGTCCCCTGTCAATTAGGAGTGCCCCCCTGTCAATTAGGAGTACCCCCTGTCCATTAGGAGTGCCCCTGTCAATTAGGAGTGCCTCTCCATCAATTAGAAATTCCCCGTGTCAATTAAGGGTGCCCTATTAAATAAATAAATAGTTGCATTGTGTCCTTGTTTGTCTCAGTAAAGTTTAACTCTTGGAAGCAGTTTAAATTTAAAGTCCAAGAAGACTTTCCAAAAAGTGTAAGTAATGACACATAAGACTTTCAGGGCTGTGGGAGGAAAGTGGAGCACCCGGAGGAAACCCAAGGAGACACGGGGAGAATGTAAGACAGACAGTCACCTGAGGCCAGGATCAAACCCTGTTCCCTGGTGCTGTGAGGCAGCAAAGCCAACTGCTGTGCTCACCATGTCCTCCTGTGGCACTGAGGCCAACGATACTTTAACAGGTCATTACTTACACTTTTTGACCAGTGAATGCCAGCGCAATGGGTTCCGAGAGAAAACTGGCTATAATTTCCTTGGTAAACTTTGCAACTCAATCCCAAGTTTCCAAAACCGATGTGTCCAGTCATGACACAAGTGACTTTCAGGTCAGGAGGAGACAGTTCTGAGCTGCTTTGAGGGAAATGATTCTTCCATAAGTTCTGCCAATTCATTTCTCCACGTACAATAACGCCCACATTTGTTTTTGAAGGTCCCAAGCCACCCTCGACTCTCACATTTCTCCTTCTATGTAATTGTTCAAATCTCGTCGGACCTGACAACCGTTCCAACTTCCTTTTCAAATTCCTTTCGGTTGCTCTTGCTATTTCTATCGGTCTCTCCCACTCCTCAGAGTCAGTTTCTCTGCTCTTACACCCGACAACTGATTTAAATAATCAGATCGTTTGCAAGCGACAGAATTATTCAGATATTGTACATCTATGGTCCATTTCAAACATAAACCTCAGCTTCTAAATTCACCAACAAAGAGAGGGAGAGAGATTGCAGACGTCGGCACAAACAATGCCGAGAGGGACTGCCTTCGGTGAAACTGGCACTTGCGATCGAATTACACACAAATAATCAAATAAATCAGGAATTCATTCACCTTAAACACAAGAGGAGTTACTATTTTTCTTAATTCATTCATTCGTGGGACATGGGTGTCACTGGCTGGGCCAGGACACTAGGACACAAACTTCAGGCCTTTGGAGAAGAACGAAAAGGTGGCAGGGGAAAAGTAGTTTTTTGGAGTATCGAGTTGTTTGGGAGTCTGAGAGGCTGGTGGGGAACACACTAAATTGTAACTTTCCCAAAGCAATTGGAGAAATACTTGGGGGGGTGGGGGGGAAGAAATCGACAGACTCTACCAAAGGGCTAGCACTGGACATGGACCAAATGGTCTGATGCACTGTGTTCCGCGGCCTGATGAGGAGATGAAGGGGATCCCAATCTGTAATGTTGGGATTGACCAAGTTGCGTGTGTGTGTTGGTTACATCTCACCTCAGAGACATCGAGAGGAGTGGCCATTCTAAAAGCTGGTCTCCAAATTCTCAGGTGAGGGCAAGGACAGACTCTTCCATGAAAGGATAAGGAACTTTGGATCCTTCTTCCTGGGAGTTAGGTGCTCCTCACTCATTCTGCTACTGCTGGGAGCACTGACCGCGTCCTCAAAATTAGGTAGGACCTCCGAGCTTCCAAAAAATCCTGGAATAAAGAGGAGAATGACACATGCAGCAAAGACAAAGCCAGCAGCGGAGATGAAGGAAACAGCGAAACTTCCTGTCCGATCTCACAGAAACCCTGGGTGGAGACAGATAGAGATAGAGAGAGAGAGAGATGAAGCGGTTGTTTCCACACAACTTATTTCACTCCTATTTTAATAAATGTTATGTGAATACAATTACCGCAAATACTGAGGGCCATTCCAGTAAATGAACACTTCCCATTTCAGTCTCCATGTCCTCATCAAACACTCCCAGGACAGGTACAGCACGGGGTTAGATACATAGTAAAGCTCCCTCTACACTGTCCCCATCAAACACTCCCAGGACAGGTACAGCACGGGGTTAGATACAGAGTAAAGTTCCCTTTACACTTAACCCATCAAACACTCCCAGGACAGGGAAGGCTTTCATCATTGATTCTTTTCGTAGTTTCCATATTGTCATTGGCCACCACTCCTGGTGAGGCTGAAGGGTTGCTGAAAAGACCAGCAACTCCCAGAGGGAGGACGTCACACCCACCACAACTGCCACTGGGAAAAACCATGTCACAGGGTCTGTAAAGGCCGGCGCAAATGAAGTTGGGGCCTAACTGGGACTTAATTCCTGGGACTTATCCAAGAATAACTGCCATGGATTTGCCACTCATTTTCCAGCAACCTTTCTGCTCGGACCACTACCTTCTCCCCATGGTTGTAAAGTGGGCTCCGCACAGACAGGCTTAATTCCCGGTTTGAGTCACTGCCTATTCGGAGTCTGCACATTCTCCCTGTGTCAACATGGGTTTCCTCTGGATACTCCGGTTTTCTCCCTCATTCCAAACATATTCAGGTTAGATGGATTGGTCACGCTAAATTGCCCCTTACTGTCCTATGATGTGTCGCTGCACAGGATTAGTGGGATAAATTTGTGAAGTTAAGGGGATAGGGTTAAGGTGATAGTGCAGTGTTATTGTCACTGGACGAGTAATCCAGAGACCCAGAGTAATCCTCTGGGAATGTGGATTCAAATCCAGCTGCGGCAGATGGCAAAATTTGAATTCATTAAAAATCTGGAATTAAAAGTCTAACGATAACCATGAAACCTTTGTCAATTGTCGAAGAAACCCATCTGGTTCACTGATGCCCCTTTTGCGGGAAGGAAATCTGCTTTGTTTGGTCTCTGTGTGAGTCCAGAGCCACAGCAATGTGGCTGAATCTTAATTGCCCTCTGAAATGGCCCTCCGAGCGAGGCTCAGATCAAGGGGCAATTAGGGATGGGTAATGAGTGCTGGGGCCAGCTCCCATATTTTTATATCTGTCCTTGGCTTGCTGCAATATTCCACCAGTTTGCAATAGTTGAGCCCAAACTGGAGAAACAGCATCTCATCTTCCCGCTAAACGCTTTACAGCCTCCCAGTCTCAACACTGAATTCAACAACTTCAGTTGATTAGTTCTGCTCCACCCCTTTTGTTTACTGTTCTCTGCCATTTTTCTTTATTTTCTCTCTATTTTATAACCCCTTTCTTTCCCTTTATTCCTCTTTTGCTTATCCTTCTCAGTTTTACCTCTCTTGAGCCGACACCATATCTTCGCCTGTCATTTCCACTTCTCTGCCGTTTGGCCGTTCGCAACTTCTATTCTCTCTCTGGACTGCCATTAGCAGCCTTTCCCCTTTTTTGTGTGGCTATAATCTTTCATTCCCTTACTCTACACTTTAAATATCTCCCCACTTTCTATGCCTGGACTCAAAACGTCAGCCCTTTTCTCTCTTTATTAGCGGACCTGCTGAGATTTTCCCTTTGGTGAATGGTTCTTATTGTTGGTGAATTTAATTTCCCAGTGTCTCTAACAACTGAAAAAAACCCTTTGGGAAGGGAGACTGTGCCTGCTGCTGATTCCTCTCATGTCCACTAGGGCACACTCCCACTCTCTTCAGACGCTGCTCTTCACTCTGGTCCTCCGAGAGTCGCTTCTTGTCCGGCTGTTGCTCATTGTCGAGCTTAGAGGAGCCGCCATGTTGGCTTGAAGACCTGACCACCGCTTCTTGTTTATTTTAAATAAATCCAATAAATTAAAAGAAACAGCGACTCTACAGAATCCAGGGTAAACATACAGTCTGACAGGGGAGGAAGTTAAAAAAAAATAAGTATTGCGGTGCGAAGCTCCGCATGTGCAGTGAGTTCTGCCTCCCAGAGTGCAGCGCGGCCCTGCAGGCTGATAGAGGCCTTTCCCAGCCGCGGGGCACCATGGGAAGAAGAGCCGCCATTGTTGCATTACCAACACTGTCGACGGTCTTGCAGCCTTTGAAGGAGGAGCAAATATCATAAATAAATAAGACTTGTTTGTTAGTGTCACAAGTGGCTTACATTAATACTGAAATGAAGTTACTGTGAAAATCCCCTCGTAGCCACACTTCAGCACCTGTTTGGGTTCACGAAGGGAGAATTTAGCTCGGCCAATCACTCTAACTAGCACGTCTTCCAGGCTGCAGAAGGAACCCAGAGCACCCAGGGGAAACCCATACAAACACTGGGGGTGGGGGTGGGGGGAAACATGCAGATTCTGAACAAACAGTGACCCAACCCAGGAATCGGACCACGTCCTTGGTGGTCTGAAGCAGCAGTACTAACCACTGTGCCACATGAGTGGGACATTTAGCCTTTGGAGCACCATTCAATAGATTGTGACTGATCTACCTCAAATCCATTTTCATCAGCTGTATCCCCCCTGATCTCTGATTCCCTTTGCTTCTAAAATTCAATGCATCGTGGTCTTGGACATATTCAGAAATGAACAGCCACAGCTGGAAATTTCAAACATTCACCATTCTGTGAAGTAGTGATGGTCTGTTGGCATGACTGCGCACCTGCGAGATTGGGTGGAAGTTTGAATGCAGCCCAAGACAGAGGAATACAGAAAGGAGAGACTGAAATCCTGGAAGTGGATCCCTGATGAAAGCATCCAAGAGAAAATGTTGTTTGGATGTAGATTCCAAAATGTCGTATCCAACAGTGAAATTTGGAAACACTCAGGCAGAAGTCAGAAGTCGGATTTGGATGTAGATTCCAAAATGTCGTATCCAACAGTGAAGTTTGGAAACAATCAGGCAGAAGTCAGATTCCAGCCACACCAGTTGGCTCAGTGTGAGAAACATTGGGAGGGAGATTTGATGAGAAATCCACAGAAATTATATTGTGTGGCATCTGTCAGAGTGGCAGAGTGTGATGTACCTGACCACAGTTAGCCTGTTTGTTTTCAGGGACTGTGTAGTTACTGAGAACATTATACTGTAACTTGTGCAATCCTTATAAATCTGTGTGTATCTGTGAAAGTGCAATGGCAGTGAAGGTATTATAGTTCATCTTTTCCTGGTTAATAAATATTTTATCCTGTCATTTAAGGTTAAATGCCACTTTTGTGACTCTGTTCATCACCCCTGCAACAAAAAGTTGCAATCTATTGAGCCAGGGTTCCATTCTAGAACCTGTCTGTTCAGTATTAACATTATCTGGGATCGTATCAAAAAGTTTCAATAGATCCATCCTCAAACTGTAAGGAAAATCAGCCCATTCTACTCAATCTCTCACCATTGAATAAGTCCCTTATCACTGGAATCTGTATAATGAACTTTTGTAACACTCCCTCTTAGGTAGCTAGAGAAACAGAGAAAGAATAGACTATTTGGCCCTTGGTGCTTCATTTTCATGACAATTGATCATCAAATTTAATATCAAGATCCCACTTATCCCTCTCCTCCCTCTATATCCCTTCATCCTTTTAGCGCCAAGAGCTATATCTAATTTCTTCTTGAAATCACACAACATTTTGGCCTCAACTAATTTCTGTGGGACTGAATTCCACACATTCACCATCCTCTGGGTGAAGAAATTTCTCCTCACCTCAGTCTGGATTCTTTCAGCATTAGGAACATTCTTTCTGAATCTACCCTGTTGAGCCCTGTTAGAATTTTATAAGTTTCTATCAGATCCCCTCTCAGTCTTCTAAACTCCAATGAGTATAATCCTCACCAATTTAGTTTCTCTTCACATGATAAGTTTTGCCATCCCAGGAATCAGCCTGGGAAATCTTTGCTGCACTCCCTCTCACAAGGACATCTTTCCTCAGTTAAGGACACCAAAACTACTCCAGATGTGGCCTCACCAATGTCCTGTACAATTGCAGTAAAACATCCCTATTCCTGTGCTCTTCCCAAGATAAGGAGGGGGCCAAAGCTATGCATGATAAGACCATAAGCTATTGGATCAGAATTAGGCCATTTGGCCCATCAAGTCTGCTCCACCATGGTTAATAAGCTTCTCAGCTCAATTCTCCTGCCTTTTCCCTAAAACCTTTCATCTCCTTACCAATCAAGAATCTATCCATCTCACATATACTCAATGACTTGGTCTCCACAGCCTTTTGTGGTAATGAATTCTCACAGATTCACATCCTCTGGTTGAAAATATTTATATATTTATTAATCACAAGTAGGCTTGTGATTAACACCGCAATGAAGTTACTGCAAAAATCCCCGGTAAAAATTCTTCATCTTATTCCTCTGAGGCTGTGCCTGGGATCGTAATTTCTCTGACTAATGAAAAGTACCCTGAATGTTTCAACATGGCCAACTTAATTGCTGTAAGGCTTCTTTATTCTGCTATTCTAACCTCTTTGTAATGAAGGCCAATGCACCAACAACAAGATAGTGATTGTTTTAATTAATACCAGAGAGAAGTAGAAGTGGGTACAATTTTATCTTTCAAAAAGCATTTAGATAGTTATATGGGTATGATGGGTAAAGAGGGAAATGGGCCAAATGTGGGCAATTGAAATTAGCTATGAGGTTTTAAAAAAAACCTGCATGAACAAGTTGGACTGAAGAGCCTGTTTCCATGCTGTAAACCTCTATGACTCTATTTTCTTTATTAGTTTTGGGATTCCTTTTCTGTATTCTACAGTAAAGACAGCTAAAACATGCTTCTTCAAAGTCTCAATCATTTCCTTACTTCCCATTATTCATTCCCCAATCACATTCTCAAAGAGTCCCAAGCCAACTTTAGCTTGTCCTGTCCATTTTATATATCTGCAGAGCCTCTGGCAGACCAGGTCAGTTTGTACAGGTTGATGGCACGGTACAGAGTGGTTAGCACTGCTGCCTCACAGTGCCTGGGAGCCAGGCTTGATTCCCAGCTTGGATCACTGTCTGTGTGAAGTCTGCACATTCTCCCTGTGACTGCATGGCTTTCCTCCAGTTTCATAGAATCCTTACAGCACAGAAGGAGGTCATTCGGCCCATTGAGTCTGTACCGACCACAATCCCACACGTTTATTCTGCTCATTCTCCCTGACACTACGGTCAATGTAGCATGGCCAACATGTAACTCATACATCTTTGGACGAAGGGAAGAAATCCATGCAGACATGACTTTAGACTTTTAAACCTACTCATGAAATGAGGATGTGCAAACTCCACAGAGACAGTGACCCGAGGCCGGATTTGAACCCAGGACCCTGGCAGTGTGAGGCAGCAACGCAAGTTACTGCGCCACTGTTCCGCCCGTTCCCACCGCAGTCTGAAAGACATGCTGGTTGGGAGCATTGGCCATGCTAAATTCTCTCTCAGTGTAACCCAGACAGGCGCCGGAGTGTCGTGATTTTCACAGCAACTTCATTGTGGTGTTAAGGTAAACCAACTTGTGACACTAACAAATAAAAGAATTTCCTCACTGCTCTCTTTGAAAAAGATGCTTTTGCCCCTGGATGAACTCAGCCAGCCTGTACAAAGAAACAACACACTGCAGGAGCTTGAAATCCGGAAGCAGTTGTGGAAATGTCCGCACAGGCTCAGGAGTAACTTTGTATAGTGAGTTCCGAGCGCATGTTACAGGTAATTGAGCTGGGAAAATTATTACAGGAAGGGGTGATCATTACATGAGTGGATTTGTCATTGGGAGTGGTAAAGTCACGTTAGAACCAGCAGGCTGCTACAATGAGTGATCTCTCGGTGAATGAATGGCTGAGAACAAAGGTCAAAAATATTCTCTGCCTGAAATCCATTTCACGATCTTGTGATTAAACTCCACCTTCTGCTGGCAGATCACAGCTACTGCAGATAGAAACATCGAAGGAAAGAGGCCATTCAGCCCATCCAGCCTGCTCCACCATTCCTCACCATCGTGGTTAATCATCCAACTCAATAGCCTCATCCCGCTTTCTCCCCATAACCTTGGATCCCATTCATCCCCAAATGCTATCTCCAGCCACCTCTTGAATATATTCAATGTATTGGCATCAACTACTTCCTGTGGGAATGAATTCCACAGGCTCAACCACTCTTTCAGGGAAGAAATGTCTCATCTCCGTCTTAAATGGTCTATCCTGAATCCTCAAGCTGTAACCCCTGGTTCTGGACTCTCCCCACCATCGGGAACATCCTTCCTGCATCTATCCTATCTAGTCCTGTTAGAATTTTACAAGTCTCTATGAGATTCTTGTCTCATTTGTCTGAACTCCAGTGAAAACAATCCTAACCTGGTCGATCTCTCCTCATACATCAGGTCCGCCATCCCCGGAATCAGCCTGGTAAATCTTTGCTGCACTCCCTCGAGAGCAAGAACATCCTTCCTCAGACAAGGAGATCAGAACTGCACACAATACTCTGGGTGTGGCCTCGCCAAGACCCTCTATAATTGCAATAACACATCCCTGCTCCTGTACTCAAAACTTCTCACAATGAAGGTGCTGGTCTTTGAGCCTCAGGGAAGTTCGGGCGCTAGGTGGCTATGCTTGTAGACAATGTGACTGTCAAACAATATGGTAAGGGATTGGAGTTTGCAGTGGGGTCTCAGGTGTTTTAATACCAAACATTGCACTCTGTTAATCATTCCCCATTGCAGATATTGTCTGGAAATTGATGGCACAGTGGTTAGCCTCACAACGCCAAGATCCCAGGTTCAAGTCTGGCCTCGGGTCACTGTCTGTGTGCAGCTTACACATTCTCCCCATCTCCGTTTCCTCCAGGTACTCTGGTTTTAAAAAATCCTAGAATCCCAGTGCAGAAGGAGGCCATTTGGCACATCAAGTCTGCACCAACCACAATCCCATCCATCCCCATAACCCCTGATATTTAATACCCCTTACACAAAGGGGAAACCTAACCTTCACGTCTTTGGACCGTGCGAGGAAACCAGAGCACCTGGAGAAAACCCATGCAGACACTGGAAAAAGGTGCAAACTCCGCACGGATGGTGACCCAAGGCTGGAATTGAATCCGGATTCCTGGCACTTTGAGGTAGCAGTGCTAACCAGTGTGCTACCGTGCCACCCAATTCCCCTGAAGATGTGCAGGTTAGGAGAATTGGCTATGCTGAATTGCCCTTAAGCTCCAAAAATGAGTAGTGTTCAAATCACGTTGGATATTTCAAGGTGTTCTGTGAAGCTCACCTGGCCTGTAACATTTCACGTTGAATTTGGCGAGGATGAGTATGAGATGTTTCACTTCAGGTGTAATCCAACTGACCCACGAGTTTTTATCAAAAACAAAGTTTAATTAAGAATATTATTAACATGTATAGTAAGACAATTAGTAAGAACTGGTAACAATTACAAACTACAAACACAACAATCACGATAATGTACAACTCCTAAGGAATATCTCTAATGTGTTCCAACCAAATGCAACATCCAATACACAAAACCCTCCAAATAAGCATAGTAGGTTCATATGTTACAGGAATCCAGTCTTCTGGGTTGAGTGCTGAAAATCCTGAAGGAAAAAGATAAAAGACAGAATGTCCGGGATGCATGTTACGCTGGCTGCTTTTCCTGAGGCAGTGGGAAGTGGAGTCAATGGATGGGAGGCTGGTTTGTGCGATGGATTGGGCTACATCAATAGTGGCATTATGTTGATATTGTTGCATTACCTGTGAATATCTGTCAATAGTGAGGAACATTGCGTGTTCCAGGGGATACACTTTCACATGGCACCAGAAAACAAGGCAAAGCTAAACGTAGCCTTTCTCATCTTTACAGATTTGATGTTTGTTTACCAGAAATGACCAAAAGACACAAAGAATTCCACAGGCTATATTGAGCAGGTAGTAAGAGATGCTGAGTTGGTGGATCAGGGAGCGAATGGCGAAGGGTTCAGGAGCATCCTGGGGTGAGGAGAGAGCAACTTCGATGTTCTACACTCACTGTCAGAGATTCCCGGGAATATTCTGGGCTGACTGCAAGCTGTTAGGTTATCTTTAACTCTTCCAGCAGCACCCGCTCTCTCTCGCGCACCCACACGCCCGCTCGCTCTCAGGCGCACACACGCCCGCTCGCTCTCAGGCGCACACACGCCCGCTCGCTCTCAGGCGCACACACGCCCGCTCGCTCTCAGGCGCACACACGCCCGCTCGCTCTCAGGCGCACACACGCCCGCTCGCTCTCAGGCGCACACACGCCCGCTCGCTCTCAGGCGCACACACGCCCGCTCGCTCTCAGGCGCACACACGCCCGCTTGCTCTCAGGCGCACACACGCCCGCTCGCTCTCAGGCGCACACACGCCCGCTCGCTCTCAGGCGCACACACGCCCGCTCTCTCTCGCGCGCACACACGCCCGCTCTCTCTCGCGCGCAAACACGCCCGCTCTCTCTCGCGCGCACACACAAGCCCGCTCTCTCGCGCGCGACACACGGCCCACGCTCTCTCTCGCGCGCCACCACGCCCCCGCTCTCTCCGCGCGCCACACACGCCCGCTTCTCTCACGCGCACACACGACTCGCTACTCTCTCACGCTCGACTCTCTCACACACAACACACGCTCCGCTTCTCTCCATCGCGCACACACGCCTCGCTCTCTCTCACGCGCCACACACGCTCGCCTCTCTCACGCGCACACACGCCGCTCTCCTCACGCGCCACACACGCTCGACTCGTCTCTCACGCACACACACGCTCGCTCTCTCTCACGCACACACACGCTAGCTCTCTCTCACGCACACACACGCTCGCTCTCTCTCACGCGCACACACGCTCGCTCTCTCTCACGCACACACACTCCCTCACTCTCTCTCTCTCTCTCTCACACAGACACACACACACACACACACCCTCTCAGACTCTGCACAGACAGTGATCCAAGCCGGGGATCGAACTGGGATCCCTGGCACTGTGAGACAGCAGTGCTAAACACTGTGCCACCTATTGAGGGTCAGATGCAGCCAAATGGGATCAGTTTGGTTTCGAAAACCTGGTCAGCATGGACAAAGCATCTCCTCCCCTTTTCCACACATTTTGTTTGCAGTTTTTGATGCAATTAGTTTTTGAAACTTTGGTTGAATCTTCCTCCTGCACATTCCCAGTGATATTTCAGATCCTAACAACTCAGGGGGTAAAGAAAAATTTTTTTCGTGCTCACGCGGCTTCTTTTACCAGGATGACGCCTGGTTTCTTTACTCAGAGGGTAGTAAGGGCGTGGAATGCCCTGCCTGCAGCAGTTGTGGACTCGTCAAGTTTAAGGGCGTTCAAATGGTCAGTGGACAGGCACAGGGATAGCATTGGAATAGTTTAGGACAGAGGGTCATAAAATTGGTTCCAATGGTCTGCGCGACATCGAGGGCTGAAGGGCCTGTACTGCGCTGTAAATGTTCTATGTTCAAAGTCCTATGGTACGGAGGGCATTAGTTATGAGAGAGGTTGGAGAAATGTGGTTTGAGGGGAGACCTGATAGAAATCTACAAGATTATGAGAGGCAAAGACAGTGAGAAGCTTTTTCTCAGGATGGAAGAGTCAATTACTTCTCAGGGGCATCTGGACAGGTAGGATGGGAATAGAGGGATACGGACCCCGGAAGGGTAGGGGGTTTTAATTCAGTCGGGGCAGCATGGTCGGTGCAGCCTTGGAGGGGCCGAAGGGTCTGTTGGGTTAAAGGGTAATTTGAGGCTGAGGCTTCAGGCCCACACCTATCTGAAGGTCAGAGAGGCAAACCAGTAAGAAGCTCTGAACAGTTTTATTGTGTTTCTTTCATAGAATATTTGATAGAATGCTTTGTCAGATCTTCTTCTGTGTCTTCTATATTGCATGCTTAAGTTTCATCTTTTGTTTTAATAACCTTTCTAATTCTTAAAATTCCAACAATTACCAATGGTGTTATGTGCTTTTATGTACAGTAGCTTTACTTCATTCTGTGACACAAAGAAAGCAGGTAGCAGCAGATTAGACACATTTCAATCTGAGATCCGACTTGTTGAACATTCATGTCATCTGCAGTGGTACCATTGTGATATAAAAAGTATTGGATTGAAAGGGGTTAACTGAACCTGTTTGTTTAGTGACTGTAATTAATGTCAGTCTCCGTGGATTCTCATTGTGTCACTGAAGGGTTTCCTTCTCCTATTAATAAGAGACTCCTTTCAATGTGATATCCCATAATGTCTGCAGGCTTGCTACCAACAAGAACAGAGATCAGCAGTTCCAGAGAAAGGGCTGGAGAGATCAGAGTCTGAGAATAATGGATTAGAGAGTTCCAAAAATGTGTCAATCGATTAGAATGTCACAACAACGGATCAGAATCTGAGAACAATCGACTGGAATGTTACAACAATGGATCAGAATCTCAGAACAATGGATCAGAATGTTACAACAATGGATCAGAATCTCAGAACAATCGACTGGAATGTTACAACAATGGATCAGAATCTGAGAACAATGGATCAGAATGTTACAACAATGGATCAGAATCTCAGAACAATGGATTGGAACATTACAGCAATGGACAGGGGTATAACCGGAGCAATTTACTGGCTTAATCTAGATTCGATAACATTGACGCTTGCTGATCGCATCTATTTCGTACTTCTAATTATCCAAGGGATTTACTATCCCCTTCTAGCTGTTGTTGGTGTCCCTAGTAAGTGTCTCCATCCAGCAAATAATCCTATAAAGCATGTTTTAACTCTTTTTGTAATTTCCATTTGTGAAAAATGATGGCATTGTAGTCACAAACTCCATTTCCCATCCATCCCCATCTCCATTCCCCACTCTGCTGATTATCTGAAGCTGAATCGGACTATTCACACACTCCAAGGTCCATTTCACCCTGACATCATTTCTCGCTCCACATCCTCTCCAGACCCATTCCTGTCTACTGCGCCCCCATCAGACCACATACATACATATGCCACCTCTGCTTCAGCCCCGCTGCTGGATAACCTTTACCAGATTTGCCAAAGTCCCTTGACGCCACACTCAGTGAATGCGGCACTGATGTCAAGAGCTGTCACTCTCACCTCACCTCTGGAATTCAGCTCTTTTTTCCATCTTTGAACCAAGGATGTAATGAGGTAGGAAGCTGAGTGACGCTGGTGAAACCCAAACTGGGCATCACTGAGCAGGTTATTGCTGAGTAGATTGATAGCACTGTCAATGACCCCTTCCATCACTTTACTGACCTGCTCAGTAAGGAGAAATCAGGAGGTGCTATTAATAGACGTGTTAGAATTCAGAAAGATACAATTGGCATAAAGGTACGTCATCTGAATGCCTCTAGCATTCGAAACAAGGCAAATGATTTGACAGCACTGTGAATGAGTATAATTTGGTGGCCATTACACAGACACGATTACAGGATGGTCACGACTGGGAGTTGAATATACAAGGGTATTAAACTGTTCACAGGGACCAACAGGAAGGTAAGGGAGGTGGCATAGCTCTGATATTTAACGATGACATCAGAGCAGTAGTGAGAAATGACCTCGTTCTATGGAAAAAAAGGCTGAATTCATTTGGGTGAAAATTAGAAATAGTAAGGAGAAATCTATAGGCGTAATCTATAGACCACCAAATCATGACATCGCAGTGGGGTGAGAAATAAACAAAGAAATAACTGATGCATGGAAAAATGATCCAGCAATTATCACGGGGGATTTTAATCTACATATCAATTGGTCAAAACAGATCGGTCAAGGCAACCTTGAAAAGGAGTTCACAGAATGTATCCGCGATAGCTTCTTTGAACAGCATGTAATGGAACCGACAAGGGAGCAAGCTATCCTAGATCTGGTCCTGTGTAATGAGACAGAAATACTTAAAGATCTCACAGTTAGGGATCCTCTTGGAAGAAGCGATTAAGGTATAGTTGAATTTAAAATCCAGATGGAGCATGAGAAGGTAAAATCTCAATCCCGGTGTCTTGTCCTTAAACAAAGGAGACTACAGTAGGATGAGGGAGGAGTTGACTAAGGTAGATTGGGAGGAAAAACTTCACGGTGGGACAACTGAGGAACAGCGGAGGACTTTCAAAGTGATCTTTCACAGTGCTCAGCACTGTGTACCTTTGATAAGGACTGTAAAAAAAGAGATAATAAGTCATAGATATCTAAGGAAATTGAGGAACGTATCAAATTGAAAGAAAATGCATACAAAGTGGCATTCTATAAAAGTCTACCAGAAGTCAAGGCAAAAAGCTACAAGAAAAGTAAGATGAATTATGAGTAAACTAGCTCCGAATATAAAAACAGATAGCAAAAGTTTCTACAAATAAATGTAAAATGAAAAAGAGTGGCTCCATTAGAAGATGAGAAGTGAGATTTAATAACTGGAAATGAGGAAACGGCCAAGGCATTGAACAAATATTTTGTGTCGGTTTTCACAGTGGAAAAGACAAATAACACGCCAAAAGTTAATGACAAGAAGATAATAGCAGGTGATAACCTAGAAACTCACATTATCACGAAAGAGGTAGCGTTCAGTAAGCTAACGGGGATAAAGGTAGACAAGTTTCCTGGTCCTGATAGAGTGCAGCAGGAAAGAAGCTGTTCTTGATTCAGCTGGTACATGAACCCAGATCTTTCATGACAGAAAAAGATGGAAGAGAAAATGCCTGGGGTGCACGTGGTCCTTGATAATGTTGGCTGCTTTTCCCAAGGAAGCAGGAATTGTAAAAAAAATAAAGAAAACTACAGTACAGGAACAGGCCCTTTGGCCCTCCAAGCCTGTGCCAATCAGGTTGTCTTATCCAGACCAATCGCCCCTATCCCTCTAAGCCCCACCTGCTCATATGTTTCTCAGATAAGTTTTAAATGATGCTAACGTGTCTGCCTCACTGGGCAATGCATTCGAGGCCCTCACTACCCTCTATGTAAAAACTTTCCCCGTACATCTCCACTGAAACTTTGCCCAAATCTTCAACTTGTGCCTTCATGTGGTTATCATTTCTGCTCTTGGAAAAAACTTCCAACTGTTCACCCTATCCACACCCTTCATAATTTTATAAACATCAGGTCACCACTCAGCCTCTGTCATTCCAGGGAGAACAATTCACGTTTAACCAATCTTTCCTCATGGATAATACCCTCCATGTCAGGAACAATCTGGTAAACCATTTCTGCACTCTTCCCAAAGCGTCCGTATCCTTCTGATAGTGTGATGACCAGAACTGGACACAGTATTCTAAATGTGGCCGAATAATGTTTTTCATATCTAATATAAATTTTATACTCAATGCCCAGTCTGATGAAGACAAGTATGCTTTCTTCACCACCTTTTCTACCTGTTTTCCCAATTTAAAGATCTATGGACCTGCCTACCCAGAAATTTGTGTGTCTGTGCTTCTGATGGTTTTGCCATTCATTTTATAGCTCCCACTTCAATTGGACCTACCAAAATGCATCACCTCGCAGTTGTCTGGATTAAATTCCATTTGCTATTTCTCCCTCAAATTTCCAGCCTATTTACATCCTACTGTATTCCCTGACAATCTTCGTCACTATCCACAAATCTAGCTACCTTAGTATCATCCACAAACCTGCTGATCAAGCCACTACATTTTCTTCCAAGTCATTTATATATATTACAAAAAGCAGAGGTCCCAGCAATGATCCCTGCAGAACACCATTAGTTATAGACTCTATTCATAAAAGCACTTCCATCACTATCCTCTGGCTTCCATGGCCAAGCCAGTTCTGAATCCGTCAAGCTTGTTCACTCCTGATCCCGTCTGATTTAATCTTTTGTGCCAGCCCGCCGTACGGGCCTTGTCAATTGTTTTACTAAAGTCCATGTAGACAACATCCACACTCCTTCCCTCATCAATCATTTCTCTCACCTCCTCAATTATCTTAATTAACTTAATGAGGCGTCGTTCACAATGCTAATAAACACAGACTGAGTCAATGGGTAGAAGGTTGATTTGCATCATGAACTGGGTTATATCCACCACCCACTGTAGTTTTTTCCTGGTTTGGATATAATAGGTGTTATACCAAGCTATGACACATCCAGAAAGGATGCTTTCCGTGGTACATGGCTCATAATTGTAGTAGACATGACAAATTTCTCTAGCTTTCTGAGAAATGAGAGGTGTTAGTGGGTTTTCTTAACTATAACATACGTATAGAGGAACCAGGGCAGATTGTTGGTGATCTGGCCACCTCGAAACTGGAAGCTCTTGACAATTTCCACTTCATTCCCATTGATGTAGGTGGGGATGTCCTCCACTACACTTCCTGAAGTTAATGGCTATTTCCTTCATTTTACTGACATTAAGGGAGACATTATTGTCATCGTAGCAAGGAAAACAGAGAGAATCCTTCAGGTTTCCAATGCTTTCAGCCACCATCCTATGGACTGCAAGGAAGTGACCTCTACAAATTTTAATCTCTAATAATCTAGGTGTAAGTCAATTCTCTGGAAATCATCTTTTCTTACATGTGTCTTTGAAGAGTGAACGTTTGTTGTGGTTTACATTTTGGGTTTTGCAATGAATAAATATTTATCCTCTTTTCCATACAACTCATGGCACTGGACAGGTTAAAGCACTCTTTCTCCGGAATACGCATTCTTGGCAAAAAGAGAGAAGTGGGAAAAAGAAAACCTATCCCAGAATCCCTCCCCTGCCATATTGCTGGAATCCACTCGGTCAAGCTGTGTCCATTCCCTCCTTGCCTTCAGTTGTTGTTATTTACTCTATCAGCCCTCCATAAGGGGAGGAGATTGGCCTTGTGCTATTGTCACTAGACCATTAATCTAGGAACTCAACTAACACTGGGGGACACAGGTTCGAAACCCGCCACAACAGCTGGTGGAATTTGAATTCAGTAAAATATATCTGATAATAAGAATCTGCTGATGACTATCAAACCATTAACATTCGTCAGTGGAAGGATATTTGCTGTCCTCATCTGGTCAGGCCTACATGTCACTCTGGAACAACAGTAAAGAACAAAGAGATAAAAGAAAATTACAGCTTGGGAATCAGTCCTTCCACCTACCACCAGTCATGCTGCCTGTCTAAACTAAAATCCATCCACTTCTGGGGACCATATCTCTCTATTCCCATTCTATAAATATATTTGTCCAGATCGCCCTTAAAAGTCAGTGATATCTGCTTCCACTATGTAAAAGACTTGCCTCGTGCATCTCCTTTAACCCACGCACCTTGTACCTTAAACCTATGCCCCTAATAATTGACTCTTCCATCCTGGGAAAAAGCTTCTAAATATCCACATGATTGACTCTCAATATTACTACCAGGTAAGTAGAGATGACCAATAAATGGTGGCCAGCCACCGACATCCATGCCTTATGATTGAATAATTAAAAGAAGCTCATAGCCGTTCCCATCAGTTCTTTCCAATCAAAACATCCTCTAAACACCACATGTTAGAAATCACAACTGCTCCTCATTCTTAATCAAAGAATGGGACTTGTATCTTCCTGGCAGTCTGATGTGTCTTTTCATAATTTAATTCCTATCCTTACAGTGAACATGATCACAATCGTCATTCTGGCTCACAAACAATGTGGTCTCTCCAAATGTGTCACAACTTACCTGGTGTCCATGGCAACGGCAGATCTACTCGTCATTATCCTCGACCTGATACTGAGACACATTCCAATTGTTTTCTTGGAACAGTTTATTTTCCTGCGGGCAGTCCCTGTGTGTAACATCCACGCCATCCTGCTTTATGCAGCCACTGACTGCTCCGTCTGGTTCACCGTCACCTTCACCTTCGATCGATTTGTGGCCATTTGTGGAACAAAGCTGAAAAGCAAATACTGCAGTGAGAAAACTGCCCGTGTGGTTCTGGGAACAGTGGCTGCGCTCAGCTGTGTAAAGAACATTATCTGGTATTTTATATTCCTACCATCTTACTGGATGATGAACCAACCTGCATTTTGCATTCTGAATGAGCATGTTTTTCGATCAGTGGCCTGGGTAGCGATCGAGTTCCTCCATTACATTCTAACCCCATGTATCCCATTTGTCCTCATTCTGCTGCTCAATGCTCTCACAGTCCAACATATTATAGTGAGCAGCAGGGCTCGCAGGCGACTCCGGGCTCACAGCACTAAGGAGAGTCCCAAAGACCCAGAGATGGAAAGTCGAAAGAAATCCATTATTTTACTATTTATTATCTCAGCCAATTTCATCTTGTTATGGTCACTGTTCATGATGTTTTCTATATGGAAACGAATGTATGAGTTGGGGTATGAATCTATATTTCTAGATGATATTGTTCAGGAAATTGGCTTCATGCTACAGCTCCTGAGTTGCTGTACAAACACTGCTATTTACGCCATTACCCAGACTAAGTTCAGAGAGCAGTTCAAGAAAGTGCTCAAATATCCCTTTACTACAATTCTTCAATTCATTAAAAGATGAGGAGAGCTGAATCACTGAGAATTACAAAATGTTTCTCTATTGAATTTAACACTTCCAACGGGCGTGGGCGCATTCCTGCCACTGAGGAAATAGAAGCTAAGGCTGCAATTCTGACATTGCATGGAGGAAAGCAGAGGCAAGTGGGTCACGTTAGTGGGATCAGAGAGGAAGTGAAGTCCCAGGGCACACCCAGACAGGTACAATCTGTTCTAATCCCCCAACTTCTGAGGTTCTAGAGTAAAGGAATTGGTGGGTGCATTCAGAGTCAATATCTCTCTTGCAGAGAGACAGACAGAGAGAACAAGAGAGTCATGTAGAGAGAATAAAAGAAATAGTGAGAGGTGCAGAGAGAGACAGAGTTGCAAGTTCCAAAAATGACTCTTCAATTTCCAATTTCTTCACCCATATATGGTGGTAAATCCAATAACCAATGAGTAAAAGAGTTCAGTTAAAACACCTGGTGAAAAAATGGTGAATGCACCATATGGGATCTGACTGTTGACTTTAATCCCTGATGATATTCATACTTCAGCTGTCTCCAGATGCACGGCTTATGATTCAGGATAAAGGGTAAACCTTTCAGGACTGAGGTAAGGAGAAATTTCTTCACCCATATATGGTGATAAATGTGTGGAATTCACTCCCACAGAAAGTAGCTGAAGGCCACAATGTATGATTTCAAGAAGAGATTAGATATAGAGCTTGGGTTTGAGGGAAATAAGGGGAAAGCAGGATCAGGATATTGAATTTGATGATCAGCCCAGGTCAAAATAAATGGCAGAGCAGGTTCGATGAACTAATTGGCCTCCTCCTGCTTCTATTTTCCACGTTTTTATTTCGACCCTACGACACTGAAGAAATGGTCAATATATTTCCAAGTCAGGATGCTGAGTGGCTCAGCGGGGATCTGTCAGGTGTGAGTCTGTCACCTTTGTCCTTCTAGATGATAGAGGTCACAGCGATTGGAAGGTGCAGGATCTGATCAGTGAAGAAAGTAGGCAGCAGCTTGGTCCTTGCGATGGACAAAAAATGAGTGGGAGCCAATCAGCCTGAAACTTGTTTTTGGACAAGTCTAGTCAGAGAGAGAACAGACTTCATGACATCGCGTTAAATGAAACACAAGCAGGAATTGAGAAACTGAGAAACGGGGTTGGGGGAGACGGGTAGGGGGGAGACATGGACCATAGCTGGGGAGGAGTGAGTTGTTGCTGCAGAGGAGGGAGGGGGTGGAGGCAGGTGGGGGATGAACTCCAACACACATACTTTAAAGCAACTGGTAGTTACAGCTTTTGTAATTTGCAAACAAAGCTTAATAAAAGCATCACCATGTGTAAGTGGAAACATTCAGTCACTGTGAGGGAGTGTTATTGGCAGATTGACCACTGTGGGGTGTGCGGGGGGAATCCAACACTCATAATCCAAAGAACCTCTTAATTAGCATTTTTGTAACGTGCAAAAGGGATGTTTGATATTATTTGATTTAGTATCGTACCTTGAATTCACTTAGTGAAAAATACAGTTTCTTGCACACTATACTCCCAAAGCATACTGTTCAAAAAGAAGGACAGGATGCAGAATGTAGTGTTACAGTCATAGCTAGGGTGCAGAGAAAGATCAACTTAATGTGAGGTAGGTCCATTCAAAGGTCTGACAGCAGCAGGGAAGAAGCTGTTCTTGAGTCCGTTGGTACATGACCTCAAACTTTTTCCCAATGGAAGAAGGTGGAAGAGAGAATGTCCAGGTTGCATGATATGCTGGCTGGTTTGCTGAGGCAGCAGTAAATGTAGACAGAGTCAATAGATGGGAGGCTGGTTTGCGTGATGGATTGTGCTATACTCATGACCTTCCTTGTAATCTTGGGTAGACAGAAGCCATACCAAGCTGTGATACAACCAGAAAGAATGCTTTCTATGCTGCATCTGTAAACATTGGTGAGAGCCATCGCAAACATGCCAAATTAATTTCGCCTTCTGAGCAAGTTAAAGTGTTGGCATATTGTGTAGACATGGGGGGACCAGGACAGGTTGAACACCTAAAAACTTGAAGTTCTCGACCCTTTCTACTTCATTCACTTTGATGTAGACAGGGGCATGTTTGCCTCTACGCTTCCTGAAGTAGATGACAATCTCCTTCATTTTGTTGACATTGAGGGAGAGATTATTGTCGCTGCACCAGTTCACCAGATTCTCTATCTCATTCCCCTACTCTGTCTCATCAGTGAATAGCCACACGGTCATAGATGTATAAGGAGTATGGTAGGAAGCTGAAAACAGAGCCTTGTGAGGCACCAGTGTTGAGGATGATCCTGGAGGATATGGGAGCTAGGTAGGATATTGAATTCGATGGTCAGCCAGGATCAAGATAAATGGACCAAATGGCCCATTCATTCTGCCACTGGTGACAGAGGGTCATCTAGACTTGAAACTTTGGCTCTTCCCATTGATGCTGACGGGGCTGCTGGCATTTTCCTGTTTTTGTGTCCCATTTATGGCATGTATTGCTGCCGTAAGGCTGCCCTACATTAGATTCAGTTGGTAATGGAGCAATGGCGGCTCCTTTTCCCATAATGCCCGGCGGTTGGGAAAGGCCTCCATCACTGACCAGGGTCGCACCGGTTCGCACATGCGCAACTTCCGCAACAACAGCCGCTTTTTATTTAATATCTTTTACCTTTTCACCGGTCAGACTATCTGGTCCCTCTTGATTCTGAAGAGTCGCTTCTCCTTTACGCTTATTGGATTTAAAATGAACGGGAGACGGTGACGGTAGTCCGTCAAGTCAATACCGCCGCCGCTCAGAGCTCAACAAAAAGCAGGGATTGGGCTCGACTGGACAAGAGGCCACCCTCGGAGGACCAGGGACAGAGTGGGAGGTGTGGAGAGAAGCAACACACGCCTCTAGTGGACAGGAGGGGTACAGCAGCAGGAGAAGTCTCTTCAGAAAAGTTGTCACAAACAACTGAATCAGGATATTGAATTTGATCATCAGCCCAGGTCAAAATAAATGGAAGAGCAGGCTCAACGACACACTTGGCCTGATCTCTACGAATGAATTGATCTCAATTATTAGTGCCCCCTGTCAATTAAGAGTGCCCCGTGTCAATTAGGAGTGACCCCCTGTCAATTCAGAGCGTTCCTGTGAATTACAAGGGCTCCCTGTCAATTAGGAGCGCCCCTTGTCAATTGGGAGCGCCCCTTCTCAATTAGGAGTGTCCCCCTGTAAATTAGGAGTGTCCCCCTTGTCAATTAGGAGTGTCCGCTGTAAATTAGGAGTGTCCCCCTGTCAATTAGGAGTGACCCCTATCAATTAGGAGCGTCCACTGTCAATTAGGAGAGACCTCCTGTCAATTAGGAGTGCCCCCTGTCAATTAGGAGAACCCCCTGTCAATTAGGAGCACCCCCTGTCAATTAGGAGCACCCCCTGTCAATTAGGAGTGCCCCTGTCAATTAGGAGTGTCCCCCTGTCAATTAGGAGTGTCCCCTGTCAATTAGGAGTGTCCCCTGTCAATTAGGAGTGCCCCCCTGTCAATTAGGAGTACCCCCTGTCCATTAGGAGTGCCCCTGTCAATTAGGAGTGCCTCTCCATCAATTAGAAATTCCCCGTGTCAATTAAGGGTGCCCTATTAAATAAATAAATAGTTGCATTGTGTCCTTGTTTGTCTCAGTAAAGTTTAACTCTTGGAAGCAGTTTAAATTTAAAGTCCAAGAAGACTTTCCAAAAAGTGTAAGTAATGACACATAAGACTTTCAGGGCTGTGGGAGGAAAGTGGAGCACCCGGAGGAAACCCAAGGAGACACGGGGAGAATGTAAGACAGACAGTCACCTGAGGCCAGGATCAAACCCTGTTCCCTGGTGCTGTGAGGCAGCAAAGCCAACTGCTGTGCTCACCATGTCCTCCTGTGGCACTGAGGCCAACGATACTTTAACAGGTCATTACTTACACTTTTTGACCAGTGAATGCCAGCGCAATGGGTTCCGAGAGAAAACTGGCTATAATTTCCTTGGTAAACTTTGCAACTCAATCCCAAGTTTCCAAAACCGATGTGTCCAGTCATGACACAAGTGACTTTCAGGTCAGGAGGAGACAGTTCTGAGCTGCTTTGAGGGAAATGATTCTTCCATAAGTTCTGCCAATTCATTTCTCCACGTACAATAACGCCCACATTTGTTTTTGAAGGTCCCAAGCCACCCTCGACTCTCACATTTCTCCTTCTATATAATTATTCAAATCTCGTCGGACCTGACAACCGTTCCAACTTCCTTTTCAAATTCCTTTCGGTTGCTCTTGCTATTTCTATCGGTCTCTCCCACTCCTCAGAGTCAGTTTCTCTGCTCTTACACCCGACAACTGATTTAAATAATCAGATCGTTTGCAAGCGACAGAATTATTCAGATATTGTACATCTATGGTCCATTTCAAACATAAACCTCAGCTTCTAAATTCACCAACAAAGAGAGGGAGAGAGATTGCAGACGTCGGCACAAACAATGCCGAGAGGGACTGCCTTCGGTGAAACTGGCACTTGCGATCGAATTACACACAAATAATCAAATAAATCAGGAATTCATTCACCTCAAACACAAGAGGAGTTACTATTTTTCTTAATTCATTCATTCGTGGGACATGGGTGTCACTGGCTGGGCCAGGACACTAGGACACAAACTTCAGGCCTTTGGAGAAGAATGAAAAGGTGGCAGGGGAAAAGTAGTTTTTTGGAGTATCGAGTTGTTTGGGAGTCTGAGAGGCTGGTGGGGAACACACTAAATTGTAACTTTCCCAAAGCAATTGGAGAAATACTTGGGGGGGTGGGGGGGAAGAAATCGACAGACTCTACCAAAGGGCTAGCACTGGACATGGACCAAATGGTCTGATGCACTGTGTTCCGCGGCCTGATGAGGAGATGAAGGGGATCCCAATCTGTAATGTTGGGATTGACCAAGTTGCGTGTGTGTGTTGGTTACATCTCACCTCAGAGACATCGAGAGGAGTGGCCATTCTAAAAGCTGGTCTCCAAATTCTCAGGTGAGGGCAAGGACAGACTCTTCCATGAAAGGATAAGGAACTTTGGATCCTTCTTCCTGGGAGTTAGGTGCTCCTCACTCATTCTGCTACTGCTGGGAGCACTGACCACGTCCTCAAAATTCGGTAGGACCTCCGAGCTTCCAAAAAATCCTGGAATAAAGAGGAGAATGACACATGCAGCAAAGACAAAGCCAGCAGCGGAGATGAAGGAAACAGCGAAACTTCCTGTCCGATCTCACAGAAACCCTGGGTGGAGACAGATAGAGATAGAGAGAGAGAGAGAGAGATGAAGCGGTTGTTTCCACACAACTTATTTCACTCCTATTTTAATAAATGTTATGTGAATACAATTACCGCAAATACTGAGGGCCATTCCAGTAAATGAACACTTCCCATTTCAGTCTCCATGTCCTCATCAAACACTCCCAGGACAGGTACAGCACGGGGTTAGATACATAGTAAAGCTCCCTCTACACTGTCCCCATCAAACACTCCCAGGACAGGTACAGCACGGGGTTAGATACAGAGTAAAGTTCCCTTTACACTTAACCCATCAAACACTCCCAGGACAGGGAAGGCTTTCATCATTGATTCTTTTCGTAGTTTCCATATTGTCATTGGCCACCACTCCTGGTGAGGCTGAAGGGTTGCTGAAAAGACCAGCAACTCCCAGAGGGAGGACGTCACACCCACCACAACTGCCACTGGGAAAAACCATGTCACAGGGTCTGTAAAGGCCGGCGCAAATGAAGTTGGGGCCTAACTGGGACTTAATTCCTGGGACTTATCCAAGAATAACTGCCATGGATTTGCCACTCATTTTCCAGCAACCTTTCTGCTCGGACCACTACCTTCTCCCCATGGTTGTAAAGTGGGCTCCGCACAGACAGGCTTAATTCCCGGTTTGAGTCACTGCCTATTCGGAGTCTGCACATTCTCCCTGTGTCAACATGGGTTTCCTCTGGATACTCCGGTTTTCTCCCTCATTCCAAACATATTCAGGTTAGATGGATTGGTCACGCTAAATTGCCCCTTACTGTCCTATGATGTGTCGCTGCACAGGATTAGTGGGATAAATTTGTGAAGTTAAGGGGATAGGGTTAAGGTAATAGTGCAGTGTTATTGTCACTGGACGAGTAATCCAGAGACCCAGAGTAATCCTCTGGGAATGTGGATTCAAATCCAGCTGCGGCAGATGGCAAAATTTGAATTCATTAAAAATCTGGAATTAAAAGTCTAACGATAACCATGAAACCTTTGTCAATTGTCGAAGAAACCCATCTGGTTCACTGATGCCCCTTTTGCGGGAAGGAAATCTGCTTTGTTTGGTCTCTGTGTGAGTCCAGAGCCACAGCAATGTGGCTGAATCTTAATTGCCCTCTGAAATGGCCCTCCGAGCGAGGCTCAGATCAAGGGGCAATTAGGGATGGGTAATGAGTGCTGGGGCCAGCTCCCATATTTTTATATCTGTCCTTGGCTTGCTGCAATATTCCACCAGTTTGCAATAGTTGAGCCCAAACTGGAGAAACAGCATCTCATCTTCCCGCTAAACGCTTTACAGCCTCCCAGTCTCAACACTGAATTCAACAACTTCAGTTGATTAGTTCTGCTCCACCCCTTTTGTTTACTGTTCTCTGCCATTTTTCTTTATTTTCTCTCTATTTTATAACCCCTTTCTTTCCCTTTATTCCTCTTTTGCTTATCCTTCTCAGTTTTACCTCTCTTGAGCCGACACCATATCTTCGCCTGTCATTTCCACTTCTCTGCCGTTTGGCCGTTCGCAACTTCTATTCTCTCTCTGGACTGCCATTAGCAGCCTTTCCCCTTTTTTGTGTGGCTATAATCTTTCATTCCCTTACTCTACACTTTAAATATCTCCCCACTTTCTATGCCTGGACTCAAAACGTCAGCCCTTTTCTCTCTTTATTAGCGGACCTGCTGAGATTTTCCCTTTGGTGAATGGTTCTTATTGTTGGTGAATTTAATTTCCCAGTGTCTCTAACAACTGAAAAAAACCCTTTGGGAAGGGAGACTGTGCCTGCTGCTGATTCCTCTCATGTCCACTAGGGCACACTCCCACTCTCTTCAGACGCTGCTCTTCACTCTGGTCCTCCGAGAGTCGCTTCTTGTCCGGCTGTTGCTCATTGTCGAGCTTAGAGGAGCCGCCATGTTGGCTTGAAGACCTGACCACCGCTTCTTGTTTATTTTAAATAAATCCAATAAATTAAAAGAAACAGCGACTCTACAGAATCCAGGGTAAACATACAGTCTGACAGGGGAGGAAGTTAAAAAAAAATAAGTATTGCGGTGCGAAGCTCCGCATGTGCAGTGAGTTCTGCCTCCCAGAGTGCAGCGCGGCCCTGCAGGCTGATAGAGGCCTTTCCCAGCCGCGGGGCACCATGGGAAGAAGAGCCGCCATTGTTGCATTACCAACACTGTCGACGGTCTTGCAGCCTTTGAAGGAGGAGCAAATATCATAAATAAATAAGACTTGTTTGTTAGTGTCACAAGTGGCTTACATTAATACTGAAATGAAGTTACTGTGAAAATCCCCTCGTAGCCACACTTCAGCACCTGTTTGGGTTCACGAAGGGAGAATTTAGCTCGGCCAATCACTCTAACTAGCACGTCTTCCAGGCTGCAGAAGGAACCCAGAGCACCCAGGGGAAACCCATACAAACACTGGGGGTGGGGGTGGGGGGAAACATGCAGATTCTGAACAAACAGTGACCCAACCCAGGAATCGGACCACGTCCTTGGTGGTCTGAAGCAGCAGTACTAACCACTGTGCCACATGAGTGGGACATTTAGCCTTTGGAGCACCATTCAATAGATTGTGACTGATCTACCTCAAATCCATTTTCATCAGCTGTATCCCCCCTGATCTCTGATTCCCTTTGCTTCTAAAATTCAATGCATCGTGGTCTTGGACATATTCAGAAATGAACAGCCACAGCTGGAAATTTCAAACATTCACCATTCTGTGAAGTAGTGATGGTCTGTTGGCATGACTGCGCACCTGCGAGATTGGGTGGAAGTTTGAATGCAGCCCAAGACAGAGGAATACAGAAAGGAGAGACTGAAATCCTGGAAGTGGATCCCTGATGAAAGCATCCAAGAGAAAATGTTGTTTGGATGTAGATTCCAAAATGTCGTATCCAACAGTGAAATTTGGAAACACTCAGGCAGAAGTCAGAAGTCGGATTTGGATGTAGATTCCAAAATGTCGTATCCAACAGTGAAGTTTGGAAACAATCAGGCAGAAGTCAGATTCCAGGGCATCTGTCAGAGTGGCAGAGTGTGATGTATCTGACCACAGTTAGCCTGTTTGTTTTCAGGGACTGTGTAGTTACTGAGAACATTATACTGTAACTTGTGCAATCCTTATAAATCTGTGTGTATCTGTGAAAGTGAAGGTATTATAGTTCATCTTTTCCTGGTTAATAAATATTTTATCCTGTCATTTAAGGTTAAATGGCACTTTAGTGACTCTGTTCATCACCCCTGCAACAAAAAGTTGCAATCTATTGAGCCAGGGTTCCATTCTAGAACCTGTCTGTTCAAAATTAACAATATCTGGGATCGTATCAAAAATTTTCAATAGATCCATCCTCAAACTGTAAGGAAAATCAGCCCATTCTACTCAATCTCTCACCATTGAATAAGTCCCTTATCACTGGAATCTGTATAATGAACTTTTGTAACACTCCCTCTTAGGTAGCTAGAGAAACAGAGAAAGAATAGACTATTTGGCCCTTGGTGCTTCATTTTCATGACAATTGATCATCAAATTTAATATCAAGATCCCACTTATCCCTCTCCTCCCTCTATATCCCTTCATCCTTTTAGCGCCAAGAGCTATATCTAATTTCTTCTTGAAATCACACAACATTTTGGCCTCAACTAATTTCTGTGGGAGTGAATTCCACACATTCACCATCCTCCGGGTGAAGAAATTTCTCCTCACCTCAGTCTGGATTCTTTCAGCATTAGGAACAATCTTTCTGAATCTACCCTGTTGAGCCCTGTTAGAATTTTATAAGTTTCTATCAGATCCCCTCTCAGTCTTCTAAACTCCAATGAGTATAATCCTCACCAATTTAGTTTCTCTTCACATGATAAGTTTTGCCATCCCAGGAATCAGCCTGGGAAATCTTTGCTGCACTCCCTCTCACAAGGACATCTTTCCTCAGTTAAGGACACCAAAACTACTCCAGATGTGGCCTCACCAATGTCCTGTACAATTGCAGTAAAACATCCCTATTCCTGTGCTCTTCCCAAGATAAGGAGGGGGCCAAAGCTATGCATGATAAGACCATAAGCTATTGGATCAGAATTAGGCCATTTGGCCCATCAAGTCTGCTCCACCATGGTTAATAAGCTTCTCAGCTCAATTCTCCTGCCTTTTCCCTAAAACCTTTCATCTCCTCACCAGTCAAGAATCTATCCATCTCACATATACTCAATGACTTGGTCTCCACAGCCTTTTGTGGTAATGAATTCTCACAGATTCACATCCTCTGGTTGAAAATATTTATATATTTATTAATCACAAGTAGGCTTGTGATTAACACCGCAATGAAGTTACTGCAAAAATCCCCTGTAAAAATTCTTCATCTTATTCCTCTGAGGCTGTGCCTGGGATCGTAATTTCTCTGACTAATGAAAAGTACCCTGAATGTTTCAACATGGCCCAACTTAATTGCTGTAAGGCTTCTTTATTCTGCTATTCTAACCTACTTGTAATGAAGGCCAATGCACCAACAACAAGATAGTGATTGTTTTAATTAATACCAGAGAGAAGTAGAAGTGGGTACAATTTTATCTTTCAAAAAGCATTTAGATAGTTATATGGGTATGATGGGTAAAGACGGAAATGGGCCAAATGTGGGCAATTGAAATTAGTTATGAGGTTTTAAAAAAAACCTGCATGAACAAGTTGGACTGAAGGGCCTGTTTCCATGCTGTAAACCTCTATGACTCTATTTTCTTTATTAGTTTTGGGATTCCTTTTCTGTATTCTACAGTAAAGACAGCTAAAACATGCTTCTTCAAAGTCTCAATCATTTCCTTACTTCCCACTGTTCATTCCCCAATCACATGCTCAAAGAGTCCAAAGCCAACTTTAGCTTGTCCTGTCCATTTTATATATCTGCAGAGCCTCTGGCAGACCAGGTCATTTGTACAGGTTGATGGCACGGTACAGAGTGGTTAGCACTGCTGCCTCATAGTGCCAGGAGCCGGGTTTGGTTCCCAGCTTGGATCACTGTCTGTGTGAAGTCTGCACATTCTCCCTGTGACTGCATGGGTTTCCTCCAGTTTCATAGAATCCTTACAGCACAGAAGGAGGTCATTCGGCCCATTGAGTCTGTACCGACCACAATCCCACACGTTTATTCTGCTCATTCTCCCTGACACTACGGTCAATGTAGCATGGCCAACATGTAACTCATACATCTTTGGACGAAGGGAAGAAATCCATGCAGACATGATTTTAGACTTTTAAACCTATTCATGAAATGAGGATGTGCAAACTCCACAGAGACAGTGACCCGAGGCCGGATTTGAACCCAGGACCCTGGCACTGTGAGGCAGCAACGCAAGTCACTGCGCCACTGTGCCGCCCGTTCCCACCGCAGTCTGAAAGACATGCTGGTTAGGAGCATTGGCCATGCTAAATTCTCTCTCAGTGTAACCCAGACAGGCGCCGGAGTGTCGTGATTTTCACAGCAACTTCATTGTGGTGTTAAGGTAAACCAACTTGTGACACTAACAAATAAAAGAATTTCCTCACTGCTCTCTTTGAAAAAGATGCTTTTGCCCCTGGATGAACTCAGCCAGCCTGTACAAAGAAACAACACACTGCAGGAGCTTGAAATCCGGAAGCAGCTGTGGAAATGTCCGCACAGGCTCAGGAGTAACTTTGTATAGTGAGTTCCGAGCGCATGTTACAGGTAATTGAGCTGGGAAAATTATTACAGGAAGGGGTGATCATTACATGAGTGGATTTGTCATTGGGAGTGGTAAAGTCACGTTAGAACCAGCAGGCTGCTACAATGAGTGATCTCTCGGTGAATGAATGGCTGAGAACAAAGGTCAAAAATATTCTCTGCCTGAAATCCATTTCACGATCCTGTGATTAAACTCCACCCTCTGCTGGCAGATCACAGCTACTGCAGATAGAAACATCGAAGGAAAGAGGCCATTCAGCCCCTCCAGCCTGCTCCACCATTCCTCACCATCGTGGTTAATCATCCAACTCAATAGCCTCATCCCGCTTTCTCCCCATAACCTTGGATCCCACTCATCCCCAAATGCTATCTCCAGCCACCTCTTGAATATATTCAATGTTTTGGCATCAACTACTTCCTGTGGGAATGAATTCCACAGGCTCAACCACTCTTTCAGTGAAGAAATGTCTCATCTCCGTCTTAAATGGTCTATCCTGAATCCTCAAGCTGTAACCCCTGGTTCTGGACTCTCCCCACCATCGGGAACATCCTTCCTGCATCTATCCTATCTAGCCTGTTAGAATTTTACAAGTCTCTATGAGATTCTTGTCTCATTTGTCTGAACTCCAGCGAAAACAATCCTAACCTGGTCGATCTCTCCTTATACATCAGGTCCGCCATCCCCGGAATCAGCCTGGTAAATGTTTGCTGCACTCCCTCGAGAGCAAGAACATCCTTCCTCAGACAAGGAGATCAGAACTGCACACAATACTCTGGGTGTGGCCTCGCCAAGACCCTCTATAATTGCAATAACACATCCCTGCTCCTGTACTCAAAACTTCTCACAATGAAAGTGCTGGTCTTTGAGCCTCAGGGAAGTTCAGGCGCTAGGTGGCTATGCTTGTAGACAATGTGACTGTCAAACAATATGGTAAGGGATTGGAGTTTGCAGTGGGGTCTCAGGTGTTTTAATAGCAAACATTGCACTCTGTTAATCATTCCCCATTGCAGATATTGTCTGGAAATTGATGGCACAGTGGTTAGCCTCACAATGCCAAGATCCCAGGTTCAAGTCTGGCCTCGGGTCACTGTCTGTGTGGAGTTTGCACATTCTCCCCATCTCCGTTTCCTCCAGGTACTCTGGTTTTAAAAAATCCTAGAATCCCAGTGCAGAAGGAGGCCATTTGGCCCATCAAGTCTGCACCAACCACAATCCCATCCATCCCCATAACCCCTGATATTTAATACCCCTTACACAAAGGGGCAACCTAACCTTCACGTCTTTGGACCGTGGAAGGAAACCAGAGCACCTGGAGAAAACCCATGCAGACACTAGGAGAAGGTGCAAACTCCGCACAGATGGTGACCCAAGGCTGGAATTGAATCCGGATTCCTGGCACTTTGAGGTAGCAGTGCTAACCAGTGTGCTACCGTGCCACCCAATTCCCCTGAAGATGTGCAGGTTAGGGGAATTGGCTATGCTGAATTGCCCTTAAGCTCCAAAAATGAGTAGTGTTCAAATCACGTTGGATATTTCAAGGTGTTCTGTGAAGCTCACCTGGCCTGTAACATTTCACGTTGAATTTGGCGAGGATGAGTATGAGATGTTTCACTTCAGGTGTAATCCAACTGACCCACGAGGAGCTTTATCAAAAACAAAGTTTAATTAAGAATATTATTAACATGTATAGTAAGACAATTAGTTAGAACTTGTAACAATTACAAACTACAAACACAACAATCACGATAATGTACAACTCCTAAGGAATATCTCTAATGTGTTCCAACCAAATGCAACATCCAATACACAAAACCCTCCAAATAAGCATAGTAGGTTCATATGTTACAGGAATCCAGTCTTCTGGGTTGAGTGCTGAAAATCCTGAAGGAAAAAGATAAAAGACAGAATGTCCGGGATGCATGTTATGCTGGCTGCTTTTCCTGAGGCAGTGGGAAGTGGAGTCAATGGATCGGAGGCTGGTTTGTGCGATGGATTGGGCTACATCAATAATGGCATTATGTTGATATTGTTGCATTACCTGTGAATATCTGTCAATAGTGAGGAACATTGCGTGTTCCAGGGGATACACTTTCAGATGGCACCAGAAAACAAGGCAAAGCTAAACGTAGCCTTTCTCATCTTTACAGATTTGATGTTTGTTTACCAGAAATAACCAAAAGACACAAAGAATTCCACAGGCTATATTGAGCAGGTAGTAAGAGATGCTGAGTTGGTGGATCAGGGAGTGAATGGCGAAGGGTTCAGCAGCATCCTGGGGTGAGGAGAGAGCAACTTCGATGTTCTACACTCACTGTCAGAGATTCCCGGGAATATTCTGGGCTGACTGCTAGCTGTTAGGTTATCTTTAACTCTTCCAACAGCTATAAGGTATAACCAAGCCTGACCTCCGCCCCCATCCCAATAATCAGTAAACCAGCTAACGTGGACCTGACCCTCTATGAATCACGTCTATCATAAATCAGCAAATCTCCATTGTACCTCATGCACTCTCTAGGACACCTTACCCACCTCCATTCACACTCATTCTCGTATACACACACACACTCTCCCACACGCGCACACACACTCTCCCACACGCGCACACACACTCTCCCACACGCGCACACACACACACACTCTCTCTCTCTCACACACACACACGCGCACGTACACACGCACACACACACACACGCTCTCTCTCTCTCAGACTCTGCACAGACACTGATATAAGCCGGGGATCGAACTGGGATCCCTGGCACTGTGAGACAGCAGTGCTAAACACTGTGCCACCTATTGAGGGTCAAATGCAGGCAAATGGGGTCAGTTCCGTTTCGAAAACCTGGTCAGCATGGACAAAGCATCTCCTCCCCTTTTCCTCACATTTTGTTTGCAGTTTGCAGTTTTAATCCAATTAGTTTTTGAAACTTTGGTTGAATCATGCCTCCTGCACAGTCCCAGCGATATTTCAGATCCTAACAACTCAGGGGGTAAAGAAAAAATTTTTTCCCGCTCACACGGCTTCTTTTACCAGGATGACGCCTGGTTTCTTTACTCAGAGGGTAGTAAGGGCGTGGAATGCCCTGCCTGCAGCAGTTGTGGACTCGTCAAGTTTAAGGGCGTTCAAATGGTCAGTGGACAGGCATAGGGATAGCATTGGAATAGTTTAGGATAGAGGGTCATAAAATTGGTTCCAATGGTCTGCGCGACATCGAGGGCTGAAGGGCCTGTACTGCGCTGCAAATGTTCTATGTTCAAAGTCCTATGGTACGGAGGGCATTAGTTATGAGAGAGGTTGGAGAAATGTGGTTTGAGGGGAGACCTGATGGAAATCTACAAGATTATGAGAGGCACGGACAGTGAGAAGCTTTTTCTCAGGATGGAAGAGTCAATTACTTCTCAGGGGCACCTGGACAGGTAGGATGGGAATAGAGGGATACGCACCCCGGAAGGGTTGGGGGTTTTAATTCAGTCGGGGCAGCATGGTTGGTGCAGCCTTGGAGGGGCCGAAGGGTCTGTTGGGTTAAAGGGTAATTTGAGGCTGAGGCTTCAGGCCCACACCTATCTGAAGGTCAGAGAGGCAAACCAGTAAGAAGCTCTGAACAGTTTTATTGTGTTTCTTTGATAGAATATTTGATAGAATGCTTTGTCAGATATTCTTCTGTGTCTTCTATTTTGCATGCTTAAGTTTCATCTTTTGTTTTAATACCCTTACTAATTCTTAAAATTCCAACAATTACCAATGGTGTTATGTGCTTTTATGTTCAGTAGCTTTACTTCATTCTGTGACACAAAGAAAGCAGGGAGCAGCAGATTAGACACATTTCAATCTGAGATCCGACTTGTTTAACATTCATGTCATCTGCAGTGGTACCATTGTGATATAAAAAGTATTGGATTGAAAGGGGTTAACTGAACCTGTTTGTTTAGTGACTGTAATTAATGTCAGTCTCCGTGGATTCTCATTGTGTCACTGGAGGGTTTCCTTCTCCTATCAATAAGAGACTCCTTTCAATGTGATATCCCATAATGTCTGCAGGCTTGCTACCAACAAGAACAGAGATTAGCAGTTCCAGAGAAAGGGCTGGAGAGATCAGAGTCTGAGAATAATGGATTAGAGAGTTCCAAAAATGTGTCAATCGATTAGAATGTTACAACAACGGATCAGAATCTGAGAACAATCGACTGGAATGTTACAACAATGGATCAGAATCTCAGAACAATGGATCAGTATGTTAGAACAATGGATCAGAATCTGAGAACAATGGATCAGTATGTTACAACAATGGATCAGAATCTGAGAACAATGGATCAGAATGTTACAACAATGGATCAGAATCTGAGAACAATGGATCAGAATGTTACAACAATGGATCAGAATCTCAGAACAATGGATTGGAACATTACAGCAATGGACAGGGGTATGACCGGAGCAATTTACTGGCTTAATCTAGATTCGATAAGATTGACGCTTGCTGATCGCATCTATTACGTACTTCGAATTATCCAAGGGATTTACTATCCCCTTCTGGCTGTTGTTGGTGTCCCTAGTAAGTGTCTCCATCCAGCAAATAATCCTATAAAGCATGTTTTACCTCTTTTTGTAATTTCCATTTATGAAAAATGATGGCACTGTAGTCACTAACTCCATTTCCTATCCATCCCCATTCCCCACTCTGCCGATTATCTGAAGCTGAATCGGACTATTCACACACTCCAAGGTCCATTTCACCCTGACATCATTTCTCCCTCCACATCCTCTCCTGACCCATTCCTGTCTACTGCGCCCTCCATCAGACCACATACATACATATGCCACCTCTGCTTTAGCCCCGCTGCTGGATAACCTTTGCCAGATTTGCCAAAGTCCCTTGACGCCACACTCAGTGAATGAGGCACTGACGTCAAGAGCTGTCACTCTCACCTCACCTCTGGAATTCAGCTCTTTTTTCCATCTTTGAACCAAGGATGTAATGAGGTAGGAAGCTGAGTGACGCTGGTGAAACCCAAACTGGGCATCACTGAGCAGGGTATTGCTGAGCAGATTGATAGCACTGTCAATGACCCCTTCCATCACTTTACTGACCTGCTCAGTAAGGAGAAATCAGGAGGTGCTATTAATAGACGTGTTAGAATTCAGAAAGATACAACTGGCGTAAAGGTACGTCATCTGAATGCCTGTAGCATTCGAAACAAGGCAAATGATTTGACAGCACTGTGAATGAGTATGATTTGGTGGCCATTACACAGACACGATTACAGGATGGTCACGACTGGGAGTTGAATATCCAGGATTATCAAACTGTTCAGAGGGACCAACAGGAAGGTAAGTGAGGTGCTGTAGCTCTGATATTTAAGGATGACATCAGAGCAGTAGTGAGAGATGACCTCGTTCTATGGAAAAAAAGGCTGAATTCATTTGGGTGAAAATTAGAAATAGTAAGGAGAAATCTATAGGCGTAGTCTATAGACCACCAAATCATGACATCGCAGTGGGGTGAGAAATAAACAAACAAAATAACTGATGCACGGAAAAATGATCCAGCAATTATCACGGGGGATTTTAATCTACACATCAATTGGTCAAATCAGATCGGTCAAGGCAACCTTGAAAAGGAGTTCACAGAATGTATCCGCGATAGCTTCTTTGAACAGCATGTAATGGAACCGACAAGGGAGCAAGCTGTCCTAGATCTGGTCCTGTGTAATGAGACAGAAATAATTAAAGATCTCACAGTTAGGGATCCTCTTGGAAGAAGCGATTAAGGTATAGTTGAATTTAAAATCCAGATGGATTTTGTAATGCACTTTGGCAGGAACAAAGTAATGCACTTTGGCAGGAACAATAAATGTGTAGAGTATAGGGCTAATGGTAGGGCTCTTAATAGTGTTGAGGAACAGAAGGATCTTGGTGTATGTGTCAATAGATCCTGAAAGTAGGCAGTCAAGTGGATAAAGTTGTTAAGAAGGCTTATGGAGTCTTAGGTTTTATTGGTAGGGGGATTGAATTTAGGAGCCGCAGCATCATGTTGCAGCTGGACAAAACTCTAGTGCGGCCGCACTTGGAGTATTGTGTGCAGTTCTGGTCGCCACATTATAAGAAAGATGTGGAGGCCTTGGAGAGGGTACAGAGGAGGTTTACCAGGATGTTGCCTGGTATGGAGGGCAGGTCCTATGAGGAGAGGTTGAAGGATTTGAGGTTGTTTTCGTTAGAAAGGAGGCGGCTAAGAGAGGATCTTATTGAAGCATATAAGATGATTAGAGGTTTAGATAGGGTGGACAGTGATAGCATTTTTCCTAGGATGGAGAAAGCTAGCACGAGGGGACACAGCTTTAAATTAAGGGGTATGAGTTATAGAACGGATATCAGAGGTAGGTTCTTTACTCAAAGAGTGATTAGGGAGTGGAATGCCCTGCCTGCAGCTGTTGTAGATGCGCCAAGTTTGGTGGCGTTTAAGAGGTTAGTTGATAAGTATATGGATGAGAAGGGAATGGTTTAGTTAGGAGGGGCATTGCTTTTTTTATTTTGGTCGGCACAACATCGAAGGCCGAAGGGCCTGTTCTGTGCTGTATTGTTCTATGTTCTATGTTCTATGGAGCATGAGAAGATAAAATCTCAATCCCGGTGTCTTGTCCTTAAACAAAGGAGACTACAGTAGGATGAGGGAGGAGTTGGCTAAGGTAGACTGGGAGGAAAAACTTCACGGTGGGACAACTGAGGAACAGCGGAGGACTTTCAAAGTGATCTTTCACAGTGCTCAGCACTGTGTACCTTTAATAAGGACTGTAGAAAAAGAGATAATAAGTCATAGATATCTAAGGAAATTGAGGAAGGTATCAAATTGAAAGAAAATGCATACAAAGTGGCATTCTATAAAAGTCTACCAGAAATCAAGGCAAAAAGCTACAAGAAAAGTAAGATGAATTATGAGTAAACTAGCTCCGAATATAAAAACAGATAGCAAAAGTTTCTACAAATAAATGTAAAATGAAAAAGAGTGGCTCCATTAGAAGATGAGAAGTGAGATTTAATAACTGGAAATGAGGAAATGGCCAAGGCATTGAACAAATATTTTGTGTCGGTTTTCACAGTGGAAAAGACAAATAACATGCCAAAAGTTAATGACAAGAAGATAATAGCAGGTGATGATCTAGAAACTCACATTATCACGAAAGAGGTAGCGTTCAGTAAGCTAACGGGGATAAAGGTAGACAAGTTTCCTGGTCCTGATACAGTGCAGCAGGAAAGAAGCTGTTCTTGATTCAGCTGGTACATGAACCCAGATCTTTCATGACAGAAAAAGATGGAAGAGAAAATGCCTGGGGTGCACGTGGTCCTTGATAATGTTGGCTGCTTTTCCCAAGGAAGCAGGAATTGTACAAAAAAATAAAGAAAACTACAGTACAGGAACAGGCCCTTCGGCCCTAAAAGCCTGTGCTAATCAGGTTGTCCTATCCAGACCAATCGCCTCTATCCCTCTAAGCCCCACCTGCTTATATGTTTCTCCAGATAAGTTTTACATGATGCTGACGCGTCTGCCTCACTTGTCAATGCATTCGAGGCCCTCACTACCCTCTATGTAAAAACCTTCCCCGTACATCTCCACTGAAACTTTCCCCTTATCTTCAACTTGTGCCTTCATGTGATTGTCATTTCTGCCCTGGGAAAAAGCTTCCAACTGTTCACCCTATCCACACCCTTCATAATTTTGTAAACATCTATCAGGTCATCACTCAGCCTCTGTCATTCCAGGGTGAACAGTCCATGTTTAACCAATCTTTCCTCATGAATAATACCCTCCATATCAGGAACAATCTGGTAAACCATTTCTGCGCTGTTCCCAAAACGTCCGTATCCTTCTGATAGTGTGATGACCAGAACTGGACACAGTATTCTAAATGTGGCCAAATAATGTTTTTCATGTCTAATATAATTTTTATACTCAATGCCTTGTCTGATGAAGACAAGTACGCTTTCTTCACCACCTTTTCTACCTGCTTTTCCAATTTAAAGATCTATGGACTTGCCGATCCAGAACTTTCTGTGTGTCTGTGCTTCTGATGGTTCTGCCATTCATTTTATAGCTCCCACTTCAATTGGACATACCAAAATGAATCACCTCGCAGTTGTCTGGATTAAATTCCATTTGCTATTTCTCCCTCAAATTTCCAGCCTATTTACATCCTACTGTATTCCCTCACAATCTTCGTCACTATCCACAAATCTAGCTCTCTTAGTATCATCCACAAACCTGCTGATCAAGCCACTCCATTTTCTTCCAAGTCATTTATATATATTACAAAAAGCAGAGGTCCCAGCAATGATCCCTGCAGAACACCATTAGTTATAGACTCTATTCATAAAAGCGCTTCCATCACTATCCTCTGGCTTCCATGGCAAGCCAGTTCTGAATCCGTCAAGCTTGTTCACTCCTGATCCCGTCTGATTTAATCTTTTGTGCCAGCCCGCCGTACGGGCCTTGTCAATTGTTTTACTAAAGTCCATGTAGACAACATCCACACTCCTTCCCTCATCAATCATTTCTCTCACCTCCTCAATTATCTTAATTAACTTAATGAGGCGTCGTTCACAATGCTAATAAACACAGACTGAGTCAATGGGTAGAAGGTTGATTTGCATCATGAACTGGGTTATATCCACCACCCACTGTAGTTTTTTCCTGGTTTGGATATAATAGGTGTTATACCAAGCTATGACACATCCAGAAAGGATGCTTTCCGTGGTACATGGCTCATAATTGTAGTAGACATGACAAATTTCTCTAGCTTTCTGAGAAATGAGAGGTGTTAGTGGGTTTTCTTAACTATAACATCCGTATAGAGGAACCAGGGCAGATTGTTGGTGATCTGGCCACCTCGAAACTGGAAGCTCTTGACAATTTCCACTTCATTCCCATTGATGTAGGTGGGGATGTCCTCCACTACACTTCCTGAAGTTAATGGCTATTTGCTTCATTTTACTGACATTAAGGGAGACATTATTGTCATCGTAGCAAGGAAAACAGAGAGAATCCTTCAGGTTTCCAATGCTTTCAGCCACCATCCTATGGACTGCAAGGAAGTGATCTCTATAAATTTTAATCTCTAATAATCTAGGTGCAAGTCAATTCTCTGGAAATCATCTTTTCTTACATGTGTCTTTGAAGAGTGAACGTTTGTTGTGGTTTACATTTTGGTTTTGCAATGATTAAATATTTATCCTTTTTCCCATACAACTCATGGCACTGGACAGGTTAAAGCACTCTTTCTCTGGAATACGCATTCTTGGCAAAAAGAGAAAAGTGGGAAAAAGAAAACCTATCCCAGAATCCCTCCCCTGCCATATTGCTGGAATCCACTCGGTCAAGCTGTGTCCATTCCCTCCTTGCCTTCAGTTGTTGTTATTTACTCTATCAGCCCTCCATAAGGGGAGGAGATTGGCCTTGCGCTATTGTCACTAGACCATTAATATAGGAACTCAGCTAACGCTGGGGGAGACAGGTTCGAATCCCGCCACAACAGCTGGTGGAATTTGAATTCAGTAAAATATATCTGATAATAAGAATCTGCTGATGACTATCAAACCATTAACATTCGTCAGTGGAAGGATATTTGCTGTCCTCATCTGGTCAGGCCTACATGTCACTCTGGAACAACAGTAAAGAACAAAGATAAAAGAAAATTACAGCTTGGGAATCAGTCCTTCCACCTACCACCAGTCATGCTGCCTGTCTAAACTAAAATTCATCCACTTCTGGGGACCGTATCTCTCTATTCCCATTCTATAAATATATTTGTTCAGATCGCCCTTAAAAGTCAGTGATATCTGCTTCCACTATGTAAAAGACTTGCCTCGTGCATCTCCTTTAACCCTTGCACCTTGTACCTTAAACCTATTCCCCGAGTAATTGACTCTTCCATCCTGGGAAAAAGCTTCTGAATATCCACATGATTGACTTTCAATAACCCTACAAGGTAAGTAGAGATGGCCAATAAATGCTGGCCAGCCACTGACATCCATGTCTTATGATTGAATAATTAAAAAAAGTTCATAGCCGTTCCTATCAATTCTTTCCGATCTCTCTAAACAGCAACATGTTAGAAATCACAACTGCTCCTCATTCTCAATCAAAGAATGGGACTTGTATCTTCCTGGCAGTCTGATGTGTCTTTTCATAATTTAATTCCTATCCTTACAGTGAACATGATCACAATCGTCATCCTGGCTCGCAAACAATGTGGTCTCTCCAAATGTGTCACAACTTACCTGGTGTCCATGGCAACGGCAGATCTACTCGTCATTATCCTCGACCTGATACTGAGACACATTCCAATTGTTTTCTTGGAACAGTTTCTTTTCCTGCGGAAATTCCCTGTGTGTAACATCCACGCCATCCTGCTTTACGCAGCCACTGACTGCTCCGTCTGGTTCACCGTCACCTTCACCTTCGATCGATTTGTGGCCATTTGTGGAACAAAGCTGAAAAGCAAATACTGCAGTGAGAAAACTGCCCGTGTGGTTCTGGGAACAGTGGCTGCGCTCAGCTGTGTAAAAAACATTATCTGGTATTTTATATTCCGACCTTATTACTGGATGATGAACCAACCTGCATTTTGCTTTCTGAATGAGCATGTTTCTCTATCAGAGGCCTGGGTAGCGATCGAGTTCCTCCATTACATTCTAACCCCAGGTATCCCATTTGTCCTCATTCTGCTGCTCAATGCTCTCACAGTCCAACATATTATAGTGAGCAGTAGGGCTCGCAGGCGACTCCGGGCTCACGGCAGTAAGGAGAGTCCCAAAGACCCAGAGATGGAGAGTCGAAAGAAATCCATTATTTTACTGTTTATTATCTCAGCCAATTTCATCTTGTTATGGTCACTGTTCATGATGTTTTCTATATGGAAACGAATGTATGAGTTGGGGTATGAATCTATATTTCTAGATGATATTGTTCAGGAAATTGGCTTCATGCTACAGCTCCTGAGTTGCTGTACAAACACTGCTATTTACGCCGTTACCCAGACTAAGTTCAGAGAGCAGTTCAAGAAAGTGCTCAAGTATCCCTTTACTACAATTCTTCAATTCATTAAAAGATGAGGAGAGCTGAATCACTGAGAATTACAAAATATTTCTCTATTGAATTTAACACTTCCAATGGGCGTGGGCGCATTCCTGCCACTGAGGAAATTGAAGCTGCGGCTGCAACTCGGACATTGCATGGTGGGAAAGCAGAGGCAAGTGGGTCAAGTTGGTGGGATCAGAGACGAAGTGAAGTCCCAGGGCACACCTAGACAGCTACAATCCCCCAACTCCTGGGGTTCTAGACTAAAGGAATTGGTGGGTGCATTCAGAGTCAATATCTCTTTGCAGAGAGACAGACAGACAGAACAAGAGAGTCATGTACAGAGAATGAAAGAAATAGTGAGAGGTGCAGAGAGAGACAGAGTTGAAAGTTCCAAAAAGGACTCTTCAATTTCCAATTTCTTCACCCATATATGGTGGTAAATTCAATAACCAATGAGTAAAAGTTCAGTTAAAACACCTGGTGAAAAAATGGTGAATGCACCATATGGGATCTGACTGTAGACTTTAATCCCTGATGATATTCATACTTCAGCTGTCTCCAGATGCAGGGCTTATGATTCAGGATAAAGGGTAAACCTTTCAGGACTGAGGTAAGGAGAAATTTCTTCACCCATATATGGTGATAAATGTGTGGAATTCACTCCCACAGAAAGTAGCTGAAGGCCACAATGTATGATTTCAAGAAGTGATTAGATATAGAGCTTGGTTTTGAGGGAAATAGTGGGAAAGCAGGAGCAGGATATTGAATTTGATGATCAGCCCAGGTCAAAATAAATGGCGGAGCAGGTTCGATGAACTAATTGGCCTCCTCCTGCTTCTATTTCCTATGTGTTTATTTCGACCCTACGACACTGAAGAAATGGTCAATATATTTCCAAGTCAGGATGCTGATTGGCTCAGCGGGGATCTGTCAGGTGTGAGTCTGTCACCTTTGTCCTTCTAGATGACAGAGGTCACAGCGATTGGAAGGTGCAGGATCTCATCAGTGAAGAAAGTAGGCAGCAGCTTGGTCCTTGCATTGGACAAAAAATGAGTGCGAGCCAATCAGCCTGAAACATGTTTTTGGACAAGTCTAGTCAGAGAGAGAACAGACATCATGACATCGCGTTAAATGAACTGCAAGCAGGAATTGAGAAACTGAGAAACGGGGTTGGGGGAGGCGGGTGGGGGGGAGACATGGACCATAGCTGGGGAGGAGTGAGTTGTTGCTGCAGAGGAGGGAGGGGGTGGAGGCAGGTGGGGGATGAACTCCAACACACATACTTTAAAGCAACTGGTAGTTACAGCTTTTGTAATTTGCAAACAAAGCTTAATAAAAGCATCACCATGTCTAAGTGGAAACATTCAGTCACTGTGAGGGAGTGTTATTGGCAGATTGACCACTGTGGGGTGTGCGGGGGGAATCCAACACTCGTAATCCAAAGAACCTGCTAATTAGCATTTTTGTAACGTGCAAAAGGGATGTTTGATATTATTTGATTTAGTATCGTACCTTGAATTCACTTAGTGAAAAATACAGTTTCTTGCACACTATACTCCCAAAGCATACTGTTCATAAAGGAGGACAGGATGCAGAATGTAGTGTTACAGTCATAGCTAGGGTGCAGAGAAAGATCAACTTAATGTGAGGTAGGTCCATTCAAAGGTCTGACAGCAGCAGGGAAGAAGCTGTTCTTGAGTCCGTTGGTACATGACCTCAAACTTTTTCCCAATGGAAAAAGGTGGAAGAGAGAATGTCCAGGTTGCATGATATGCTGGCTGGTTTGCTGAGGCAGCAGTAAATGTAGACAGAGTCAATGGATGGGAGGCTGGTTTGCGTGATGGATTGTGCTATACTCATGACCTTCCTTGTAATCTTGGGTAGACAGAAGCCATACCAAGCTGTGATACAACCAGAAAGAATGCTTTCTATGCTGCATCTGTAAACATTGGTGAGAGCCGTCGCCAACATGCCAAATTAATTTCGCCTTCTGAGCAAGTTAAAGTGTTGGCATATTGTGTAGACATGGGGGGACCAGGACAGGTTGAACACCTAAAAACTTGAAGTTCTCGACCCTTTCTACTTCATTCACTTTGATGTAGACAGGGGCATGTTTGCCTCTACGCTTCCTGAAGTAGATGACAATCTCCTTCATTTTGTTGACATTGAGAGAGAGATTATTGTCGCTGCACCAGTTCACCAGATTCCCTATCTCATTCCCCTACTCTGTCCCATCATTGAATAGCCACACGGTCATAGATGTATAAGGAGTATGGTAGGAAGCTGAAAACAGAGCCTTGTGGGGCACCAGTGTTGAGGATGATCATGGAGGATATGGGAGATAGGTAGGATATTGAATTCGATGATGAGCCAGGATCAAGATAAATGTACCAAATGGCCCATTCATTCTGCCACTGGTGACAGAGAGTCATCTAGACTTGAAACTTTGGCTCTTCCCACTGATGCTGACGGGGCTGCTGGCATTTTCCTGTTTTTGTATCCCATTTATGGCATGTATTGCTGCCGTAAGGCTGCCCTACATTAGATTCGGTTGGTAATGGAGCAATGGCGGCTCCGTTTCCCATAATGCCCGGCGGTTGGGAAAGGCCTCCATCACTGACCAGGGTCGCACCGGTTCGCACATGCGCAACTTCCGCAACAACAGCCGCTTTTTCTTTATTATCTTTTACCTTTTCACCGGTCAGACTATCTGGTCCCTCTTGATTCTGAAGAGTCGCTTCTCCTTTAGGCTTATTGGATTTAAAATGAACGGGAGACGGTGACGGTAGTCCGTCAAGTCAATACCGCCGCCGCTCGGAGCTCAACAAAAAGCAGGGATTGGGCTCGACTGGACAAGAGGCCACTCTCGGAGGACCAGGGACAGAGTGGGAGGTGTGGAGAGAAGCAACACAGGCCCCTAGTGGACAGGAGGGGTACAGCAGCAGGAGAAGTCTCTTCAGAAAAGTTGTTACAAACAACTGAATCAGGATATTGAATTTGATCATCAGCCCAGGTCAAAATAAATGGCAGAGCAGGCTCAACGACCCACTTGGCCTGATCTCTACGAATGAATGAATTGATCTCAATTATTAGTGCCCCCTGTCAATTAGAAGTACCCCCTGTCGATTAGGAGTGTCCCCTCTCAATTAAGAGTGTCCCCTGTCAATTAGGAGTGTCCTCTTCAATTAGGAGTGTCCTCTTCAATTAGGAGTGCCCCCTCTCAAATCGGAGTGTCCCCCTGTCAATTAGGCGCGCTCTTGTCAATTAGGAGTGACCCCCTGTCAATTAGGAGTGCCCCCTGTCAATTAGGAGTGTCCCCCTGTCAATTAGGAGTACACACTGTCAATTAGGAGCGTCCACTGTCAATTAGTAGCGTCCACTGTCCATTAGGAGTGTCCCCCTGTCAATTAGGAGTATCCCCCTGTCAATTAGGAGTGTCCCCCTGTCAATTGGGAGTACCCCCTGTCAATTAGGAGCGTCCACTGTCAATTAGGAGCGTCCACTGTCCATTAGGAGTGTCCCCCTGTCAATTAGGAGTGTCCCCCTGTCAATTAGGAGCGTCCACTGTAAATTAGGAGTGTCCCCCTGTCAATTAGGAGTACCCCCTGTCAATTAGGAGCGTCCACTGTCAATTAGGAGCGTCCACTGTCAATTAGGAGTGTCCCCCTGTCAATTAGGAGTGCCCCCCTGTCAATTAGGAGTGCCCCTGTCAATTAGAAGTGCCTCTCCATCAATTAGAAATTGCCCGTGTCAATTAAGGGTGCCCTATTAAATAAATAAATAGTTGCATTCTGTCCTTGTTTGTCTCAGTAAAGTTTAACTCTTGGAAGGAGTTTAAATTTAAAGCCCAGGAAGACTTTCCAAAAAGTGTAAGTAATGACACATAAGACTTTCAGGGCTGTGGGAGGAAAGTGGAGCACCCGGAGGAAACCCAAGGAGACACGGGGAGAATGTAAGACAGACAGTCACCTGAGGCCAGGATCAAACCCTGTTCCCTGGTGCTGTGAGGCAGCAAAGCCAACTGCTGTGCTCACCATGTCCTCCTGTGGCACTGAGGCCAACGATACTTTAACAGGTCATTACTTACACTTTTTGGCCAGTGAATGCCAGCGCAATGGGTTCCGAGAGAAAACTGGCTATAATTTCCTTGGTAAACTTTGCAACTCAATCCCAAGTTTCCAAAACCGATGTGTCCAGTAATGACACAAGTGACTTTCAGGTCAGGAGGAGACAGTTCTGAGCTGCTTTGAGGGAAATGATTCTTCCATAAGTTCTGCCAATTCATTTCTCCATGTACAATAACGCCCACATTTGTTTTTGAAGGTCCCAAGCCACCCTCGACTCTCACATTTCTCCTTCTATGTAATTGTTCAAATCTCGTCGGACCTGACAACCGTTCCAACTTCCTTTTCAAATTCCTTTCGGTTGCTCTTGCTATTTCTATCGGTCTCTCCCACTCCTCAGAGTCAGTTTCTCTGCTCTTACACCCGACAACTGATTTAAATAATCAGATCGTTTGCAAGTGACAGAATTATTCAGATATTGTACATCTATGGTCCATTTCAAACATAAACCTCAGCTTCTAAATTCACCAACAAAGAGAGAGAGAGAGATTGCAGACATCGGCACAAACAATGCCGAGCGGGACTGCCTTCGGTGAAACTGGCACTTGCGATCGAATTACACACAAATAATCAAATAAATCAGGAATTCATTCACCTTAAACACAAGAGGAGTTACTATTTTTCTTCATTCATTCATTCGTGGGACATGGGTGTCACTGGCTGGGCCAGGACACTAGGACACAAACTTCAGGCCTTTGGAGAAGAACGAAAAGGTGGCAGGGGAAAAGTATTTTTTTGAAGTATCGAGTTGTTTGGGAGTCTGAGAGGCTGGTGGGGAACACACTAAATTGTAACTTTCCGAAAGCAATTGGAGAAATACTTGGGGGGGTGGGGGGGAAGAAATCGACAGACTCTACCAAAGGGCTAGCACTGGACATGGACCAAATGGTCTGATGCACTGTGTTCCGCGGCCTGATGAGGAGATGAAGGGGATCCCAATCTGTAATGTTGGGATTGACCAAGTTGCGTGTGTGTGTTGGTTACATCTCACCTCAGAGAGATCGAGAGGAGTGGCCATTCTAAAAGCTGGTCTCCAAATTCTCAGGTGAGGGCAAGGACAGACTCTTCCATGAAAGGATAAGGAACTTTGGATCCTTCTTCCTGGGAGTTAGGTGCTCCTCACTCATTCTGCTACTGCTGGGAGCACTGACCGCGTCCTCAAAATTAGGTAGGACCTCCGAGCTTCCAAAAAATCCTGGAATAAAGAGGAGAATGACACATGCAGCAAAGACAAAGCCAGCAGCGGAGATGAAGGAAACAGCAAAACTTCCTGTCCGATCTCACAGAAACCCTGGGTGGAGACAGATAGAGAGAGAGAGAGAGAGAGAGATGAAGCGGTTGTTTCCAAACAACTTATTTCACTCCAATTTTAATAAATGTTATGTGAATACAATTACCGCAAATACTGAGGGCCATTCCAGTAAATGAACACTTCCCATTTCAGTCTCCATGTCCTCATCAAACACTCCCAGGACAGGTACAGCACGGGGTTAGATACAGAGTAAAGCTCCCTCTACACTGTCCCCATCAAACACTCCCAGGACAGGTACAGCACGGGGTTAGATACAGAGTAAAGCTCCCTCTACACTGTCCCCCATCAAACACTCCCAGGACAGGTACAGCACGGGGTTAGATACAGAGTAAAGCTCCCTCTACACTGTCCCCCATCAAACACTCCCAGGACAGGTACAGCACGGGGTTAGATACAGAGTAAAGCTCCCTCTACACTGTCCCCATCAAACACTCCCAGGACAGGTACAGCACGGGGTTAGATACAGAGTAAAGCTCCCTCTACACTGTCCCCCATCAAACACTCCCAGGACAGGTACAGCACGGGGTTAGATACAGAGTAAAGCTCCCTCTACACTGTCCCCCATCAAACACTCCCAGGACAGGTACAGCACGGGGTTAGATACAGAGTAAAGCTCCCTCTACACTGTCCCCCATCAAACACTCCCAGGACAGGTACAGCACGGGGTTAGATACAGAGTAAAGCTCCCTCTACACTGTCCCCATCAAACACTCCCAGGACAGGTACAGCACGGGGTTAGATACAGAGTAAAGCTCCCTCTACACTGTCCCCCATCAAACACTCCCAGGACAGGTACAGCACAGAGTTAGATACAGAGTAAAGCTCCCTCTACACTGTCGCCCCATCAAACACTCCCAGGACAGGTACAGCACATGGTTAGATACAGTGTAAAGCTCCCTCTACACTGTCCCCCATCAAACACTCCCAGGACAGGTAAAGCACGGGGTTAGATACAGAGTAATGTTCCCTCTACACTGTCTCCCATTCAAACACTCCCAGGACAGGTACAGCATGGGGTTAGATACAGAGTAAAGCTCCCTTGAAACTGTCCCCCCAACAAACACGCCCAGGACAGGTACAGCACGGGGTTAGATACAGACTAAAGTTCCCTTTACACTTAACCCATCAAATACTCCCAGGACAGGGAAGGCTTTCATCATTGATTCTTTTTGTAGCTTCCATATTGTCATTGGCCACCACTCCTGGTGAGGCTGAAGGGTTGCTGAAAGGACCAGCAACTCCCAGAGGGAGGACGTCACACCCACCACAACTGCCACTGGGAAAAACCATGTCACAGGGTCTGTAAAGGCCGGCGCAAATGAAGTTGGGGCCTAATTGGGACTTAATTCCCTTATCCAAGAATAACTGCCGTGGATTTGCCACTCGTTTTCGAGCAACCTTTCTGCTCCGACCACTAACTGGGAATGTGGACTCAAATCCAGCTACGGCAGATGGCAAAATTTGAATTCATTAAAAATCTGGAATTAAAAGTCTAACGATAACCATGAAACCTTTGTCAATTGTCGAAGAAACCCATCTGGTTCACTGATGCCCCTTTTGCGCGAAGGAAATCTGCTTTGTTTGGTCTCCGTGTGAGTCCAGAGCCACAGCGATGCGGCTGAATCTTAATTGCCCTCCAAAATGGCCCTCCGAGCGACACTCAGATCAAGGGGCAATTAGGGATGGGTAATGAGTGCTGGGGCCAGCTCAGCAATGCCCACATACTGTGAACGAATAAAAAATAAGATGCTCTTTCAGAGACTCAATACAGACTCAAAGAATAAAGAAACGTCCAGCATAGGAACAGACCTTTGGCCCTCCAGTCCTAAATCTGCTTCCCTTTATTTTGAGGCCATGCCCCCTACTTCTCGTTTCACCCGCCAGTGGAAACAACTTCCCTGCTTCTATCTTATCTATTCCCCTCATTATCTTATACGTTTCTATAAGATCTTCCCTCATTCTGCTGAATTCCAATGAGTATCGCCTCAGTCTACTCAGTCTGTCCTCATAAGCTAATCCTCTCAACTCTGGAATCAACCTAGTGAATCTCCTCTGCATTTCCTCCAGTTCCAGTATATCCTTTCACAAGGAGACCAAAACTATACACAGTACTCCAGGTGTGGCCTCACCAGCACCTTATACAGCTGCAACATAATCTCACTTTTTTAAACTCCATCCCTCCAGCAATGAAGGACAAAATTCCATTTGCCTTCTTAATGACCTGTTGCAAACCAACTGCACAAGGGCACTCAGGTCCCTCTGCACTGCAGCATGCTGCAATTTTTTTTTACCATTTATAGCAGTCCATTTTGCTGTTATTCCTACAAAAATGGATGACCTCACATTTATTAACATTGTACTCCATCTGCCAGACCCCCTCACCCATTCACTTAGACCATCTATATCCCATTGCAGACTTTCAGCATCCTCTGCACACTTTGCTCTGTGACTCATTTTAACACACTTTTTGACACACTTGATCCCCAACTCCAAATCATCTCTGTAAAGCATAAACAACTGCAGTCTGAACACTGATCCCTGAGGCACACCACTGATCACCAACCAGAAAAACACCCATTTACTCCCACTCTTTGCTATCAGTTAGAAACCAACTAATGTATAATTCTACCGTCTAATGCCATAATTTACCGTACCGTTCCGATTGATTTATTATTGTCACATGTATTAGCATACATGAAAAGTATCATTTCTTGTGCAGTATACAGACAGAGCTTACCATTCATAGAGAAGGTAAGGAGAGAGTGCAGAATGTAGTGTTGCAGACATAGCTAGGGTGTCGAGAAAGATCAACTTAATGCAGGGTAGGTCCATTCAAAAGTCTAATGACAGCAGAGAAGAAGTTGTTCTTGAGTCGATTTGTACTTGTTCTCAGACTTTTGTATCTTTCTCCTGATGGAAGAAGGTGGAAGACAAAATGTCCAGGGTGTGTGGGTCCTTAATTATACTGGCTGCTTTGCCGAGGCAGCGGGAAGTGTAAACAGAGTCAATGAATGGGAAGCTGGTTTGCGTGATGGACTGGGCTTCATTCATGATCCTTTACAGGTTCTTGATGTATTGGTTAGTACAGGAACCATACCAAGCTATGGGACTGGATAAGATACTCTTTTCATTCATACTGTTAGTTACAAACCTCAAAACAAGTTCAAACAAAATTGTCAACTAAAGTTTGCCTTTCATAATTTGGTGCTGGCTCTCATGTAAACAGGTGACCTTTCCCCAGTACAAAATAAACACAATGAGGCTGAATTAATTACACCTCAATTAATTTCGACAACGTGAATATTCAGAGCAGCATACACGCTGGTCTGTTCCAGGAGAAAAGTGTCGCTGCTTCATAACCTCAATCATACTCCAATCACCCAGAGACAAAAATAACATAGGCAAAAGTGAAAATTTATTTTATTCTGAAATTAGAAAATGTAAATATTTCCCCACAGCACAGGATCAAAGTAATTTGACATATTATGAGGTTTAACTTTAATGTGTAAAGGTGCAAAGTATTTCACACTAAAGTTAGAACAAAGAACAAAAAAAATTATGGCACAGGATAGGCTCTTCAGCGCTCCAAGCTGCACCGACTATGCTACCCAACTGAACTAAAACCCCTTACTCTTCTATGTGTTTGTCAAAACGCCCTTCAAACATCACTATCATATCTGCTTCCACTACTGCCCCAGCAGCAAGTTCCAGGCACTCGCCATCCTCAGTGTAAAAACTTGCCTCGTACATCTCCTTTAAACCTTGCCCCTTCTAATTTAAACCTACGCCACCTAGTATCCACCCTAGGAGAAAGCGTTTGGCTATTCACTCTATCCATGTTCTTTATAATTTTGTGGACTTCCTCAAACGGTGAGAACAAACTAAGTTTCTCCAACCTCACCTCATAGCTAATGCCCTCCATACCAGACAACATCCTGGTAAATCTGAAAAAGGTGGAATAGAGATTGGGAATGGGGGGTGAAATAGGATGAATGGTTCTTCTAAAAGCAAATTACTGCGGATGCTGGAATCTGAAACTGAAAGAGAAAAGCTGGAAAATCTCAGCGGGTCTGGCAGCATCTGTAAGGAGCACGAAGAGCTGACATTTCCAGTCCAGATGAGCCTTTGTCAAAGCTAAAAGGCATAGAAAGTAGGAGATATTTATATATATGGTAAGGGAATGAAAGAAGAGTCATAGCCACAAAAACAAGGGGAAGGGCTGCTAATGATAGTCTATAGAGAAAATAGAAATTGTGAATGGCCAAAAGAGAGGAGCTGAAATCAGAGCATAAGCTGTGACAGATGAAAATGTGGAGGATGAGTGGGATAGAGGTAAAATTGAGGAAAAGGGAAGCAAAGGAGAAGAAAAGTATGGAGAAGAGGTATTAAATAGGGGGAAAGAGTGATGAGAAAGAAAAATAAAAGACAATAAGGAACTAAAAGGTAGAGAACAGTTAAAAATTAAATGAAATGAAAATAAAGGGATTGAGGTGGGGTACAACTAATCAATTGAAGTTGACGTTTCCTCTACATTGGATAGGCCAAATGTAGATTGTACCATCACTTTGCTTCAGTCTGTCTGCAATCAGGACCCTGAACTCCCCGTCACTTGCCATTTTAACATACCATCCTGCTCCCATATTTTTATATCTGTCCTTGGCTTGCTGCAATATTCCACTGGAGCTCAACCCAAACTGGAGAAACAGCATCTCATCTTCCCGCTAAACGCTTTACAGCCTCCCAGTCTCAACACTGAATTCAACAACTTCAGTTGATTAGTTCTGCTCCACCCCTTTTGTTTACTGTTCTCTGCCATTTTTCTTTATTTTCTCTCTATTTTATAACCCCTTTCTTTCCCTTTATTCCTCTTTTGCTTATCCTTCTCAGTTTTACCTCTCTTGAGCCGACACCATATCTTCGCCTGTCATTTCCACTTCTCTGCCGTTTGGCCGTTCGCAACTTCTATTCTCTCTCTGGACTGCCATTAGCAGCCTTTCCCCTTTTTTGTTTGCCTATAATCTTTCATTCCCTTACTCTACACTTTAAATATCTCCCCATTTTTTATGCCTGGACTCAAAACGTCAGCCTTTTTCTCTCTTTACTAGCAGACCTGCTGAGGTTTTCTCTTTTGGTGAATGGTTCTTATTGTTGGTGAATTTAATTTCCCAATGTCTCTAACAACTAAAAAAAACCCTTTGGGAAGGGAGACTGTGCCTGCTGCTGCTTCCTCTCATGTCCACTAGGGCACACTCCCACTCTCTTCAGGCGCTGCTCTTCACTCTGGTCCTCCGAGAGTCGCTTCTTGTCCGGCTGTTGCTCTTTGTCGAGCATAGGGGGGCCGCCATGTTGGCTTGAAGACCTCACCACCGCTTCTTGTTTATTTTAAATAAATCCAATAAATTAAAAGAAACAGCGACTCTACAGAATCCAGGGTAAACATACAGTCTGACAGGGGAGGAGGTTAAAAACAATATAAGTATTGCGGTGCGAAGCTGCGCATGTGCAGCGAGTTCTGCCTCCCAGAGTGCAGTGCGGCCCTGCAGGCTGATAGAGGCCTTTCCCAGCCGCGGGGCACCATGGGAAAAAGAGCCGCCATTGTTCCGTTACCAACACTGTCGACGGTCAGGAAGGAGGAGCAAATATCATAAATAAATAAGACTTGTATGTTAGTGTCACAAGTGGCTTACATTAATAATGAAATGAAGTTACTGTGAAAATCCCCTCGTAGCCACACTTCAGCACCTGTTTCGGTTCACCAAGGGAGAATTTAGTTCGGCCAATCACTCTAACTAGCACGTCTTCCAGGCTGAAGAAGGAACCCAGAGCACCCAGGGGAAACCCATACAAACACTGGGGGCGGGGGGGGCGGGGTGGGCGGAAACATGCAGATTCTGAACAAACAGTGACCCAAGCCAGGAATCGGACCACGTCCTTGGTGGTCTGAAGCAGCAGTACTAACCAGTGTGCCACAGGAGTGGGACATTTAGCCTTTGGAGCACCATTCAATAGATTGTGACTGATCTACCTCAAATCCATTTTCATCAGCTGTATCCCTGGTCTCTGATTCCCTTTGCTTCTAAAATTCAATGCATTGTGGTCTTGGACATATTCAGAAATGAACAGCCACAGCTGGGAATTTCAAACATTCACCATTCTGTGAAGTAGTGACGGTCTGTTGGCGTGACTGTGCAACTGCAAGATTGGGTGGAAGTTTGAATGCAGCACAAGACAGAGGAATACAGAAAGGAGAGACTGAAATCCTGGAAGTGGATCCCTGATGAAAGCATCCAAGAGAAAATGTTGTTTGGATGTAGATTCCAAAATGTCTTCTCCAACAGTGAAGTTTGGAAACACTCAGGCAGAAGTCAGATTCCGGCCACACCAGTTGGCTCAGTGTGAGAAACATTAGGAGGAAGATTTGATGAGAAATCCACAGAAATTATACTATGTGGCATCTGTCAGAGTGGCAGAGTGTGATGTATCTGACCACAGTTAGCCTGTTTGTTTTCAGGGACTGTGTAGTTACTGAGAACATTATACTGTAACTTGTGCAATCCTTATAAATCTGTGTGTATCTGTGAAAGTGAAGGTATTATAGTTCATCTTTTCCTGGTTAATAAATATTTTATCCTGTCATTTAAGGTTAAATGCCACTTTTGTGACTCTGTTCATCACCCCTGCAACAAAAAGTTGCAACCTATTCAGCCAGGGTTCCATTCTAGAACCTGTCTCTTCAGTATTAACATTATCTGGGATCGTATCAAAAAGTTTCAATAGATCCATCCTCAAACTGTAAGGAAAATCAGCCCATTCTACTCAATCTCTCACCATTGAATAAGTCCCTTATCACTGATAACAAGATAGTGATTGTTTTAATTAATACCAGAGAGAAGTAGAAGTGGGTACAATTTTATCTTTCAAAAAGCATTTAGATAGTTATACGGGTATGATGGGTAAAGAGGGAAATGGGCCAAATGTGGGCAATTGAAATTAGCTATGAGGTTTTAGAAAAAACCTGCATGAACAAGTTGGGCTGAAGGGCCTGTTTCCATGCTGTAAACCTCTACGACTCTATTTTCTTTATTAGTTTTGGGATTCCTTTTCTGTATTCTACAGTAAAGACAGCTAAAACATGCTTCTTCAAAGTCTCAATCATTTCCTTACTTCCCATTATTCATTCCCCAATCACATTCTCAAAGAGTCCAAAGCCAACTTTAGCTTGTCCTGTCTATTTTATATATCTGCAGAGCCTCTGGCAGACCAGGTCAGTTTGTACAGGTTGATGGCACGGTACAGAGTGGTTAGCACTGCTGCCTCATAGTGCCAGGGAGCCGGGTTTGATTCCCAGCTTGGATCACTGTCTATGTGAAGTCTGCACATTCTCCCTGTGACTGCATGGGTTTCCTCCAGTTTCATAGAATCCTTACAGCACAGAAGGAGGTCATTCGGCCCATTGAGTCTGTACCGACCACAATCCCACACGTTTATTCTGCTCATTGCCCCTGACACTACGGTCAATGTAGCATGGCCAACATGTAACTCATACATCTTTGGACTGAGGGAAGAAATCCATGCAGACATGACTTTAGACTTTTAAACCTACTCATGAAAAGAGGATGTGCAAACTCCACAGAGACAGTGACCCGAGGCCGGATTTGAACCCAAGACCCTGGCACCTTGAGGCAGCAATGCAAGTCACTGCGCCACTGTGCTGCCCCTTCCTCCCACCCTCTGAAAGACACGCTGGTTAGGAGCATTGGCCATGCTAAATTCTCTCTCAGTGTAACCCAGACAGGCGCCGGAGTGTCGTGATTTTCACAGCAACTTCATTGTGGTGTTAAGGTAAACCAACTTGTGACACTAACAAATAAAAGAATTTCTTCACTGCTCTCTTTGAAAAAGATGCTTTTGCCCCTGGATGAACTCAGCCAGCCTGTACAAAGAAACAACACACTGCAGGAGCTTGAAATCCGGAAGCAGCTGTGGAAATGTCCGCACAGGCTCAGGAGTAACTTTGTATAGTGAGTTCCGAGCGCATGTTACAGGTAATTGAGCTGGGAAAATTATTACAGGAAGGGGTGATCATTACATGAGTGGATTTGTCATTGGGAGTGGTAAAGTCACGTTACAACCAGCAGGCTGCTACAATGAGTGATCTCTCGGTGAATGAATGGCTGAGAACAAAGGTCAAAAATATTCTCTGCCTGAAATCCATTTCACGATCTTGTGATTAAACTCCACCCTCTGCTGGCAGATCACAGCTACTGCAGATAGAAACATCGAAGGAAAGAGGCCATTCAGCCCATCCAGCCTGCTCCACCATTCACCATTCATGGTTAATCATCCAACTCAACAGCCTCATCCCACTTTCTCCCCATAACCTTGGATCCCATTCATCCCCAAATGCTATCTCCAGCCACCTCTTGAATATATTCAACATTTTGGCATCAACTACTTTCTGTGGGAATGAATTCCACAGGCTCAACCACTCTTTGGGTGAAGAAACGTCTCATCTCCGTCTAAAATGGTCTTTTCTGAATCCTCAAGCTGTAACCCTGGTTCTGGACTCTCCCCACCATCGGGAACATCCTTCCTGCATCTATCCTGTCCAGTCCTGTTAGAATTTTACAAGTCTCTATGAGATTCTTGTCTCATTTGTCTGAACTCCAGCGAAAACAATCCTAACCTGGTCGATCTCTCCTCATACATCAGGTCCTCCATCCCCGGAATCAGCCTGGTAAATCTTTGCTGCACTCCCTCGAGAGCAAGAACATCCTTCCTCAGACAAGGAGATCAGAACTGCACACAATACTCTGGGTGTGGCCTCACCAAGACCCTTTATAATTGCAATAATACATCCCTGCTCCTGTACTCAAAACTTCTCACAATGAAAGTGCTGGTCTTTGAGCCTCAGGGAAGTTCGGGCGCTAGGTGGCTATGCTTGTAGACAATGTGACTGTCAAACAATATGGTAAGGGATTGGAGTTTGCAGTGGGGTCTCAGGTGTTTTAATAGCAAACATTGCACTCTGTTAATCATTCCCCATTGCAGATATTGTCTAGAAATTGATGGCACAGTGGTTAGCCTCACAACGCCAAGATCCCAGGTTCAAGTCTGGCCTCGGGTCACTGTCTGTGTGGAGTTTGCACATTCTCCCCATCTCCGTTTCCTCCAGGTACTCTGGTTTTAAAAAATCCTAGAATCCCAGTGCAGAAGGAGGCCATTTGGCCCATCAAGTCTGCACCAACCACAATCCCATCCATCCCCATAACCCCTGATATTTAATACCCCTTACACAAAGGGGCAACCTAACCTTCACGTCTTTGGACCGTGGAAGGAAACCAGAGCACCTGGAGAAAACCCATGCAGACACTAGGAGAAGGTGCAAACTCCGCACAGATGGTGACCCAAGGCTGGAATTGAATCCGGATTCCTGGCACTTTGAGGTAGCAGTGCTAACCAGTGTGCTACCGTGCCACCCAATTCCCCTGAAGATGTGCAGGTTAGGAGAATTGGCTATGCTGAATTGCCCTTCAGCTCCAAAAATGAGTAGTGTTCAAATCACGTTGGATATTTCAAGGTGTTTTGTGAAGCTCACCTGGCCTGTAACATTTCACGTTGAATTTGGCGAGGATGAGTATGAGATGTTTCACTTCAGGTGTAATCCAACTGACCCACGAGGAGCTTTATCAAAAACAAAGTTTAATTAAGAATATTATTAACATGTATAGTAAGACAATTAGTAAGAACTGGTAACAATTACAAACTACAAACACAACAATCACGATAATGTACAACTCCTAAGGAATATCTCTAATGTGTTCCAACCAAATGCAACATCCAATACACAAAACCCTCCAAATAAGCATAGTAGGTTCATATGTTACAGGAATCCAGTCTTCTGGGTTGAGTGCTGAAAATCCTGAAGGAAAAAGATAAAAGACAGAATGTCCGGGATGCATGTTACGCTGGCTGCTTTTCCTGAGGCAGTGGGAAGTGGAGTCAATGGATGGGAGGCTGGTTTGTGCGATGGATTGGGCTACATCAATAGTGGCATTATGTTGATATTGTTGCATTACCTGTGAATATCTGTCAATAGTGAGGAACATTGCGTGTTCCAGGGGATATACTTTCACATGGCACCAGAAAACAAGGCAAAGCTAAACATAGCCTTTCTCATCTTTACAGATTTGATGTTTGTTTACCAGAAATAACCAAAAGACACAAAGAATTCCACAGGCTATATTGAGCAGGTAGTAAGAGATGCTGAGTTGGTGGATCAGAGAGTGAATGGCGAAGGGTTCAGCAGCATCCTGGGGTGAGGAGAGAGCAACGTCGATGTTCTACACTCACTGTCAGAGATTCCCGGGAATATTCTGGGCTGACTGCAAGCTGTTAGATTATCTTTAACTCTTCCAGCAGCGCCCGCTCTCTCACACGCACCCACACGCCCCCGCTCTCTCACACGCACCCACACGCCCCGCGCTTCTCTGGCGCACACCCGCCGCGCTCTCTTGGCGCACACACGCCGCGCTCCTCTCTGGCGCCACAACCACGCCCGCGTCTCTCACACACACACACACGCTCGCTCTCTCACACACACACACTCGCTCGCTCTCTCTCACACACAACACACACTCGCTCTCTCTCACGCACACACGCGCTCGCTCTCTCACGCACACACGCGCTCGCTCACTCACACGCACCCACACGCTCGCTCTCTCACACGCAAACACACGCTCGCTCTCTCTCACACACACACACACTCGCTCTCTCACACACACACACTCACTCGCACACACACACACACGCACACGCACACACACACACGCACACACACACACGCACACACACACACGCACACACACACACGCACACGCACACACACTCTCAGACTCTGCACAGACAGTGATCCAAGCCGGGGATCGAACTGGGATCCCTGGCACTGTGAGACAGCAGTGCTAAACACTGTGCCACCTATTGAGGGTCAAATGCAGCCAAATGGGATCAGTTCCGTTTCGAAAACCTGGTCAGCATGGACAAAGCATCTCCTCCCCTTTTCCTCACATTTTCTTTGCAGTTTCTGATCCAATTAGTTTTTGAAACTTTGGTTGAATCTGCCTCCTGCACAGTCCCAGCGATATTTCAGATCCAAACAACTCAGGGGGTAAAGAAAAATTTTTTTCCTTCTCACGCGGCTCCTTTTACCAGGATGACGCCTGGTTTCTTTACTCAGAGGGTAGTAAGGGCGTGGAATGCCCTGCCTGCAGCAGTTGTGGACTCGTCAAGTTTAAGGGCGTTCAAATGGTCAGTGGACAGGCATAGGGATAGCATTGGAATAGTTTAGGATAGAGGGTCATAAAATTGGTTCCAATGGTCTGCGCGACATCGAGGGCTGAAGGGCCTGTACTGCGCTGTAAATGTTCTATGTTCAAAGTCCTATGGTACGGAGGGCATTAGTTATGAGAGAGGTTGGAGAAATGTGGTTTGAGGGGAGACCTGATAGAAATCTACAAGATTATGAGAGGCACGGACAGTGAGAAGCTTTTTCTCAGGATGGAAGAGTCAATTACTTCTCAGGGGCATCTGGACAGGTAGGATGGGAATAGAGGGATACGGACCCCGGAAGGGTAGGGGGTTTTAATTCAGTCGGGGCAGCATGGTTGGTGCAGCCTTGGAGGGGCCGAAGGGTCTGTTGGGTTAAAGGGTAATTTGAGGCTGAGGCTTCAGGCCCACACCTATCTGAAGGTCAGAGAGGAAAACCAGTAAGAAGCTCTGAACAGTTTTATTGTGTTTCTTTCATAGAATATTTGATAGAATGCTTTGTCAGATCTTCTTCTGTGTCTTCTATTTTGCATGCTTAAGTTTCATCTTTTGTTTTAATAACCTTACTAATTCTTAAAATTCCAACAATTACCAATGGTGTTATGTGCTTTTATGTTCAGTAGCTTTACTTCATTCTGTGACACAAAGAAAGCAGGTAGCAGCAGATTAGACACATTTCAATCTGAGATCCGACTTGTTTAACATTCATGTCATCTGCAGTGGTACCATTGTGATATAAAAAGTATTGGATTGAAAGGGGTTAACTGAACCTGTTTGTTTAGTGAGTGTAATTAATGTCAGTCTCCGTGGATCCCCATTGTGTCACTGGAGGGTTTCCTTCTCATGTTAATAAGAGAGTCCTTTCAATGTGATATCCCATAATGTCTGCAGGCTTGCTACCAACAAGAACAGAGATTAGCAGTTCCAGAGAAAGGGCTGGAGAGATCAGAGTCTGAGAATAATGGATTAGAGAGTTCCAAAAATGTGTCAATCGATTAGAATGTTACAATAATGGATCAGAATCTGAGAACAATCGACTGGAATGTTACAACAATGGATCAGAATCTGAGAACAATCGACTGGAATGTTACAACAATGGATCAGAATCTGAGAACAATGGATCGGAATGTTACCACAATGGATCAGAATCTCAGAACAATGGATCAGAATGTTACAACAATGGATCAGAATCTCAGAACAATGGATTGGAACATTACAGCAATGGACAGGGGTATAACCGGAGCAATTTACTGGCTTAATCTAGATTCGATAACATTGACGCTTGCTGATCGCATCTATTTCGTACTTCTAATTATCCAAGGGATTTACTATCCCCTTCTAGCTGTTGTTGGTGTCCCTAGTAAGTGTCTCCATCCAGCAAATAATCCTATAAAGCATGTTTTAACTCTTTTTGTAATTTCCATTTGTGAAAAATGATGGCATTGTAGTCACAAACTCCATTTCCCATCCATCCCCATCTCCATTCCCCACTCTGCTGATTATCTGAAGCTGAATCGGACTATTCACACACTCCAAGGTCCATTTCACCCTGACATCATTTCTCGCTCCACATCCTCTCCAGACCCATTCCTGTCTACTGCGCCCTCCATCAGACCACATACATACATATGCCACCTCTGCTTTAGCCCCGCTGCTGGATAACGTTTACCAGATTTGCCAAAGTCCCTTGACGCCACACTCAGTGAATGCGGCACTGATGTCAAGAGCTGTCACTCTCACCTCACCTCTGGAATTCAGCTCTTTTTTCCATCTTTGAACCAAGGATGTAATGAGGTAGGAAGCTGAGTGACGCTGGTGAAACCCAAACTGGGCATCACTGAGCAGGGTATTGCTGAGCAGATTGATAGCACTGTCAATGACCCCTTCCATCATTTTACTGACCTTTAATGATCCAGCAATTATCACGGGGGATTTTAATCTACATATCAATTGGTCAAAACAGATCGTTCAAGGCAACCTTGAAAAGGAGTTCACAGAATGTATCCGCGATAGCTTCTTTGAACAGCATGTAATGGAACCGACAAGGGAGCAAGCTATCCTAGATCTGGTCCTGTGTAATGAGACAGAAAAAATTAAAGATCTCACAGTTAGGGATCCTCTTGGAAGAAGCGATTAAGGTATAGTTGAATTTAAAATCCACATGGAGCATGAGAAGGTAAAATCTCAATCCCGGTGTCTTGTCCTTAAACAAAGGAGACTACAGTAGGATGAGGGAGGAGTTGGCTAAGGTAGACTGGGAGGAAAAACTTCACGGTGGGACAACTGAGGAACAGCGGAGGACTTTCAAAGTGATCTTTCACAGTGCTCAGCACTGTGTACCTTTGATAAGGACTGTAGAAAAAGAGATAATAAGTCATAGATATCTAAGGAAATTGAGGAAGGTATCAAATTGAAAGAAAATGCATACAAAGTGGCATTCTATAAAAGTCTACCAGAAGTCAAGACAAAAAGCTACAAGAAAAGTAAGATGAATTATGAGTAAACTAGCTCCGAATATAAAAACAGATAGCAAAAGTTTCTACAAATATATGTAAAATGAAAAAGAGTGGCTCCATTAGAAGATGAGAAGTGAGATTTAATAACTGGAAATGAGGAAACGGCCAAGGCATTGAACAAATATTTTGTGTCGGTTTTCACAGTGGAAAAGACAAATAACATGCCAAAAGTTAATGACAAGAAGATAATAGCAGGTGATGATCTAGAAACTCACATTATCACGAAAGAGGTAGCGTTCAGTAAGCTAACGGGGATAAAGGTAGACAAGTTTCCTGGTCCTGATAGAGTGCAGCAGGAAAGAAGCTGTTCTTGATTCAGCTGGTACATGAACCCAGATCTTTCATGACAGAAAAAGATGGAACAGAAAATGCCTGGGGTGCACGTGGTCCTTGATAATGTTGGCTGCTTTTCCCAAGGAAGCAGGAATTGTACAAAAAATAAAGAAAAGTACAGTACAGGAACAGGCCCTTCAGCCCTAAAAGCCTGTGCTAATCAGGTTGTCCTATCCAGACCAATCGCCTCTATCCCTCTAAGCTCCACCTGCTTATATGTTTCTCCAGATAAGTTTTACATGATGCTAACGCGCCTGCCTCACTTGTCAATGCATTAGAGGCCCTCACTACCCTCTGTGTAAAAACCTTCCCCCACACATCTCCACTGAAACTTTCCCCTTATCTTCAACTTGTGCCTTCATGTGATTGTCATTTCTGCCCTGGGAAAAAGCTTCCAACTGTTCACCCTATCCACACCCTTCATAATTTTATAAACATCTATCAGGTCATCACTCAGCCTCTGTCGTTCCAGGGAGAACAATCCACGTTTAACCAATCTTTCCTCATGGATAATACCCTCCATATCAGGAACAATCTGGTAAACCATTTCTGCACTCTTCCCAAAGCGTCCGTATCCTTCTGATAGTGTGATGACCAGAACTGGACACAGTATTCTAAATGTGGCCGAATAATGTTTTTCATATCTAATATAATTTTTATACTCAATGCCCAGTCTGAAGAAGACAAGTATGCTTTCTTCACCACCTTTTCTACCTGTTTTGCCAATTTAAAGATCTATGGACCTGCCTACCCAGAACTTTCTGTGTGTCTGTGCTTCTGATGGTTCTGCCATTCATTTTATAGCTCCCACTTCAATTGGACCTACCAAAGTGCATCATCTCACAGTTGTCTGGATTAAATTCCAATTGCTATTTCTCCCTCAAATTTCCAGCCTATATACATCCTGCTGTATTCCCTGACAATCTTCATCACTATCCACAAATCCAGCTATCTTAGAATCATCCACAAAACTGCTAATCAAACCACTACATTTTCTTCCAAGTCATTTATATATATTACAAAAAGCAAGGTCCCAGCAATGATCCCTGCAGAACACCATTAGTTATAGACCTCTGTTCAAAAAAGCACCCTTCTATCACTATCCTCTGGCTTCCATGGCCAAGCCAGCTCTGAATCCGTCAAGCTTGTTCACCCCTGATCCCGTCTGATTTAATCTTTTGTGCCAGCCCGCCATACGGGCCTTGTCAATTGTTTTACTAAAGTCCATGTAGACAACATCCACAATCCTTCCCTCATCAATCATTTCTGTCACCTCCTCAAAAATCTTAATTAACTTAATGAGGCGTCATTCACAATGCTAATAAACATAGACTGAGTCAATGGGTAGAAGGTGGATTTGCATCATGAACTGGATTATATCCACCACCCAGTGTAATTTTTTTCCTGGTTTGGATATAATAGGTGTTATGCCAAGCTAAGATACATCCAGAAAGGATGTTTTCTGTGATACATGGCTCATAATTGTAGTAGACATGACAAATTTCTCTAGCTTTCTGAGAAATGAGAGGTGTTAGTGGGTTTTCTTAACTATAACATCCGTATAGAGGAACCAGGGTAGATTGTTGGTGATGTGGCCACCTAGAAACTGGAAGCTCTTGACAATTTCCACTTCATTCCCACTGATGTAGGTGGGGATGTCCTACACCACACTTCCTGAAGTTATTGGCTATTTGCTTCATTTTACTGACATTAAGGGAGACACTATTGTCATCGCAGCAAAGAAAACAGAGAGAATACTTCAGGTTCCCGATAATTTCAGACACCACCATGGACTGCAAGGAAGTGACCTCTATAAATTTTAATCTCTAATAATGTAGGTGCAAGTCAATTCTCTGGAAATCATCTTTCCTTACATGTGTCTTTGAAGAGTGAATGTTTGTTGTGGTTTACATTTTGGGTTTTGCAATGAATAAATATTTAACCTTTTTCCCATACAACTCATGGCACTGGACAGGGTAAAGCACTCTTTCTCCGGAATACGCATTCTTGGAGGCAGGAGAGAAGTGGGAAGAAGAAAACCTATCCCAGAATCCCTCCCCTGCCATGTTGCTGGAATCCACTCGGTCAAGCTGTGTCCATTCCCTCCTTGCCTTCAGTTGTTGTTATTTACTCTATCAGCCCTCCATAAGGGGAGGAGATTGGCCTTGTGCTATTGTCACTAGACCATTAATATAGGAACTCAACTAACACTGGGGGACACAGGTTCGAATCCCGCCACAACAGCTGGTGGAATTTGAATTCAGTAAAATATATCTGATAATAAGAATCTGCTGATGACTATCAAACCATTAACATTCGTCAGTGGAAGGATATTTGCTGTCCTCATCTGGTCAGGCCTACATGTCACTCTGGAACAACAGTAAAGAACAAAGAGATAAAAGAAAATTACAGCTTGGGAATCAGTCCTTCCACCTACCACCAGTCATGCTGCCTGTCTAAACTAAAATCCATCCACTTCTGGGGACCATATCTCTCTATTCCCATTCTATAAATATATTTGTTCAGATCGCCCTTAAAAGTCAGTGATATCTGCTTCCACTATGTAAAAGACTTGCCTCGTGCATCTCCTTTAACCCACGCACCTTGTACCTTAAACCTATGCCCCTAATAATTGACTCTTCCATCCTGGGAAAAAGTTCTAAATATCCACATGATTGACTCTCAATATTACTACCAGGTAAGTAGAGATGACCAATAAATGGTGGCCAGCCACCGACATCCATGTCTTATGATTGAATAATTAAAAGAAGCTCATAGCCGTTCCCATCAGTTCTTTCCGATCTCTCTAAACACCAACATGTTAGAAATCACAACTGCTCCTCATTCTTAATCAAAGAATGGGACTTGTATCTTCCTGGCAGTCTGATGTGTCTTTTCATAATTTAATTCCTATCCTTACAGTGAACATGATCACAATCGTCATCCTGGCTCGCAAACAATGTGGTCTCTCCAAATGTGTCACAACTTACCTGGTGTCCATGGCAACGGCAGATCTACTCGTCATTATCCTCGACCTGATACTGAGACACATTCCAATTGTTTTCTTGGAACAGTTTCTTTTCCTGGGGAAATTCCCCGTGTGTAACATCCACGCCATCCTGCTTTATGCAGCCACTGACTGCTCCGTCTGGTTCACCGTCACCTTCACCTTCGATCGATTTGTGGCCATTTGTGGAACAAAGCTGAAAAGCAAATACTGCAGTGAGAAAACTGCCCGTGTGGTTCTGGGAACAGTGGCTGCGCTCAGCTGTGTAAAGAACATTATCTGGTATTTTATATTCCGACCTTCTTACTGGATGATGAACCAACCTGCATTTTGCATTCTGAATGAGCATGTTTTTCGATCAGTGGCCTGGGTAGCGATCGAGTTCCTCCATTACATTCTAACCCCATGTATCCCATTTGTCCTCATTCTGCTGCTCAATGCTCTCACAGTCCAACATATTATAGTGAGCAGCAGGGCTCGCAGGCGACTCCGGGCTCACGGCAGTAAGGAGAGTCCCAAAGACCCAGAGATGGAGAGTCGAAAGAAATCCATTATTTTACTGTTTATTATCTCAGCCAATTTCATCTTGTTATGGTCACTGTTCATGATGTTTTCTATATGGAAACGAATGTATGAGTTGGGGTATGAATCTATATTTCTAGATGATATTGTTCAGGAAATTGGCTTCATGCTACAGCTCCTGAGTTGCTGTACAAACACTGCTATTTACGCCATTACCCAGACTAAGTTCAGAGAGCAGTTCAAGAAAGTGCTCAAATATCCCTTTACTACAATTCTTCAATTCATTAAAAGATGAGGAGAGCTGAATCACTGAGAATTACAAAATGTTTCTCTATTGAATTTAACACTTCCAATGGGCGTGGGCGCATTCCTGCCACTGAGGAAATAGAAGCTAAGGCTGCAATTCTGACATTGCATGACGGGAAAGCAGAGGCAAGTGGGTCACGTTAGTGGGATCAGAGAGGAAGTGAAGTCCCAGGGCACACCCAGAGAGGTACAATCTGTTCTAATCCCCCAACTTCTGAGGTTCTAGAGTAAAGGAATTGGTGGGTGCATTCAGAGTCAATATCTCTCTTGCAGAGAGACAGACAGAGAGAACAAGAGAGTCATGTAGAGAGAATGAAATGTAGAGAAAGAAATAGTGAGAGGTGCAGAGAGAGACAGAGTTGCAAGTTCCAAAAATGACTCTTCAATTTCCAATTTCTTCACCCATATATGGTGGTAAATTCAATAACCAATGAGTAAAAGCGTTCAGTTAAAACACCTGGTGAAAAAATGGTGAATGCACCATATGGGATCTGACTGTTGACTTTAATCCCTGATGATATTCATACTTCAGCTGTCTCCAGATGCACGGCTTATGATTCAGGATAAGGGGTAAACCTTTTAGGACTGAGGTAAGGTGAAATTTCTTCACCCATATATGGTGATAAATGTGTGGAATTCACTCCCACAGAAAGTAGCTGAAGGCCACAATGTATGATTTCAAGAAGAGATTAGATATAGAGCTTGGGTTTGAGGGAAATAAGGGGAAAGCAGGATCAGGATATTGAATTTGATGATCAGCCCAGGTCAAAATAAATGGCGGAGCAGGTTCGATGAACTAATTGGCCTCCTCCTGCTTCTATTTTCCACGTTTTTATTTCGACCCTACGACAGTGAAGAAATGGTCAATATATTTCCAAGTCAGGATGCTGAGTGGCTCAGCGGGGATCTGTCAGGTGTGAGTCTGTCACCTTTGTCCTTCTAGATGATAGAGGTCACAGCGATTGGAAGGTGCAGGATCTGATCAGTGAAGAAAGTAGGCAGCAGCTTGGTCCTTGCGATGGACAAAAAATGAGTGGGAGCCAATCAGCCTGAAACTTGTTTTTGGACAAGTCTAGTCAGAGAGAGAACAGACTTCATGACATCGCGTTAAATGAAACACAAGCAGGAATTGAGAAACTGAGAAACGGGGTTGGGGGAGAGGGGTAGGGGGGAGACATGGACCATAGCTGGGGAGGAGTGAGTTGTTGCTGCAGAGGAGGGAGGGGGTGGAGGCAGGGGAGGGAGGTGGGGGATGAACTCCAACATACATACTTTAAAGCAACTGGTAGTTACAGCTTTTGTAATTTGCAAACAAAGCTTAATAAAAGCATCACCATGTGTAAGTGGAAACATTCAGTCACTGTGAGGGAGTGTTATTGGCAGATTGACCACTGTGGGGTGTGCGGGGGGAATCCAACACTCATAATCCAAAGAACCTCTTAATTAGCATTTTTGTAACGTGCAAAAGGGATGTTTGATATTATTTGATTTAGTATCGTACCTTGAATTCACTTAGTGAAAAATACAGTTTCTTGCACACTATACTCCCAAAGCATACTGTTCAAAAAGAAGGAAAGGATGCAGAATGTAGTGTTACAGTCATAGCTAGGGTGCAGAGAAAGATCAACTTAATGGGTCCATTCAAAGGTCTGACAGCAGCAGGGAAGAAGCTGTCCTTGAGTCCGTTGGTACATGACCTCAAACTTTTTCCCAATGGAAGAAGGTGGAAGAGAGAATGTCCAGGTTGCATGATATGCTGGCTGGTTTGCTGAGGCAGCAGTAAATGTAGACAGAGTCAATAGATGGGAGGCCGGTTTGCGTGATGGATTGTGCTATACTCATGACCTTCCTTGTAATCTTGGGTAGACAGAAGCCATACCAAGCTGTGATACAACCAGAAAGAATGCTTTCTATGCTGCATCTGTAAACATTGGTGAGAGCCATCGCAAACATGCCAAATTAATTCAGCCTGCTGAGCAAGTTAAACTGTTGGCATATTGTGTAGACATGGGGGGGGGACCAGGACAGGTTGAACACCTAAAAACTTGAAGTTCTCGATCCTTTCTACTTCATTCACTTTGATGTAGACAGGAGCATGTTTGCCTCTACGCTTCCTGAAGTAGATGACAATCTACTTCATTTTGTTGACATTGAGAGAGAGATTATTGTCGCTGCACCAGTTCACCAGATTCTCTATCTCATTCCCCTACTCTGTCTCATCATTGAATAGCCACACGGTCATAGATGTATAAGGAGTATGGTAGGAAGCTGAAAACAGAGCCTTGTGGGGCACCAGTGTTGAGGATGATCCTGGAGGATATGGGAGATAGGTAGGATATTGAATTCGATGATCAGACGGGATCAAGATAAATGGACCAAATGGCCCATTCATTCTGCCACTGGTGACAGAGGATCATCTAGACTTGAAACTTTGGCTCTTCCCATTGATGCTGACGGGGCTGCTGGCATTTTCCTGTTTTTGTGTCCCATTTATGGTATGTATTGCTGCCGTAAGGCTGCCCTACATTAGATTCGGTTGGTAATGGAGCAATGGCGGCTGCTTTTCCCATAATGCCCGGCGGTTGGGAAAGGCCTCCATCACTGACCAGGGTCGCACCGGTTCGCACATGCGCAACTTCCGCAACAACAGCCGCTTTTTATTTATTATCTTTTACCTTTTCACCGGTCAGACTATCTGGTCCCTCTTGATTCTGAAGAGTCGCTTCTCCTTTAGGCTTATTGGATTTAAAATGAATGGGAGACGGTGACGGTAGTCCGTCAAGTCAATACCGCCGCCGCTCGGAGCTCAACAAAAAGCAGGGATTGGGCTCGACTGGACAAGAGGCCACCCTCGGAGGACCAGGGACAGAGTGGGAGATGTGGAGAGAAGCAACACAGGCCCCTAGTGGACAGGAGGGGTACAGCAGCAGGAGAAGTCTCTTCAGAAAAGTTGTTACAAACAACTGAATCAGGATATTGAATTTGATCATCAGCCCAGGTCAAAATAAATGGCAGAGCAGGCTCAACGACCCACTTGGCCTGATCTCTACGAATGAATGAATTGATCTCAATTATTAGTGCCCCCTGTCAATTAGGAGTGTCCCCCTGTCAATTAGGAGTGTCCCCCTGTCAATTAGGAGTGTCCCCCTGTCAATTAGGAGTGTTCCCTCTCAATTCGGAGTGTTCCCTCTCAATTAGGAGAGTCCCCTCTCAATTAGGAGTGTCCCCTTGTCAATTAGGAGTGTCCTCTTCAATTAAGAGTGCCCCCTGTGAAATCGGAGTGTCCCCCTGTCAATTACGAGTGTCCCCCTGTCAATTACGAGTGTCCCCTTGTCAAATAGGAGCGCTCTTGTCAATTAGGAGTGACCCCCTGTCAATTAGGAGTGACCCCCTGTCAATTAGGAGTGTCCCCTGTCAATTAGGAGTGCCCCCCTGTCAATTAGGAGTACCCCCTGTCCATTAGGAGTGTCCCTGTCAATTAGAAGTGCCTCTCCATCAATTAGAAATTCCCCGTGTCAATTAAGGGTGCCCTATTAAATAAATAAATAGTTGCATTGTGTCCTTGTTGGCCTCAGTAAAGTTTAACTCTTGGAAGGAGTTTAAATTTAAAGTCCAAGAAGACTTTCCAAAAAGTGTAAGTAATGACACATAAGACTTTCAGGGCTGTGGGAGGAAAGTGGAGCACCCAGAGGAAACCCAAGGAGACACGGGGAGAATGTAAGACAGACAGTCACCTGAGGCCAGGATCAAACCCTGTTCCCTGGTGCTGTGAGGCAGCAAAGCCAACTGCTGTGCTCACCATGTCCTCCTGTGGCACTGAGGCCAACGATACGTTAACAGGTCATTACTTACACTTTTTGGCCAGGGAATGCCAGCGCAATGGGTTCCGAGAGAAAACTGGCTATAATTTCCTTGGTAAACTTAGCAACTCAATCCCAAGTTTCCAAAACCGATGTGTCTAGTAATGACACAAGTGACTTTCAGGACAGGAGGAGACAGTTCTGAGCTGCTTTGAGGGAAATGATTCTTCCATAAGTTCTGCCAATTCATTTCTCCATGTACAATAACGCCCACATTTGTTTTTGAAGGTCCCAAGCCACCCTCGACTCTCACATTTCTCCTTCTATATAATTATTCAAATCTCGTCGGACCTGACAACCGTTCCAACTTCCTTTTCAAATTCCTTTCGGTTGCTCTTGCTATTTCTATCGGTCTGTCCCACTCCTCAGAGTCAGTTTCTCTGCTCTTACACCCGACAACTGATTTAAATAATCAGATCGTTTGCAAGCGACAGAATTATTCAGATATTGTACATCTATGGTCCATTTCAAACATAAACCTCAGCTTCTAAATTCACCAACAAAGAGAGAGAGAGAGATTGCAGGCATCGGCACAAACAATGCCGAGAGGGACTGCCTTCGGTGAAACTGGCACTTGCGATCGAATTACACACAAATAATCAAATAAATCAGGAATTCATTCACCTTAAACACAAGAGGAGTTACTATTTTTCTTAATTCATTCATTCGTGGGACATGGGTGTCACTGGCTGGGCCAGGACACTAGGACACAAACTTCAGGCCTTTGGAGAAGAACGAAAAGGTGGAAGGGGAAAAGTAGTTTTTTGGAGTATCGAGTTGAATGGGAGTCTGAGAGGCTGGTGGGGAACACACTAAATTGTAACTTTCCCAAAGCAATTTGAGAAATACTTGGGGGGGTGGGGGGGAAGAAATCGACAGACTCTACCAAAGGGCTAGCACTGGACATGGACCAAATGGTCTGATGCACTGTGTTCCGCGGCCTGATGAGGAGATGAAGGGGATCCCAATCTGTAATGTTGGGATTAACCAAGTTGCGTGTGTGTGTTGGTTACATCTCACCTCAGAGACATCGAGAGGAGTGACCATTCTAAAAGCTGGTCTCCAAATTCTCAGGTGAGGGCAAGGACAGACTCTTCCATGAAAGGATAAGGAACTTTGGATCCTTCTTCCTGGGAGTTAGGTGCTCCTCACTCATTCTGCTACTGCTGGGAGCACTGACCACGTCCTCAAAATTAGGTAGGACCTCCGAGCTTCCAAAAAATCCTGGAATAAAGAGGAGAATGACACATGCAGCAAAGACAAAGCCAGCAGCGGAGATGAAGGAAACAGCGAAACTTCCTGTCCGATCTCACAGAAACCCTGGGTGGAGACAGATAGAGATAGAGAGAGAGAGAGATGAAGCGGTTGTTTCCACACAACTTATTTCACTCCTATTTTAATAAATGTTATGTGAATACAATTACCGCAAATACTGAGGGCCATTCCAGTAAATGAACACTTCCCATTTCAGTCTCCATGTCCTCATCAAACACTCCCAGGACAGGTACAGCACGGGGTTAGATACATAGTAAAGCTCCCTCTACACTGTCCCCATCAAACACTCCCAGGACAGGTACAGCACGGGGTTAGATACAGAGTAAAGTTCCCTTTACACTTAACCCATCAAACACTCCCAGGACAGGGAAGGCTTTCATCATTGATTCTTTTCGTAGTTTCCATATTGTCATTGGCCACCACTCCTGGTGAGGCTGAAGGGTTGCTGAAAAGACCAGCAACTCCCAGAGGGAGGACGTCACACCCACCACAACTGCCACTGGGAAAAACCATGTCACAGGGTCTGTAAAGGCCGGCGCAAATGAAGTTGGGGCCTAACTGGGACTTAATTCCTGGGACTTATCCAAGAATAACTGCCATGGATTTGCCACTCATTTTCCAGCAACCTTTCTGCTCGGACCACTACCTTCTCCCCATGGTTGTAAAGTGGGCTCCGCACAGACAGGCTTAATTCCCGGTTTGAGTCACTGCCTATTCGGAGTCTGCACATTCTCCCTGTGTCAACATGGGTTTCCTCTGGATACTCCGGTTTTCTCCCTCATTCCAAACATATTCAGGTTAGATGGATTGGTCACGCTAAATTGCCCCTTACTGTCCTATGATGTGTCGCTGCACAGGATTAGTGGGATAAATTTGTGAAGTTAAGGGGATAGGGTTAAGGTAATAGTGCAGTGTTATTGTCACTGGACGAGTAATCCAGAGACCCAGAGTAATCCTCTGGGAATGTGGATTCAAATCCAGCTGCGGCAGATGGCAAAATTTGAATTCATTAAAAATCTGGAATTAAAAGTCTAACGATAACCATGAAACCTTTGTCAATTGTCGAAGAAACCCATCTGGTTCACTGATGCCCCTTTTGCGCGAAGGAAATCTGCTTTGTTTGGTCTCTGTGTGAGTCCAGAGCCACAGCAATGTGGCTCAATCTTAATTGCCCTCTGAAATGGCCCTCCGAGCGAGACTCAGATCAAGGGGCAATTAGGGATGGGTAATGAGTGCTGGGGCCAGCTCCCATATTTTTATATCTGTCCTTGGCTTGCTGCAATATTCCACCAGTTTGCAATATTCTCCAGTTTGGGCTCAACCCAAACTGGAGAAACAGCATCTCATCTTCCCGCTAAACGCTTTACAGCCTCCCAGTCTCAACACTGAATTCAACAACTTCAGTTGATTAGTTCTGCTCCACCCCTTTTGTTTACTGTTCTCGGCCATTTTTCTTTATTTTCTCTCTATTTTATAACCCCTTTCTTTCCCTTTATTCCTCTTTTGCTTATCCTTCTCAGTTTTACCTCTCTTGAGCCGACACCATATCTTCGCCTGTCATTTCCACTTCTCTGCCGTTTGGCCGTTCGCAACTTCTATTCTCCCTCTGGACTGCCATTAGCAGCCTTTCCCCTTTTTTGTGTGGCTATAATCTTTCATTCCCTTACTCTACACTTTAAATATCGCCCCACTTTCTATGCCTGGACTCAAAACGTCAGCCCTTTTCTCTCTTTACTAGCAGACCTGCTGAGATTTTCCCTTTGGTGAATGGTTCTTATTGTTGGTGAATTTAATTTCCCAGTGTCTCTAACAACTGAAAAAAACCCTTTGGGAAGGGAGACTGTGCCTGCTGCTGCTTCCTCTCATGTCCACTAGGGCACACTCCCACTCTCTTCAGGCGCTGATCTTCACTCTGGTTCCTCCGAGAGTCGCTTCTTGTCCGGCTGTTGCTCTTTGTCGAGCTTAGAGGAGCCGCCATGTTGGCTTGAAGACCTGACCACCGCTTCTTCTTTATTTTAAATAAATCCAATAAATTAAAAGAAACAGCAACTCTACAGAATCCAGGGTAAACATACAGTCTGACAGGGGAGGAAGTTAAAAAAAAATAAGTATTGCAGTGCGAAGCTCCGCATGTGCAGTGAGTTCTGCCTCCCAGAGTGCAGCGCGGCCCTGCAGGCTGATAGAGGCCTTTCCCAGCCGCGGGGCACCATGGGAAGAAGAGCCGCCATTGTTGCATTACCAACACTGTCGACGGTCTTGCAGCCTTTGAAGGAGGAGCAAATATCATAAATAAATAAGACTTGTTTGTTAGTGTCACAAGTGGCTTACATTAATACTGAAATGAAGTTACTGTGAAAATCCCCTCGTAGCCACACTTCAGCACCTGTTTGGGTTCACGAAGGGAGAATTTAGCTCGGCCAATCACTCTAACTAGCACGTCTTCCAGGCTGCAGAAGGAACCCAGAGCACCCAGGGGAAACCCATACAAACACTGGGGGTGGGGGTGGGGGGAAACATGCAGATTCTGAACAAACAGTGACCCAACCCAGGAATCGGACCACGTCCTTGGTGGTCTGAAGCAGCAGTACTAACCACTGTGCCACATGAGTGGGACATTTAGCCTTTGGAGCACCATTCAATAGATTGTGACTGATCTACCTCAAATCCATTTTCATCAGCTGTATCCCTGGTCTCTGATTCCCTTTGCTTCTAAAATTCAATGCATCGTGGTCTTGGACATATTCAGAAATGAACAGCCACAGCTGGGAATTTCAAACATTCACCATTCTGTGAAGTAGTGATGGTCTGTTGGCATGACTGGGCAACTGCAAGATTGGGTGGAAGTTTGAATGCAGCCCAAGACAGAGGAATACAGAAAGGAGAGACTGAAATCCTGGAAGTGGATCCCTGATGAAAGCATCCAAGAGAAAATGTTGTTTGGATGTAGATTCCAAAATGTCTTCTCCAACAGTGAAGTTTGGAAACACTCAGGCAGAAGTCAGATTCCGGCCACACCAGTTGGCTCAGTGTGAGAAACATTAGGAGGAAGATTTGATGAGAAATCCACAGAAATTATACTATGTGGCATCTGTCAGAGTGGCAGAGTGTGATGTATCTGACCACAGTTAGCCTGTTTGTTTTCAGGGACTGTGTAGTTACTGAGAACATTATACTGTAACTTGTGCAATCCTTATAAATCTGTGTGTATCTGTGAAAGTGAAGGTATTATAGTTCATCTTTTCCTGGTTAATAAATATTTTATCCTGTCATTTAAGGTTAAATGGCACTTTAGTGACTCTGTTCATCACCCCTGCAACAAAAAGTTGCAATCTATTGAGCCAGGGTTCCATTCTAGAACCTGTCTGTTCAAAATTAACAATATCTGGGATCGTATCAAAAATTTTCAATAGATCCATCCTCAAACTGTAAGGAAAATCAGCCCATTCTACTCAATCTCTCACCATTGAATAAGTCCCTTATCACTGGAATCTGTATAATGAACTTTTGTAACACTCCCTCTTAGGTAGCTAGAGAAACAGAGAAAGAATAGACTATTTGGCCCTTGGTGCTTCATTTTCATGACAATTGATCATCAAATTTAATATCAAGATCCCACTTATCCCTCTCCTCCCTCTATATCCCTTCATCCTTTTAGCGCCAAGAGCTATATCTAATTTCTTCTTGAAATCACACAACATTTTGGCCTCAACTAATTTCTGTGGGACTGAATTCCACACATTCACCATCCTCCGGGTGAAGAAATTTCTCCTCACCTCAGTCTGGATTCTTTCAGCATTAGGAACAATCTTTCTGAATCTACCCTGTTGAGCCCTGTTAGAATTTTATAAGTTTCTATCAGATCCCCTCTCAGTCTTCTAAACTCCAATGAGTATAATCCTCACCAATTTAGTTTCTCTTCACATGATAAGTTTTGCCATCCCAGGAATCAGCCTGGGAAATCTTTGCTGCACTCCCTCTCACAAGGACATCTTTCCTCAGTTAAGGACACCAAAACTACTCCAGATGTGGCCTCACCAATGTCCTGTACAATTGCAGTAAAACATCCCTATTCCTGTGCTCTTCCCAAGATAAGGAGGGGGCCAAAGCTATGCATGATAAGACCATAAGCTATTGGATCAGAATTAGGCCATTTGGCCCATCAAGTCTGCTCCACCATGGTTAATAAGCTTCTCAGCTCAATTCTCCTGCCTTTTCCCTAAAACCTTTCATCTCCTTACCAATCAAGAATCTATCCATCTCACATATACTCAATGACTTGGTCTCCACAGCCTTTTGTGGTAATGAATTCTCACAGATTCACATCCTCTGGTTGAAAATATTTATATATTTATTAATCACAAGTAGGCTTGTGATTAACACCGCAATGAAGTTACTGCAAAAATCCCCTGTAAAAATTCTTCATCTTATTCCTCTGAGGCTGTGCCTGGGATCGTAATTTCTCTGACTAATGAAAAGTACCCTGAATGTTTCAACATGGCCCAACTTAATTGCTGTAAGGCTTCTTTATTCTGCTATTCTAACCTACTTGTAATGAAGGCCAATGCACCAACAACAAGATAGTGATTGTTTTAATTAATACCAGAGAGAAGTAGAAGTGGGTACAATTTTATCTTTCAAAAAGCATTTAGATAGTTATATGGGTATGATGGGTAAAGACGGAAATGGGCCAAATGTGGGCAATTGAAATTAGTTATGAGGTTTTAAAAAAAACCTGCATGAACAAGTTGGACTGAAGGGCCTGTTTCCATGCTGTAAACCTCTATGACTCTATTTTCTTTATTAGTTTTGGGATTCCTTTTCTGTATTCTACAGTAAAGACAGCTAAAACATGCTTCTTCAAAGTCTCAATCATTTCCTTACTTCCCACTGTTCATTCCCCAATCACATGCTCAAAGAGTCCAAAGCCAACTTTAGCTTGTCCTGTCCATTTTATATATCTGCAGAGCCTCTGGCAGACCAGGTCATTTGTACAGGTTGATGGCACGGTACAGAGTGGTTAGCACTGCTGCCTCATAGTGCCAGGAGCCGGGTTTGGTTCCCAGCTTGGATCACTGTCTGTGTGAAGTCTGCACATTCTCCCTGTGACTGCATGGGTTTCCTCCAGTTTCATAGAATCCTTACAGCACAGAAGGAGGTCATTCGGCCCATTGAGTCTGTACCGACCACAATCCCACACGTTTATTCTGCTCATTCTCCCTGACACTACGGTCAATGTAGCATGGCCAACATGTAACTCATACATCTTTGGACTGAGGGAAGAAATCCATGCAGACATGACTTTAGACTTTTAAACCTACTCATGAAAAGAGAATGTGCAAACTCCACAGAGACAGTGACCCGAGGCAGGATTTGAACCCAGGACCCTGGCACTGTGAGGCAGCAACGCAAGTCACTGCGCCACTGTGCCGCCCGTTCCCCCTGCAGTCTGAAAGACACGCTGGTTAGGAGCATTGGCCATGCTAAATTCTCTCTCAGTGTAACCCAGACAGGCGCCGGAGTGTCGTGATTTTCACAGCAACTTCATTGTGGTGTTAAGGTAAACCAACTTGTGACACTAACAAATAAAAGAATTTCCTCACTGCTCTCTTTGAAAAAGATGCTTTTGCCGCTGGATGAACTCAGCCAGCCTGTACAAAGAAACAACACACTGCAGGAGCTTGAAATCCGGAAGCAGCTGTGGAAATGTCCGCACAGGCTCAGGAGTAACTTTGTATAGTGAGTTCCGAGCGCATGTTACAGGTAATTGAGCTGGGAAAATTATTACAGGAAGGGGTGATCATTACATGAGTGGATTTGTCATTGGGAGTGGTAAAGTCACGTTAGAACCAGCAGGCTGCTACAATGAGTGATCTCTCGGTGAATGAATGGCTGAGAACAAAGGTCAAAAATATTCTCTGCCTGAAATCCATTTCACGATCCTGTGATTAAACTCCACCCTCTGCTGGCAGATCACAGCTACTGCAGATAGAAACATCGAAGGAAAGAGGCCATTCAGCCCCTCCAGCCTGCTCCACCATTCCTCACCATCGTGGTTAATCATCCAACTCAATAGCCTCATCCCGCTTTCTCCCCATAACCTTGGATCCCACTCATCCCCAAATGCTATCTCCAGCCACCTCTTGAATATATTCAATGTTTTGGCATCAACTACTTCCTGTGGGAATGAATTCCACAGGCTCAACCACTCTTTCAGTGAAGAAATGTCTCATCTCCGTCTTAAATGGTCTATCCTGAATCCTCAAGCTGTAACCCCTGGTTCTGGACTCTCCCCACCATCGGGAACATCCTTCCTGCATCTATCCTATCTAGCCTGTTAGAATTTTACAAGTCTCTATGAGATTCTTGTCTCATTTGTCTGAACTCCAGCGAAAACAATCCTAACCTGGTCGATCTCTCCTTATACATCAGGTCCGCCATCCCCGGAATCAGCCTGGTAAATGTTTGCTGCACTCCCTCGAGAGCAAGAACATCCTTCCTCAGACAAGGAGATCAGAACTGCACACAATACTCTGGGTGTGGCCTCGCCAAGACCCTCTATAATTGCAATAACACATCCCTGCTCCTGTACTCAAAACTTCTCACAATGAAAGTGCTGGTCTTTGAGCCTCAGGGAAGTTCAGGCGCTAGGTGGCTATGCTTGTAGACAATGTGACTGTCAAACAATATGGTAAGGGATTGGAGTTTGCAGTGGGGTCTCAGGTGTTTTAATAGCAAACATTGCACTCTGTTAATCATTCCCCATTGCAAATATTGTCTGGAAATTGATGGCACAGTGGTTAGCCTCAACAACGCCAAGATCCCAGGTTCAAGTCTGGCCTCGGGTCACTGTCTGTGTGGAGTTTGCACATTCTCCCCATCTCCGTTTCCTCCAGGTACTCTGGTTTTAAAAAATCCTAGAATCCCAGTGCAGAAGGAGGCCATTTGGCCCATCAAGTCTGCACCAACCACAATCCCATCCATCCCCATAACCCCTGATATTTAATACCCCTTACACAAAGGGGCAACCTAACCTTCACGTCTTTGGACCGTGGAAGGAAACCAGAGCACCTGGAGAAAACCCATGCAGACACTAGGAGAAGGTGCAAACTCCGCACAGATGGTGACCCAAGGCTGGAATTGAATCCGGATTCCTGGCACTTTGAGGTAGCAGTGCTAACCAGTGTGCTACCGTGCCACCCAATTCCCCTGAAGATGTGCAGGTTAGGAGAATTGGCTATGCTGAATTGCCCTTCAGCTCCAAAAATGAGTAGTGTTCAAATCACATTGGATATTTCAAGGTGTTCTGTGAAGCTCACCTGGCCTGTAACATTTCACGTTGAATTTGGCGAGGATGAGTATGAGATGTTTCACTTCAGGTGTAATCCAACTGACCCACGAGGAGCTTTATCAAAAACAAAGTTTAATTAAGAATATTATTAACATGTATAGTAAGACAATTAGTTAGAACTTGTAACAATTACAAACTACAAACACAACAATCACGATAATGTACAACTCCTAAGGAATATCTCTAATGTGTTCCAACCAAATGCAACATCCAATACACAAAACCCTCCAAATAAGCATAGTAGGTTCATATGTTACAGGAATCCAGTCTTCTGGGTTGAGTGCTGAAAATCCTGAAGGAAAAAGATAAAAGACAGAATGTCCGGGATGCATGTTATGCTGGCTGCTTTTCCTGAGGCAGTGGGAAGTGGAGTCAATGGATCGGAGGCTGGTTTGTGCGATGGATTGGGCTACATCAATAATGGCATTATGTTGATATTGTTGCATTACCTGTGAATATCTGTCAATAGTGAGGAACATTGCGTGTTCCAGGGGATACACTTTCAGATGGCACCAGAAAACAAGGCAAAGCTAAACGTAGCCTTTCTCATCTTTACAGATTTGATGTTTGTTTACCAGAAATAACCAAAAGACACAAAGAATTCCACAGGCTATATTGAGCAGGTAGTAAGAGATGCTGAGTTGGTGGATCAGGGAGTGAATGGCGAAGGGTTCAGCAGCATCCTGGGGTGAGGAGAGAGCAACTTCGATGTTCTACACTCACTGTCAGAGATTCCCGGGAATATTCTGGGCTGACTGCTAGCTGTTAGGTTATCTTTAACTCTTCCAACAGCTATAAGGTATAACCAAGCCTGACCTCCGCCCCCATCCCAATAATCAGTAAACCAGCTAACGTGGACCTGACCCTCTATGAATCACGTCTATCATAAATCAGCAAATCTCCATTGTACCTCATGCACTCTCTAGGACACCTTACCCACCTCCATTCACACTCATTCTCGTATACACACACACACTCTCCCACACGCGCACACACACTCTCCCACACGCGCACACACACTCTCCCACACGCGCACACACACACACACTCTCTCTCTCTCACACACACACACGCGCACGTACACACGCACACACACACACACGCTCTCTCTCTCTCAGACTCTGCACAGACACTGATATAAGCCGGGGATCGAACTGGGATCCCTGGCACTGTGAGACAGCAGTGCTAAACACTGTGCCACCTATTGAGGGTCAAATGCAGGCAAATGGGGTCAGTTCCGTTTCGAAAACCTGGTCAGCATGGACAAAGCATCTCCTCCCCTTTTCCTCACATTTTGTTTGCAGTTTGCAGTTTTAATCCAATTAGTTTTTGAAACTTTGGTTGAATCATGCCTCCTGCACAGTCCCAGCGATATTTCAGATCCTAACAACTCAGGGGGTAAAGAAAAAATTTTTTCCCGCTCACACGGCTTCTTTTACCAGGATGACGCCTGGTTTCTTTACTCAGAGGGTAGTAAGGGCGTGGAATGCCCTGCCTGCAGCAGTTGTGGACTCGTCAAGTTTAAGGGCGTTCAAATGGTCAGTGGACAGGCATAGGGATAGCATTGGAATAGTTTAGGATAGAGGGTCATAAAATTGGTTCCAATGGTCTGCGCGACATCGAGGGCTGAAGGGCCTGTACTGCGCTGCAAATGTTCTATGTTCAAAGTCCTATGGTACGGAGGGCATTAGTTATGAGAGAGGTTGGAGAAATGTGGTTTGAGGGGAGACCTGATGGAAATCTACAAGATTATGAGAGGCACGGACAGTGAGAAGCTTTTTCTCAGGATGGAAGAGTCAATTACTTCTCAGGGGCACCTGGACAGGTAGGATGGGAATAGAGGGATACGCACCCCGGAAGGGTTGGGGGTTTTAATTCAGTCGGGGCAGCATGGTTGGTGCAGCCTTGGAGGGGCCGAAGGGTCTGTTGGGTTAAAGGGTAATTTGAGGCTGAGGCTTCAGGCCCACACCTATCTGAAGGTCAGAGAGGCAAACCAGTAAGAAGCTCTGAACAGTTTTATTGTGTTTCTTTGATAGAATATTTGATAGAATGCTTTGTCAGATATTCTTCTGTGTCTTCTATTTTGCATGCTTAAGTTTCATCTTTTGTTTTAATACCCTTACTAATTCTTAAAATTCCAACAATTACCAATGGTGTTATGTGCTTTTATGTTCAGTAGCTTTACTTCATTCTGTGACACAAAGAAAGCAGGGAGCAGCAGATTAGACACATTTCAATCTGAGATCCGACTTGTTTAACATTCATGTCATCTGCAGTGGTACCATTGTGATATAAAAAGTATTGGATTGAAAGGGGTTAACTGAACCTGTTTGTTTAGTGACTGTAATTAATGTCAGTCTCCGTGGATTCTCATTGTGTCACTGGAGGGTTTCCTTCTCCTATCAATAAGAGACTCCTTTCAATGTGATATCCCATAATGTCTGCAGGCTTGCTACCAACAAGAACAGAGATTAGCAGTTCCAGAGAAAGGGCTGGAGAGATCAGAGTCTGAGAATAATGGATTAGAGAGTTCCAAAAATGTGTCAATCGATTAGAATGTTACAACAACGGATCAGAATCTGAGAACAATCGACTGGAATGTTACAACAATGGATCAGAATCTCAGAACAATGGATCAGTATGTTAGAACAATGGATCAGAATCTGAGAACAATGGATCAGTATGTTACAACAATGGATCAGAATCTGAGAACAATGGATCAGAATGTTACAACAATGGATCAGAATCTGAGAACAATGGATCAGAATGTTACAACAATGGATCAGAATCTCAGAACAATGGATTGGAACATTACAGCAATGGACAGGGGTATGACCGGAGCAATTTACTGGCTTAATCTAGATTCGATAAGATTGACGCTTGCTGATCGCATCTATTACGTACTTCGAATTATCCAAGGGATTTACTATCCCCTTCTGGCTGTTGTTGGTGTCCCTAGTAAGTGTCTCCATCCAGCAAATAATCCTATAAAGCATGTTTTACCTCTTTTTGTAATTTCCATTTATGAAAAATGATGGCACTGTAGTCACTAACTCCATTTCCTATCCATCCCCATTCCCCACTCTGCCGATTATCTGAAGCTGAATCGGACTATTCACACACTCCAAGGTCCATTTCACCCTGACATCATTTCTCCCTCCACATCCTCTCCTGACCCATTCCTGTCTACTGCGCCCTCCATCAGACCACATACATACATATGCCACCTCTGCTTTAGCCCCGCTGCTGGATAACCTTTGCCAGATTTGCCAAAGTCCCTTGACGCCACACTCAGTGAATGAGGCACTGACGTCAAGAGCTGTCACTCTCACCTCACCTCTGGAATTCAGCTCTTTTTTCCATCTTTGAACCAAGGATGTAATGAGGTAGGAAGCTGAGTGACGCTGGTGAAACCCAAACTGGGCATCACTGAGCAGGGTATTGCTGAGCAGATTGATAGCACTGTCAATGACCCCTTCCATCACTTTACTGACCTGCTCAGTAAGGAGAAATCAGGAGGTGCTATTAATAGACGTGTTAGAATTCAGAAAGATACAACTGGCGTAAAGGTACGTCATCTGAATGCCTGTAGCATTCGAAACAAGGCAAATGATTTGACAGCACTGTGAATGAGTATGATTTGGTGGCCATTACACAGACACGATTACAGGATGGTCACGACTGGGAGTTGAATATCCAGGATTATCAAACTGTTCAGAGGGACCAACAGGAAGGTAAGTGAGGTGCTGTAGCTCTGATATTTAAGGATGACATCAGAGCAGTAGTGAGAGATGACCTCGTTCTATGGAAAAAAAGGCTGAATTCATTTGGGTGAAAATTAGAAATAGTAAGGAGAAATCTATAGGCGTAGTCTATAGACCACCAAATCATGACATCGCAGTGGGGTGAGAAATAAACAAACAAAATAACTGATGCACGGAAAAATGATCCAGCAATTATCACGGGGGATTTTAATCTACACATCAATTGGTCAAATCAGATCGGTCAAGGCAACCTTGAAAAGGAGTTCACAGAATGTATCCGCGATAGCTTCTTTGAACAGCATGTAATGGAACCGACAAGGGAGCAAGCTGTCCTAGATCTGGTCCTGTGTAATGAGACAGAAATAATTAAAGATCTCACAGTTAGGGATCCTCTTGGAAGAAGCGATTAAGGTATAGTTGAATTTAAAATCCAGATGGATTTTGTAATGCACTTTGGCAGGAACAAAGTAATGCACTTTGGCAGGAACAATAAATGTGTAGAGTATAGGGCTAATGGTAGGGCTCTTAATAGTGTTGAGGAACAGAAGGATCTTGGTGTATGTGTCAATAGATCCCTGAAAGTAGGCAGTCAAGTGGATAAAGTTGTTAAGAAGGCTTATGGCGTCTTAGCTTTTATTGGTAGGGGGATTGAATTTAGGAGCCGCAGCATCATGTTGCAGCTGTACAAAACTCTAGTGCGGCCGCACTTGGAGTATTGTGTGCAGTTCTGGTCGCCACATTATAAGAAAGATGTGGAGGCATTGGAGAGGGGACAGAGGAGGTTTAATAGGATGTTGCCTGGTATGGAGGGCAGGTCCTATGAAGAGAGGTTGAAGGATTTGAGGTTGTTTTCGTTAGAAAGGAGGCGGCTAAGGGGGGATCTTATTGAAACATATAAGATAATTAGAGGTTTGGATAGGGTGGACAGTGATAGCCTTTTTCATAGGATGGAAAAAGCTAGCACGAGGGGACACAACTTTAAATTAAGGGGTAGGAGTTATAGGACGGATATCAGAGGTAGGTTCTTTACTCAAAGAGTGATTAGGGAGTGGAATGCCCTGCCTGCAGCTGTTGTAGATGCGCCAAGTTTGGTGGCGTTTAAGAGGTTAGTTGATAAGTATATGGATGGGAAGGGAATGGTTAGTTAGGAGGGGCATTGCTTTTTATTTTGGTCGGCACAACATCGAAGGCCGAAGGGCCTGTTCTGTGCTGTATTGTTCTATGTTCTATGTTCTATGGAGCATGAGAAGGTAAAATCTCAATCCCGGTGTCTTGTCCTTAAACAAAGGAGACTACAGTAGGATGAGGGAGGAGTTGGCTAAGGTAGACTGGGAGGAAAAACTTCACGGTGGGACAACTGAGGAACAGTGGAGGACTTTCAAAGTGATCTTTCACAGTGCTCAGCACTGTGTACCTTTGATAAGGACTGTAGAAAAAGAGATAATAAGTCATAGATATCTAAGGAAATTGAGGAAGGTATCAAATTGAAAGAAAATGCATACAAAGTGGCATTCTATAAAAGTCTACCAGAAATCAAGGCAAAAAGCTACAAGAAAAGTAAGATGAATTATGAGTAAACTAGCTCCGAATATAAAAACAGATAGCAAAAGTTTCTACAAATATATGTAAAATGAAAAAGAGTGGCTCCATTAGAAGATGAGAAGTGAGATTTAATAACTGGAAATGAGGAAATGGCCAAGGCATTGAACAAATATTTTGTGTCGGTTTTCACAGTGGAAAAGACAAATAACATGCCAAAAGTTAATGACAAGAAGATAATAGCAGGTGATGATCTAGAAACTCACATTATCACGAAAGAGGTAGCGTTCACTAAGCTAATGGGGATAAAGGTAGACAAGTTTCCTGGTCCTGATACAGTGCAGCAGGAAAGAAGCTGTTCTTGATTCAGCTGGTACATGAACCCAGATCTTTCATGACAGAAAAAGATGGAAGAGAAAATGCCTGGGGTGCACGTGGTCCTTGATAATGTTGGCTGCTTTTCCCAAGGAAGCAGGAAATGTACAAAAAAATAAAGAAAACTACAGTACAGGAACAGGCCCTTTGGCCCTCCAAGTCTGTGCCAATCAGGTTGTCCTATCCAGACCAATCGCCTCTATCCCTCTAAGCCCCACCTGCTCATATGTTTCTCAGATAAGTTTTAAATGATGCTAACGCGTCTGCCTCACTTGGCAATGCATTAGAGGCCCTCACTACCCTCTATGTAAAAACCTTCCCCCACACATCTCCACTGAAACTTTCCCCTTATCTTCAACTTGTGCCTTCATGTGATTGTCATTTCTGCCCTGGGAAAAAGCTTCCAACTGTTCACCCTATCCACACCCTTCATAATTTTGTAAACATCTATCAGGTCATCACTCAGCCTCTGTCATTCCAGGGTGAACAGTCCATGTTTAACCAATCTTTCCTCATGAATAATACCCTCCATATCAGGAACAATCTGGTAAACCATTTCTGCACTGTTCCCAAAACGTCCGTATCCTTCTGATAGTGTGATGACCAGAACTGGACACAGTATTCTAAATGTGGCCAAATAATGTTTTTCATGTCTAATATAATTTTTATACTCAATGCCTTGTCTGATGAAGACAAGTACGCTTTCTTCACCACCTTTTCTACCTGCTTTTCCAATTTAAAGATCTATGGACTTGCCGATCCAGAACTTTCTGTGTGTCTGTGCTTCTGATGGTTCTGCCATTCATTTTATAGCTCCCACTTCAATTGGACATACCAAAATGAATCACCTCGCAGTTGTCTGGATTAAATTCCATTTGCTATTTCTCCCTCAAATTTCCAGCCTATTTACATCCTACTGTATTCCCTCACAATCTTCGTCACTATCCACAAATCTAGCTCTCTTAGTATCATCCACAAACCTGCTGATCAAGCCACTCCATTTTCTTCCAAGTCATTTATATATATTACAAAAAGCAGAGGTCCCAGCAATGATCCCTGCAGAACACCATTAGTTATAGACTCTATTCATAAAAGCGCTTCCATCACTATCCTCTGGCTTCCATGGCAAGCCAGTTCTGAATCCGTCAAGCTTGTTCACTCCTGATCCCGTCTGATTTAATCTTTTGTGCCAGCCCGCCGTACGGGCCTTGTCAATTGTTTTACTAAAGTCCATGTAGACAACATCCACACTCCTTCCCTCATCAATCATTTCTCTCACCTCCTCAATTATCTTAATTAACTTAATGAGGCGTCGTTCACAATGCTAATAAACACAGACTGAGTCAATGGGTAGAA